>CM040406.1:50052491-50244991 GCA_022702515.1 Ilyophis sp. 1 JC-2022
ACGGTATGAAAAAAAATGCACGCTTTCTAAGTTGCTCTGGATGTGGGGCTGGAAGCACAGAAACAATAGTGTTCCTTTGTGGGTCCCCAAGAACTGCGACCCTTTTTGAAATAAATTGTATTGCATTGTGGGTAATGTAGTGAAGATCAGAGATCACTGATGGGGCTTTCACAGCTGTCTTGAGTGAACGGCGAGACAGTCACAATGCGCAGCTTTCAGGGCGGGGCCGCTCAAAGGTCACGCCGTCTGCATCAGCGACAGGGCGTGAGACCGAACACCCACCACACACCCGTCGCGAACACACACCCCAGCCCATCCTGTGATCTGCCGGTTAAACCCCACCCTGGAGGTGGAGGCGTTAATGTAAAAAAAGAGGGAAATCCTTCATGACTGAACAGACTTGTGAGAACCGCAAAAAAAAAACTGGTTTCATTGTTCTCCAATCAAGGAGGGCCTGAGCGGTGGATCGCGTCTACGCTCACTCGCTGAACTCATACACTTCCTGTTTCCTCCGCACTGTTCTCAGTGCCAGGGGGGTGATTCATCACGGTGGAGCGGACGGGGGGGGGGGTTGGCTCTCTTTTGGCAGGAGGCTTGGGTACAGTACGGCACAGAGAGACGGGAGGGCATGGGCCGAGACGGGACCCAGACGCAACCCGCCGGGCCTCTCTGGACAGGTACCGTACCTGCCAACGTCACTCCCACCAGAGCCTTCTCTGAGGGCTCCGACCACGTTATACGCCACACAGTCACCGAACATGTCACGGAAATCCCCCCTTTGTGGGGCCACTGGTTTGAATGCTGCTTTTCTCTTGCAGCCCTGTTTCTACTCTGCTGATGAACGTCTTACAGTCTGGGAATTAACGTTAAATTTAAACACAGCAAAGGAGGGAGGGAGGGAGTCTAATTCTGCTTACCTCACTGAGAAAACATGAGAAAAACGCGACATAATGATAATAAATCGACACTGATTTTGCTCGTGACAACAGCGGAGGTTTAGTAAGGTCTAGTTTACAGGTGTATCGTGAAAGTTTAGGTGACGTCCAAACAGTTTGAGTTGGTTTTGGTTTGGATTTGGCTCAATGCATGAAACTATTATTAGAAAATATACACACATGTATATACTTATATACATTAAATATGATTAAGTCTATATGCAGTATCTGCATATGGGAAACAGTGCCACCCTGTGGTGGACAGTTGTAACCTTCAGGTCTGGCGATCCAGCAAGCTGCTGTGCGCTGAAGGCTGTAATGTTGTTTCCCATTGGCCGATTGTTGCAGAGAATGAAGAAAGGGCATACCTCATTGGCTGAGTGCGCAGCGCTGTTTTCAGGTCCTCCACCACCTTGTTCCTCATATCCATCTCTTCCTCGTCGAAGGCAAACAAGGTCTGCATCTGCAATCACAAGAAGACCCTTGAATGCACGGACGTGTAAGAGAGGGCATGCAGTCAGCACAGACAGTGGTTACTCTATGGGACACTGTGCAGGCCCGTGCAAAAAAACACTCTTTTATTCAATAAGACCTTCATAACTGTGGCTCTGAGCCACATTTTCAAAAGAGCGGCATGTTTTTCATAACGGAACCAATGCGGACCAGAGATACGCATCAGCGCCTGAAATTGGTCTCCGTCAAATCGAAGTCTGGGCCGTCTAACAAGTTTATACCTTTCGCTCGTGGCGCAGCGTATATCGAGGCAGGATCAGCCAGACTGTCTGCGTTACGGTATTTTCTCATTAAACGGCCGTGCCGCGTTTGAGGGTAAGCGCCGTGATGCTCGTCAACAGGGCCTGCAGGGCCCAATTAGGCGCAATCAAGAGTTGTGGCGATTTGCAGAGACTGATGGTTAAAATCCCAGCCAGGTATAAAACACTTTTATACAGTTGTGAAGTCTCCATGCATCAAAGTGCTATTATTCCCATTAGTTTCTCACACAGCTTCTGTTCTATGGCCGCAGACGTTTTCCCTGCCAAGTGTTTGAAATGGTTCGCGACTGTGCCGTTTGTCTCAGCATTGCAGTAAAACACCTTTTGAAAGAGCTGCCTATTAATTTGCCTGAACAAAAAAAACATGTTTTGAAACGTTGCCAGGACACATTGAAAACAGCTTTTGCTAAAGCTGGTAAGCCACATAAAAAAAAATGGCTTGGTGCATGGGCGAGCGAGGCCCATCTTTCTGCTCAGGACGAGTGGTGTGCCTGCAATGACAGGGGGGCAACCGGTTCCTTCTGGGTCCTTGCAGGTTCCACATTCCATTGTCCGCCCCCCTCCCAACCCCCCCACAAGGTTAACCCCTTAGATGTTTCAGCTCTGACATACAGAAGCAGGTTCTGGCCCGGCTAAGCCAGGCTCCGGCTCGTCCAGATGGCTCTAATATCCTTGGCAGTGCTGTGAAATATTCGGCTCCTGCTTTTCAAATTAATATCTGATCGCGAGGAGAGGATTACGGTCACTGGTGCCTGCCAGCCGGTTCAGCTGTACTGGTTCAACCCCCGTGACACTAATCTCCCGTTGACCGGTAGTGACCCCCGGGGGCTCTGGAGCTACAGCACCGGTCAGCCTTTCTCACTGATGTCGACCTGGTTTAGTTCCCCACAAGTAAGTAGCTAAGGGGCCGGCTGCTGTATGTCCGAGCTGCTGGTGTCCTAACAGGGCTCTCCAAGAGTGTAGATAGGGTTCCTCTATGGAGACACAGAGAAGCCCTTTAGAACCCCTTCTTCTGAGATTGTAGGTAGGGTTCCTCTATGGAGACACAGAGAAGCCTTTTAGAACACTTTCTCTCTGAGAGTGTAGGTAGGGTTCCTCTATGGAGACACAGAGGAGCCTTTTAGAACCCTTTCTTCTGAGAGTGTAGGTAGGGTTCCTCTATGAAGACACAGAGGAGCCTTTTGGAACCCTTTCTTCTGAAAGTGTAAATAGGGTTCCTCTATGGAAGGGTTGGAGAACCTTATCCGTAAAGGGCCGGCATGGGTGCAGGTTTTTGTTTTAGCCCAGCACAAAGACACCTGATTCTACTTATCAAGGTCTTGATTGAAGACCATGAGGAGTTAATTAGTTGAATCAGGTGTGTTAGTACTGGGGCTAAATCAAAAGACTGCACCCACACCGGCCCTTTTCGGATAAGGTTCCCCACCCCTGCTCCATGGAGACACCCTTTCTTCTGAGAGTGTAGGTAGGGTTCCTCTATGGAGACACAGATGAGCCTTTTAGAACACTTTCTCTCTCGAGTTCTGAGGCCAGTGCCTTGGTCAAGGGCAATGGCACAAGCATACCTAGCATGACTAATATGACATGCGTGTCTAACCCCACACACGTGTGTGAGACCCAGTACATGTGGGCCTGAGCCACCGTGTCCTGGCGTGTAAACGTACGTGATGTCACCTACACCTGCATTTACCCCCACACCAGTCCCTCATGACGGTGTTTTATGAATGAACGTAACGAGTCATACGGAGCAGTGAGATCGCTCGTTGCTGAATTGAAGCGGCTGCTTGGTTTTATTCAGTCGCTTATCAAGCAGCCAGCTTTCTCCACAGCTATATCAGCTCTGCCCCCGGCCCCCCCTCTCGACGACCGATGTGGTGCCTGTCTGGATGATGAATGCTGTGGAGGAGAAGAAAGGGGGGTGCCCATGCTAATTTGACTGAGCGACACGTCTAACACTGAAGCCAAAAAAAAAAAAAAAAACTTTAAAAAATAATATTGAAAAAAAGGAGCTTATCATCCAATAACTCAGCTACCACTGTTTCCTCCCCAGAAGGGCACTTCAGTTAGACTCCAAGTTTGAAGTCATCTGGAGAGTCTCTCCCGGCTCTAATGCGTTCCGCTCCGGCGAGACGCTGTCCAACGCGACCGGAGGGGGAGCGGAGAGAGGCCGGCTCTCAGTCTCGCTTCCCACAGAGAGTCTGGCTCATACCGCCATCGCTCGCTGTCCGCGGGAGCGTTCTTCTGTTTCTTTTATAGAACGCCCTGAGAAACGGTTTCATCTCAGGGGCGGCCAGACTCAGCACAGAAGAGAAAGAGAGAGAGAGGGAGAGAGAGGGAGAGGGAGAGAGGGAGAGAACAGGGCCCAGAAGAGCTGAGCTCACAGACCTTCCTCTTTTTCCTCTGTGTGTTATCCAGACCACCCTCTTCCTCTATGAGTTATCTCAGGCTGTCAGTCTGTGAACCTGTGAGTGTACCCCTCCCCCCCCAACCTCACCATTTGCCACTGACCCTGATTCAATCCACAACTTTTACTAACAATTAAAGAATTATTTATTTTTCTTCACAAAACAACAACAACACTCCCCGACATGTTTTTGGACGAGACCCCCACCCGTGGTTCCAGCCCATGGAATGGTAGCAGACACCCCCGTCTCTTTTAATTCACACCACCCCCCCCCGGGCCACTCCAGTGAAAATCTGAAAAGAAATACCCTCTTTTTCTGTTTCTTCTCCATTCCCTCCGATTACCACTCTCTTCACTTCTGAAAAGAACACACTCACAACACTTTCTTCCCTGCACACAGCTCCTTTTATCCATCTCTCTCTCTTTTTTCCCCCCGGTCATCTTATGGGTGTGCTTATCCTCCCACCACTAGGGTTGCTGTTGCTCTTCACGCCCATTTATGCGCATCTTCTCACTGTAAGTGGCTCTGGACAGAATGCCAGTAAGTAATGCAGTGTAATGCAATGATCCTCAATGCAGGCCATTCAGACAATTATTGGGGCGCAACTCAGGACTCACGGGGGGGAGCTTCTGAGTTCCTGCTGATCGCCGGCACCGCCAACAGAGACAGCAAAAATGGGGTTCAGCCAGAAGTGGGGGTACAGGGGAGCGCTGATTTACACTGGGTGCTGATTGGAGGACGGTAAAGTTCCATTCCCAGATGGGAGAACGCTTTCGTACCGTTTAGCCAGGTACGCTACAGCCTCTTTCCCCCATTACTCCGGTCATAAAGAAAACAGCTGTACAAATAACCGGCGTGTACACTGTGCTCGTACCACGGGCCGGGCGAGCTGAGTCTCCTAAAGGGTCAAATAAAGGTCTAATGTGGGGTCGCAGAAACAGACACAGAATGCTATTCTTTTAGCCATTCTTCACTGAAAGACACGCCTCAGTTGCTCACAAAGTTTTTTTCCAAAACTCACTCAGCCCACCAAATTTTTTTTGCATGAAAAGTAACATTTTTATACTTAAATACGCTAATAATAAACTGGACTTGGTGACGTTCAGAAGAACACTCTTCAATTTGCGCTGAGGACACAGAAGGGATCTGCTAACATGTTGAACACGCTGCTAACGTGTTTGACCAAGCTTTGACCAAGCTTTGACCATGCGGTCCGGGGGAGACACAGAGCGATTCAGTGCACTTACGGCAGCCATGGAGTTGATGCGATCAATGTAGTAGTCGGGCCAGCTGGTGGCCAGCTTGTTCGGGTCCTCCTGCTCCTGGAAGAAGAAGAATAGAAGAAAACATGTCAGAATGAGAGAGGAGAGAATGAGAGAGAGAGAGAGAGAGAGAGAGAGAGAGAGAGAGAGAGAGAGAGAGAGAGAGAGAGAGAGAGAGAGAGAGAGAGAGAGAGAGAGAGAGAGAGAGAGAGAGAGAGAGAGAGAGAGAGAGAGAGAGAGAGAGAGAGAGAGAGAGAGAGAGAGAGAGAGACTTTATATAAGAGTGTACAGTACAAGTCACACTTAGCATGACACTCGAGAGCGCAAAGCCACAGGAGGCTCCTGTGTCAGATGGAAGATAATTTTTCACCCTTTAAATAATAATAAATTACAACTCTTTGCTAAATTCCAAATTAAATGCCAGTGCCACTGTGATGCTGTGTACAATGTGGCTGCTAACGAAGTTTCAGTTTTTCCGGAGAATTAACTCCTAATTTACAGCAGAGAGACGTATGAGGGTTTGATAGCACATCACACACGAGAAAAGGCGTGGATATACAAAATTATTCATCCACAATGTTTAATGGTTTAGGAAATGTTTTTTTTCCACTGAAAAATATTTACCCCTGAACTCTACTCGGTTAACGTTAAAAGGTTAAAATATATTAACGTTAAAAGGTCAACACGTCTAGTGACTGTGACAGTAGTATATGGCCACAGTTGGACACAGAATTGCGCTCGACAGTACATCTCCCTGTCCTGTACAGGGTGGGATGGGGGGCCCTTCGCTTTAAAGAATTACTTAATATTTGGGTCAGGCGCAGGAACACGGGCGATGTGCTCGCCCTGACTTTCCAATGTCTGAACCCCACGGGCAGGGCTGCACAGGACCGGCCCGTTTGTCTTTAACAGCGTGGTGTTAAATGTGTTTCTAACCAGTCACGTTTAGGCCTCCGGGATGCCCCCCCCCCCCCCATCGACCAGTACTATTGAACTCCCATCATTCTGCGGGGCGTCGAAATGGAAAAAAAATATATAGGGTTGGAGAACATCAACAGTCTCTGTTGTGGTTAACCCGTTCATTTCCTTACAAATTGATGGCTCTCTTCAACAGAGTGGAGCAGCTGGTGTTCGGGGAATCGTTAAGTTTGCCTTTTCTGCTCTTCGCAGTGTGTGTGTGTGTGTGTGTGTGTGTGTGTGTGTTGCGTCGATCGGCCGGCACGTGTTAGACGCACGAGAGTAAACGGTTCAGGGAGTCGAGGCGGAGAGTCGCCGTCGTTCCCGGCTCCGGCTTTCCGAACGCGAAAAACCTCACCGCGCAAAAGCTCTAAGCTCCGGGGGGAAAAGCGGTCCGTTCAGCCAATCACGGAGCGCACAGCTGTCTCCATTCAAGAACTGTGGTCGGGCGAGCTCAACGCAAGAAAACAACAAGAAAAAAAAAAAAACAAAAAAAACAAAAGACAGAAATGAAAAGCCCCAGTAAGCCTGCTGCTGCTCCATAACCCTCTCTCCATATCCAAACATCGCGAAGAGCCCCTTAATCCCAGGAGAACAGGAAACGCAAAGCAGCATCTTTAAACGATAAAACAAAAGCTGGAGACTGGGTTATCATGTGACCTGAAACCCAATGTGGGTCGCCTTTGAAAAGCGTGTGAGGACTGTTCTAGTTCCCTGTCTGTTTACCACTTGTTGAGAGTGGAGTAAAAGATTAGAATCAGAATTAATCAGGCATTCTGGCTAATTTCCGTGACCTGATTTGTTTTTTCTCTTTCTGACCACGTGTGACCGCTGAGTCGATGCCAGTTTATTATGTCTGTTGTTATCCTAGTTCCTCCACTTCATTAGCAAATGGATTTAATTTTCCTTCATTTGTTGTGTTTGAAAATGCCTGAAAATGTGAAAATGAATCTGTGGCTTGTTCGTGGATATTCCCTTGTTAACTTTGCTTGGAATATATTTTCCTTTTTTGGAGGTGGAAAGAAAAAGCTGAATAAAATGTCCCAGTCTGTTCCACAGCCCTCGGACTTGGCCTGTAAAGCACACAGCAGTGTGTCCGTGTGAGTGTGTGCGTAAGTCTTTGCGCGTGTGTTTACGTGTGTTTGTGTGTGCGTGCACATGTGTGTTTACATCTGGAGCAAATTAGTATATTTAATGTGATTAAATCTAAATGAGCATGAACTCACACGTAAAAAACCTTGCTTGCTGATGGAAACAACATGACTGCAAGTACGTACACACGTATAAAGACTATATGTAAAACACATATAGTTAGACAGCTACGAATGTTAGCTCGCTCAAGCATGGACGTCAGCGAAATATTATAGCGAGTGTGTCCTGGGATCAGTGAGGTTAGGCTAACTGCCTGGGGGAAATCTTCATCATTCCTGCATTCAGCCTTTTTTACCCACCCTCTCAGAGACCAGGCATGAAGAAGGGCATGCTGGGACAGCATTGGAGGACTCAATTTCAGCACTGAGGCGGAACCTCAGACTGTATTAATTCTGCGTGTACTCTGGCTGGCAGCAATGTTCTGCCCACACACACAAACCATAAAAAAAAACATTTTTCCGCTCCATTTCCAAAATCCATTGACACATTCAAACAACACTCTCGACACAAAGAAGCAAATGTTCTTGGTCCTTCCTCTTAATTCTTTTATTTATTTCCACATCTGTAAACAGACAGGCTGCCAACTGATTCTGAGGGTCAGATTAACAGATCGCTTCTCTCAATCTCCTCCAGGTTTTTTCACTTTGATTTTGTACGTGTTGGTACTTTGAAATATGTTGCGTAGGACGGAACATTTACCCTGGCCGTCTGTCTAACAAGGCTTTGCAAAATAGCGCAATTTGAAAGTTTTGGTACAAATGAGGGGGTCATTGCAAGTCAGGCTTGTTTGTTTTGGGGGGTCAGAACGGTAGTGTGTTTTTCCCCTCGCGTCTTGGTGCTCGCTCGGCCCACCGTACACGGATCGGGAGGAAGAGAGAAATAACAAATATCACCCCGTGTTCCTGGCAATTAAGGGTACGCTGTTAGGAGTCAGGAAGAGGTGAGGAGAAGTATTGAAAATCAAGAATAACAGGGAAATCTGGACAGACATTAAAAAACTCTGATACCACTGTGGTGCCAAGATCAGATACCCAGCTGGGGTGGTGGAGCTGGGGAGGAGCGGGGGTGGGAATTAAGTGTGCATGTTCTGGAGCGTTCTTTCTCACTCTGTGACACTCCCAACCCTGTACTTCCCCTTCCTGACTGCTGTCTGAGGTTGTGCCAGTCACAGCCACCAAGGGTAAGGTACGTTGAGGACAGGCTAGCCAGAAGAGGCGGGTTTAAGAGACAACCAAGTGTTTATAAGAAGAGTAAAACTCAATAACCTCACTTTCGGCTTCTACCCACCGCCCCCCTCCGCGCTTCGGAGGCAGCCTCTCTCTTGCCCTTCACAAAAAAACGCATTATAAAACCGCCGTCATAGCAGCCCGCCAAACACGCCAACCGTTACCGCAGCCCGACGTTCAGCCGACGCAGGAGCAGCAGCGCAAGAATGCGCATCCGTGCGCTGCGTCTCTCAAACCGTTACGGGGAGCGGGACAATCTTTTCGTCACATTCGTTCAAAATGAGACGCTTCGTAGATCGCGTTTCAGTCGGCTGTTTCGAAACAAGGAGCCTGGTGTTTGCGCTGATGGAGTAGAACGATGATTTCATGCGACATTATTTTTTCGTTTTTCCTGCTGCACATAAAGATCTGGCTTCCTCCGAATTGCAGGAACACAGAATCCAGTCCGCAAGCACGCAGGAGGAGTGGCTTAGCCAGGACTCCAGGACTAAAACAGTCCAGATTATATATATATATATATATGCACTAATAAATATTATACCTATGAAGACAACCCAAAAGGAGCAATTATGAAAATCCCAAATACCAAAATGAAAATCTACTCCACACAATATATGTTTTTTTGTTCAATATTAACGTCAGATCCTGTTCCCTGTTTCCCCAGCGAGAAGGTGCAGATGTATTTAACAGTCCTGAAGCGGCATAACACTACTCTGGGTGTTACCGTGACGATAACATGAACAACCAGTGCCAGATGCGCAGTTCACAAGAGCTCAACACAAAGGAATTCTGCAAGGTCATGGAATTCTTGCAATTATAATCTCTGCTTATTCTGTAAGAGAGGAAAGATCAATATTACTCGGTACTGTTGATTGATGCCAACATCAATACTTGCGTCCGACCCCATGTACTATATCTCTGGTCCCTGTGCTCTAACTTGCAACCCTCCTGTTTTGGTGAGGATGCGATCTGGAATTGTGCCGGTCCTGGAAGCGGGATTCCAGAGAATTCCGAGGAGCAGGGGAGGGCTGTGCTGTGGTTCTCGTGTTTACAGCGGATTTGAGAATTTTATTCCCCTCCTCCAATCTGGCCGAACCGTGAACTGAAACTAAGAGTCAGCTGTCAAAATATTCCAAAAGAACACAGGCGCTACTTAACAGAGGCGCTACTTAACAGAGGCGCTACTTAAAAGAGGCACTACCAAACACAGGCGCTACTTAACACAGGCACTACCAAACACAGGCACTACCTAACACAGGCACTACTTAACACAGGCACTACCAAACACAGGCACTACCTAACACAGGCACTACTTAACACAGGCACTACCAAACACAGGCACTACCAAACACAGGCACTACTTAACAGAGGCACTACCTAACACAGGCACTACTTAACACAGGCACTACCAAACACAGGCACTACCAAACACAGGCACTACTTAACACAGGCACTACCAAACACAGGCACTACCAAACACAGGCGCTACTTAACAGCGGCACTACCTAACACAGGCACTACTTAAGAGGCACTACCTAAAGAAAGGCGCTACTTAACAGAGGCACTACCTAACACAGGCGCTACTTAACAGAGGCACTACCTAACACAGGCGCTACTTAACAGAGGCACTACCTAACACAGGCGCTACTTAACAGAGGCACTACCTAACACAGGCGCTACTTAACAGAGGCACTACCTAACACAGGCGCTACTTAAGAGGCACTACCTAACACAGGCGCTACTTAACAGAGGCACTGCCTAACACAGGCGCTACTTAACAGCGGCACTACCTAACACAGGCACTACTTAACAGAGGCACTGCCTAACACAGGCGCTACTTAAGAGGCACTACCTAACACAGGCGCTACTTAACAGAGGCACTACCGAACACAGATGCTACCTAACACTGACACTGCTGAACACAGACACTACCTAACACAGATGCGGTCCAAACCCACCATGTGAACACAGCCATCCAGAAAGATGTTGTTCAATCTCACACCATTCGCATAGCCCGCTGGAGAGATTAACCTCTGTCCAATCCCAGGACATAAACCTAGCCGCACATAAAAAGCACGTCCAAAGCCATCACATCTACACCAATGCACACATCGGCCATCCAATCTCAGGCATTGGCATTATTCATAATTTCTTAATCTGTGGAATGGAGCCAGTGGCAAACAGGATCCAATGACGACTAGAGAGAATATTGAGCTTTATGAATTGTTTTATGTATTGTGTAAAACCATGTGCCTCTTCAGGTAGCCATGGTTACGTTTTAGCTTGGACATCGCTGTAAATTCGACCGCTGAATTTTCAGACAGGGCCTCTTTACCAGAAAAGCTGATGATATATCCAGACTATACTTTTAAAAGTGTTTAACCATTATTCCATAAAGATGATGATCATATTAAGAAACTCAGGAAAAGTTAAGTAATGTATGATTATTTGTACTCTGGCAACAGGTACACTATTGGGTCTTACTATGAAAGATCTAAGATCTGTAAACCTTTGTATGATGCAGTGAGAGGAGCAGCCTATTTACACTCCATTTCCAAGAGCACAATGGGAAATGACCCTCTCATCTATGAATAGTCAAGTGGCAAGATTAAAACAGGTTTAAACTCGGTTAGAAAAAAATGTTGCATTTAATGTGACCGCCACCCGCTTCAGTGCTTGTGCTTAAGCCCTTGAATATCTCTGCTACGAAAACGTAGCCTGCTCCTAGAAATCACCAAATACCGGGCCAAAGATTTAAAAAAAAAAAATCCTCACAAGAAAGCAAGCAGACATACCCCCTTTTTGAGAGTGATGTGTCTATAAAGCCCAGATAACAGGCTAGACGAGGCGAAGGAAGTCCAAACACACAGACAGACCTCTCCTAGATTAAGTGGCTGACACATCAGACAGCCTGTGACTGACAGGCCATTTATCAGCGACTGATGCGAAGTGTTCCTGCAGCTCGACCGTGTCCTCAAGACCGCCACCCTGCATGGAGGTAATCACTCTCCTCTCCTCTTCACGTGACTGAACCTCTCAACCGCCGTTTAGCTAACGGTCAAATGCCCACTGACGCCCTGACAAACCGCCCTACCTCTCAGGACTACCTACCAAATCAAACGCATTTTTCACCTCCCTGTCATTTACGTTTACCCCTACCCATGATGCAACGCTACCTGCTAGCTTGCCAGGAGACAGACAATCTGTACTGTTAGCTAGCTTAGCTAATGTCCAATGTCCTCTCGTTAGCCGCACGACAGGCCTCTTTTATTTCTCTGTAGTCTTGATAATGTAAACAAGAAAAGAAAAAAAAACCCCACAACTTCTGTGGTTAAATCTCTTTCTGCTTCACTAATGGACAGTGTGTCAGTGGGGGCCACTGTCAAGCGATCGAGGAAGTACGGCGCTGGGTGAGCGCTTCTCTCTGTAATCCCGTTGTTCACACCATCTACTCGCAACGGCGACAAAGCAACAAGATTCCATTAAAAGTCTATGGATGACAGCGACAAACAGCGGGAGGTACACAACGACAAATCATCTGTATGAATGTGTCTCTGAAACATTGACTCGCAGTCAATTTTGTCACACTGCCAACCAATCAGAAATTATGCTGCTCTAGATATTTAAACAAAAAAGTGTCCGACGAGCTCACATCAGTTCTGTCTTTCTGAAAAGCAGCTAATCGTCACAATATCAAACCACCCAATTCTATACAATAACAGTCTGTACAACTATAGGGATGTTATAAAACATGCGGCTTGGAATAGAATCACAGACACCGTCGCCATGTCTGGTGAGTGCGTTGTACTTTGCAATCAAGAGGTTTACAATTGCTAAGTTATTGGTGTCACACCAAATGCGCTACAATGCACCCTTGTCGCTAAGCGTGACCAAGCGCAGTGAGTCTGTCGCAACTCAGTCGATGTGTTAACAAGGCGTTAGAGAACAGGACTCGCTCCAAAAGCCGGCCGGGCACTCGGATCGCTGGGGTTTTTATGGGGAAAACATCTCGTCTTTGGAGAGCAGCGTTTCCATAACTCACGCCGATCGTTTCCTCTGAAGACAGCCTCGGCTACCGTCACACTGCCTCCTGTGATTCGTTGTTGCCACAACAAAGAGAACCCGAACATAAACACGGGGAGATTATTTTTCTTGCTCAAAAAAAAAAAAAAAAGTGTGTGGAGTGAGCCAATAGCGCGCTAGACAATGAAATACTACGACTCAACGCTAATGTTGCCTGAGAGGCACTTATGTGGCAGATTTAGGGCGGCGTTTTTTTTGTGATGAAAGTCTAGACAGAGCTATTTTAGGATTTTAGGATCTCATCTTAACATGATATAACCGCTGGATACTTTTGAATTCAGGATTCATGTTTCTTGTAAGCAGCAGCAAAAATATTATTCTTTTTCTGTATCAGCAGTTATGTCAGATGTCCCTCATGTCCTGTCCAGCTGGGGGAGAGTAGACTGATGGACGTTCACAGCACAGTGTCTTTTTATATCAATCAGCTGACCCCGAGTCACCCTCGAGCCATCACCGAATATGATCCCTTTACCCCTTTGAGGGCGCATATTTGTGTCAACTTCGTCAAAAAGTTTTTGAGTGGGTGACTTTTTCTCACAAAATCTCACTTAAAATCCCCGGATGAAACCCTTATTTCCAGGGATTTGTTGAAGGGATTCAGGAGGACACTAATCAGACAATTTCAGAAAGTAAATCGGAAGTAAAAACTACAACTTGTAGAAGAGCGGGACTTATTATGAACTACTTCCTCACTAGTTTGGAAAGAGTTTCACAGAATTTCTTTCGCACACTGCTTGCAAAGTGAGGGAACATAGTAAACAGGGGTCTGAGTGGACAGGGGACAGGGAACAGGGGACAGGGAACGGGGATCGTATTCGGTCTCAATTCATTACTTCAGCTCAACAGGTACAAACAGAGGCACCACGGGTCATATCGTGTCCTGAGGTCACCGAGCATGGTCGTCTTACGTAATGCCCGCAGATATCAGCAAGACAAGGGGTGTACAACCTGAATCCAAAAAGGGCTGATGTGGGTGCAGGTTTTTGTTTTAACCCAGCACTAAGACACCTGATTCTACTTATCCAGGTCTTGACTGAAGAGTCGACGATGAGTAGTTCATTAATTGAATCAGGTGTCTTAGTGCTGGGCTAAAACTAAAACCTGCACCCAAAATGGCCCTTTTGGCGTAAGATTGGACACTCTCGGGCAAGACGTTCTCCTCAGGAACGTTAAATGCATATCCGGCTGCGTACGGTCCCCTCACATCGACCGGCTCAACCCCATTTGTGGGAAAAAAGCAGTGAGCTTTGAATGAGGCAGAATGGCACATATAAAACTGTCCTTTAGTGGACATGCAGTGCCTAGAGGGCCATTTCCACAGGATTACAGTCTATCAGCGTCATATTTAACTGTGGTCTCAGTTCACTGGAGCTGAGAGAGAAGAATTTGTCGCTTAGACTGTAATGGCACTTTGGCATATATTAATATTTTATATTTGATATTTAATGCAGGTAAGCTTGATTCTTTACCATACAACAAATCATTATACCCTTTCGCAATTAATTCCACACGGAATTGTTTTTTTTATTCCAGCTACAGTCACACCGGGTTCTTTAGAAGGCATAACACACTTTGTGTGTGTGAAGTCTCTCTGGATAAGAGGGTCAGCTAAATATCTTAAATGTAAACGTAAATGTGAATGTGTATTGTCTTGCAGCCAGCTGCTGTTTTATTCATTCTCAGTTACATAAATAGCCAAGAGGAGGGTCTGTTTTTCCCCAGCAAATGGCCGGCTGCTCGTTTCCTGGAGCTGGCATCGGGACGCGGGCCCTCGTCAGGAAACGATCTCGGAGCGGCGCAGTCGGGGCCGGAATGCCAACTCCTGGCAAACCGCTCAAAAGAAAAAGGAAGGAAAAAAATAAAAAGAGATAACAACGGCTGGGTAATTTTCCCGTAACCTCCCCTCTCCAATAGCACGCGTTTCCCCAGATCGTCCTCCCGCCTTCTCTCATGTTTACTCGTCGGTACTGAACTGTCACTGTTGATAATGTCAAAAGAGCTTGGAGACTACAAGAGAAGGGAAAAGGAGGAGAGCCTCGGAATTAAGCGGGAATGGCGACTGACTGTTCCAAAGCTGGCTTTGCCAAGGAGGGGGGAGGGGAGGGGTGTGGACTTGGGTAAGCTCATGTGCATTTATTTAATTTCACATTGTGAGAGTTTATAAATGCTCTTCCTGCACTGTAATCACAGTATAATATCCTATGAGGACTGAGTACAGACACAAGCACTGCGCCAGGGACACTAGAGCCCGACAATGGCCTGAGCTGGCCCACTGAAGAGAGGATGTGTGTTTGTGTGTGTGTCTGTGTGTGTGTCTGTGTGTGTGTCTGTGTGTGTGTGTGTGTGTGTGTGTGTGTGTGTCTGTGTGTGTGTGTGTGTGTGTGTCTGTGTGTGTGTGTGTCTGTGTGTGTGCATGTGTGTGTGCTTGTGTGTGTGTCTGTGTGTGTGTGTGTGCACGTGTGTGTCCCTGTGTGTGTGTGTGTGCACGTGTGTGTCCCTGTGTGTGTCTGTGTGTGTGTGTGCATGCCTGTCTGTGTGTGTGTGTGTGTGTGCGTGCGTGAGTGTGTGTGTGTGTGTGTGTGTGCGTGCGTGAGTGTGTGTGCATGTGTGTGTCCCTGTGTGTGTGTGTGTGTGTGTGTGTGCGTGCATGCCTGTCTGTGTGTTTCTGCTTTTTGTGAAAAATATCCTCCATACTATTATCAGTGAAAAACCCTGAAATAAGTACATCCTCCATGGATTTTAAGTACACTATACATTTAGAAAAAATCTTGCCTTCATCCAGTGTACTGAATTAGCATACTCAATAGTATAGAAGGGCGCTGGTGACCCTCGCTTGGATGGGTTGGTGAGGGGCGGCGGGCACTCCAGTTACTCTGGTTACCGCAGGTTTCCACGGACTGGCCTGGGAGATGGGCGGGTGGGCTGCCAGTCACGTGTTTCCCAGGGTAACGGCGCGTGGGCGGGACGCCCGTGCCATCGCAGTTGCCGCAATCCATCAGGGCTAACCCCAACTGACATCTGCTGACCACTTTCAGCCCTTTTCCGTGACACGCCGCCACCACACCATCAAAACCCACCGTCTCTTTTTTGTTTTCTTTCTTGGATGAAAATTACAGCATATTTTAACATCATTACTCTTTTTTTCTTTTCATTCTCGCTCCCTAGCCTGATCCAGTGTAAATATGAACAGGTTCGGCGGGCTGTGTTCACACTGCACGGAGGCGTTCACGCAATGTGCACCTCGGTCATCTGGGTTTATACACACACACTGTGTCAGGATTTTCCACTACCTTATACAAATCTCGCCTTGAATATTTAATATTTCCACTATTTCTCAGATCTGAAACAGAGAGAGTAATTTTCCAGGCTCTTTCTCTGGGGATTGGGTGGGGGGAGTGGCATGCTTTCACTGTAGTGGTGTTCTTCTAGACATGTGGACATGTGGGTGTTGTGGAGGGGTCAACTGAACAGTCTTTAATGACAGTCACAGTCATTGTTGTTATAGATGTGAGCTTTAATATGTGCTGTATGGACAGTCATAGTCACTGTTATAGATGTGTACTATATGGACTGTCACAGTCACTGTTATAGATGTGTGCTGTATGGACAGTCACATTCACTGTTATAGATGTGTGCTGTATGGACAGTCACAGTTATAGATGTGAGCTTTAATGACAGTCACAGTTATAGATGTGAGCTTTAATGACAGTCACAGTCACTGTTATAGATGTGTGCTGTATGGACAGTCACAGTCACTGTTATAGATGTGTGCTGTATGGACTGTCACAGTCACTGTTATAGATGTGTGCTGTATGGACAGTCACAGTCACTGTTATAGATGTGTGCTGTATGGACTGTCACAGTCACTGTTATAGATGTGTGCTGTATGGACTGTCACAGTCACTGTTATAGATGTGTGCTGTATGGACTGTCACAGTCACTGTTATAGATGTGTGCTGTATGGACAGTCACAGTCACTGTTATAGATGTGTGCTGTATGGACAGTCACAGTCACTGTTATAGATGTGTGCTGTATGGACAGTCACAGTCACTGTTATAGATGTGTGCTGTATGGACTGTCACAGTCACTGTTATAGATGTGTGCTGTATGGACTGACACAGTCACTGTTATAGATGTGTGCTGTATGGTCTCTTACCTTTTTCTTGCTGCAATATATTTGCCATTTCTTCTCAGCTGGCAGAGCAAACATGGCCTCCCTGTTCTTATCTGTGAGATCGAGCTCATCCTGCAACACAAAAAGAGAACAACTAGTCAGTCAGTTAACCAATCAATCAATCAATCAATATACATATATCCACAATTCCATTAACGAACGTGCGAAACACCAAATCAATGGAGCAGCCTTCCCTAGTTCGGGTGCTCTTCCCAGTAAACCGACGCAGAAACGCACATCAAAAAAAATGTGAAATATGCATAAACACAGGAAATGAATCTTTGACTTGGAACCGGGAGAAAGGCTTAGAAAGGTCCCCTTGGGGAAAGACGAAAGACAGACAGAGGGTTCTGCGTTCCAGTGCGAGCTAATCTAAGTATAATGAGTCCGTTACCATGACGTCAACCCCCCGCCCCCCCCCCCATCCCTCTATCCTGAGCTAACAGTCACGGTAGTTTGTTGGAGTGTTGACTGAGGAGACTACTGTGGGGCCAGAACGCTACCAGTTCGCTGGCTCGCTTGAAGACTGAGCTGGTGACGTAAGGATCTAAGCAGGGATGCTTAAATCCGGCCCTCCAGGCCGTTTTCTTTTCTGTCTGATTGCCAGTTGTTTGATTAACGTTACTGATTGGCCAGAGATCCCACTCATCTGGGGTATACTACGGAGCAGAATTACTGAGTTAGCTGGATAACTGCACTGAGTAAAACTCGGAACCTTCCCAAATCTGGACCGAAGTTAAAAGAGCTGTTCCGGGTTTTACTCAGTAATCCTGCTTCCCTTACTCAGTGCTGTTATCCAGGTAACTCAGTAATCCTGCTTCCCTTACACAGTGCTGTTATCCAGCTAACTCAGTAATCCTGCTTCCCTTACTCAGTGCTGTTATCCAGCTAACTCAGTAACCCAGCTTCCCTTACTCAGTGCTGTTATCCAGCTAACTCAGTAATCCTGCTTCCCTTACTCAGTGCTGTTATCCAGCTAACTCAGTAATCCTGCTTCCCTTACTCAGTGCTGTTATCCAGCTAACTCAGTAATCCTGCTTCCCTTACTCAGTGCTGTTATCCAGCTAACTCAGTAACCCAGCTTCCCTTACTCAGTGCTGTTATCCAGCTAACTCAGTAATCCTGCTTCCCTTACTCTGTGTTGTTATCCAGCTAACTCAGTAATCCTGCTTCCCTTACTCAGTGCTGTTATCCAGCTAACTCAGTAATCCTGCTTCCCTTACTCAGTGCTGTTATCCAGCTAACTCAGTAATCCTGCTTCCCTTACTCAGTGCTGTTATCCAGCTAACTCAGTAATCCTGCTTCCCTTACTCAGTGCTGTTATCCAGCTAACTCAGTAATCCTGCTTCCCTTACTCAGTGCTGTTATCCAGGTAACTCAGTAATCCTGCTTCCCTTACTCAGTGCTGTTATCCAGGTAACTCAGTAATCCGGCTTCCCTTACTCAGTGCTGTTATCCAGGTAACTCAGTAATCCTGCTTCCCTTACTCAGTGCTGTTATCCAGGTAACTCAGTAATCCTGCTTCCCTTACTCAGTGCTGTTATCCAGGTAACTCAGTAATCCTGCTTCCCTTACTCAGTGCTGTTATCCAGCTAACTCAGTAATCCTGCTTCGTCATATACAGTGGGGCAAAAAAGTATTTAGTCAGCCACCAATTGTGCAAGCTCTCCCACTTAAAAAGATGAGAGAGGCCTGTAATTTTCATCATAGGTATACCTCAACTATGAGAGACAAAATGAGAAAAAAAAATCCAGAAAATCACATTGTCTGATTTTTAAAGAATTTATTTGCAAATTATGGTGGAAAATAAGTATTTGGTCAATAACAAAAGTTAATCTCAATACTTTGTTATATACCCTTTGTTGGCAATGACAGAGGTCAAACGTTTTCTGTAAGTCTTCACAAGGTTTCCACACACTGTTGCTGGTATGTTGGCCCATTCCTCCATGCAGATCTCCTCTAGAGCAGTGATGTTTTGGGGCTGTCGCTGGGCAACACGGACTTTCAACTCCCTCCAAAGATTTTCTATGGGGTTGAGATCTGGAGACTGGCTAGGCCACTCCAGGACCTTGAAATGCTTCTTACGAAGCCACTCCTTCGTTGCCCGGGCGGTGTGTTTTGGGATCATTGTCATGCTGAAAGACCCAGCCACGTTTCATCTTCAATGCCCTTGCTGATGGAAGGAGGTTTTCACTCAAAATCTCACGATACATGGCCCCATTCATTATTTCCTTTACACGGATCAGTCGTCCTGGTCCCTTTGCAGTAAAACAGCCCCAAAGCATGATGTTTCCACCCCCATGCTTCACAGTAGGTATGGTGTTCTTTGGATGCAACTCAGCATTCTTTCTCCTCCAAACACGAGAAGTTGAGTTTCTACCAAAAAGTTCTATTTTGGTTTCATCTGACCATATGACATTCTCCCAATCCTCTTCTGGATCATCCAAATGCTCTCTAGCAAACCTCAGACGGGCCTGGACATGTACTGGCTTAAGCAGGGGGACACGTCTGGCACTGCAGGATTTGAGTCCCTGGCGGCGTAGTGTGTTACTGATGGTAGCCTTTGTTACTTTGGTCCCAGCTCTCTGCAGGTCATTCACTAGGTCCCCTCGTGTGGTTCTGGGATTTTTGCTCACCGTTCTTGTGATCATTTTGACCCCACGGGGTGAGATCTTGCGTGGAGCCCCAGATCGAGGGAGATTACCAGTGGTCTTGTATGTCTTCCATTTTCTAATAATTGCTCCCACAGTTGATTTCTTCACACCAAGCTGCTTACCTATTGCAGATTCAGTCTTCCCAGCCTGGTGCAGGTCTACAATTTTGTTTCTGGTGTCCTTTGACAGCTCTTTGGTCTTGGCCATAGTAGAGTTTGGAGTGTGACTGTTTGAGGTTGTGGACAGGTGTCTTTTATACTGATAACGAGTTCAAAGAGGTGCCATTAATACAGGTAACGAGTGGAGGACAGAGGAGCCTCTTAAAGAAGAAGTTACAGGTCTGTGAGAGCCAGAAATCTTGCTTGTTTGTAGGTGACCAAATACTTATTTTCCACCATAATTTGCAAATAAATTCTTTAAAAATCAGACAATGTGATTTTCTGGATTTTTTTCTCTCATTTTGTCTCTCATAGTTGAGGTATACCACATATGATGAAAATTACAGGCCTCTCTCATCTTTTTAAGTGGGAGAACTTGCACAATTGGTGGCTGACTAAATACTTTTTTGCCCCACTGTATGGTGGTGTCCCAGGTCTAAATTCCAGGGCGAAATTAAAACCGGCAACACTGCTGCTCTCGCGCCACAGTGACCAGAGCCTCCGATGTTCTGTCAGTCCATTTGAACAGGAACGGCGAGGAAAAGCCCCTGAACACGGAGAATCCGAGCGCCAGCAGAGTCCGCTGGTTTATTCCCTTGTCTAAGACCGAACTTATGGTCTTAAGTTCTGAAGAGCAGCTAAATGAGAGCAGAATGAGCTCCCACATGCAGGCCTGTGGGATGCAGTCAGCTAACACAGGCTGCTCTGGAACACGCGACTCAAACCTAGCCTATTTAGGAAAGGCATTCGAGTTTTTTAATTATTTTATTATATTTTTAGGAGGGTGTTCGGCTGTATTGAGGGAATGCGGTGCCTTTCCAGACTGGGGGAGATAGGATCTGATCAACAGAAGACCCCAGAAACACACTCTCTCTTTCTTTCTCTCTCGCGCTCTCTCTCACGCTTGCTCACTCACACACACACACACACACACACACACACACACTCGCTCGCTCTCCCTCCCTCTCTCTTTCTCTCTTTCATGCTCGCACACACATACACACTCACTCACTCACTCACTCACTCACTCACTCACTCACTCACTCACTCACTCACTCACTCACTCAGACTCTCTCCCTCTCTCTTTCTCTCTCTCTCATGCTCACTCCACACACACACTCTCTCCCTCTCTCTTTCTGTCTCACTCACTCACTCTCATTCTCGCTCTCTCTCTCTCACGCTTGCTCACTCACACACACACACACACACACACACACACACTAGCTCAAGCCCTCCATAGGCCTCCCTGACCCAAACAGAAGGTGTTAAAATGCCAGTCCTGAGACACAGCAGACGTGGGCTGCCAGATTGGATCAGAGCCAGGCCAAGTGGAGCGCATGAGAATAAGGACTAATGTTCACTTCAGCGCTTGCTCTCTCTAAGACTCTGCCTTCCTGTCTAGTGCAGCCACATATCCTAACTTACATTTCTCCAAAGGAAAGCCTTCGGGTGGAACGCGCTCGAGAGAGCAGGGGTGGGGCACCCTGGGGGACGCACATTTTAAGTGGTGGTTACTGATGTTATTAATACGATTTTAAGAGCAAAGCCACACTTGGTTTAGAAAGGGGCACGCATTGACCTACACATGCCCCTATGTTATCATGCCCTTATGTTATCATGCCCCTATGTTATCATGCCCCTATGTTATCATGCCCCTATGTTATCATGCCCCTATGTTATCATGCCCCTATGTTATCATGGCCCTAGGTTATCATGGCCCTAGGTTATCATGCCCCTATGTTATCATGCCCCTATGTTATCATGGCCCTATGTTATCATGGCCCTAGGTTATCATGGCCCTAGGTTATCATGGCCCTAGGTTATCATGGCCCTAGGTTATCATGGCCCTATGTTATCATGCCCATATCTTATCATGGCCCTATGTTATCATTCCCCTATGTTATCATGGCCCTATGTTATCATGGCCCTATGTTATCATGGCCCTATGTTATCATCATCATTACTATTACTATCACTTGGCAGATGCTCTTATCCAGAGTGATGTACAGTAGTGCAAAATATCAGTGTTATCTTTATGTTTGAGTAACAAAAGCAGCCAATCAGAAATAAGGCACAAAAAAAAGGTTTCTGAATGTGAACATGTGTACATTACACGTCTGGATTATTGTTTGGTTTGGTTCTGATCCAGGTGGAGCTCAGATCTCAACAGTCCAACTCAACAGAACTTTACAGAATGTTTTTTGGGCAACAGGTCTGACAGCAGTATAAACCACAATACATTAAAACAACATACAAAAACGGCATTCAAGATCTGAAAAACGACAATTAACCCCTTCGCGCAGATGCCAAATTTGGTCAATTATCACCTATTTAGGGGGTGTTCTATTTAAGGCTTTATAACTCCAGGTGTGAGCATCACAGAAACTTAAAAGGGATAAAGGCTTAAATGAAACAAGACAGTTGTACCATTTACAGTACTAACTGTAGATTCATTTGTTTTCACAATTTAAGTCAAAATAAAGTGCCACAAATGCACATATATCTTGAAAAAATGGCAAAGAAATGAGCTTCATGCTCAAGTGTGAAGGTAAATATGCAGGTAAAAAGGTAGCAAATGGGTGGGTGGGTGACAGTGTGGTAGCAGTGGCATGTAGGGGGAGGAATTTTGGGGGTGTTGGGTGGCTCTAAGGTAGCCCCGGGATGCGTGACTGCCCGTCACATGGAGCTGCACGAGCCCCCCGCCCGGAAACCCGCTCTGCATCGGCAGGCCCCGGACCAGCCCCGCGGTCAGACGGAATTCGCATAAACTTAAACTAATATTAGTGCACCTGCTTCACTCTAACAGAAAAAATATGTACCCTAAAAATCAAAACCTTCTCCTCTCTTTTCACATTTCAGTTAATACATAAATCAAAGATTACTGGTGAAAGTGGAAACGTCAGGGCGGGTGGGAGGGTGTCAGAGCGATGGCCGGTAACTTTTTTTCACCCCTCATCCCTACAGGCGTGCGTCAAAGCTCGGAGGTGTGACGATAAATATCCCGCCGCACCGGTGGATAAGATGATCCTCGGATATCGCATTCCCGCTGGAGTCCCTGAACCGACGGGAAATAAAACGGTTCGGTTTTTCGTCTTCTGTTTTCCGTTCAGGTTCCTGAGATTTGAGACGCTTATGCCGTCCTGAGGCCCAAATCAGTGTGGATAATTGTAAGCACCCCATTTTTTTTTTTTTTTTTTTCATGGTTCTGAAAACAAAGACTGAAGCTCTACTCTGGAGGCGTGACACAGCGTGTGTGAAGAAACCTGCTGACGCAAACTCTGCTTAAGCGTCGTAACAAGCCAAGCCCAGCCGCAAGGTGGCTCAGAGCAGTATCACAAACACCTGTAACGGGCGGAGTCACAATGCCCTGTAAATCACTGACTCTGACTTTATAACCAATCAAAACATTTTGCCGCCTGTAGCAATGCACACTGATTGATTGAAGTTAGCTAGCCATTGATGCTGTGATAGCTCCACCCATCTGAAGCGGGCTTCCTGCAATCACAGCTCAGAGCATCCAGGGCCTTCTCAAACTGAGATACCTAGCTTAAGAAACTAGGAATTACGGGTCGGGAGCGCCGGTATCTGAATGGTCCAGGAAAAACACATCTGACAGGGAGGCAGAGATGAAAGGAAGGGGCTGAACTTCATAAAGAGAGAAGCAGAGAGAGAGAAACGCAGTATTAAAAGATGAGTCGATATTCCCATATCACAGAGTCATTGAAATTCACACATGAATTGCAGGTGGGGGGGGGGCTGGGGTGTCTGGGCTGCACTTTCCAGATAAGAGTGAGAGATGTAAAGAAAGAGAGGGAAGGGATGGGAAGGGAGAGGGAAGGAGGGAGGGAAAGAGAGGGGAAGTAGGGGAAGGAAAAGGTGTGTTTGAGTGAATATGTGCGGAGGAGTGTGTGTGGATGTGGGTGTGGAGGACGGAATGGGGCTGTGACTGAGAATGAGAAGCCTGTGTCACATTGTGTGTGTGTGTGTGTGTGTGTGTGTGTGTGTGTGTGTGTGTGTGTGTGTGTGTGTGTGTGTGCGCACACTGGAAGTCCTGGTCTGGGTCTCTCAGGGTGGGACAGGAAGGTCCAGAACAGACGAGCCAGCCTCGGGCCGGAAGGAAGGAAGTCATACATGGCCCCTGGGGACCCACAGAAAACTGTAGCAGATTAGTGACCCAATGGACTCTGTGCCGGGAGCAGAGACACAACGACACTGCCATTAGTGACCCAATGGAGTCTGTGCCGGGAGCAGAGACACAACGACACTGCCATTAGTGACCCAATGGAGTCTGTGCCGGGAGCAGAGACACAACGACACTGCCATTAGTGACCCAATGGAGTCTGTGCCGGGAGCAGAGACACAACGACACTGCCATTAGTGACCCAATGGAGTCTGTGCCGGGAGCAGAGACACAACGACACTGCCATTAGTGACCCAATGGAGTCTGTGCCGGGAGCAGAGACACAACGACACTGCCATTAGTGACCCAATGGAGTCTGTGCCGGGAGCAGAGACACAACGACACTGCCATTAGTGACCCAATGGAGTCTGTGCCGGGAGCAGAGACACAACGACACTGCTCTGTCCCCACCGTGCAAACGCACATCTCACCCAAACACACCCAGGGGTGAAACTACCACACTGCTCTGTCCCCACCGTGCAAACGCACATCTCACCCAAACACACCCAGGGGTGAAACTACCACACTGCTCTGTCCCCACCGTGCAAACGCACATCTCACCCAAACACACCCAGGGGTGAAACTACCACACTGCTCTGCAACGTCCACACCGTTCAAACGCACATCTCACCCAAACACACCCAGGAGTGAAACTGCAGAACCAGTTTTGGGCGGGGTGAAACAAACATGTGTTTGTTTGTCTAAAATATCAAAAAACAAACTTTTGAGAGTACGTTTCAATTAATGTTTTACTTTAAAAAAAAATTTTTAAATGGAACCCTGCTCACCCTCCTTTTGCAGGTCTTGTGGCATTAATTTCTCAGTCGGTACTTATTTGAGTATAACCTGACTTATCTCTCCCTCAAACGGTGGCTTTTTAGCCACATTAAAAGCACCTTCTGTAAGTCGCTTAGATCAAAGGCATCTGCTCAAATGCCGAAATTATAAAGTGTAAATTGTTTGGGCGGATATTAAGTTTGAGCCCCAGGCAGTAAACATGCGCAGTAACATGGGCAGAGAGAGAGATGAGCCAAGGCCATTTCTCTGTTCTGACAGTTAGGCTGACTGGGCGTGGTCATGCCTGAGGAGATGGGTGCGGTTTTTAGCTAAAGCCAGAGGATGTACAGACTGTACAGGTGGGGCGAGGGTCAGGGGCGCTTCTCCCCCTCCCGCCCTGCCCAAACCTCCCCCCCCCCACCCCAGGGATGAGTCTCAGGTCCAAACGGCCCGGCCCAGGATAGGTGGCGGAGGTAGAGTCAGCTCAGGACGAACAGGAAGCAGGCCGGCCCGCTTCCAGGTGCCAGGGGGGAGGAAAAAAATGCATCTGCTGGCCTTTAGCGAGCGAGTGGCGGAAAGCCGAGAGGAAGCGCTCCCTGTCCCTACCCCCCCAGCGCCCCCCGCACCCCTGTCCCTACCCCCCCCAGCGCCCCCCGCACCCCTGTCCCCTGCCGCCTCCCCGTTACGTACAGCCTGCTCATATTTGGATCAGATTCCCTTTCATTTGCACAACGGGCAGGTTTAGCCGACCGTTTGTATATATATATATCTTTTTTTTAAAAACAGCCAATCAGAAACCTCTCCTATCCAGTGGTTGGACCCCTGACCCATAACGTGCCATAACCCAACAACCCAACACGCGCCGCAAAATCCCCAGTTCATAATTTCACTCAGGTTATTATGCCATTATTTTTCATCGTGTTTTATCTTCCCTTAAATCTTAAAATATTCGCAGCTTTTATTTATTATTCTGTTACTGGAGGGAGAAGCACAGGTCCACTGTAGATGCAAGACTCAGATACAGTAGTCACAGCATTTGCAATATTTGAATGAGGATAATACATTATTTTATACATGTTTGTCAATGATCACGGAGCCAAGCATAAGTAACCCCTGGGCTGCCATTTGAGTGTTATATAAAGATAATTCAATGGGGCCCTCATACTGGCCCCTGGGGAACTGTGGCCCCTGAATAAAACACAGTTAACCCTTTGAAGAGTAGGTTTTTTGTAATAGGCTAGGGTTGCAATGCTGCCCTCAGAAGACATTTCAATAAATATAACACCAACCTGCGACCGTGATGGCTGTGGTGGTGTGTGTGTGTGTGTGTAGGGGGGGGGGTGTTTGGGTATTAAATCCCTCTCTGCTCAGCCAGGACACAGGACATGCCCCTCAGTGTAATCTGTCATCTGACTTCTCTGTGCCAGATGCTGGCTCAATCATCCTGATGTTGCACTAGGACCACAATAAGCACAGCAAGCGAGTCGTACATCACAAACCCCCCACCCCCCCACAAACCGCCCTCCTCCCCCAAATCTCCAACAGCTGATCCTTAGCTCGAGTGATCTCTGCCCATTCTGGTCGTGCTGCGAAGGATTAAACGCCCACGACCGAGATTAAACTAAACACACGCACGGAGCAAGTCACGGTGGCGCGAGCGGAGAGCATTAGTCTGTAGTGTGGTTCATGCGCTCTGATGCTAACAGCAAAACCTGCTTCTGCTTGGACAGACTTCCATGGGTACAGACAGACATCACATCTGTACTATTCTGCATCTCACAGACCAATGGAAAGGCATTATACAACTGTACAACTTTATAACCATGTTATTCCTCTGTGTAACTACACTGTCTGAGCGCACGGAAAACCCAAGCTGTATTTTATTATTTTTAAACTGTAAGTCAGTACGAGTAAGAAAAACAACAATGCTAATAACTATGATAACTGATGATAACGTATTTCATTATTAATATTACAGTGTATTTCATTATTAATATTACAGTGTATTTCATTATTAATATTACAGTGTATTTCATTATTAATATTACAGTGTATTTCTAACATCCTCTTACTAATTTCTCCTCACCTTTGCTTTGTCCCTTTCACCCTTCTATTTATCGGTTATCTCTTTTTTCTTCCAGTTTATCTGTCTATGTCTGTGCATGTGTATGTGTGTGTGTGTGACCCTCCCCTCCTGAACAGCAACTGAAGACTGTCACCCCTCTGGTCACTCGCTGTTTCTCACTCAAGCAACCCTCCAATCACTCGCTGTTTCTCACTCAAGCAACCCTCCAATCACGCGCTGTTTCTCAGGTCCAAGTGCCAAATGATGCGCTCCACTTCACGCAGCTGGCATCTTGAACACACGCACAAACACAAATACAGAAACACACACAGACAAGCACATACACATATAAACACACACACACACAGAAATGCACACACACACACAGAAATGCACATACACACACCCATATACAGAAACACACACACATGCACACACACACAAACACTGTTCCCAGAATTTGCTTTGAACCCACATCCAACTCTCCAAATGTGTGAGTAATTATGCATGATGATAAAATATAAGCACCATTCAGGGAGTTACCAGCATCACTGATGCTGCATCAGCCATATTCTGGCTCATTGCAATAAAAGTTTAAATATCATATCCCATAAAAATGGGTTAGAATTTAAATGCATATTAATGAACATTGAATTTGTGAGCGCTTGCATCGATATGTACTGCACTACAAATCTTGTGAACAAGAAGGCAAAAAAAATAAAAGTTCCAACGCGTAATATGTGGACATGAACGCCCTGTTTGAGAGAGCGCCGTGATTAATTGCGTGCATTAAAACTCTGCTCCCTGCTGGGTGTCACATGCTAAAATCAATCAGCGCACTTAATAGTTTCCAGCTTAATAAGAATTTGTTTTACATTTATCCAATGGCACGGAGGAATTCCACCAATGCAGCCGCAAAACCCTGGAGGTCAACGAAAGCCTCTCTTAGCACGTCGCTGCACAGGCTAACGGGGCGAGCGAGTTTAGGAAAAGCTTTTGTAAGAGCGCTGAGGAGAGGACAAATACAGCCAGAACGGCTACAGATAACCCATGCATCACATGTCTATGTCATACAGTATCTATCCATCCACATCGGCTACAGATCAGCCACCTATACCCCATCCATCACATGTCTATGTCATACAGTATCTATCCATTCACACCGGCTACAGACCAGCCACCTATAACCCATCCACCACATGTCTATGTCATACAGTATCTATCCATCCACACCGGCTACAGATCAGCCACCTATACCCCATCCATCACATGTCTATGTCATACAGTATCTATCCATCCACACCGGCTACAGACCAGCCACCTATAACCCATCCACCACATGTCTATGTCATACAGTATCTATCCATCCACACCGGCTACAGACCAGTCACATATAACCCATGCATCACATGTCTATGTCATACAGTATCTATCCATCCACACCGGCTACAGACCAGCCACCTATAACCCATCCATCACATGTCTATGTCATACAGTATCTATCCATCCACACCGGCTACAGACCAGTCACATATAACCCATCCATCACATGTCTATGTCATACAGTATCTATCCATCCACACCGGCTACAGACCAGTCACATATAACCCATCCATCACATGTCTATGTCATACAGTATCTATCCATCCACACCGGCTACAGACCAGCCACCTATAACCCATCCATCACATGTCTATGTCATACAGTATCTATCCATCCACACCGGCTACAGACCAGTCACATATAACCCATCCATCACATGTCTATGTCATACAGTATCTATCCATCCACACCGGCTACAGATCAGCCACCTATAACCCATGCATCACATGTCTATGTCATACAGTATCTATCCATCCAAAAACAGTTATAATCACTGGTCATGTTTGGCAGGACTGAACATCTATCCTTTCACCAATGTTACAGATCCAGGACATAATTGGCCGGGCTGCACAACCTATTATTCTATATTACACAGTATATTATATTATCCAACCACAGGACTGCCTGCCTCTCTGGCTCTCACTAGAGCGATCGAAAACGGAGCAAACCATTGAGATCGTTCAGGGCAAGTAACCGAAAGGTTGCAGGTTCGATTCCCAGGGAGGACACTGCTGTTGTACCCTTGAGCAAGGTACTTAACCTGAATCGTTTCAGTATGTATCCAGCTGTATAAATGGATAATATGTAAAAAGAAATGCTAAAAAGTTGTGTAAGTCGCTCTGGATAAGAGCGTCTGCTAAATGCCTGTAATGCAGTTTAGTTCCCAACAGGCAGCCAAATGGTTTAACCCACTCCACGTCCCAGATCTGTCAATCACACTCCCCCTTTTTTATCAGAAGAATATTCATCTCTGCAAATAAATTAAAAAAACAAAAGAAACGCATTTGAAATAATTCAACCTACGATTAATATAGATACGGACCCGCCACGGTTTATTGAGCCGTGACCTTTGACACGTTGCCTCAGATGTCAGTCTCTCCCTCTATCAAAGGGCCGCATTCATAATGCATGAGGGCGCTTAAACCGGAGGGAGATAACCCCAATGCATCATGGGAGAAGCTGAGGGAAGAGGCAGAGCGCAGCGTTCTGAAATGGAGCGTCGCCTTTGATATTTCTGTCAGACTCCAGTTAAGCCCAGATATTCGCCGTAAACAAGTTACCCAGTCGTTCTGTTTTTTCTCCGACCGTGAGACGGCAGCCGCGTTTCCGCTAAGCATTCCCAAATGACAGACAGTATTTTATTTTATTTCCTGTCCTTATTGCATGCCACATCATCTTTTTCCATTAAAAAACACGCAAATGTGATTTTTCTTCCCCTAGCTTGCCAAATTCCAAAAAACAAAATGAGAATTTGTCTTAATTGATGTTTAGGCTTTGAATTGAGGGCAGAGGGAAAAAAGCCAGAGCCACAGAGTCTGCCTTCTCTAAATCACGCAGCATTTCTAAATCAGTTTACTGATTAAAATTCGATATTATTAGATAATTAGATATTATTACTGACCGGATAACACTGAATTCAAGCAATTGAAATAATTGAATAATAATCTGTGATTGTGGTACCTTTACCCCTGTTGCTTTTCCACAGTTAAAGCTTTATGGATGAGAGATGTGTAACAGTATGCCAACTGTGAGTAATGGGAGTATATCTATATTTGCAGAAATGTTGGGAAAATCCCCCCTTGCATTAATACTGACTTGGTAAATCCACCTCATATACATCTCCTTATATTTCATACATCTCATTCACCTCTTCATATGCACATACTGTATGTATCTGGTACTCTAAGCGATTATGTGCATTTGATACACCCCCTTAATTCAGTGTGTTTGTGGTACATTCCTAGTGCCAGCACACCCGCCCCCAATGGTGTAAATTTGGTACATCCCTGACACTGTGTTTGTAGTGGCTCCACTGCTCATGCTGTTAATTTAGTACAGTAAGCCTCCGTGGAGCACTTCTGGCTGTTTAGTACTGTTGTACAGAAGCAGGCTCTGAATTTGAGTCCAGTCTCTGTTCTCTCTCACGCACTATAGTGTTGGGTTATGCAAATCTGTGACTGCGATCCCCACACGGGTAATGGCTGAGAAATGGAACCCCTTTGGAAGCATTAGATCTCCATAAAGAGACCCCCTGCCTACCGACAGTAACTATGCAAATTAGACGGGTAATTTCCTTGGATGGTCTGGGATAAGGATGCCCAGGTGTGGGATTCTATTTTTTTTGCGTGTGTATGTGTGTGTTCTATCAGGGGTACAAGTGATGGGTCTGTGTGTGTGTGTGTGTGCGTGTGCGAGCATGCATGTATGTTTGAGGCTTTGCGCATGTGTATGTATCACCACCAGCTGCGTGCCAGTTTAAAGTAGTCCCTCTCTGGGATGCGCAGGTCTCATGCGCATACGCACGCGCGCACGCGCACACACGCACACACACATACACACACAGAGCTGCGCAGTGTGTTTGGCCAGCAGCACCAGTGCGAGTACATCGGGTTCCAGAGGGGCCCGGACCGCTTCACTCCACACAAACATGGTGCTGGTTCATTACCATCTAAACCGGACCTAATGAAGCGTGTGCGCACACACACACACACACACACACACACACACACACACACACACACACACACACACACACACACACACACACACAGGTTCAATTGAACAACGATCTGCTTCCCATTAGAAAAAGGAAAATTCCAGAACTCCGATCGTACTCAGCGAGCGTGTCCCACTCCCTTCTCCCGTTACCAATACCTCTGCAAATCCCCCCTCCTCATCGAAACAGTTATTAGACTGATTATTGGAAACCAAATGTCATTTCTCGTGATTATTTTTGCTGCGCGTAACACAATATTAGCATGAGAGAACAGCATAAAGTAATAGTTTTCTATGACTGGATGCCATTTTCCAGCGCGAGTAGCGATCGGCGTGCCACGGCATGACTGTATTAATCAGGCCGTTAGAGTCTCTAATGGGTGTGAACAGGAGACGAGAGACAGAGCTGTCTGCTATGCAATGTCAGCCAGAGGTATCCGGCCCAGGGATTACATCGGCAGGGAAATATAAGAAATAAAACTGCCTCCGTTTCACTTTTCTTTTTCATCAAACAAATCATCATGAATTCTCAAAGAGAACGCAAGGTTTAAAATAAGTATGGGTGTGGGGGTGAGAGAGGGAGAGTGAAGTTAGAATATTTTATCCATTCACCGACACCCTTCCCGAGCTCTCTCTAAGCTTTGTGTTTAAGCAGATGGGTCTGTGGGTCAAAGAGGCCTCTAAAATAAAAGCCGGTAAGAAATACTCCAAAAATAAAAAATAAAAGGTTTTATCTCAGCAGCCTGGAGTGCCATGTTCAGAATTCGATAGCAAAGTGAGCTCGCCACGCAATTACAAAGCTGATGAATAACCACGGTAAATCCTTAAATAACTCTTGTTATTCTCATCGTGTAGTCACTGCTGCACAGAATTCCTTGTTTGACACGGGATTTAAAAATGTTCGGCACGATGCCCCTGGTGTAAAGAATGTTTAACTAGGAACAGCGTGTGCGATGACTAGCAAGCTCTGCTAATGAGAGGCATCAGGGAGCATCAGCAGTATATAACGTCTTACGGTGTATGGGAAGGTATTTTAGTGCATTAAAGAAGTACCTCAAACCCAGCAATGAATGTTTTTGTCCCTTGTAGGGGACAAGAGTCTCTGGTCATAATCACAAGAAAGGTATATTCTGCTATGCTGAAACCTACACTACAAGTAGGTGTACAAGGACATTCAATAAAAATTTTATAAATTATATTTTTGGAAAACAAAATTAACATACTGATATTTTTTCTGCGGGGTCTCAGGAGGATACTGGTGGCAAGAAGCGCGATGACAATACAGGCGGAATTTAGAGATAAAAGCCGACTGGAGAAAATTCTGATAAATATATGAAATTCTTTTGGCAGTTGAGTGAAACTCGGTGAGTTTGAGTACAATTGGTGCGAGAAATTTTGTGCCTTCCCTACTGGTACAGCAGCCGATCTCTAGATAAGGCAGCTGAAAACATGCTTATCTTCTTTCATAATCCCCCCCAATACTTACTGAAAACATGCTTATCTTCTTTCATAATCCCCCCCAATACTTACTGAAAACATGCTTATCTTCTTTCATAATCCCCCCCAGTACTTATTAGCACAATACAGGACTGACTCGCCATTTTCTTTGGTTTTGCTTTGAATGCTTAATTTTCCACAAACGGTTTATTTTCAGCGGTGAGGTGTCTTTATAAAGTAATCATTATACTAAATTATTAATGAATATTCTTGATTAAATGATTAAATGATTAAAAGTCATGGGGTATCTCAAGAGGGAATCCACGATTGACTATAAAAGTGTCTAATTAAGAACAATTAGCAACGTGTTATAATTCAGGGGTTACGACTGTGGCTGGAATGAAAACAAGTGTACACAGGGGGACCCCGGGGTACAAATCACACAAGGGGACCCCAAGTTTGAGAACCCCGGAAAAAAAAGGAGAGGAGTCAAGGAGTGAAGACTCACCACCAGCTCGGAGAAGCGCGCGTGCAGTTCCTCTGCCGGGGGCATGGGGGCGCTAAACTCCAGCAACTGCAGGGGAACGCTGTCCTTCAGGTTTATCTCCGGGGGTTCGCTGCTGCCGAAGCAGCACAGGAACCCCAGAGCGGGGCGGGTCCGTTTCCGGGGGGGCATCCTGTCCACAGGGGCACGCCTGCTATCTAGGGGGCATGATCTGTTAAAACAAGAGGGAGGGAGAGAGAGAGAGAGAGACCATGAGACAGCAGCTTAGTACATTATTAACAGTCTGTCACTTTGAGTGTGGAACTGTGGGACAGGTCCCCACATACATGGCCCAGGACCTTCAGCTGGTCAGGCTAGTTCCCTGCATGAGGGCTGGTCACACCCCAAATGTGCCCTTGGGTCATTTCTGGCCATAGAAGTAACCCCTAAAACACAGGTTTTCAACCTTTTCTGATCCAGGGACCCCCCACCCAGGCTCAAAGGCATCCAGGGGACCCCCATCATAAGTTAAAAGGGGATCCATTAAAAAAAAAAAAAAAGGTTTTATATTTTGAAATATTTGCAGGTTCGATTCCCAGGCAGAACACTGCCGTTGTACCCTTGAGCAAGTAGACGCCACCGCAATTGCTTCATTATCCAGCAGTATAAACGGATGCAACGTAAAAGCTATGTAAATGCGACTGCTATGTATCTTGCTATGATGCGATGTAATTGCTATCTATAAGAGCGTCTGCTAAATGGCAGTAATGTAATTTTCCTCCTGTTTGTATACATGCTGTTTACACGTATGAACTGGGCTAAGCCCCCCCCCTCCATCAGAGACTGGCTGTAATTAGATGTATCTGAATAACAGCTCCCCCTGTATTGAAGCCCCCTCTTGTGTACCCGGGGCAGGGGGTGTTTAGGCTTTTCAGCACCATTGAAAGAGAAAGGGACAGAGAGGGGGCCGTTATCGGGGTGTCTGACTCACAGTTTGGATCCGGCGCCCATGTTGGGTCGCAGCAGGGGGTGGGCTGCCACCCCAACGTTGGGTCCCGGGCGCCATGCCTGCCCTCCCCCTCCCCCAACCCCTCGCCTCCTCTAGGGAGCGGGAAGGTGGCAGTGGGTTCTGCAACGGGGGCAAGGGCCCGGGTGATTGAGGTGGGGGGGGGAACACACGCCCGGAACCTGGCGCTGGGCCCTGCCCACAAAGACGCACTGTTCGAGGCCACAATGGGACCCACAAGGCTCGGGGTGTGAGTAATGACACCGAGGCTCTCCGTGCAGTGCCCTCTCTCCCTCTCCCTCTCTCACAAAAACAAAACTGAATCCACCAAAAAAAAAAAACCTTTGTTGTCAGCGTTCCTGAAAAACATTCCGCACAACGCCGTCTTGTCCGGACGGAATGCTGAACGATTTCCGAGAGACTCAGGGCTTTTTTTGTTTTGTTTTTTTTTCGTGGAAAAGGTGACGAGTTTATGACATGCGGTGTGTCGACACAAACATTTCAGGAACCAAAACAAGTGTGGGAAAACGCGCTACTGCACGGTGCCTGTGACCGGGACTCGCATCCATTTCTACTCAGTCAATTCAGGAAATGAACTGAAAGTCAGTTAATGAACTGAACAAAAAATGGGCATAACGTTTGTATGAGGATCATTAAATTAGTGAACTGATGATTTCAAGTCATTTCCTGAACTTATGGACTTGACATATTGTTGCTTCTCCCTGACTCAAAGAAGATGCAGCCCGCCACATCACATGAATGATTCTAAAACGCAGAACATATCCATATCTATGTGAGGAAAAAAAGCTGTAGATGTTTCTCTTAAAATTCCCTGAGTGCATTGAGAGACCTTTTCCTCTAGGCAGGTTAATGAGGAGCCATCGTGCCGAGTTTACGGTCCTGTAAACAGCCAGTCTACAGGACTAAATAAAGGCACACCATTAATTGGGGACACCTTACCGAACACAGAAGGTTCAAACACAGTTTTCACATCATTCAGCAACGCTGGAATGCTTTCACCGCTAAGAATAGCACATTCATACATTCTTTATGAATATGCTCCAATCTCCAAGGAGAGGAAAGCGACTTCACACACACTGGATCTCTCTCTCACTCTCTCTCTCTCTCTCTCTCTCTCGCTATAACTCTCACTTTATTCCCCTCTTGCTCTCTCTCCCCACTGTTTTCTGGCCCATAGGATTTTCTGCAATACTGCCACAGTATGTCTTTTGATAAATCTATAAGCTATAGAACATCTCTGAAATTTTAAGGGAATCTGGGGGGTGGAGGGTCGAGATAATAGGGACCGTGGTGGTGGTGGGGGGGGGCACTGTGAGATGCACTCACATAGAAAGGCTGGATGGACATGCCTACGCCCTATATGTACTGATTGATATGAGGAGAGGAAAAAAGAAGAAAGCTGGGCATTGGGTAGAGGGGTGGGGGCAGGGTGGGCCCTAGGGTTGGGGGTGTTTTTTGGAGTGTGAAAATAAAGTGCCCCGAGCATCCCCCCCTCCTCATTCAAAGCAAGCCATGTCCGGACCCCTCTTTTGATTCAGATGCTTTTAAAAACATCTCAATGCACTTCCAGTTTCTTAGAAGAAGCAGGATGAGAACACAGAAGCACACTTCCCCTCCTCTGTGACAAACACCTGACCCTAACCCCTAAACCCTAAACCCTTCAGCCCAGGCCTGCTCTGTTAATGCTGAACATTCGATTAACCAACACTGTGGCAAAACGTCCATCGCCCCCCTCAGCCTGGCTATGACACCACAAAATGGGAAGCTCTAATATGTCAGGTGAAAAAGTATGGATGGGGCAGAATGCCAAAAAGGTTCAAATATAAAAGAGTTTTACAAAGCAATGGAGTGTGTTTGTGTGGTGTGTGTGTCTGTGTGTACGTGTATGTGTGTGTGTATATGTTTGTGTCTGTGTGTGTGTGTGTGTGTGTGTGTGTGCGTGTGTGTGTGTTTGTGTATGTGTGTGCGTGTATGTGCATGTATGTGTGCGTGTGCGCGTATGTGTGTGTGTGTGTGTGTGTGTGTGTGTGTGCACGTGTGTGTGTGTGTGTGCACGTGTGTGTGTGTGTGCATGTGTGTGTGTGTACGTGTGTGCATGTGTGTGCGTGCGTGTGTGTGTGTGTAGTACAGTGACTCTAAAGTGTGCTCAAAGTGCTCTCAGTTCCGTCTCTCTGACTGCCTAACAGCGGGTCTGGGTCTGGGACTCTGTTCCAGTGGTTTTTTCAGCCATTCATTATCATAAATTGTGCTGACTGAACGTCTCTTTCACCCAAACTGTCAATAAAGACGTCAGAAACCTGGCAGTCCCTAGTGGGCAGTGAGAGCTCAGAGAGGCAGACAATCGCACACACACACACACACACACACACACAACACAACACATACAAACACTCACACTCACACACACACAGACACAGACACAAACATGCACATACACGCACACACTCTCACACACGCACACACTGACACGCACTCACACATATCCACCATGACCTCATCATAGTCCACTCCAGGGTCAAACTCCAGAAAGCAGCCATGGATTTTGATTGGCTAATTACATCCTGTTTGGCCGTAATGGTGGGAGTTCATTATCCCCAGAGCTGTCCTGTCCTGTTTTTTTAACAGAAAAAAATCATATTTTTCATAAGCTATTTGTAAGCCACGTTTCCCGCTCATTAACGACGGACATCTTCTGCGTAATCTGCTGGCGCTTCCTCCCGCCCCAACTCTGAGAACGAGACACGAGACACGCTCGCTTCTCAGTCACAAATTCATAAAAACCTGTGGCCGAACCGCTGTGTGGCCACCAGGCATACAGACAGAGCTGGTCTCTGACGCCGGGCCAGAGACAAGCCTGTTTAAGCTGTTAATGTTCAAAATGAGCCTGTGACCGATGCGATAAGCTGTAAACCGAACAACAGCCTGTGTTTGATCCCTGTGTTTGATCTATCCTTCTATAAAGTCCTTGAGGAACATTTTAATTGTGCAGTACGCGTGTTTATGACCACAAATGAAAAATAAAAGTAAACAAATATTTTATTTGATGATTTCACCCTATCCTGATCCATTAAGCATCTCACCATTACAGGCCCTATCCTGATCCATTAAGCATCTCACCATTACAGGCCCTATCCTGATCCATTAAGCATTTCACCATTACAGGCCTTATCCTGATCCATTAAGCATCGCACCATTACAGGCCCTATCCTGATCCATTAAGCATCTCACCATTACAGGCCCTATCCTGATCCATTAAGCATCTCACCATTACAGGCCCTATCCTGATCCATTAAGCATCTCACCATTACAGGCCCTATCCTGATCCATTAAGCATCTCACCATTACAGGCCCTATCCTGATCCATTAAGCATCTCACCATTACAGGCCCTATCCTGATCCATTAAGCATCTCACCATTACAGGCCCTATCCTGATCCATTAAGCATCGATAAGTTCAGCACTTATTTGTCTGCAAAAGCACCTCATTTCTGTATTTCCAAATATTGTTAGAGCAACCAGTTTTACTTTTATCTTTTTTTCTTCTTGATTTTTTTTGACTTGCTGATCAATCAGCAACATTACAGATTTTCGAGAACAGAAAAGGTTGTTAAAAAACACTTAATTACAGTATATATTAAGTTGTTACGTGGCTGTTACATTGCAGTTACGTTGCTGGTAGGTTGCTGTTAAGTTTCTGTTACACTGCTGTTACATTGCTTTTACATTGCTGCTGCTTTGCTGTTATGTTGCTGTTACGTTGCTGTTACGTTGCTGAAGACATCCAGCTGACTTCAAACGCAGAGCCGGCCGCTGGCATAAATATGCAGCCATTTAGAGCCACACAAATTATTATTTTTTTTAAACACATTTTAATTGTATAGTATTCACCCCCAAATCTAACAACTCTTATTAATTTATTATGTGACCGAAGTCTTCGTTTATTCTGCTGTCTCTTAAAAGGTGGGAGTGATTTTTGTTGGAGCACTTCGGGGCCACAACAACATTCTTGTTTAGGGCCACCAAAATCCTAGGGCCAGCTCTGCTCAAAACCAGCATTAAATTACAAGCTCAACATGCAGTGAATTAACAGCTGGTTTGTAGCCAAAGGAAGAATGCGCAGGGGCTCGGGTACGAGCAGGACCAGGGGGAGAGGCAGGAACAGGCCCAGGGGCAAGAGAACAGTGCAGTGACAGCCCCTGGCATTCACCAGCTCAGCCTTCCCAACCGCAGTAATTAGCCACTCAGTGCTCTAAAGGGCATCGCTGATGAGTCAGAGCAGAAATAACCATGGCGATGACCGATACCGTCCCGCGGAACCAAGCGGACACCGAGGTCGAGATCCACGGCCCGCACTGGCCTCCTTTTATCAGAGAGATTTATCAATGTGTGGCTCATTGCACACATACACACACACACATACACACGCACCCACACACAAGTTCTCTCACTTACACACACACACTCACACACAAGCTCTCTCATTCACACACACACACACTCACATACACAGACATGCATACACACACACACACACACATACACACACTGGCATACAAGTGTATACACACACGCGCGCGCGGAAGCAGCAGCAGCAGCACACCAGAGGTTTATGAGTAGCCTTGGCTGTCTGTGGGGCTGCTATGTGAGATAACACACTTCAGAGTGAGACAGTGAGACAGTGAGACAGTGAGATAACACACACCTCAGAGTCAGGCCGCTCACAACCCCACCTGCAGCACCTCAGCCTCAGCCACACCACACGCGGACCCTGGCTCCCATCCAGCCAGCCCCGAAACTAGGCCAGGAGCACCCCCTCACCCCTCCCAGCTCCCAGCTCAGAGCCAGGGGAAGACATGCAGTCTGGGGCGGGGTAGGTCCTGCAGTGATTGCCCATCCTGTCTTAATTACACATAATAGCTCAGCAGGAAACCCTGAGCTGAGAGGGGGGCAGAGAGGTACAGTGTGTGGACCCCAAGACCCCAGAATGCATGTAAGTTAGCGCCCTAGCGCCCCAACCAGGTCAGAAATCATGCTCGTCACACCTTCCCCGAGTCACACCTGCCCCGAGTCACCACTGCCCCGAGTCACACCTGCCCAGATCGCCGTTATTTAATTAGTGAGCGGCTTAAAAAAGCTGCTGAGTGGCGATCGGTGGAAAAGGTGTGAATGCAGGTGGGGGTACCAGGTAAACAGCCCAGTCCGTTCCTTAAAGCTTAGCCTCCTCCATTACAGGTGGAAATATCATAGCAGGAAATAACACGCCATTGGTTTTCCACGGAACACAAACGGCCCCAAATGTAGCCTTTGAACGGACAGTTTAATGGGATTGTAATCGGAGCTGAAGGCTTGTACAGCAGAGCCTGAAAGTACTTCAGGAAGGAGGTAATTTTATTAATGAAGATGGAGGAACGCAGCTGAATGAGACTCTGCAGCTGTGAGAATCACTCATCGATCCAGAATCCACCCGCCATCACAGCCAGCAACATCAGTCAGGCAGTTACAGTAACCACGGCGACCTCCCGCCATCGATGATGGGCACGCCTGCTCGCTCACACGGGAGAGAGAGAGAGAGAGAGAGAGAGAGAGAGAGAGGGAGAAGGAGAGAGAGAGGGAGAGAGAGAGGGAGAGGGAGAGGGAGAGAGAGGAGAGGAGGGAGAGAAGGAGAAGGAGAAGGAGAAGGAGAAGGAGAAGGAGAGGGAGAGGGATAGAGAGAAGCCCTAGGTTGTGAATGAAAGACGAACATGGGTAACGGCGTGTTGTTTAATTCACTCTCTGCAGTTTGTTTCATTACCGCTTGCCTTCCCGCTGCTTGGATTAGCAGCGTATGACTCCATGCTTCCTCACCCACCCCCCTCCTAATATCTCATAATCATTCATCATTCGTTTATCTGCACATCTCTTCTCGACGCAGACTATGTGACAGCCCCCATTGTCCCTTATCTCTGTATTCACCTCTTTTTAAATTCATTTCCATCACTCTCTTTCTGCCTCACTGTGCCCCCCTTTATCTCCTCCGTATCTGTTCATCTCCTTCTCTCATTCTCTCCGTCTTTCTTTCTCTTTCCCTCACCCTCTTTCCACTGTTGCTGCAGTGCAGTCCAATAGAGCACACCCCCACCCAAACTAGTCGCAGACATCAGTACAAGACCACACACTTCCTGATGACATCAGCCAATCAGCTGTTGTGCCTTGGGCCCTGCCCCCTGACCCAGAAGGTAAAGGGCCTCACACTCATCAGTAGTGCAGAGCGAACAGGGAGTGTGCGTCACGGCTGGCCCCTTGTTGCCGTGGCACCCTGACAGGTCACCAGGTTTGCTGAGAGGTCTGGAAAGTGAGAGGGATCCTGAACGTGTGAGGTGCGGTAATTGAAACAAGGTCAATAAGAATGTCGATAATGAGCAGCGGAAGGAGACAGTCCGAGAGGAATCACCGTTGCTGGCACGAGGCGCTGAGTTATCTGAGCACAACACACTGCTGGGTTATCCGAGCGCGGCACACTGCTGGGGTATCCAAGCACACAAACACACACACCCTCACACACATAGGCCCTGAAGCAGTAAGCAGGATACCGGCTGTGTAATTGCTCCAGAGCGTAGAAGAGAATGAGAGAGAGGAGAGAGAGGGGAGAGAGGGAAAAAGACAGAGGGAGAGAAAGAGGAGACAGGGGGAGAGGAGAGAGAAAGAAAGGGAGAGAAGAGAGAGGGGACAGAGGGGAAGAGGTGGAGAGACAGAGGGAGAGGAGAGAGGAGAGAAAGGGAGAGAGGAGGGGGAGAGAGAGGAGGGGGGCACTGCCACTTCTCATTCAGCTCCCTACCTCATCACCTCATCCACTGCACTGAGAACTAGGTCAGTGGAGGAGGAGAGGAAGAGGAGATGAGGAGCGTCAACGTGCTTTCCTCTCGCTCTCTCTTTTCCTGTCTCTCTCTTTCTCTCACTGACTTATCTTCCTGCTACAACTGGAGGCTGAAAAAGCATGAAATGTCTCTCTCTCTCTCTCTCTCTCTCTCTCTCTCTCTCTCTCTCTCTCTCTCTCTCTCTCTCTCTCTCTCTCTCTCTCTCTCTCTCTCTCTCTCTCTCTCTCTCTCTCTCTCTCTCTCTCTCTCTCTCTCTCTCACACACACAATTATTCATTAGACCACTGCTCTTGCCATAAACACAGAGCTCAGCCTCTCTGATGTTTTTCTCTCTCTGTCTCTGTCTCTCTCTCAATAAAATATAAAAAAAAGAAGAAGCAGTTTTTGCTTTTATCTCTCGTCCGTTAGTCCGTTAGCACAAGTACCCCTCAGATTATAAACACTTTGGGGAAGGCTGGAGAGGTGAGCAACACGCTAACAGCCGCCTGCGTGTTTCGCAAGCACGAGCACTCCTCAGATGATATACACTTTTCGGGAGAGTTAGTGAGGTGAGCCACATGCTAACAGCCATCTGTTTATCTGAAGGGGTATATCAGGTGTGTGGAACCCGAGCCAAACAGCAGCTGGCATTAATATGAGGCTCTGCGACATTCCTCCTTCACACACGCTGTGTCCTCACCTACAGGATGAAAAGGTGCCATGGCAACCATTTCATTTTGGAGGCACTCGGCAGTATCAGCATCAAAGGCTGTGCTTGATCTGACACACCGTGAGGGTGTGTGTGTGTGTGTGTGTGTGTGTTCGTGTGTGTACGTGTGTGTGTGTGTGTGTGTATGTATGCGTGTGTACGTGTGTGTGTGCATACGTGTGTGTGTGTGTGTGTGTTCGTGTGTGTGTGTACGTGTGTGTGTGCATACGTGTGTGTGTGTGTGTGTGTGTGTGTGTGTGTGTATGTGCGTGTGTGTATGTACAGTGCCGGCCACTATTATTGGCACCCCTGGTAAAGATGAGTAAAAAGGGTTATAAACAATTCACCGTTAGGTGAATTAGCTTAATCTCACACTGACAAAATGAAAAAAATCCAACCATTAATTGAAGTAAATTTATTATGAGAAAAAAAAATCCCTCATCAACAAATTATTATTTTTAACAAAACCACGTGTGCCACAATTATTGGCACCCCTGCATTTATAGAAAATAAAGTAATCATTTTTAATATTTGGTCACATATCCTTTGCATGCCATGAGTTCCTGATGTCTGTGACCCAACAACATCAAAAGACTCAATATCTTATTTTCTGGTACTCTTACAAGCAATACTATAACGTCTCTGCATTTGAATGAATCTCTATGGGAATTGGGGGGTGGGACTCAGATACCAGCTTCTCTACAGTCCTCATTAATGGGCTAATCAGCTCCATCAGCCTCCTAAGGAAAGCCCTGAAATGTGGCGCACAGTGATGACCTCACACCGTCTCTGCCCAATCAGTGCTCCCATCTTACTAAAGAAACAGGATCAGTACCTAATGAGTGTTATATAAATGTAATGCAATGTAATGTCTACCCTGTAGCCCCATACTGTCGCTAACATTACGTCTTATAGCTAAGAAGCATACGCCTCTTGGAGGACTTATAAATCTACAAACAGGAACAAGAAAAAGGAAGAGTTATGCTTGTTATTTATTCCATTTGATTCATTGCTATCTTTAAAAAATGTCTTTGTTATCTATAAAATAAATGCCATTTCAGCTGTCTCAGGTTATCAGAAGCACACAATTGAACCCTCCATCTTCAGCTCCACCAGTGTACAAATAGAAACTGAACTGCGTTTGTTTATTTTCTGGTGCTTTCTGGGCCCTCTCTGCATGCCGGACGCCATTTTACCCATTTTTGGAGATTTGGAGTGATGGACCAAGCAGCGAGGTCATTGGCTGTGGAGTCGTCCCCGCCGTGCTTAACCCCTCCCGGGCGCGAACGCACTCTGCCCCCGTGTGGGAAAAGAGCCGTTTGTTTATTTTGAAGTGAGATGCAACACAGTGCATTGCAGTCTTGGCGGTTTCTGCATAAACAAGACTTACGATGTTACCGAATCCGCTAGGTCCCGAAGAAGTCACGCACACACACATCCACTGAAACACGCACGCGCATGCGCACGTGCACAGATGCGCACACTCACACACACGCACACACGTAGTCAGCACGCATTCCTAAGTCACTATCTCACCAGCTATTTAAAACAGTGGTAGTGAGTCGGGTTACAAGCTGAAGAGACAAATGACCATCGCAGACCTTGTTTGCAGCAGGGGAGGTTTGCGTAATTTCATGCTACATTTGCTGCCGTTGCATTCCACATTAACTTGAAACCGTGGCCTCCGCCGTTTTCAAGGCTTTCACAAAGCTTTATTTAAATCACAGCAGATCAGGGGGATGCCCGGGGAGTCTGGGAAAGAGAGTCCAGTGGGGCCCAAAAAAAACAAAAAAAAACTGAGTGTGCATATCCAAAACTGCATGTGCGTGTGTACGTGTGTTTGTGCACACATATCTGTGTTTGTGTTTGTGTGTATGTGCATGTGTGTATATATACTGAATGTGTGTGAGTGTGTGTGTGTGTACATACTGTGTGTGTGTGTGTGCATGCCACACTCACTTATCATCTTCCCCATGTCATTCCACATGGTAATTAGCAGAATATATTTATACTCTGGAAGGTCAAAGGCCCATTTTACCAGACAACAGCTCACAACACAACTGCAAATTTAAACACTGGTATGGAAACAAGAGGTAGGATACTGTATAGACATCATAAGAACTGCCAGTGGAGATCTGAAAGCTTGAAAGCTAAGCACTGTTATTCACCACATTTCCCATAATGCATCAGTCCCTTTTCCGAGACCTTTCTCTGGAGCAAGACTGCGCCACGACACTCCATGGAGATATAGCTATACCCAGAATCCCCTGGGCTCCACAGGGTGGGTGGTAGCAGTGTCTGTGTGTGGCTCAGTGGGGGGGGATCAAACGAGAAAATTATTATTATCTTCACTTTTTTCTCCACTCCTACACTTTCCTTGCCTTCTGTCAGATAAAGGAGGAGGTGGACATAGAGGGAGAAAAAAGGAGAGAAAGAGGAGCCCCAACCCAACCCTTGCGATGCCCCCCCCCCCCCCACTCCCTTTTCTCTCTCTCTTTCTTCCAGACTCCACACCCTTTAGCATAGGTACAGCTGGAGCCAAGATGGCTGCACCTGCGTGACAGTGGCAAAATCCTCCTTTCTGTGTTCCATAGCAATTACACCTCTATCCACGTATTCTCGCCCTATCGACTGGACACAACCATGGCCTCCTGCTGAGAGTCGCTCTTGTGTAGAGTAGTGTAACTCAGGAGGTTGCCGGTTTTCTTCCAGTACATTAAACAGGAGACGTTCCCCGTGCAACTGGGCTTGTAACTCAGAGCTTGCTGGTTCCAATCCCAAGCGAGGCACGGCTGTTGTAACACCTTAAGCAAAAAACATAACCAACTGTAAAAACGGAGAGAATGTTAAAAACCTCAGCTGTGTAAATCACTCTGGACGTGGGAAACTGCTGAGCAAATACTAATTAGAAGTAACACAAAGTGTGATATTATTGAGCTGCATTTATTGCTTTTAAATGTTCTGACAGTTTGAAGGCAATAAAAGGACTGTGCACAGTGTCCACATAGGGAAGTGTGTTTCTAATGGAATGACCGCTTACTGTACACACGGAAGGAAGGCCTGCATTTGCAATGCGATCCTCAAGACCGACCGCTGAGCAGCACTGCCGGAACCAATAAAACAAAAAGCACTTGAGCACCATATTGAGACGACATGCTGGAGAAGCAATGGTTTCAGGCATCCTTCAAAACAGACAGATAATAAGGATCTGCTCACAAGAGAAAAGGTCAGATTAATGCCCTTCTCTCTTGAAGAGGACATATTTCTGCACTGTGTTTGGGGAAGGGGAGACATTTCTGGGGAGTTTCATCCAGTAGGGATGTTATTAATAGGCATTTCATTCAGTCATCCTTGTAAAATAACAAGAAACCATTCCCACATCTGGTGAATATCTCTGGGAATTTTATGGAGGCAACATGAAGGCCAGATTTACTGAAGTTTTTGAGCTGGATGTTTGTTTAATTTAATTTTCTTTCTTTACTTGACAGAGCTTTACATGGGGCAGGAGTGGTGTTGGTGGTAAGGACTAAAACCCGACTGATTAAAACACATCAGGCCAAAGCAAGCAGCAGCAAGCAGCTCTCCCACTTCCCTGTTCCCAAGACCATCTATGTAGTTAACATGCACTAGTGCTTCAGTGATGTTGCATCTATACCCGCTGGTCAGGAGGGTTTACTACGAAGCAGGATTATGGAGTTAGCTGGATAACTGCACTGGTCAGGAGGGTTTACTACGAAGCAGGATTATGGAGTTAGCTGGATAACTGCACTGGTCAGGAGGGTTTACTACGAAGCAGGATTATGGAGTTAGCTGTATAACTGCACTGGTCAGGATGGTTTACTACGAAGCAGGATTATGGAGTTAGCTGGATAACTGCACTGGTCAGGAGGGTTTACTACGAAGCAGGATTATGGAGTTAGCTGGATAACTGCACTGGTCAGGAGGGTTTACTACGAAGCAGGATTATGGAGTTAGCTGGATAACTGCAGTGAGTAAAACTCAGAACAGGTCTTTTTACTTCAGTCCATGTTCCAAATTTGTGAGGGTTTGGAGTTTTACTCAGTGCAGTTATCCAGCTAACTTGTGATCCTGTTTTGTAGTATACCCTCCTGGGAATGCTGTTTTGTAGTATACCCTCCTGGGAATGCTGTTTTGTAGTATACCCTCCTGGGAATGTTGTTAGCCAGCTCTTAATCAGGTGAATGCACTGACATTTCTCCTATATAGCATCTCTCTCTGGATCAGATTATAGCATCTCACTCTGGATCAGATTATAGCATCTCACTCTGGATCAGATTATAGCATCTCACTCTGGATCAGATTATAGCATCTCACTCTGGATCAGATTATAGCATCTCACTCTGGATCAGATTATAGCATCTCACTCTGGATCAGATTATAGCATCTCACTCTGGATCAGATTATAGCATCTCACTCTGGATCAGATTATAGCATCTCACTCTGGATCAGATTATAGCATCTCACTCTGGATCAGATTATAGCATCTCACTCTGGATCAGATTATAGCATCTCACTCTGGATCAGATTATAGCATCTCACTCTGGATCAGATTATAGCATCTCACTCTGGATCAGATTATAGCATCTCACTCTGGATCAGATTATAGCATCTCACTCTGGATCAGATTATAGCATCTCACTCTGGATCAGATTATAGCATCTCACTCTGGATCAGATTATCTGTTAAATGCAAGGCAATGTAATCAGAAAGCGGCACCATTTGTTAGCAATCCTAGCCACTGTACTAATCTATAACAGCCTCTGCAATATGACTGCGTGAGTCACGCGTGATAAAGACGACGGCAGCACGCGGTACCCATCTGCTTCATGATCGAACGCCGCCAGATCACGAGCAAGCGAGAACGCTGGAAAGAGAGGCGCGGCCGGTCGCCATCGGAGACCGGTTTCCTGGAAACCGTTTAGGATTTCTCCTGCTCGGGGAGAAGATGGATGCCGAGCTTCAGGTCTCACAGGGATTAGGGTCTAGGGGCTGTTCTAAAAGCCCCGGGGCAATAAACAAGAGATTATGTTTGAGTGGGCACTTTTGAGCGGGCACTTTTTAGCGGGCGTGTTTGAGCGGGTGCGGTTTGACCCGAGTGCCACAGACGCTCGCCGGGGTTAAAATCCCGCTCTGGCACGGCGCTCGTGCTGATCCCGCCGTTTCCATGGCGGCTGGCCACGCCTCGCCACAGCACCATGGCCCAACTGACCCACTTTCCAGGCCCAGACACACTGAACTTCAGGCCTCCACAAAAATAGCCATGATCGCAGTACAAATAATGCTAATAATATTTCTCCTTATGAGGGGGGGGGGGGTGCATTCCACAAGCCCTGCATGCACTCCAACATACTGCTGAAGGGGGGGTGAAACCCGAGCCATATCAGCATTCAACATTCCCATAATGCCTCTGGGTATAGAGCGGATTCCCTGTTCCGCAGACGAGCCCCTGGAAACACAGTATTACGCTTTAATCTAAATTAACTCTATTACCGAGTCAGCTATTCACACATTTTAAAATAAAAACTGAATTCCGGTGGCGGCGGAAGCAACATTCCACTCAGCCAGAATATAAATGCGACGGCACCCGCTTGGTGATTTTGAGAAGGAGCGACGGGACCACATTTAAACTAAACTCAAATACAGCATGTAGGTTGTCGCTCTGAAATAGCTGGTGGCAGAAAATGCCAATAAACGTTTGTGATTTTCATAAAGACGGCGGCAGCAGCAGCACCGAGGCCGCCCTCGGTGCTGAAAACCATTGAAATAAAAAACTGCCTTTTCAGGAGAGCGCTAATGCTAACGCAACCGCCCACACAGCATTATCTGTGATGAGTGTGCGTTTTTCTGCTTGGCAGAACGTGTTGGTGCTGGCGGGCACTTAAGAGCTGGCATGTAGGATTTCCGGTGCAGAACCCTACTGGTGTCCATCTCACAGTCCAGACAGGGCAGGCAGCACCGCCCACTCCACAATGGCCATTGTTCAGCGGCATGTCTATGTCACCACGGGGTGAAAGGTCAGCAGCTGCTGACTGGAGGACCGCAGGCCCCCGAGGCTTGTGGGTAATGCCCGGAATGTCTGTCTCTGGCCGTTATAGCCGCGTAAAAGAGAGGGCCGCTGATGTGACCAGCTTTTAAAATAGCCACTGCAAAGCTGTCTGAATCAGGGCTCTGTACCGCCCGAAAAGATGCGTTTGCACACCACGCGTCTGTAATGTGTCACACAGTCATTCTCTGTGCCCTCATTGTTCCTACAGGAACATGGAGGGGAGCTCCAGTTTTTCCATCTCGCACATTTTCAAAAACTTTTACTTTTTATGGCACTTTTTACCATTTCTAACACCATTTTTACTTTGGCTACACTACTACTAGAACTACTACTAGTACGTTTACAAATATGGGTCTTTTTCTTTGTGCACTAATTGTAAGAGCGGGATTTTTTTTACATTCATCTAAATGTCTAGAATGTAAAATGTAACGCAATGTACTAGTCGTACTACAAGAGCAACTATTACTACGACCATGATCACTGTTACTACTACTACTAGTAGCCTACTACCACCATCCTACTACTACTACTACTACTACAAGTACTACTATTATTATGCCCACTGCTACTACTACTATCACTGCTACTGCTACTAATGTGCAAGTACTATGTATGTATCTATGTTGAATGGTAACTATTGCTATTTATATTTACTAGGACCGGTGGCAAATCTGGGGGGTGGCTAGGGGTTGCCATGGTCACCCTGAACTGAAGCCTGGCCACCCCACTCAACATCACGTTTTCTGCAATTTTTCTGAGGCAGAATTAACGTTTCATAGAGGTGCCGCCCCAAAATAAAGAAAAATAAAATTGTTTTGGTGCCACCACTGACTACGAGCAGTATGAGCGTTATAATAACTGTATACGAGCAGTATGAGCGTTATAATAACTGTATACGAGCAGTATGAGCGTTATAATAACTGTATACGAGCAGTATGAGCGTTATAATAACTGTAAGTTGTCCAGACGTATTGAGGCTAAAGCTGGAGGTAAAGCTCAGGCCGTTTCTGTGAAAGGCATCTGCTTTAGTTTATGGTCCGTGTATCCCGCCCGTCCCCAGAGCTTCGCACCGGAGGACGGCGTTTAACCTCCGCCGCAAAGCGCAGTTAAACCGTGGTTAAAAACGCAGGAAGGAAAAGCGCGGGTGTTTTACTGCGCCTCTCCACTCCTCTCCTCTAAAAAGTATCTGCCGCATTCATAATGAATGAAACGGGGGGGAAAAAATCCAACTATAAACTCTAAGGCAATTTCCCTCATTAATGCCCTTGTACTCCGAGTTAACGGGAAGAGGGGAACAAATAAAAGGGCCCCCCGTTTCAAACCCCCCCCGAGCATTCATTTTTGAATGCGCTCTGGGTTCAAAGCCCCGCCTCTAGTTCTGATGAGACAGAGTGAGAAGAGTCTCACACACTGTAGCGCCTTCTTTAGCCCCTAACCAGGCTTCAGCCTCGCGTCTCTGCCCGTACCCCCTGGCCCCTTCCCCCCCAGCATACAGTGAGGGGACATCCGTCACCCGTTCACCTCCCGAAAAAGCCATAGGAGCGAGGCCAAGCCCCCCCCCCCAAACAAGCGTCAATAATTGAGTTTCATGGCTAGAATTACACTTGACTGAAGTATGAACCTTTACCGCCTGGCTCTAGACGTAGCTGCGGGATTTACGGGCGAGACGGAGCCGTCTCATCGCGCTGGATACTCAGATACTGGGGAGGGGGAGACTTGAAGGGGCCCCTGCCACATTCTGGAGGGTCTACAAAAAAACATTCCCCCCCCCTCCATCCCCAGGGGGAATCAAGGCAGTGTTAGCGTTAGCATTACGGGCGAATCCCGCGCTGTGTTTTCGGCTCACGGGAACATGGATAACGAAGGCAACGTTAGTGTTAGCGTTAGAGTCCGAGGCTCCCCCTGAGGGACGAACGATGTTCATGTTAGTTACGCAACTCCCCGTGTGAGGAACGGAGAGAGAGAGAGAGAGAGAGAGAGAGAGAGAGAGAGAGAGAGAGAGAGAAAAAGGGGGAGCGAGCGTGACCTCCATATCCGGCCGCCAGCTGCAGTTCGGAGACGGAGACCCGGAATGGAGGGAGGCACTGGATCGCAAAGTTCCCTGTCATCCCAACGTCCCCCCCCCCCCCCGGACCAAAATGTTCCAGTCAAGTCTGACAGCTCCTCCCTGAAATTCCAGAAATTCCCAAAGCTTCCAAATTCCAAGCATGTATCCCACAATTCATCAGAGGGACATCAGTGCTCAATTTTTCAACGCCACCACAAGCCAGACCGCCCCCACCCTCTGCAGTTCTTGTTGGCTTGGCGTGACACGCAATCCCCCATCTCCTTTGCCCATCTACCCAATGAGGAACATATTGAGAGTACATTACATTACATTACAGGCATTTAGCAGATGATCTTATCCAGAGCGACATAGTATCCAGTTATACAGCTTGATATACACCGACGCAATTCAGGTTAAGTAAACAGCTCAAGGGTACAACTGGAATCGAACCTGCAACCTCTCTAACGATTAAACTGCACTGCCACCCAATAGGATCTTACAGGCCAGGGCTGGAGCACCTATTCCAAAGAGGCCCCCTGTCTGCAGAGAGCGGCACTCGCATGGGAACGTTTCGAACCCGCAGTGCTGTAGGAGCCAGCACGTCTCAGAATGGGGAGAGAGTAATGGTGTGATGATCAGACATCAGTCTCTCAGTCTACTGTTTAAGTTTAAAGCTCCCACTATGAAATCAGTCGAAAAACAGGGCCGCTCGCCTCGCCTTCCTCCCTGGCAGGGCAGACAGAACCCCATTCAGATGCAGTCGCTGTTGTTGATATGCTGCCCCCCCCCCCCCAAAAAAAAGAATTTTCCCTTTAATTCAATGCTCCCCTGGGACAGTTCCCAAATGTTTATTTTATTGGGGTGAAGTCTGAGGCTCTGTGTACCTCCCAGCTACAGTGGGACAGGGGCATGACAGCGTTGGAGGGGCCCTGTGGTGGTCCCGGGCTCTGACCTGTTCCCACGACATGCTTGTCTGCGAGTAGAAGAGGATGGACCCGCGATCGGAGAGCTACGGCGACATTGAATATCTCGCACTAACTTGTTTCACCGGGACACACGACCTCGTCCTGCCCACAGACACGCTGGGGGGGGGGGCAGGCTATGGACGTACACCCCTCCCACCTGACCCTGCCCAAATCATGCAACCTACCCCTGTTCTCTACAACACAACAGGATGTGTATGTACATGTGCAATGCAATGAGAGAGAAAGAGAGAGAGAGTACTGGGGCGGGAAAGATTTAGTGAGAGATAGAGATAGAGGGACGGAGGAAGAGAGAGTACGAGTGAGAAAGAGAGAGCCGGAAGAGAGGAAGTGACCCCCTGCGGCCTGTGCTTCCCGCTGCCCCACCTCCGCCCACCCCCACCCCCGGCACATTCTCAGCCTCGGCCTTCCCAAGGAAACAGACCGGAGATCACCGCTGACCCAAGTCCACCTATCCCATCCCATCCCACCTCCTCCCTCTCTCTATCTATCTCTCTCTCTCTCTCTCTATCTCTCTGTCAAGCCCAGCTTTCCCCGTTAATAACGATCATGATAACAAGCTCTAATCAGTGTCTACTGAGCCAGTCCAGTGGCTTTCACACATCCCCGTGAAGCAGCGGGAGACCCACAGTCATGTAGCTCCATCGGTCTTGTCAAGCGAGCCATTAGCGCATCCCACACACACACGCACACACACACGCACGCAATGCAATGTAGTGTACAGAGAAGCCCCTGATAAGGGAAGAGATCACATCTCCCCAAGCCCCCGAGGACTGGAGCCGCTTCGCTGTTTTATGGCGACTGTCGGAAAGCGCTGAGGTTTCTAAAAAATGGGGAGTCTCAGAGAGGGAGGTCAACACTTGTGAGGCTTTCCTGAACTGGGATCACGACGTAAGAGTGCAGATTTACAAGTCTTTAACTAATCAGACACTTATCTTGTTTCTCTGGTAAATACATCACAGTTGTGGAGTGTACCTTTCACACAAAAAAAAGGTTATCAGGTGAAAAACTGTGGAATGCAAAATCTGCACAGCTTGAAATATGGCTAGGACTCACTAATGACCTTTGACCTTTCAGGTCAAGAGGCCCCAACAAGAAGTCTCAACTTCTTCTCAACTAGAAGTCCAACCCTATCTACATGTTAGTTTAAAAACAATAAAAGACAAAACTATTTAAATAAATAAATAAAAAAAGAAAGTTGATCCATCAATTTAGGCCTAAACTTTTTTTTTGTTTTAATTTATTCTCAAAGATCAAAGCTACGGTCCTGATCCTACCCTCTCTACACAGGGAACATCTCTGCACTGACGGAAAATAAACTTCACAAACTAAGATTCAGCTTTCAGTGTACAGCCCAGTTCCGGATGAGAGAGGGTACCAATGTATAATGAGAACTCTTTCCTCTGTGACCTGCTGTGCCTATAGAACATGAGTCACATGACCTGCTCTACATTATGACTGTGCCAATCACAGTTAGCCTTCTACCCCACAGTGAACACGTCAGGGCCTCGCTAATGTGAGTGCGCACAGGCAGCCATTAGTCATTTATTCCTTCTGGTTTGCTGACAACCGTCAGATACGCGGCCCCAGGGGTTAGCGGGTGACATTTTACCATTGTGCACTCTTTCACATCAAGCTTAAGATCAATGGATTGATTAGCATTTCTCATATAGTGCAAACTAGGCCAGGGCACGATGCTAATCCCCACGCCGTTCAGCAAACTGCATAATGCCGGAAGCACGGCCGTGTTTTCCTTTAGCCAAGACGGCACACATAATCTCATGATTAAAATTACAGTCTGAAAAGTAGCACTTTGGACAAACGTACCTGTGAAAGCGCACAGACATTCACGTGAACGCCTCCAATCATACATATTTATTACATTGTCAGGATCGCAAGTTCAGCGTTAAGCCGTTCTGAGTGTGCAGACACACACACGCACACACGTACACAAACACACTCACACGTACACATATGCACATACATACACACGTACACTCACACACCGTTGCATAGTAAGATTGTATTGCATTGTTATTCACAAACGGCCACATTCTCAGTAAGAATCCCATTAGTATCTCATTCTAAGTAAGAATCCCATTAGTATCTCATTCTAAGTAAGAATCCCATTCGTATCTCATTCTAAGTAAGAATCCCATTTGTATCTCATTCTAAGTAAGAATCCCATTCGTATCTCATTCTAAGTAAGAATCCCATTGGTATCTCATTCTAAGTAAGAATCCCATTCGTATCTCATTCTCAGTAAGAATCCCATTCGTATCTCATTCTAAGTAAGAATCCCATTAGTATCTCATTCTCAGTAAGAATCCCATGAGTATCTCATTCTAAGTAAGAATCCCATTAGTATCTCATTCTAAGTAAGAATCCCATTCGTATCTCATTCTAAGTAAGAATCCCATTAGTATCTCATTCTAAGTAAGAATCCCATTCGTATCTCATTCTAAGTAAGAATCCCATTGGTATCTCATTCTAAGTAAGAATCCCATTCGTATCTCATTCTCAGTAAGAATCCCATTCGTATCTCATTCTAAGTAAGAATCCCATTAGTATCTCATTCTCAGTAAGAATCCGTAAGAATCCCATTCGTATCTCATTCTAAGTAAGAATCCCATTAGTATCTCATTCTCAGTAAGAATCCCATTCGTATCTCATTCTCAGTAAGAATCCCATGAGTATCTCATTCTCAGTAAGAATCCCATTCGTATCTCATTCTAAGTAAGAATCCCATTGGTATCTCATTCTAAGTAAGAATCCCATTCGTATCTCATTCTCAGTAAGAATCCCATGAGTATCTCATTCTAAGTAAGAATCCCATTAGTATCTTATTCTAAGTAAGAATCCCATTCGTATCTCATTCTAAGTAAGAATCCCATCCGTATCTCATTCCGTTATGTAACTGAGTCAAGCACTGTAGCACTTCACTGCCACAGACCACTTTCCCATTAAAAAGGTTTCATTTTAGCAAAGAGATTTGGTAGCATTAAATAATTTAGATTGTAACAAAGAGACGGGAGATTGGTTTTAAATTAAAATTAAACTGTACGAAGACTTTGCGTGAAGCGCACAAAGAGGAGGCCATCAAATATGCAACGGAGCGGAAAAACCAATCAGCTGCTCATGAAAATTGCAAAACAATCAAAAGCAGGTTGAGGACAGTTATCAAATAAAGGTAAGTGCTTCTCTAACCCCCCCCCCCTCCCCCCGTCTGCAGCACCCCAGCTGGTAGAAAAGCTCAAACCACTCTCATCTATTTCTCTTTCACTGGTTCAGTAACACCGTGGATCAGGCAGACCAGCTGCAGAGCTGCTGTTTGTCATCTCTTCATTGGAAGAGACGATAATAACACGGCGCATTCCTCAACGGGCTTCGGGGAACCAGTTGCATGCTGGGAGCTCTTGGTCTGGCCCCAATACCTCTTCTTCGGCTTTTCTGGAGATGGGATCATCCACCTTGACCACTGCACCCCCCCCCCCCCACCCCTGCCCAGACTGTTAGATGAGCTCTGCTTCCCAAACAAAGACCGAGCCCCACATCAGGGAAATGCACATTGAAACTGTGAAACACTGCAATGGCGCACGCAACCAGTAATCCGTGGCACAAGAAGCCAGCGTGTGAAATAAAGAGCGTAAAAAAGTCTTCTTTAGTTTCATAACAGAAGTTTTAAGGCCTGATTTACTAAGACCTTCAGCATGTGCAAAACCTTTTAGCACACGCAAAACCAATAACATGACCAATGCTTGGACCAATTTGCTATGCACCAATCATTGGTTTCATTAGTAGTTTTGCGTGCGCTAAAAGGTTTTGCATGGTCAGGTGAATAAGTGAGTACTGTGCATCGTGAAGCAATCTTAATTTTGCTAAAATGCAACAGCATATTTAATTGTATTATTATACCCTATATTATATTATTAACTCATACATCCCAGTCCCTCTCTGCCTGATTTTATTTTTATTATTTTTTTCTGTTTGGGTGTGTTTGGTTGTTGCATGTTGTTATTCCAGGATAAAGCTTATAGTATAATGTGCAGTGTGCAGAGAAACTTCTCTCCCTACTCCACACTCTACAACAGGAAGCTGGCCTCAGAGAATATCCCGAAAACTCGAGGAAACAGTCTTCGCCCTAAATCACTCGGTTGAACTCGCACTGCACCCTGGGTAATTACATATTTCTGCCGCTGGGTCAGTTTGAGGGCAGTGTTGCTTCTGAGCATGCCCAGAGTGATCAGTGAGGGAATCAGGCTGTAGGGGCTCCCGGGGAGGTCAGTGTTTGGAATTTGTTTTTGTTTTCTTTTGGGGGGGGGGGGGGGTCAGAAAAAATCATCAAATGACTCCAGTTCTGCGTGGCTGCCTTCCCTGAGATGAGCACACCAGGCCTAGCTCTGGACACACCCTTATTGTGACCACACCCTAACCATCCTTCACCCTGGAGGAACTGGGACAAGTATGGCCGCCACAGCTCCTGTGCGCAAACCAGTGAATGAAATTTACTTTGTCACCCACTGGCCAGAGTGGCTTGTGGATTCTAAAAATCACCAGCCATTTTAAACATTTTACCAGCCACAATACCTTTTACAATATAACATAACCTGGTTACCTGCCAAAGTGGCTGCTAGAGAAGAAAATCTACCAGACACAATCAGAATTTCACCAGTATTTGGCTGGTGGCAGGTGCTAATTTCACACCCTGGCACCAGTGGTGAAAAGTTTTCCAAACATCGGCTAAATGTATTCAGGAAAAATATTTTTTGAAAGAAAGAGTTGGCTCCTGGCTTGGATCTGGACGGGAAAAGGTAGACGGAATATTGGAGGGAATGTGTGCAACACTGAGGGTGGTCCCTGTAACACGTATAACAGCACTTATGTTCCACGTAGCAGGAGGATACATTTCAACACAGCCCTCATAAAAGCGCAAGTCAGACTCAATAAGATGGGAAGAAACAGGAGCTACTAAAAACTTTGAAAAGAGGATGAAAGAGTGTTAAAGACACTGGATCAGCCTATCGCTGAGCTGGCTTTTCCGCGATAGAGATTTCTAGAAGATTCCTGAAGTCCTGGACCCTTGCAAAGTGGTGTTATAATCTGGCTGCACTGTTTCACAACGCCTTGTTCACGATTAGAGCGTTGCGAGGCCACAAACCCGCTCGATCTACACGTTAAAACCAGGACAGATGTGCACTGGAAACGCTTCGGAACGTGGCAGTCTGATCACAGTGTAAACTGCTGCAACTGCAAAAATAAAACAACACAAAAAAAAAACAGCACGGCATGACCCTGCCATAACGCCTTGCGGCTTCTCAGAAACGCTGTTTCTCTTGGCGAGAAGTCACCCTGTCCTCTATGCCCCGCTATAAGTTGAGCTCCCAGTGACGGTTGGGCTTTACGGAGGGCTCTCCAAAGTGCACACGCATAGATAAATTAGATTCGGGACCAGTGTCCTTGTAATGACACCAAACACTCGGAAGAAACAAATAACCACAAATTGTTCTTCTTCAGCCACTTTAAAGGGATAGTCCACTTCCTGTGGGTTTTTATTGAGACATGACTTCCCTTTTAGTGCATGTTTCTGATTGGCCCCGGCAGTTTTTGTGTGAGAGTATTTTAGATATCTTTCATCACAGCAACATTTTGTTTCTTGAGAATGCATATGAACATATTCATTTTATGTTTATTCACAATTATAAACATAAATATTATTTTTTTTATATTCTACTGGTATTTTATTCCCTGAGATCTCAGAGTGCATGAGCCACAGGAAATAGTTCCAAAAAAACATAATATTAAACATATATTTGGTAATATACAACCTCTGGAGGCATAAAATCACTTTTGCCTGAAGTGTATTTTCTTCCTACAAACCCCAGAATCCCCCTATACCTGCCATAAAGCCAACAAATTTCTCAAAATTTCTAAATTATCCTTAATTTCACACAAACACAGTCTGGCCCAATTGAAACCATAAACTTAACTTGAAATAATAATGTATATTACAAACCCCAGGTGAACTGTCCCTTTAAGATTACAGCAACATCTGTAGCAGAACTCCAGCTACTTTGATGAGAAAAATAGTGAGCTCCACCATCCTCCTTTGTGCTAACATGCTCCACAGTCCACAGTCCATCAAACAGCTTGTTTGGATTTCACCGCAATGTTAAAACAATTTTTTTTTTTTAAAGTAACTTAATTGAAATCCAATTTGTTCTCAGGAAAACAAACAACCAGGAGGCATATAGCAGACAGGGAGAGCTGATTTGCGCTATACCGCACTACTGAAGGCGGCAGTGTAGTATCATGGCTAAGGAACTGGGCTTGTAACCTAAAGGTTGCAGGTTCGATTCCCAGGTAGGCCACTGCTGTTGTACCCTTGAGCAAGCTACTTAACCTGAATTCCTTCAGTATACTGTATTTTGTATCAGCATACTGTCTACAGAAATAAAATGCCTAATCTGTGTAGGTCGCTCTGGATAAGAATAGGGTGACTTTAGCCAGGGCAGTCTGAACCATTCTACATCACACCAGTCTATTCAGGGCAGTCTGAACCATTCTACATCACACCAGTCTATTCAGGGCAGTCTGAACCGTTCTACATCACACCAGTCTATTCAGGGCAGTCTGAATCGTTCTACATCACACCAGTCTATTCAGGGCAGTCTGAACCGTTCTACATCACACCAGTCTATTCAGGGCAGTCTGAACCGTTCTACATCACACCAGTCTATTCAGGGCGAAATGGAGGGAGGTGTATCTGTGGTTTCTGAACAGTGCTCCCACGGGGGTACCTGTCGTAAGGTTGTAGTGGGGGTACTGAAGTGAAGGAACTCATGCTGTAGTTTATGGGAAAATGCCGCTCCAGTGTGAAGGTGAATAGGATTAAAGAGGATAGTCCTAATATTGTGGTATGAGGGTGAATGGTGGTTGTTTGAGGATGAATTGCTGAAATTTGAGGGTGAATGGCTGTAATTTCAGGTTGAATGGGTGCAGTGTGTGGGTGGATGGGTGCAGTGTGTGGGTGGATGGGTGCAGTGTGTGGGGGGATGGGTGCAGTGTGAGGGTGGATGGGTGCAGTGTGTAGGTGGATGGGTGCAGTGTGTGGGGGGATGGGTGCAGTGTGTGGGGGGATGGGTGCAGTGTGAGGGTGCAGTGTGTGGGGGGATGGGTGCAGTGTGTGGGGGGATGGGTGCAGTGTGAGGGTGCAGTGTGTGGGTGGATGGCTGTATTGAGTGGATGAATGACTGTAGTAGTTGAGGGCCGATCCCTCATTCTGTCTTCTTATCAGACCTGTGTCCCTGCCCATCACCCTTATCAGCTTTATTTTCTTAACTAAATACATACTCCCTCTCTCCCTCCCTCCCCCCTCCCTCTCCCACCACCTTTCCTCTCTGCCTCCTTCTACCTCTCCCTCCCTCTAACACAATCATGCCTTCTTTCCTCTATTTGTTTCCCTGTATTTATGATTTTAAATTAATACTCAAAGTCTTCCTACCGCTGAAGCCAAGACATTCCCAGTTAATGCTTCTTCAGAAAATGCATTAAGATCATTGACAACACTGTGGAAAGGGGCATTTTGTAACGCAATACAGTGTCCGCTACCAGCCTCCTGTGATTAAGAGGCAGTGACACTAACTAATAAGTTATAAATATTCAACGCTCTCTCACTAGATGTGCTATAAGCATACAATTAATGTCAAGACAAAAGAGCTCATGTAAATTACAATAACAAAGCGCAGGTTTAACAGTAAGCGTCGAGCACAATCCACAAACTTGTCACCACAAGTAGCCATGCTACGAAAAAATCCCTGGATCTGGGGACCTATCAGTTTCCAGGGATTTAATTGAAGCCGCTATCCTGCAATTACGATGAAAGAAACCCCCAACGGAGAAAGGCCATTCCTGGTTTCAACCACGCGGCACGCATCGTTATGTCCACTAACTGGTTCCCCTCGTGGCATGTGGCCGGTGTCTCTTTTCCTTTTGTCTTTTGTTCTTGTCTCTGATTGGAGGATTGGCAGCACCTGACGGAAACCCTTCATAAGGAGACCTGCGATGCCAAGAGAGAGAACTCACTCTGCGGCAAACATCTGGGCTCCACGCTGCGGCAAACATCTGGGCTCCACGCTGCGGCAAACATCTGGGCTCCACGCTGCCCATGTTCCTGGTTTTCCTTTCTCTGAACATAACAATGTCCTTTTTTGTCAATAAATTAATCTCTTCTGCAAATCTCGGATTTTTCGTGCCTTTATGTTACGACTCGCCCGGAGGCGGGGCCGTAACACGCGTGTGCCAGTTTCACAGCTGTATCATAGCAGGGAAAACCACATCTCGTTAACCGGAACGAAAAGAGACGACTCTCTCTTAGCGACTTAACCCATAATCTGTTGCCCCAGGAAGTCTAGAGCCCCGAATGTGACCCCGGAGAGAACCCCCAGACGTCACCCCCTAATCTCGAGCGGGTCGCTCTCTCCGAAACAGCGCGGCCTGTGTTCCGCTAACATGGTTACAGGTGTGAGAGAGGAGAGGGGGGCTGGCTATTTTGGCTATTTTTCCAGATGCGCTGGTTCAAAAGGAAGGTTTATATATTTCAGTTGGTATTATATTGGTGCCACGGGGCCACTCCGTGAAGTGTAGCTCAGGCAGCCAGGCAGACATTACAATTTATCACCGTGTTTTCTTACCGCCACAAAAAATGACCAGCTCACAAGGACCACTTTTACATGGGTTTTAGGAGGGAATTTTCTCCCCAGGACAATAAATGGAAAAAAGGTTGTGTGTGTGTTTCCATGACTGAACACTATCCCTTTAAGCTTTTTGTACAGACTGCTTTAAATCATAACTTTAGCACCCCGCCTTTGAACGCTCTCGTTCATTCATATGCCTCAGTGCTTACCTGGAAAGTGTTTTAAACTGTAAAGTTTAAAAAAGAAGAAGAAGAAGAAGAAGAGGAAGATAAAAGAAATGAGCCTGACATCACCGGCACATCACGCAACATCTGCAACGCAGCCTGCGAGAGAACAGGTGTGCTGCTGACCTCGTGACCTCATGCATGACCTCACGCGTGACCCCTGGCCTCTGCTAGTGTGTGGGGCCTCCGAAACCTACGACCCCCCATGGGTTTTTTTTAAGACCGCCCAATCTTCACTTAAACGTTGGGTCACATGACCGCATTTAGCCCGATTCTTGCCAGAAATGCTGCACAAAACAATATACATATTGTTTAGATTTTTTGCTGGTACCATCGCAGAATTTCTTTTCCCGAAAAAGTACAACATCTCCAGCGACTGCAGCCAAAGGCCTCCCACCGTAAATATACGCAGAAATTATATATGCAGTATATATGCAGTTACAATATACAAAAAAAACATGTACCCATGTACCACAATCAGAATGGTAAATAAAAAGACCAGGAACACATTTATAAAATGCATACATGCAAGTATATATTTAAAATATATTTATATAAAATACTGGCCATCGCTGCCTACCGCCACCCCAAAAATCTGGGACCCCCGCCGCCCTAGCCCAGTTTTACCCTCACCGCGGTCTGCTCTCCCTGCCCCTCGTTGCTAGGTGACAGCATAGCGACCCCCCCACATCTGACCCAGTCTAATATTGTCCCCCTGCAGAACACAAACAGCGTAATTCCTGTTTATCTTCTTACTTGGAGGCCAATCTGTTCTGACCACGGCCACATCCACAGAGCCTTCCGTCTCTCTACCACATGCATACACAAACGCACACGCACACACACACACACACACATGCGTAAACACACACACACACACACACACACGTAAATGCAAAACACACACACACAGCTTCATCCGGTCGATCTTCACCTTTCAATAAAAGCTCTTTAACTCCAGAACGAATCTAAACATAAATGAAATCCATCATTTTAATGGAATGGAATGGAATTCTAACTCCAGCAGGGGCAAGGTCCGACAGGAATGTCTCATAGTCATCTTTGCTAATGCTTTTTCTCTAAACCCAGCTTATCTTGAGTGTAAATAAAAATATACGGACATTTTAATAGCCCGCCACTCTGCCCTCTGCACTACTGATAAATTAGATAGTTGTTTGTGGCTGTGCAGACTCTGCGCTCCGCTGTGTGACGGTTGGGGTAATATGACCCTCCTCGGAGAGGGGCGTGGTCCCGGAGGCTCATTTAAAGCCCCACGCAGTTCGGGACGGCCTGTACCCGAAACCACTGCTGTACAGTTTCATAACGGATGGATTCCAGGGAGGCATGTAAGGGCACCCCCTCTGACCCCCTCTCCCCCAAACCGGCAGGCCCCTCTGTGGCTGGGGCTTTCTGACCAGCAGAAAAGTCCGAAACGTCGGGCCTTTGTGGGACTGCGTTTTGGGTTTTCATGGGTCGTCAAATAAGTTTGACGAGACCCCCTCAACCATGCCAACTGCAGCACCAGCTTGAGAAATGTGGGAGGAGTAAGCCTTTCCCACAATACAATCTGTCAATATCAGCCGTGTTTATTAACAGTGTAAGCTATCATCACTTCTCAGTCTATGGTCCTGCTTTCATCTAATGAGCGGCGGGGTTGGGTGGGACTGTGTGGTGAGGTTTGGTGGGACTGTGTGGCGGGGTTGGGTGGGACTGTGTGGCGGGGTTGGGTGGGACTGTGTGGCGGGGTTGGGTGGGACTGTGTGGCGGGGTTGGGTGGGACTGTGGGGTGGGGTTGGGTGGGACTGTGTGGTGGGGTTGGGTGGGACTGTGTGGGGTTTTGGGTGGGACTGTGTGGTGGGGTTGGGTGGGACTGTGTGGTGGGGTTGGTTGGGACTGTGTGGGGGGTTGGGTGGGACTGTGTGGGGGGTTGGGTGCGACTGTGCGGTGGGGTTGGGTGGGACTGTGCGGTGGGGTTGGGTGGGACTGTGCGGTGGGGTTGGGTGGGACTGTGAGGTGGGGTTGGGTGGGACTGTGCGGTGGGGTTGGGTGGGACTGTGCGGTGGGGTTGGGTGCGACTGTGCGGTGGGGTTGGGTGCGACTGTGCGGTGGGGTTGGGTGCGACTGTGTGGTGGGGTTGGGTGGGACTGTGCGGTGGGGTTGGGTGGGACTGTGCGGTGGGGTTGGGTGCGACTGTGCGGTGGGGTTGGGTGCGACTGTGCGGTGGGGTTGGGTGCGACTGTGTGGTGGGGTTGGGTGGGACTGAGTGGTGGGGTTGGGTGGGACTGTGCGGTGGGGTTGGGTGGGACTGTGCGGTGGGGTTGGGTGGGACTGTGCGGCGGGGTTGGGTGGGACTGTGCGGCGGGGTTGGGTGGGACTGTGCGGCGGGGTTGGGTGGGACTGTGCGGCGGGGTTGGGTGGGACTGTGCGGCGGGGTTGGGTGGGACTGAGTGGCGGGGTTGGGTGGGACTGTGTGGCGGGGTTGGGTGGGACTGTGTGGTGGGGTTGGGTGGGACTGAGTGGTGGGGTTGGGTGGGACTGTTTGGTGGGGTTGGGTGGGACTGTGTGGTGGGGTTGGGTGGGACTGTGTGGTGGGGTTGGGTGGGACTGAGTGGTGGGGTTGGGTGGGACTGTGTGGTGGGGTTGGGTGGGACTGTGTGGTGGGGTTGGGTGCGACTGTGTGGTGGGGTTGGGTGGGACTGAGTGGTGGGGTTGGGTGGGACTGTGTGGTGGGAGGCCTGATGCTACTGAGCAATGAAACAACAATAGCAACATTCCTTTGGCCCTAATGTACATTTTTTCATTTTTCTAATCGACTCGGCGGTAGTGTTTTACAGCATCTAATGAATTTTTACAAAGATTTGCCAAAATAATTGAAATGTGCGCACAAAGGCAGTAATTTTAATTTCGTACTCTGAAAATATTGTCTTTAGCACTAAACCAGTTTCTCTAAATTCTCTAAATTTAACAAACCCGCTGAGAACACTCCCAAGCAGATGTCCCATACAGGCGATGACAAGCACGGCCAAAACGTGTATACAGGATGTCTGGAGTGAAGCCCATTTCTGTTTGTGTGTGTGTGTGTGTGTGTGTGTACGTGTGTGTGTGTGTGTGTGTGTGTGTGTACGTGTGTGTGTGTGTGTGTGTGTGTGTGTGTGTGTGTGTGTGTGTGTACGTGTGTGTGTGTGTACGTGTGTGTGTGTGTACGTGTGTGTGTGTGTGTGTCTAAGTGTGTGTGTGTGTGTACGTGTGTATGTGCGCGTGCGTGCGAGCGAGAGAGAGAGAAAAAAACATATCGGGCCTGATTTACTAAGAACTTTAGCGTGAGCAAAACCTTTTAGCACACGCAAAACTAATAACAAAACCCATAATTGGTGCAAAACAAAAACCATGACCAATCACACTAAAGGTCTTCGTAAATGAAGCCCATAGTGCGTGCTGTCGCTCCTCACACCTCTCTCAGGTGATGGGAAGCCCTGGCTCAGGAGGAAGTGCCCTGAGCCGGAGCCAAACAGGCCTTTCAGGAGGTCCGTCACTTTAAACACAAACACACACACCCGCCTGCCACTGTTGTCGTTGGTTACGGCACGGACACAGCCCCCGCGGCACGTTCGCCCCGCCCGCCCGACTGCCCTCCGAGGACACACGTCGGCGGACATGTTTATAGATCCGAGAACATTTCCCGTTTCTCGTCCAGACCAAAAAACTGGAACGATAAATAAAGGAAACTTCGACCAATTAGAGAACACAGAAGGACAATGTCACAGTAGCTCTGCTTGTTGTTGCCAATTAGCCGTGTGGTCGCTGCCAATCAATACCGTAAGAGAACGAGTGGCCCAGCGAGCACATGACTAATCGCGGACTCTGAGAGGTTTTCCAGCGCAAACGCTCGGCCTCATATTTTGCCTCGTGCAGCCAAGGGGCTTTGTGATTGAGGGTTTAGGCGTCAGGGATGTGAACCTGCTCCATAAACTCTCTGCTGCCTCACATTCCATCTCCTCACACACTGGAGAGGAAATAAAGAAACCTCTAATTGCACCCTGTGTATTGCCCGAGCTATTCTTCTCCACAGTCCGCCACTGTCCCAAACTCCCAGAAGCACTTCCAGTGCTGTTCCCCTCGTCCCCAGTCTTTTCAATGTTTTCCACTCTTCTGGCAATAGTTCTCTTCCACGTAAATTGTTTTAGAAAAATACTTCAGAGGAAAATGCTGATGCTTGCTGTAGGGAATAAACAACACATAAACAAACGCATGCACATAGACACAGACACACACACAAGCACACACACAGACACAAGCACACACATAGACACAGGCACAGGCACACACACACACACTGACCCTGTTCTGTTTTTGAGGCCTGAACGTATAGTTTTCATCAAAGCTTGAAGAAGAGAGGTCACATGACAATATGAGAGCACTTTGCGCTGAATGGTGGAACTTTCCGGGTTAATTCTGCCCCACTTTAGACTCATGTCTGCAACCTCATTAAAATGCTTACTGGCTCAGTAATAATTCTGCTCACACGGACACATTAAGCACCTGTGATGGCTGAAGTCGGAGCACTGCACGTTTCTCGAAGCTCATTCGCTCCCCGAATCTGAGCTTTATCTGGGGCGATCGCGTTCACGGCAGCCTGTTTGAATACCATTATTGTCTGAGCTTTATCTGGGGCGATCACATTCACTGCAGCCCAGGAATAAACACACACTGTTCGGCTTTGGAACACTGAGAAAGGAGCCAGGTGGAGATATTTTTTTTGGAGGGTGTTTACCGGTTCAACAAGTGGGCCGCTTTCCTCTGTCTGCTCTCGGGGATGGAGGCAGCGGGGTGCAGGTTTTTGGGCCCTTTTTTTGCGCCGGACACGGCCCAGCGCAAACCCACCAGGAAGGGTCTGTTTCCACGTGAATCTCCAGAAGGACGCTGTGTGAATCCACATGTTCGACAAAGACTCACGAGTTCATCAGCAGCGCACAAACACAGCGACTCAGAACCCGTTTAAAAAACCAGCTCCAGCCGCTCTGGGTTAATGTATGCAAAGCTATTCACCTGCTGGATTTAATGCTGCAGAAAATAAATTATCTTAATCCCTGTGTGTGTGTATGTATGTGTGTATGTATGTGTGTGTGTGTGTGTGTGTGTGTGTGTGTGTGTGTGCATTGTGTGTGTATGTATGTGTGTGTGTGTGCATTGTGTGTGTATGTATGCGTGTGTGTGTATGTATGTATGTGCATGTGTGTGTGTGCATTGTGTGTGCATTGTGTGTGTGTGTCTGTGCGTGTGTGCATGTGTGTGTATGTATGCGTGTGTGTGTGTATGCATGTGCGTGTGTGTGTATGCATGTGCGTGTGTGTGTGTGTGTGTGTGTGTGTGTGTGTGTGCATGTTCCACAGCTGCCTCTTCCTGGGTTTTAGCGCCATGCCCCGGTTACAGCCACAGGAAATGGCCTATGTGGCTCAGGTTAAACGCACCAGTTGCAGGGACGTTTAAAAGCCGCTCAGAAGGCCAAACCCGTGGTGGGAAAGCCAGCGTCTGAGGCCCTAAAAGCCAGAATTAGACTCATGTTCGGTGCCCGTAAAGATAATAAGGCACATAAAAGTGCTGAGAAGTGCAGCGACTTCCAAGCAGGGAGGCCAAGGAGACTGAGGTCAGACCCAGAGCCTTTTCTAATACAGCGAACCACACTGAGCGAGTCGCGAGCGTTTTCCCCCGTGCCACACTGAGCTCCCCAGCCCCTCCACCCCCCGTAGTCTGCACCCCTGTCTCTACATGGGACAGGGCTCCACCATATGCCCCGCACTGGGATCTGTGGACATCGCTACTTAGGACCGTCCCGAAATTCAGGATGACGGATGTGGGCCCGCCTCCAGATGTGAGCTCCACTTCCTTTTCCTGCAATCGGGAGGGAGTAGAATGTGGGCGGGAGGCAGGAGTGGGAAGCTGTGTGTGTGTGTGTGTGTGTGTGTGTGTGTGTGTGTGTGTGTGTGTGTGTGTGCATGTGTACACTTGTGTGCATTTGTGTGTGTGTGTGTGTTTGAACACGAGTGTGTAACTGAGTTTATATGTTTATATGTGTGTGTGTGTGTGTGTGTGTGTGTGTGTGTGTGTGTGTGTGTGTGTGTGTGTGTGTGTGTGTGTGTGTGTGTGTGTGTGTGTGTGTGTGTGTGTGTGTGTGTGTGTGTGTGTGTGGATACGACAGACATATTCTACAGTGATGGACAGGCCATCCCCTTTACCCCCTCAGTAAATGAATAAGGAGAGCAGGGACTCGCGAACAGTGCCTCGTTTCCCTCCTGACCCCCCGCTTCTGTCCTCATGGAGAACCCCAAGACCAGTGGCCAGCGAGTTTCGCCATGTGGACAGAACAACAGTTCTCACAGTGTATCCCTGCATGTCTTGCGGCATCTTGACGTGTTGCCGTCTGGGAGCTTATGAAAAGCTTTGCTATTTAACATCCAAGCCAATTTTTTTTCTTTACAGACATCTTGGGAAGACACAACTTCCCTTTTGAATGGATTTTCTTTACAGGAGACGCTGAAATGGCGGGACAGGACCCAAGTCCAGCGAGTCCGCCTCGTGGCTGGTGATAAAAGGCTCCGCATCGGAGCTCCGCCCCAACGGCTTCGCAGAAATCAGGCGCTCAATCTCCCGCCTTTATTGACCCTGGCAACCATCGCCTGAGCAAGAAAATGATTGGAAACTGGCGTATTATACATCGATTATATTCGCTGTACAACTCCCTCATGTCTACTGTCCATCTGTCCATCTGCCTGTCTCTCTTTTTCTCTTTCTCTCTCTCATAGATGGGTCCATATCAAGCATATGGATGATCTATGTCTTAATCATACCTTGCTGTCATTAGGAGCACTTACAGTTTGGGGGTGGAGGGGAGGGGGGGGGTAAAACAAAGAGTAATAATCACAGAGCTCTTTTTCTCTGTGTGCCGCCTGAATGAAGTCCAAGGGTCAGAGATAAAGAATGCGTGAGATTTCCTGCTCCGCGGCCCATAACTCCCCAAACATCTCCCAGTTTATGGACTGCGGCCTGTCGCCAGGGCAACCTGGCAACGAATCAGGGCTCTGCACCAGAGAATCAGTGTTCCAAGAGAAAGACGCAAGCGAGTCTTAAAGGGACAGCGACAAAGTTTCAGACACACAGACACGCAAACACAAGCATATGCAGAACGCGCACACACATACACATACACACACACACACACACACACAAACACACACACATACATACACACACAAAAACACACACGCACACAAGCAAACACACACATTAAAATAACACAGCACTGTATTTCACGATCAGCCAGGTACATGTGTAGCCTGCGGACATGCAGACATGCCAAAGAAAAGTTCTGAAAGTCCAAATAGCGTGGATAAGCCGAGCATGAGCCTGTGATGTTATAGACTTGGAAGACGGTTTATAAATCATACCGCTGCCCCCGATGTTTTTCCAGCTGAGAGCAATTCTTAATGAGGTTTAAGTATGTACTGTATTAATACATCTGACTGCCATGGAAAACCAGGCGCAAAAAATATAAATATGAGAATGAAAGAGGCTGACATATTAAATGAAGCGGCCTGTTAGGAGAGAGCTATAGAGACTGTGGAGAACTCAAGATGCAGCTGAGTAAAGCTCAGTATAGCCCAGTAAACCACAGTGACCTGTTTCAGGGTGTGAAATTAACACCAGCCACCGGCCAAATGTTGGTCAAATCTTGACTGTGGCTGGTAAGATTTTTTCTCTAGCAACCACTTTGGCCAGTAAACAACTGGGTTGTGTTATACTGTAAAATGTAATGTGGCAGGTAAAATGTTGAAAGTGGCTGGTGAAATTTAGAACCCACAAGCCACTGTGGCCAGTGGGTGAAAAAGTTAATTTCATACCCTGCCTGCTTGTTTTAGCACGGGCTGAGTTTATGGGGTTAGAGCAGTTGTCTCACAACACTGAACGCACGGCGTTAAGTTCTCTTCAAACATTGCTTCTCCGTGCAGCACGCAGGCTGGGACCGCGGCGTCGTCCGTCGAGCTGGATCCAATAAGTCACAGCAGCAAAGTGACACACTGTGTACAGAGTGTAGAATCGACATTTTACAGCAGAGCTGATATCATACTCATTTTGTTTACAATGAAACACAAACGCTCCGGTGTACGGTAAAAAAATCATCTCATTTGAGCCGTATACGATAGTCAAGGGCATTGACGTAAGATAAAAATCTCATTGAGCCGTATACGATAGTCAAAGTGTACCTGCGTAATGTGAAATCTCATTTGAGCCGTATACGATAGTCAAAGTGTACCTGCGTAATGTGAAATCTCATTTGAGCCGTATACGATAGTCAAAGGGTACCTGCGTAATGTGAAATCTCATTTGAGCCGTATACGATAGTCAAAGTGTACCTGCGTAATGTGAAATCTCATTTGAGCCGTATACGATAGTCAAAGGGTACCTGCGTAATGTGAAATCTCATTTGAGCCGTATACGATAGTCAAAGGGTACCTGCGTAATGTGAAATCTCAGGTCTGGTCTGCTGCAAGGCTGTCACTTGGTCACATGATCTCAAAGTGCATTATATTTACATTACACCTACAACTAGGGTTGTCACCATATCCGATATTATTATCTGAAAATATCGCCGACATGACTGTCTATAGCCCTGATATTTTTAAAAATATATCATTTTTTTTCATTGTTATTATCATTGTTATTGATATTCTAAGAACAAAACATACGTTCATAATTTTAAATAATGATATTCGTTGAAAATACATAGGAGAGTTAATAATTCTGCAATCTTTGCATTACTGCGTGTGCCGTGGCCTGCCCGACAAATCTGATTGGCGCGTCATTTCCTGCTCAATTTTCTATTTTAGTTCTGCTGCCTCGCAACAGATTCTATATGCTTTGTTTTTTTAAATATTTGCTTATTATTATTTTGCTATTATTTGTATACAGGCTATTTAGACTATGGTTGTCATAATATCAGATAATATCGGATATCGTGATATTTGTTAAAGGCATATTGACGATATGAAAATGGGATATCGTGACAACCCTACCTACATGATGATATGAAGTATACCTTTATGATATGGAGTTCACTCAAAGTGAGTGGGGGGGGGGTTGTCAATATTCAAGCTCTAATGTGTACATCTGGACAAGCCACATTAATACTGTAATCTTGAACAGAGCAGTTGGGGATAGGTAGAGTCAAAGGCATCAGCTGCCTCCCTCTCTCTCCGTCGCTCTCTCTCCCTCTCTCTCTTTCTCTCTCTCCATATCTCTCTCTTTCTCACACACTCTCTCTCACACTCATTCACTCTCTCTCACACTCATTCACTCTCTCTCACACTCATTCACTCTCTCTCTCTGCCCGTTTCTCCATCTCTCTACCTCTCTCCATTCTCTTTCTTTGTGCCTCTTTCTCCATCTCTGTTTCCATGACTCTCTCAAGCTACATGTGAAGAATAATCCCCATGTGTGCTGGATGAGAGTCCCCTGAGAGGGAGAGAGGGAGAGAGAGAGAGAGAGGGAGAGAGGGAGAGAGAGGGAGAGAGAGAGAGGGCGAGAGAGAGAGGGAGAGGGGGAGAGAGGGAGGGGGAGAGAGGGAGAGGGGGAGAGAGGGAGGGGGAGAGAGGGAGGGGGAGAGAGGGAGAGAGAGAGAGAGGGAGAGAGAGAGGGAGAGGGGGAGAGAGGGAGAGGGAGAGGGAGAGAGGGAGAGAGGGAGGGAGAGGGAGAGAGAGAGAGAGAGAGAGAGAGAGGGGGAGAGAGAGAGAGAGGGAGAGAGGGAACAGTAGAACAGGAGTGAATGAGAGAGCAGTGGGAGCCCCAGTCTCTTCTCAGCCCTGCCCACATAGGTCTCTGCTCGGCTATCTCTCTGACACACGCTTAGCAACCGGACATACCTTTCAGCCCCATCCACTCATCCACTCATCCACCCATCCACCCATCCACTCATCCACCCATCCACCCATCCACCCATCCACCCATCCACTCATCCACCCATCCACCCATCCACCCATCCACCCATCCACTCATCCACCCATCCACTCATCCACTCATCCACCCATCCACCCATCCACCCATCCACTCATCCACTCATCCACTCATCCACTCATCCACTCATCCATAAGGTGCTATTACTTAATCACTTAAGAAATTAAGTGATGTTCAATTGTTTTAATCATCTTGTAAATGCTGCCCATTTTTCAATCTGATGTGTTTCTTCTTCTTTCATCTTCTTTCGTCTTCTTCTTCTTCTTCTTTTCCAAAACGAACATGTTAATTTGTGGTTGCTAAGATACTGACGGGCGGATTTAGGTCTGTATTCCCTCCTCGCAGACGTGTTTGTTTGTCTTCAGACATCCGGGACCCTGATAGCCGATCTGCGGCGCAATTAGCCTATTCCCTGCGCAAAACCTGTCCTTGCCTGGTCTGCTGTAGCAGAGTGAATACCTGGCACACAGCCAGAGCTCTGGGCCTCTCTATCTCTCTCCCTCTGATTGAAGGTTTCTGGGTCCAGGAGAGCGGTGAGGATCTGCAAACTTGAATGAAGACAGACGGCGTGAAGGTGGACGCTGAGGCCGAGAGCTGATCAAAGGCCGCCAGAAACGGGGATCGTGTTCGGCGAGAGAGGGGGACGCGAGCCGGAGCTCCCGAGGGCCACTGAGGCTTATTTACACAGCAAGAGGGGTAGAATACGTGCAGAGGACGCTGGGATCAGATTAGGCCAAAGGATGACTGATTTCAGATAGCTGAAAGAAATGCTACGTCAAGCGTGTCCGCAGTAAGGTACATACTAAAAGAGGGGGGGGGAAACCCCACTCACTGGCAGCTCTTGTGAAAAGTGAGCCAGATTGTCTGGGATTCATTTAAGACAAATGACTGACCTCTAAAAATGAAGATAAGTCAATTATAAGAATTAGACAGTCCGTTTGGTGGTCTCTGTAAGCAGAGAATGTAGCAGATGTGGAATGAAAACGGAATGCAGGCGTTCCCCGAGGCTATGGCCACTGTCAATGTGTCATTATGTTTAAAAAAATAATAATTTATAATAATAATAATTTTTTAAATGAACAAGTAGCCACGCAATCAACCGTTTCATGAACAGTAGCAATAAAACTACAGGAGTTTCAACAAAAACAAAAGTGCCTTATTACGCCAGAGAGCCACCACGGATAATGCTGTTACAACGGCATATTTCTGAAGTGGGCACTTTTGGAGTGCATCTCTAGACACTTCTGGGAGAAAATAAATCCGATAATTTCACGAGAGAAACGAGCGTCTCAGAGGCATTTACACAGCGCTGCTGCAGCACGTCAACAGGATGATCTGCACAGCCCGGCCTTTCCTTCCTGTTTGCTCCCAAATCTTCTTCAGCAATGTTGGTCATTACGCAGAAAAACTATTTAGCCCTGAAGTAGGAGGGTTTCTCTGAAGACCATCGCCTCGCTGTGGGGGGGGGGGGAATCAGCGGGTTGGCGGTAAGGAAAAGCGTCACTTCAGATCCAAAGCTCTGACTGTAAGTAAAAAGAAAACGTGGTGGATTTGTGGGGTAGGCACGGCTTGTCCTCGCGGGAGAATCTCCGTCGCTGCTGCGCTAATTGATAATTACCTCTGGAAACTACTGCAGCTGAGTAATTACAAAGAGAGGCCAATATTGTACCGGAGGAGAAAGACAGCAGGGACTCTGTGACTCATTAAAGGCTGTTTTATCTACAATAGAAGATTACAGCGCTCTTCATCTGATCCACTGTAAGGCAGGCTAGGTTCACGTAGCATTGAAATCAGCCAAGCTATCAGGAGGACATACCTAGCCCCCATGATCCTTTGCACAGTCAGGCAATGTAATGGCAATGGAATCCCCCAAAATCCCCAGGTAGCAATCCATGTGAAAGCAAAAGTACATGAAATGATGTCATTTAAACAATAAACCTGTCAAGGCAATGCTCCTTAAAATGCTTCAAATCACAGCGACTGTGATTAAGTTTACTGGGATACATCCAGTGAAAAAAAAACCTATATTTTCAGAAAGACCTGTTCAAGAGACCGTGCAAGATGTACTGAATGTTGGAAAGAAATGTAACCCAAATCCAAAGCCAAACGGCCAAATTCTTCGACCGGAGTGCAAGCAAGCAGAAATCTAATTATGAACTGCACGTTTTTCCTGTACCTACGATACGTTCGATATCCACCCTGGAACACGGGGCCAAAACAAACTGCCGATATTTAAGACTTTCTCATACCTCTGCTATGTCATCAGCCTGGCTCTCATTCGCTGCTGATTTATTGATAATGAGTTCTTTTTTGGACGTCGTTTTTTTATGGGACTACTTTATCGTCACGAAAGATTGAGCTCTCGCAGCGTTTCCGCTGTGTTTAAGTAATGACTGCCGGGTGGCGTAAGATGGCAGGTGGCATGAGATGAGGGTTGGCAAAAGATGGTGGGTGGTGTGAGATGCCGTCAGGCGGGAGATGCTGGCGGTCGGAGACGGGGCAGTGATCCTTCAGCGAGCTTGCTGTGGGTCTGGTCGCCAGGCGGTTTCTCTCTCTCTCTCTCTCTCTCTCTCTCTCTCGCTACGCAGCGGTGGGGAGAGCGGGGAGCTCGGAGTGCGGCCCCTCCGCCACCAGGCCCCCAGGGAAAAGAGCGTCCAGAGAGCCGAGGGCTCTCACGGACCGAGCAGGAATTTTCCCACAATCCAACAAACAAACACAGTTCTGCACGGGGCAGCGACAGGAGACCCTGACCTCTGAAAAGGGGGAGGGGAGGGTTAATCACGAGAGAGCGGGGCTGCTAAAGACATAAGAACAGAACCCAGAGCCCCCCCCCCCCTCAAAACTCTAAGAACTCCCCCCTCCGTTAACTCCGCAGGGCCTAGCGGGACTTCTCAGGGCAACGGCAGCACTCAAAGCTACGCCTTGGAGTCCATCTCCTAGTCTCCTCCAGTTGAGACCCCAGATCGGGCGGGTGGGAGTTGGAGGGGCGGGCAGAAGAACCCGTTACCGTGTTCGTGGACGTGGAACAAGCTCTCCCATCAGCCCGCAGTGCTCAACAGGCTTGAAGTGGGCCCTTGCATGTTCTCACAGTTATGGCTGGCCCGTGCATCATGCATCAGACGCCATTCTGCTCTCTCTCTCTCTCTCTCTCTCTCTAACTCTCTCTCTAACTCTCTCTCTAACTCTCTCTCTAACTCTCTCTCTAACTCTCTCTCTATCTCTCTCTCTCTCTCTAACTCTCTCTCTCTCTCTAACTCTCTCTCTCTCTCTAACTCTCTCTCTAACTCTCTCTCTAACTCTCTCTCTAACTCTCTCTCTCTCTCTAACTCTCTCTCTAACTCTCTCACTCTATTTTTTGGTCTCTCTCTAAACTTGATTTGTATTCACTCATTTATTCACGATAAAGAGAAGAAAGGCTTAACTTTTGTGTGACAATTTCAGGGTAAAAATCCCCTGGAATCAAAACCTAAGCCCACCTGCATCTCTCCAGCTGGATACATAATTTTAACAAGCGCCGCTCGGAGAACGAGGTTTTTATTGGGGTGGGGGTTTGGACCCGACCCACAGGAGAGGGGATGCTGGCGCACTACTGTTCGGCATGAGCCGGGTTATTTTGTGTTCCCCGTTCCTTCGGCTATCGTCCCATCTCCTGCCGGAGCCAAACGCTCCATTAGACTTCTGCATGTGATAGATGGCTCTTAAAATCTAAAATCTATCTTAAAACGCACAGGACTCGAAGAAAGCGCATAACTCATTTTTTTTGGAAGCCAGAAAACTTCCTTTTATAGAAATGCCCCACCCCTCCAAGCTGGATCTTGTGGCATTTCAAATAAAAGGCTGGAACGTCACGGAAAAACATTTGATCTTCTCTGTCTGAACGCGGTTTTTCTATTTGAAGCTTCCGTGCATCAAGCTCATGCTTTTTATCTACGCAGTATTGATGCTGTCACACTCGTACAAAACAAACACATCTCACTGAACTGCAACAGGGGCCAGATGATGGATAGCTCTGTTGCACAACGCTGTTCTACACAGAGCCAATCCGCCAGCAGGTTCGAGCTTCTGAATATGTTAAGCTGTTTTCCAGATACTTCTGAAAAAATGCCAAATGGTTGAGAAGCTAAAAGGCCGCACAAATCTCTGCAAAGTGTGAAAACCCCACAAAACAGCTGTCTGTCCTTACCTGGGCACAGTCTCTCCGTACGGGGCTTACAGGTCTAAATTTGGGCCAAATTGTGATTTGAATCCAAGACACATTGTGATACACAGTTACGTTCAGAGCCAAATAGCTCTAGGACCGAGTTACATCAATCGCGCAACGCCAAACAGCTCTCGAACAGAGTTACATTAATCGGTCAATGCCAAACAGATCTAGGACAGAGTTACATCAATCGCTCAATGCCAAACAGCTCTAGAACAGAGTTACATCAATCGCTCAATGCCAAACAGCTCTAGAACAGAGTTACATCAATCACTCAACGCCAAATAGCTCTAGGACAGAGTTACATCAAACGGTCAACGCCAAACAGCTCAAGAACAGAGTTACATCAATCCGTCAACGCCAAACAGCTCTAGGACATAGTTACATCAATCGGTCAACGCCAAACAGCTCTAGAACAGAGTTACATCAATCGATCAACGCCAAACAGCTCTAGGACAGAGTTACATCAACCGCTCAACGCCAAACAGCTCTAGGACAGAGTTACATAAATCGCTGAACGCCAAACAGCTCTAGGACAGAGTTACATAAATCGCTGAACGTCAAACAGCTCTAGGACAGAGTTACATAAATCGCTGAACGCCAAACAGCTCTAGGACAGAGTTACATAAATCGCTGAACGTCAAACAGCTCTAGGACAGAGTTACATAAATCGCTGAACGCCAAACAGCTCTAGGACAGAGTTACATAAATCGCTGAATGCCAAACAGCTCTAGGACAGAGTTACATAAATCGCTGAACGCCAAACAGCTCTAGGACAGAGTTACATCCATTGCTCAGACGGAAGACTGAAAACCGCTGCCCGCTGTCTTTACCCTGGCAGTCTCCAAGGAGGGGCACTCTGTCAGTAGGGTGCTTACAGGCGGACATTTAAACTCAAGGCACACTGTGACAGTTACACTCATCCATCGCTCAGAGCCAAACAGCTCTAGGACAGAGTTGCGGTATTGAGGGGGGACTGGGTGGAGTTCAGGTAGAGCTCCTGGGCAGAGAAGCAGGTCTGGTTGCCTGGTTACACCACAGCAGGCAGGGAGGGTAGGGGGCAAGGCTGAAATCCAAAATAGTTTCCAGATGTGCCCCCCGCCTCACCGCCCGGCTGATCGGTGAAAGGGGCGCTTTGTCCCAGGGAGCGCGACACGCGTGCGGGACGGGCCCCCAAGTTCGGAGTCCTGCCGTAACCTTAGCCAGGTGGGGTGAGGTGCTGCACCCCACCTCCTGAGCACCCACTGTTTTGACGGGGACTAATTGTCCGTGACAGCAGGGAGCCCGGGTTCGAAACAAGCCTCTCATTCAGTAAGAGGGCGAAGGGACAGGAGAGTGGAGCGGAGAGCCATCAGGAATGCAAAACAAATTGTGAATTTCTCAACCCCCCCCACTCCCCATACCAACTCCAACTAAATCACTCACACAAAAGGACACCAAGGCCACAAACCCCGCCCCTTCCCACCACCAGCACCACACACACATCAGGGGTTGTATTTATAGACCGTACCATTACATTACAAACCATAGCATTACCGGCAAACCCATCACTTACAGGTGGCTTTAATGTTGTTGGATCTGATAGGTGAATTACCCTACACCTGTTCCCCAGGTTTTACAACACCACCAATTACAGAGGCACATACAGTATATGTGCTGTTTCAGTGCAATGGGGCGGGGGGTTACAAAGAAACTCATTTTGACACTGAGCCTGTTGGACCATTAAAGGGAAGTACTGTTCCTGGTTATGTCCCTGGCATCTTCGCTCTCCGCATCGCCCGAGTGCCTTCCTCACCCACGCCCAAACCCCCCCCCCCCCCCCCACCGACCCAACCAACCCGCCATGCCAGCGGGAAACCCAGTAACACGGGCCAGCCAGGCGAAACATAACGGCGGTATTTCCACAAGGAAAGTGCGTCTGTATTAGCGGCCCAGTCGCTAAAACAATAGGGCATTGTGCTCGGGAGCGCACAAACACTGCGACTGCTAAAACAATATTCGGCGCGGTTATTACCGGGGCAAGATTTCAGCAGGGTGGGGTTTACCATTTTTTTAATTTATGGGGGATTACATAATTGGTTTCTGCTTGGTGGCAAGGCGGCCTGCTCCTTATTGGTGAGCTGATGGAGAGTAAATTAAGGTCCTGGAAGGGGTCTGTCAGTGCGGGGGGGGGGGGGGCACTCGGTCTGTGGAGGGAGTGAAATAAACCAGCCTGAGAAGAGATATTTCCCATCAGCCTGGGCGGGACAGAGGTGGGAGGTTAGAACACATTCCGGCTTTCTACCGAAATGGAATTGTGGGATTGAACGGGTACGGACAGGGCTACAGGGCTGTGGAGTACGGCGAAAAAATCTTACACCGTGTTGGGTGTTGACTGCGTGTGTCGGGGGTGTTGCGTTCGGGGGGGAGGGCAGGGGGTAGGCCCGTCTAACACCCAACTACAGCACCTTTACGGGTCACGCCGGATCATGTTCAGTCAGCAGGCTGAGGCGTCAAACGGGGGCGTCACGTTTGGCACACGGCAGGTGCATGAGATATGAGGGTGGCAGGGGCTCAGATAACCTCCTAAGAACCTAATTTGAGTCCCTTGTAGGGGACATGAGTCTCCGGTCTTCATCTCAAGAACCATATATTATACTACGCTGAAACCTACGCTACAAGGAACAGTAACATGTTTTTTGTCATCCAATTATTATGTAAAAAAAATTCAAAACTTTAACTTTTCTTTCTGCTGGGTTTCAGGAGAATATGGAGAGAGAAAGAGAGAGAAAAATAGAGGGAGGGAGAGAGAAAAGCAGAGGCAGATAGTCAGAGAGAGAGAGAAAAAAAGAGAGAGATATGTGGATTGGACAGGCTTCACCCTCAGTGAGAGAAATAGGCAGGTTCTGAGAGGAAACTTGATGGAGAGCCAGTGGGTAGGGTGCTGGCTGCTAACACGGGCGTGGCTGCCAGGGTGGGCGGGGCTACCACTACTGTGAGATCAGCTGTACGCGAGCCATGGCTGGCTTTCCTGTCAGGTGACTCAGGTGTTCTACGGATCCGTTGCCATGGGCGACAGGGCCGAAGCCCCGATCTCTGGACCACCACCACTGTCCAGCCCAGCCAGACACACACTGATAACAGGCTAATCACGGGCCGCGCCAGAACGGAAACTTCCAGAAACGGTCGCTGCCACCCGTGATCCCTATTCAGGAATCAGAAACAGGCTGTGCGTAAAAGAGCGTTTTGGGTGGGGGTTGGAGTAGGGGTCCCGGTCTTGCGTCCTGGGGCCTGACTCCTCCGGATCTCCGGTCGGGACACACATCTGGTCAGCTAAGTAACATTGCAGGTGGAGGGGGCACGCAGGGGAGTGGGGGGGGGTGGTTAGATCACAGGGTGAACCCCACGGCCCTCGAGGTGGACAAGCGGCTGGGCCACGATGCTGGGAAAGTCTTCATTAGGGAAGATCAGCCAGACAAGGGCACTGCAGGATATCCCAAAAGTAGCAGTGGGACTATCTCTCTCTATTCCAGTAGCGGGTGGGCCTTTGATCAGGAGATGTGTTTAACACAGGGAGTCCGGCTCCGTTTCAGCCCTGTACAACTACAGCTCCCATTATCCCTCTCTGCTTTATCTCCCAACATGCCTCTCTGCTTTATCTCCCATTATGAGAGAGAGAGAGAGAGAGAGAGAGAGAGAAAGAACGGTAGGGCAGAGACAGAATGATTGAGGGTGAAGGATGGAGAGAGAAATACATAGTGATAAATAATGGTAAAGAGAGAGATAGAGCCATGCCTATCTATTAGGCAGCTTTCACTTCCTATACGCACAGGTAGGCATTGGATCGAGTGATATGGATCTATGGCTAAAACCCACATGCGCGCCCACGCCCACACACACACACACACACACACACACACACACACACACACATACAATGTCTCTCTCACACACATATGCACACACCCCCACACACACATGTGCAAGGTCTTACATGCACACACACACACACACACACACAGACAAAAACATGAAGGTCTCACACACACATGCACAAGGTCTCTCTCACTCTCACACACACACACACACACACACACACACATACAATGTCTCTCTCACACACATATGCACACACCCCCACACACACATGTGCAAGGTCTTACATGCACACACACACACACACACACAGACAGACCAAAAACATGAAGAAGGTCTCACACACACATGCACAAGGTCTCTCTCACTCTCACACACACACACACACACATGCACAAGGTCTCTCTCACTCTCACACACACACACACACACATGCACAAGGTCTCTCTCACTCTCACACACACACACACACACACACACACATGCACAAGGTCTCTCTCACTCTCACACACACATGCACAAGGTCTCTCTCACTCTCACACACACACGCACAAGGTCTCTCTCACTCTCACACACACAGGGTCTTGAAATCTGCTCACATACTACCTCCGTGTCTGTGCACTCTATTTGAACCCCTCCATTGTGTCCTTTACTCTTGGTGTTGTAGAGGGGAAGTGAGGTGGGTTGCAGGGCACTGGAAGGCGGGGGGGGGGGGTACTCTTGGTGTTGTAGAGGGGGGGGGGGGGGTTAAGTGTCCTTTACTCTTGGTGTTGTAGAGGGGAAGTGAGATGGGTTGCAGGGCACTGGAAGGTGGGGGGGGGGGGGTTAAGTGTCCTTTACTCTTGGTGTTGTAGAGGGGAGTGAGGTGGGTTGCAGGGCACTGGAAGGTGGGGGGGGGGGGGGGGGGGGTTAAGTGTCCTTTACTCTTGGTGTTGTAGAGGGGGAGTGAGGTGGGTTGCAGGGCACTGGAAGGTGGGGGGGGGGGGGGGTTAAGTGTCCTTTACTCTTGGTGTTGTAGAGGGGAAGTGAGGTGGGTTGCAGGGCACTGGAAGGTGGGGGGGGGGGGGGTTAAGTGTCCTTTAATCTTGGTGTTGTAGAGGGGAAGTGAGGTGGGTTGCAGGGCACCGGAAGGTGGGGGGGGGGGGGGGTTAAGTGTCCTTTACTCTTGGTGTTGTAGAGGGGAAGTGAGGTGGGTTGCAGGGCACTGGAAGGTGGGGGGGGGGGGGGTTAAGTGTCCTTTACTCTTGGTGTTGTAGAGGGGGAGTGAGGTGGGTTGCAGGGCACTGGAATGGGGGGGGGGGGGGGGGGTTAAGTGTCCTTTACTCTTGGTGTTGTAGAGGGGGAGTGAGATGGGTTGCAGGGCACTGGAAGGTGGGGGGGGAGGGGGGTTTACTCTTGGTGTTGTAGAGGGGAAGTGAGGTGGGTTGCAGGGCACTGGAAGGTGGGGGGGGGGGGGGGGGGTTAAGTGTCCTTTACTCTTGGTGTTGTAGAGGGGAAGTGAGGTGGGTTGCAGGGCACTGGAAGGTGGGGGGGGGGGGGGGGGGGGGTTAAGTGTCCTTTACTCTTGGTGTTGTAGAGGGGAAGTGAGGTGGGTTGCAGGGCACTGGAAGGTGGGGGGGGGGGGGGGGGTTAAGTGTCCTTTACTCTTGGTGTTGTAGAGGGGAAGTGAGGTGGGTTGCAGGGCACTGGAAGGTGGGGGGGGGGGGGGGGGGGGGGGGGGGGTTAAGTGTCCTTTACTCTTGGTGTTGTAGAGGGGAAGTGAGGTGGGTTGCAGGGCACTGGAAGGTGGGGGGGGGGGGTTACTCTTGGTGTTGTAGAGGGGAAGTGAGGTGGGTTGCAGGGCACTGGAAGGTGGGGGGGGGGGGGTTTGCTCTTGGTGTTGTAGAGGGGAAGTGAGGTGGGTTGCAGGGCACTGGAAGGTGGGGGGGGGGGGGGGGGGTTAGTGTCCTTTACTCTTGGTGTTGTAGAGGGGAAGTGAGGTGGGTTGCAGGGCACTTGAAGGTGGGGGGGGGGTAAGTGTCCTTTACTCTTGGTGTTGTAGAGGGGGAGTGAGGTGGGTTGCAGGGCACTGGAAGGTGGGGGGGGGGGGGGGAGGGGGGGGGTTAAGTGTCCTTTACTCTTGGTGTTGTAGAGGGGAAGTGAGGTGGGTTGCAGGGCACTGGAAGGTGGGGGGGGGGGGGGGTTAAGTGTCCTTTACTCTTGGTGTTGTAGAGGGGAAGTGAGGTGGGTTGCAGGGCACTGGAAGGTGGGGGGGGGGGGGGTTAAGTGTCCTTTACTCTTGGTGTTGTAGAGGGGAAGTGAGGTGGGTTGCAGGGCACTGGAAGGTGGGGGGGGGGGGGGTTAAGTGTAGATGTAACTGAGACTACATTGGCAGTCTACACAACCGCAGAATAATTTTGATTGTACCATTGAGTCCACTACCACCCAATCAGAAGCCCAGTTCCTCCCCATGTGACCCCTCGATGACCTCCACAGAGCCAGGTTCAAAGCCAAGTAGCAAAAGTGTGAACTCTTTTACATTACATTACAGGCATTTGGCAGATGCCCTGATCTAGAGTGATTTACACAGCATTTGCATTTTTAAACAGTACCCATTTATACAGCCTGATATATACTGAAGAAATTCAGGTTAGGTACCTTGCTCAAGGGTACAACGGCACTTGGTTAGGATATGGACAGTTGTGAACTGATCCTAGATCTGTGAGCCTACTCTGTGGCTCTTTATGAATACGGGCCCAGGACTAGTGCCTGCACCAGATCCAACGGCAACGCGTTAACGAACCGCCACGGCAAGCACGCGTGGCTCAAAGCGAAACCCGATGGACCGAAGGGGGAACGTAAAGCTGGGCGCACCGGAGACCGAACAAAGATAAGCGGTGCGTTTTCTGCACAATAACCCATCCTAATAAAGAACACTATAGTTTTCACTTAAGATTTTTTACCTCTTCTGGTGATAAAGTGCAGTGCTGAGTAGGCTTCAGTGAGCTGTGATTGTGATGAGAGAGAGAGAGGAAGAGAAAGAAAAGAGTGGAAAGAGAGAGAAGAAAAAGAAAGAGAGAAAGGGAGAGAGAGAGAGAGAGAGAGAGAGAGAGAGTGAGAGAGAGTGAGAGAGAGAGAGAGAGAGAGAGAGAGAGAGAGAGAGAGAAAGAGAGAGAGAGAGAGATAAACTGTATTTACTGTAGCATGCAGGCTAATTATTCCCAGGCCTTGTGGCTGTTCCAGTAGGGGCAGTTGTGCAGATATGGTAACACAGCATGCCAGACTTTGCAGGGAGACTGGGGCAGAATAAATACAACAACAGAGAGGCGGGGGGGGGGGGGGGCTTTCTTGCTCAGAAAAGCGGGGGCGTGCAGTAGCTCTTAACCTCTGGAGTGTGTGTGATAGGTGTTAAATGCAGGGGCGTGTCCTCGCTGCGAAACTGGAGTGTGTTGTAGCTGCGTACACAACTTTTATCTAAAAATTCCCAGAATACAAAGCTGGCAATGTGGAGATTATGTTCCTTTATTGCGTCTTGTAAGGATTTGCCAAGCCTTGCACAGCCATAATCTCTATTCGGTTATTAAATATGCTGACAAGAACATGCATATGTGTAGAGTACAGTGTTTGTGGCAGTGAGCAGCTGTTTGTGTGTGAGAGAAAAAGAGACCTAGTACAGTATGTGTGTTTCTGTTTGTGTGTGTGTGCATGTGTGCGAGAGACCTTGTACAGTATGTGTGTTTCTGTTTGTGTGTGTGCGTGTGTGCGCGAGAGACCTTGAACAGTATGTGTGTTCCTGTTTGCATGTATGTGCGTGTGTGCGAGAGACCTTGTACAGTATGTGTGTTTCTGTTTGCGTGTGTGTGCGAGAGACGTTGTACGTATTATGTGAGTGTGTGCACGTGTGTGGGTGTGTGCGTGAGAGACCTTGTATGTATTATGTGAGTGTGTGTGTTTGTGCGTGCGCACGTGTGTGTTTGTACGCATGTGCGAGTGCTGTCCATCTGTCTGTCTGTCTGTCTGTCCGTCTTCCTGCCCGGACACACGCGGCTGTGGAAACAGTGGCTCCAGGTCAGTGCAGTGGGCTGGCCCAGCAGACGCCAGCATCTCACCTTACCCCGCGACGGGCCGCAGGGCCTGCCAACCACAACATCTGGGCTGGGGCGGGGAGAGAGAGAGAGCCCGGCCTCGGCACCACGCCGGGAACAATGGCCCTCTCATTCCCCCCGGGGCCCACCCAGAGCTGGCCGAGCCCCTTCCATGTGAGGGCAAACCGTGGGCCTCCTTTTCAAACAATATATTTATTTATTTACTCATTTTTCTTTAACCTGACAGTGGAACACATGTCCTTACACTGTACCTCTGTACGTGAGGTCTTTTCCATTCACAGCCGCATATTTAAGAAAAATAAAAAAACAACAACAAACTTACGAAACAACAACGCCATCTTTCGTACACTGCCCACGCATGACCTTACTTGCTGATCTGAGTTTTTTTCCCCCCTGCGTCTATTAATAGCGGCTCGAGGTGGAGTCAGAATTACAGAAGAAGCAGCTCAGTGTGTCTGAGGTTCATGGCTATAAGGTGCAAGAGACAACATCGGAGCCTCTGCCTTCTGCACAGGTCCACCAGGCAGCGAGGTGCTGCCCCTCCCACTGCCTGAACAAAAAGTTAAATTCTAATTCTGCCGTGTCAGCATTCCGCCTCCGTTGCGCGTTCGCAGGGACCGTCCGCAAGGAAAACACATCAGTCCGTCGCGCTGTTGCTCTTGGACGCAGGCCTCGCTCTGTATTCCCGCTGACACGCCCATGGGTGGGACATGCAGAGGTACTGCCAAAACACGGATGCAGCTTTTGGCACGGTAACGTTTGCCCTGACGATTTGGTGTTGGGGGGGGGGCGGCAGTGGGGAAAAGAACTGCCTATTTGTCCGATTGCAATTTCTGTTGCGCAGTACAGGGTCAAAGCCTGATTTAAAGGCCAACTGTAATGTGCGTGTAGCAGAATTCATACCAGCCATTTCACTGCTATAGGTAGTCCAGGCTGCGGAGGTAATTATGTTGTTTACATTATTACAGCTGTGTGCTATACTGCCGTCCTTTCGCGTCACATGCATACCGGCACAAAATCCTGAGATGCCATTCATTTCTAAATCCGCAAATCACTTATTTAAAAAGGATTATTCTGATTAAAATGTTATTTCTACGCCATAATCCATTCAAATCCCTTTGTCCATAATCATGCCCCCCGCCCCCCCCCCGCTTTCTTTTTAAAAATCTTCTTGTTATTGGCGCTGTATTTAGCAGACTCACGTGGCTGCTGAGATATTTAACCCTTTACAGACAGAGACATACCTATCAATGTGTGACCCTGGAGTGATTCAGAGTATTGCAAGTTGTGTATAAAACACCAACGAGAAAAATGCTATTTCTGGCTCATAAGCGCTTCACAGCACAAGCAGAACTGTCCAGGCGATTAGAGATGTGACAGGATGATACTGACAGATGTGGAGCTTGATTAGATGGCGCTTAATGACTTCTAGAAGCTCATAGACTGGGAATAGTTTAAATTACTGCCAGTAAAAAAATATGAAAGACACAATTCCCTATCAGGGCCAGGATAGCCACCATGACCTAGCCAGGAGAATATGATTAGCATGCACATACCATAAATCACAAAAAAAAAAAGTGTCAGTTTTTAAAAGCACCATTTGTTTAATTAAGCAATTTTGAGATCATTTGGAAGGAATTTATGGGCTATTCCACACTCCCCATGGATCTCAGCTGGCTATTCTTGGCTTTTCCTGGAGAAATTGATTAGCCACTATTATTCCAAATAATTATGTACATTTCAGACAACAAAGTTTGAACTCAAGATAATGGCCCAAGAATAATAATCATGGAACAGGTGCTGGATAGCTGTATTTATATGTTAAACTGAGAAAAAGAAAGGGGTGAAACATTTAAACTGGGCTAGTATGACACTCATGTAAAACTCTGCACGAGCTGAAAGAAAACGGTTTACAAGAAAACCTTTCCACTTTTGGCCAGGACTTGACATTTTATTTTATTATTTTTTTTAGGACTTGACATTTTCTTATGTTGTGTGCTGTTCGTGACGTGACATGACTGTAAAATGCATACAGCGCCCTCTATCCAAAATCAACGGCGATGCCAGATGTCATCTCGCCCAAGTAGCACATATGCCGTACAGTAGGGCAAGTGACACAGTTCTAAAAAGAATACGCGTTTCAAAAATAGCCCGACTGTGGGCTTCCTCCGTGGCTCGCACACTTACACGGTGACACACATACACACAGCACTCGGGAAAATAAAACGCGGAGCAAATCACAACAGCTTGAGACAGGGGGCTTCTCCTTAATCCGTGTCAAACAGATTTAGCCAGATGAACACGCAAGGCTAGCTCCATTGCGTAAAATAAAATCCAGAGTTGGCTAATGCGAAGAGCATGAGATCAAATTCATTCAAAATGTCGAAGACTAACACTAGGCTACCTAAATCTAACTAATACTACCGAAATTTTACAAGTTGAAGTGGATACAGGGAGAAGAATAAATGTAGGCTACAGCGTCCAGGTGGTCCAGGATAGCTTCTATTCTGTGCCAATGAGAAGCGCATCCGCTCTGTATCATGAAATTTTTATTGATAAGGCAAGAAAAACACCCAAGACCTTGCTATTGCTCTTTGCCATTTCAAACAAGACACTGTTATAAAACAGATATACGCGAAACAAAAAAAACTCAGCTATCTATGAATGTGAATTAGATATGTAGCCCAGAACATATTGGCATTGTTCGACTAATCAATCGTTACACATGGATTTTAGTATCCATACATGCAAACGAGATTGAGTAGATGTTGAAAAGGATAAACACAAACTACCTTCAATTGTAGCCTACAGTGCTACAAATAATAAAAAAATAAGCAGCACACTTCAAAAAATAGAACCGGATAGTAGAGTATCTGCAAGCGGGTGCCACAAACTTAGGCAACTGTAGAATACAGCGTGACAATAATTAATCATATGCCGAATTTAGCATGCATGTACTTTAGCATGTCAGCTCGATACCCTCGTATCTGCATCCGCAATGGCCAACAAACAATAACAAAAATAATAGAATGCCACTTCTTCCAAATCCAGATTATGTTCGTTCATAAAAATCGTTCCGTTCAAGCTATCCATTTTTTTTTAACTTACCGACTCGTTTCATTTCATGGGGAAACAACGTCCTCTGCTAGTAATTCCTCGACGCTGAGGCTGTCACCTCCAAATGATGCACGCAAGCAGACAGAGACAGGTCAGGCTGATAGCGAGCAGGCTAATATCTGCGCTGTCGGTCCTACTGTAGTCGGCCCCCCTCTCTGTTGTGTTCATTCAGTTGCTGGACAGCCAGTAACTGAGCGAAGTGTAAAGCGAGCGCTGAAGTCAAAGTCGGTCAAAAACACTCCACACCGCCTACCAATCCGAGATCTTAAAGGCGCCGCGCATTAATGCGTCTGCGCGCTAAAAACTGACAGCGGCGTAAACAAGTCTCCATAGCCATAGATAGTAATATAGTAATACAAGAAGGTCTCATCCATTTAGTCATACGAGCATTACGGATTATTAATGCATCGTATAGGCTACGCAGCCCAGTTACGCTATGGGCGTTGAACAGAATGCACGGAAACCAAACGGGTAACTAGGAGTTAATTGGGGTGTGTACGTATCTATATTTCAATAATTGTCCTTTGATCAATGTGTGATCTTTGTAATGCATAAATTAGCCTATAGAAAAATGAATCTAGTTAATAAATTATGAGTTTGCATTTTTTAAAAATCTTTCTTTGATTTGTTAAAGACATGACCTAATGCGCCAAGAAAATATTAATCTGTCATCATAACTCATATTTAATTCATAATAGAAATGTAACTTATTGCACGCTTGGAGGGAATTGTTCTCTGGTCAACATTCCAGAGTCCCGCTGTCTGCTACGCCGATAAGTCTCTGATGTGCAAAGGTATGAAGAAAATTCATGACTCATGATTTTGATCTTAACAAGATTAATAATTCCTCGTTAACTATAAATTCTGTGGAGACATTTTGACTGTGAGGATTAATGGGTAAAAAAAGAAGCACGATTTAGGAGTAGAGAAGTATGTGTCTGCCCTTCGGAGCTTGCGTTTAAGGGCCAGCAAAACACAGACAAAAAAAGGCATAATCAGAGATTGAAGAATGCGCACGGAATTACGAATAAGACGATGCATGAACCGAACTAAGAGAAAAGAAAATAACGTCAAATTTTTTTTCTGGATCCATCCTGCATACCAGTAACATTGCATATCCTACTTTTTCTTGCGCTTGCATGTCACTTCCAGAACTGATGGATAGGCCAACATTCCGTCATCGTCCATTTCTGTTGTTAATTAGGCCTATAGCTATAGAGAGGTTAACGCTATAGGATACCTTTTTCGTGGACCGTCATTCGCTCCCTCTCCGCCTCATAGCGCGGGGTCCTGCCAAACAGCGTGTGATGCCAACAACTGCGCGGCGCGTTTCTCACGGGTGGCTCAGTGCTGTGAGGTATTGCGATGACGTCACGGTGTGACAGGGAAAGATGGGTGCTCGCGAGGCGTTCGTTAGCGTGGCGCCACGGGAGCGCCTCCATAAAACGTTTCTCAGGACCCGCCGAAGCGCGTTCAAAGCGACGAAGCGAGGGGTACCACGGTCCGCCCAAGCAGGGGAGCTGTCAGAGCACAGTTGACATTATCCAGTGGAACAGAATGGTTTTGTCCCCGGGGAGAAACACGAGCTTCAGACGAAGATTATTCCCCTCAATGCGCAAAAGTGAAGGATTCCAAAGTTTATAATCCAGCCCGTATAATATATCAACGGAGAATTAGTCTCACATTAAGGACCAGTAACCTTAGCCCCAATACTTAACCCTGACCCATCCCTCTCATCTCAAACCGTCCACCACCAGCCTCAGTTTATTTTAGCAATTGACTGTTTTGAATACAGTATTGATGTCACATAGTTATACTGCCCTGTCATGCAAACCATGTTTGAAGCAGAATAAACCGCAATACAGTATTGGAGAAAATGAAGCGTTTTTCCATCATTACAGGTAAGTGGCAATCCCAGAGAAACAGGTACAACAAATAGGTTATCGGGTTGAGACAATTCCTGGGATTCAAGGGGTGTTAGTACAACTAAAAATTATAGGACCCTAGACCCTAACTTGAGAACCACATACCTTAACCCACAGGCCCACAACCCATGATCTTAGACCTAACTTGAAGACAGACGCCCATGGAGGAGAATGCAAGGTTTAAATTGGCTAGTTTAGCAGAATTACACTCCTTTTGTTCTCACATGTTCACTGGTTGGCTGACCCAAAACAAACTTTAAAAATATAAAGGCTTGTACACAGTAACGGTGTAAGAGGACATTGCTCCATTCTCCTTAAATCCACCTGCCGTACCACCAATGACAACGTCCTTTACGCAAAGCTCCCTTTCCCACTCTGAAATAACACCTATTGCGACTGCATGTTCTTGTGGAAAAAATTCTTGACTTTGTATTTTGACCGCATTGTTACCAACCGCGCTGGCGCTAGAGAGAGCGACGTCTCTCAACAAGACAGGAACGTGAGCTTCAGAAAGGAAGCCTGGTTTTGGCCTCTTGGTGCTTCCGTACCATTCCATGTTTCGGGCCTCGATCCCTGCCACTGCCCCCGGGGCCCTCTCCAGTCACACTCTGGCCCTCTATCAAGTACTGCTCCATTCAGCAGGTCCTCCACTCCCCCCTATATGTTACACTTTTCCCACCTTCAATCTCTCTCTTTTTTTCCTTCTTCAGGACCACTCTTGGCTGCTGTTTGTTTTTTCCACTCTCTCTCTTTTGGGGTGGGGTTGTCAATGCCCCCCCCCCCCCTCCTCCGGTTCTTACTCCCCCTCCCTGTGTACATGGTCTCCTCCGTCCTGTGAAACTGCACATCTCTATCTCTCTGGCTATCCTGCTCTCTCTCCTTCTCTTTTAACCTTTCTCTTTCTCTCTTTCAGTTGTCCTTGCTCTCTGTGTGAGCTCTTGATCCCTCTTTCCCTCCTCACGTGGGTTGGGTCGGGGTCTAACTGGCTCCTTCCTCCTCTCCTCTCTTGCCCCCCAGTGGTGGAAGATGATGTGTCTCACTCCAGGCAGAGTTATGCAGACACTCCACCCTCACCACTCACGCACGCAGTCACCAACTCACTCACCAACTCACTCACCACTCACGCACGCACACAGTCACCAACTCACTCACCAACTCACTCACCACTCACGCACGCACACAGTCACCAACTCACTCACTCACTCACCAGCGCTCTCGCTCTCGCACTCTCGCTCTCACACTCTCACACGCATGCACAAACTTCTAAATCATTAAAATTAGCTTGAATAGGCAAAACTAAAAGCCTCCAGACCTGACTCAAGCCTCCTTCCTGTAGGTGGTCTGTCAGCAGCACATCTGTGAGCGTTAACCGGTGTTAATTCCGTGCAGTAACAGAACTCTCTGCATCTTTAGCACTCATGTCACAGATGGCTTTCTTTTTTAAAAATATTTATTTTGAGCTTTCAGCTTTATTGGACAGCATAGTGTAAAGCGAGAGGGAGGGAGAGACATGTGACAAAGGTCGCGGGGTCAGATTCAAACCACAATGTCGCGGCACGCAATGAGCATGCGGACAGTGCTCTCACAGGCTACGCCCGTCACAGGTGGTTTTCATTATATTCTCTGCTCTCTACACTCCACTTTGGAGATGTTCTACTGGGCGTCCCCAAGAGCTGATCCCCCATGATCCTTTGGGCTTAACCGACTACTGTTCACTGCTCTGTAAGAGGGACCATACTGTGAGCTGCAGGCCAGACTGGTGTTGGCAAAGCATACAGAAATCAATTAAAATACATGTGTACAGTAAAATAACAACGTTAATGAATATTCTCAAAACAAAAAACACAATAACAATGTTAATGATAAATCAACACAATTATAAAAACTGAATCTCCTGCTTATATGTTAGGAGTCAAGTATGGTCAGTCAGTGTCCCTCAGGTTATGACAGGCTAATATATATTGTCCCTATCTCTCGCTCTCTCTCTCCCTCTCTCCCTCTCTCATCTTGTGCTTATTTGTTTATTTATTTATTTAGTTTAGTTTTTTATTCTTTAGTCGTTTCCTTTAGTCTTTTTTTCTATTTTAATTTCCTTTGCGTCTTGGTTGTAAACACGTTTCAAAGGTCTCCCGTTTGTTTCCGGAGAATAAAGAAGCACGGAGAAGTTTCTCTTTCTCTCTCTTTTTTCTGTCCCCGCTCTTTCTGAAAAGATTTAGGCATTTCAGTCGCCGTAAACCAAGAGACCTATTTATACCCTGCAGTTAGGGTGTTCAGTACTGCGCCCTGTGCTCTGGCTCGTTGCTCTGAGCTGTTCTATATTCTCAAACCCATTCGCTATGTGAACAACCGCATTCAGTCTCCCTCTTGCACCCTGCACTATACCACTTAACGTTATATTGCCGGTTTATATACCGACTGCAGCTATTGGTTGTGACACTGATGGCTTGGCATGGTCTCCGCTCGTTGCCGAAACCTTGGTGTTTGCACTTTTGTACGTCTCTCCGGATAAGAGCGTCTGCTAAGTGGCTGAAAGTAAAGGGTTCTTGTTCTCTGGGTTAGAGGTTCAGGCCTACACTGTGAATGAAGACAGGGGTTCCACCCCACTCCACCCCACCTTGTGCTTGACAAGGGGGGGGGGGGTTGGTAGCCTCCATATTTACCTTTTCTGGGCTCTCCCTCTATGCCCCAGGGTCAAAATCACCCCCCACAACACACACATTCAAGCTCTCTTCCAAAATAGAGAACCACCTCCACTCCCACCCCTGCCTCCCGCCAAGTGTGGCGCACAAGCCCCCGGCAGGACCCCAGCCCAGGTAGGACCCCAGCCCTGGTAGGACCCCAGCCCGGGTAGGACCCCAGCCCGGGTAGGACCCCAGCCCGGGTAGGACCCCAGCCCTGGTAGGACCCCAGCCCTGGTAGGACCCCAGCCCTGGTAGGACCCCAGCCCGGGTAGGACCCCAGCCCTGGTAGGACCCCAGCCCGGGAAGGACCCCAGCCCGGGTAGGACCCCAGCCCTGGTAGGACCCCAGCCCAGGTAGGACCCCAGCCCTGGTAGGACCCCAGCCCGGGTAGGACCCCAGCCCGGGTAGGACCCCAGCCCTGGTAGGACCCCACCCCGGGTAGGACCCCAGCCCGGGTAGACCCCCGCCCGGGTAGGACCCCAGCCCGGGTAGGACCCCAAGCCCCAGCAGGTGTGGAAAGGTCTGCTCTGCTCTTTTCGTTTTATTTGTATTTTTTTCCAGGTGTTTTTATCCCATCAACAGCACCCCTACAGTACCTCTGCTCACCTGCTCACCTGCGGAGATAACCCCAGCACGTTCGTCACACATGCACAACAGGCAGCAAAGACACGCCCACGTGCGCTCTTGCACAGGGAAGGACAAGCATGCGCAGAATGGAGGCTGTTTGTACAGAATGTTTATATCATGTTACAAAGACATCAGACAGGATAGATCTGCCTGTTCAGTGATTCAGTGATTCAGTGATTCAGTGATTCAGTGATTCAGTGATACCCTAATATTTACAAATCAAATATAGGAGCTGAAGTATTACTTCTACTGCTGCTGCTGTTATTACTGCTATTACTACAAAAATATATATAATACAATTTATATAGCAGGTTTTGTCTAATCCACATATAAGCATATAAAGTAAATATGATCTGCACTCGCTGGGCATATTCAAGTTATATTCAGATTTCAAAATTTCCTGTCAAGTATATAAGTCTTTAAGGAGTACTCTTTCCACATAAAATTTTCTAATTTTCGAATCCTGAGACAACTCAAATTGATCCACAACTTCATCAGTGTTTAAAAGTTTCCCCCAAAACACACCATAACATTAAAGCAACGTTAACAACCTCATCTTTAAGAATACAGTCCATTTAACAGTGTTCCATCATTCTTCAGTCTTGGACAATGGAGAGGAATCTTAGCACCTCAAAATATTTAGAAAGTATTTAAATAAATCCTAAAGAATTTCCTTGGTCTTACCAGTAACCCAAGTCAAAAAAACCAGCAAGGAAAGAAATAATTTAAAAAAACGAATGTTGAAGCTGTCTACCATAAATAGATTTCTTTAACAAAGAAATACTTTCTGTGAAAGCAATGAGCTCCTCCTCCTCCTCCTGCTCCTCCTCCTCCCCTCCTCCTCATCCTCCTGCTCCTCCTCACGGTTGATGCACAGTGCAGTCTGAAGAAGTACTGTAGTCCAGTAATGCGAATGTGAAGTGAAACAGGTCGGGACCCAGTTCTCACAAACTGGCTCGTCAACAACCGGCAGCTCCGTGGGGGGTTGGGGCCTGTCATATCTGCGTTTAATCCTTATGACACTGATTTATCTGCTCGCTTTGTTTTACGGGGACATTTCTCCTGTTCGGTGGAGTGTGCAGTAACGGATATACAGCGATGTATCTAAGCTCTTCATGCGGGTGGTTTTTAACAGGGTATCACTGTTCCTGCAGCCATAAAGGTGATGTCCCTCTAACACCAATCTAGATTTCAACCTGACGACTAATGTACCATCATAAAGCCAGAAATGTCTTCATTTTGGAAAGTAGTTTTTTGCCAACACTTTTTTCATGAATTTTTTTTCACATGAGAAAATTTGGGCTTCTACAAATATATTTGAACCAAAATATCAGTATTATTCTCTTGGAGCAATATAGGTATTGGATACTTACCCCATACAGACACACACACACACACACACACACACACACACACACACACACACAGAATCATTCCAACAGAACAAAGTGGCTTGTGGAGAATGCTGATCAGACAGCCTGGGTGTAATCCCCTAAAGCTTTTCCATTCTCTCATAATTTAAACCCCTCACCACTCCCACACCCCACACCCCCACACCCCACACCGCTGGCTTCAAACGTGGCCTCTGATCAGATACCACAACCACTGCAGCTCAAAGATTGTGCACCATATTAACGGCTATTTCCAGTAGGCGTATCACACAGCTGGGCATGGGGGGTGAGGGGGGTCACAGATGTTTTTTGGGAACCCCCCCACCCACTTGCATGGGGAGCCCACTCGCCCCACTCGGGGAAAGGCCTGTCATGTCGACGGGGACGGAAGACACCACTCGACCCGTAAGACAGCCCTCTCTGAGCCCTCCTGACAGTCGCTGCTCCAGGGGCCATGTTGTTGACATTAATTAAGACGTAACTAACAGGAAGGAGCAGGCCCCATCCGTGTGGTGAGTGAGGCACAACCACCAGCCCTCAACACAGTCTGTGGCCAAAATGAGCGCTGTTTCATACTCAGTAATAAAAGACTTGAGAAGTCTGTCAATGTTAAAAAAATAAAATAAAATAAAAAAACTCCTCTCCTCCACTGAAGGGGAAAGAAAACAGCTTTCATACGGGATTGATTAGCCAGGAGCTTGCAGGCTGCTTTTTTTATTCTTGGAAGCACACACAGGCACACAGTAGATGGTGGGATGGGCTTGAAGGGGCAGTTAATTACTGAGCTCTGGAACGCAGCACTGAGCCTGTGTCTAATGCATTGCTATCTGCAGCCATCTCACATGATGTTTGTATGACCGCTCGGAGGGAAAAGACTAAAACCTCAGGGAGCGTCTTTCTCTCTATTCCTGCACGCTCCGAAAGATCTCGTGCGTTCAGCCACATTCCCCGTCACTTAAAAAAAATTAATCTAAATAAAACTGATGCCAGAGGCTCAGACACCTGCACACAATGCCATCCTGAATTTTTTTTTTCAATACATAGCTGAAAAAAAAAGGCATTTCCCAGCATGCTGTTCAAACTCTGTATTTCCAGTGTTCATAAACTACATATATAGGGAATGTGTCGGTTGGACATTTTGACTACAGGCCTGGCAGATGTCCAAGCAAACATTCTCTGGGTATAATTTCCAGATATCAGAGTGGATGTAAGATTCTGTATGAAGGCTGATGCAGAGGGTTTACATGCAAAAGAAAATAAAAACTTTTAAGGTGTGACACGATTACCCCGTGTTTCGGCTTGGCGCTCAACCTGACTAGCTCCTTTGAAAACCCACGGGTATAAAATGGCCACAGATGTAATTAAGAACAAGCTCCAAGCTGCCTTAAACGAGGGCAGCTGTTTAGGCAAATAAACAGTTTAATGAATGATTAGAATCTGCTCAGGCACGCATCCTGGCTGTCCCCGGAGACTGACTGACTGACTGAGAGAGAGAGACGATTAAGCAATCGAGTAACGGCGAGCAACGCAGCAGAAACAAAAGACAGAGTCAGTGAGTGCGAGCGGAAAGCGACACGCTGACCGATCGTGTCCTACGGCGCCGCCGATGCCTCACGGCCGTGTTTCACAAACCCGATCCCGGGGACGCATGCGGAGCGCGCAGGATTTCGCCCTCGAGTCATCTCCTCACGGTCCGTCCGGTTTGACGGAGCGCTGATCTGGGGTTGACATCTCCTCACAAGTATTGGCAAGTATCGGCTTTCATAAAGGCATTCATTGTTACTGTAACGGAGGGGTGTGGCTTTACTTGATCAAGAGTGCGTAATTAACCGTTCAGTGGAGCCTTAAATAAGTAAATTAACATCAAATTAAGCTTAAAAAACACAGCCATACTCATTAAAAAAAAAAGTTATTAAATATATACAGTTGTGCTCCAGAGTATTCAAACCCCTTCACTTTTTGCACACTTTATTGTGTTGTAGATTTAATTTTAAATGGATAAAATTTCCATTTTACTAATACTATTATACTAATACTGTTAATACTGTTAGCAATACTATAACCTCTCTAAACATGTATCGGCACAAGAACATGTTATTGGCACAAGAACATTAATGGCACATTTCTGTTGCAGATTATTTATAGTGGGCCGAAGTGTGGGCCACAGGTCAACACTCGGTCAACAGCTCTATCAGACCCGAATTTGGGAACTCGGGGTTGGAATGAACACCTGTACAAGGACTAGGATTTTAGAAACACCTGACCCGGAGGAGCGAAGACAGAATTAGAGAAAATTAAATTCCACTGTCACTTCGAACATAAGCCTGCAGTGGCCTCCGTTTCCTGTCATCGTACAGCAGGATTACACTGCAGGCCGTCCCATCTTCGCCAGAGAGAGAAACAGGCTGAACACCATTCATGCCTGGGGAGTGACTAGACCTCGCGCTCCACTGACAACAGCCACCGACAGGCTATACGATGGAACTACCGTTCCTCTCCTTTCTTCTTTATAAAAAGTCAGAAAATGTACTGTTCCAACTGTTCAACATTTCAACTGTGGAGATTGCTGTTAGCTGCAATAATTGCTGCCTTGGAAACAATGAAAAGTTGTTGTCTTCTGCAAATACAAACAAGATTAAAGTGAATATACTCTATTAAAGTGTAGGAATTCTGGTGTCCCTAACAAATGAGGTACAGTGTTCTCCTTCCAGTGCAGCCTGTAGGTTAAGTCCGTTTTTGGGAAGAGCTTGGCTGGGCATGCTGTTTGTTTTTACAGCGTTCAATTTGAGACGGCTAAACTTTCACTTTCACAGCTGCCCATAGGCTGATCTGGGGTCTGTTCTTCAGGAACATTGATGGGGGAGGGGGAGGGATTTAAGAATAAACAGTCCTGACCTTTTACCTGTTTTTCTTTTTGTTAATTAATTTGCCTTCAATTAATCTTGAATGTCAAATAACATAGATGCCAATTATTAGATTTTATTTTTATAACAAGTATTTCTCCTTTATGTGTTCAGTATCAGTGGAGAGAAAGAGTGAGAGAGACCGACTGAAAAAGAGAGAACAAGAGTGGGAGAAAGATGGAAAGAGATAGAGTGAGAGTGATGGAGAGGAGAGAAAGAGAGTGAGAAAGAGAGCTCTCCCACCACCTTTCTCTCGCCTGCTGATGCCCTGTCTGTGCACATGCTCAGTACAACCCTGTCTGTGCACATGCTCAGTACATCCCTGTCTGTGAACATGCTCATTACGGCCCTGTCTGCGCACATGCTCAGTACGGCCCTGTCTGTGCACATGCTCAGTACGGCCCTGTCTGTGCACATGCCCAGTACGGCCCTGTCTGTGCACATGCTCAGAACAGCCATTTTCCTCCACGATGTCAGCTCTAATTCCAGGACAGTGAACAACCACAATGGCAGGATTACTGTCCTCATTTCGTCATTAACATGTCCATCACAGACAGACAAACAGACAGACAGATAGGTTACTTATTGTCCTTCCAGAGGACATTTATCTTCACAGTCTGTACAATACATAGGGATGAGAAGACTACCTGTCAGAGGTGTAAAATCTGAAAGTAAAATTCCCCCCCCCCCAGTGTTTTGTTCCAGTCACCTGGATTAGCTAATTAGCACGATTCTTTAGCCAGGAGGTAGAACTAATTAGTGAAATCAGCTGGCTGAGTTCATGTGTGGAAGAAACACATGGGCAGGACTTTTTTGATCCATGGCCTTTACACCACTCCTACCTGTACACAATACTTTATATAATGTCCCCCGGCTGGGCCATTTACACCGACATCAACCTCTTTCCAACAGACCACATTATCTGAGGTGGCTATGGTAGGCGCCAATAATGCACATTGGAATGACAGCATTGTTGAGCGCAGAAGTTTGGCTTGGATGCATTGGGCCAGTGGTGGTAGAAACGGGAGCAGTTTGGCTGCTGTACAGCGGAGTCATGAGGACAACACCGGTAGCTCTGCTCGACTGGTTCTGGTTGGAACTGGGGCTCAGGAGACACAAAGACTGCATAACTTCCTCCCGCACGTAATGCTAATAAAGACTTTTTATTTATTTATTTATTTATTGAATAAAGGCAAAGCAGAATTGCACAGTACAGTGATCCTCCGGTTTAAAGGTAAGACAATCAGACGAGAGTCATGGTAAATCCAGCCGCCTGACTGGTGCACAGGAGGCGGGCGGGAGAAAAATGCGGTCCGCGTGGTAGGACAGGTTTGTTTGCATCCGACTCCCCAGCGTGAATTTGCGCAAGAGTCACAGCGATAGCTTTCCACAGACAGACAGACGGACGGAAAGACAGGCAGACACCGTTCTTATGAGAGGCAATCTGGCTTTAACTCTCCTCTCTTTCGCGTTAAATAAAAAATTCTATATAGCAGCTCAGAGATCCATGAAAGGTGCTATATACAAGCGTAATTCACTCATTCATTCACTCTTTCATTAATTCAGCCAGTCATTCACTGAAAACAACTTGATTTCCAATCACCACCGTGTGAACGCACCACCGTGTTAACGCACCACCGTGTGAATGCACCACCGTGTTAACGCACCACCATGTGAACGCACCACCGTGTTAACGCACCACCGTGTTAACGCACCACCATGTGAACGCACTGCTCAGGCAGTATCTGTAAATAAACAGAAGGTGCACTTTTGATCGTCTATAAAATTTCCACAAATTGATTAGACAACATAATTAATAAATTTTTCCGCCATGCTGTGGCAGTGCTCAGTCCGTACGTGAGAAATGTGACCGTGTTGCCGTGCACATCACTTCTCTGTTTGGACTGTTCTACTTTCTTTAGGCACAAATCCAGAGCGACTTACACCACTCACATTCTGTACATACAGTCCATTTATACAGCTGCATATTTTACTGATGATAAAACCGCACTCAAGACTTCACGGCAATGCCCCACCTAGGAATCGAACTTACGACCTCGGGAGTTACAAGCCGTTCCCAAACCATTACCCGACACTGCCGCCCCTGCGCAGAGATGTCATTGATCAGTTTTAGTTGGGAAGGGGAGGGCTAGATTTAAATTTCCCAGAGTGGACAGTTGGAACAGGTGTTGATTGTTACCACAGGGTTATTAAAATGTAACATTCCAATGAATAAAATCAACCAAATATATATATTTTTGGAATTCTCACTCAACTTTGAATTCAGAAAATTAATTGAAATGCAATTAATCCATTGAAAAAACAAAAAAACTGATTTGAGCCCCAACCCTGATGGATATCGGCAGTTAACCATTTAAGGTTTAAGGTCACATGTAATTAGAACATTCTTAAATGAACATCTGTGCTGATTATGTAACCATCACTACTGGTAATTGAAAGCAAGAGTTCTAGAACACTGACTTAGAATAAAAAAATAAAAAAATAAAAAACCATTCAGAAAAACCTATTCTTCAAAGGGTTAAAACCAAGCTGGGTTTGCAGTCCTTTGCCAGTGATAAAATACCCAGTGATAAAATGTGGTCAGGTATGACCTGTCTGCCACAGTTCCCAGTAAAAAACATTTGCATATAATGAAGTTTACCTGTCTGTGAAAGCAGAAGGCCCTAACGAATGCGGCTCCAGGAAGTGCGCCACGCTGTGAGACCCCACCTGCATGAGGCCCTAAGATGAAAAGCCTCTGTTGCAGCCATTGCACACTCCAATGCATGCGAGAAATGTCTTTGAAATGTAGAAATCACAAGGCAGGGTCAGAATTTCTTTCTATTTTTTAATTTTTATTTTTAAAATCAAGGTAGCTGAGAAATACACAGAGAAAGTGACAACAACGAGCCACTTAAAGTTCCCTACTGCAGTGATTTTAAACCACTGTGCCGCGGCACACTAGTGTGCCGTGAGAGATCGTCAGGTGTGCCGTGGGAAATGATCCAACTTCACTTAATTAGTAACACTTTTGGTTGGTGGTGTGACTCAGGATTTTTTTTAATGTAAAAAATGTGCCTTGGCTCAAAAAAGGTTGAAAAACACTGCCCTACTGTACTGCTGTGTAGGAGTGGCCACTGACACCAAACTACATCACTAAGGGCAACCGGATCACTGTCACAGGTCCCTTATCCCGCCTTTGCTTTCGCTACAGCTGACAGAAGGTCCACGTGCCCGGGAGGGACACTGCATGACTCACACACACACAACGCGTTTCAGCAGCAATTGAGCGTGTCAGCGCCCTGCTAGCCGTACAATGCGCTTTTATGTGGATCACATTGCGTAACGGAGGTAGCCCGTCGGGCAGCGCGGCGCACCCGACCCGCTCAGAGCAAGGAATGCCATGCCATGTTAGCTACAATCACAAGAGCGCGGATTTAAAAAAACATATCAGTGAATTTCGATACCGGGAAAAAGCTTTCCCGCGTGAGCGATCTGCACGGCAAGCGCGCAGCCTTCCACAGTGGAGCAAATCGATTAAGCTCAAAGTGATTTTCACGCATCCAACGTCACTTAGCTGAGGATTGCAAAACGAAGAGAGTACACTACCAAACAACGATGCATAATTGATGTAAAAATCCAGTGCAGTTTACTTTGCCGGATCAGATGATGAGCTGAAACATTACTAACAAGCATCCCTGTCAGATGTATAATGGTATATAATATATACTACTTTGCAGGAAATAGCAGCACGGTGCTAACTGTAATGAACCAATCATTGTGTTTTGCTGTGGGAAAAAAGTTATTTTGATTGGCTGAAATAAGTGAGGGACAGACAGTTTAGTGGTGCTCCGCCCATTATGGTGAGATGGTCATTGTTTAAACTAGAAAACAACCCAGCACAAAACAAGCTTGTGTTGTCAGGCCATTCCATGCGTTTGTCTCACTGAGCCCACTCTATTGCTCTTTGGATAACACTGAGTGGCGTCCTTTAAAGACAGAGACCTCTGTGTGTATTTGAATGTGTGTGTGTGTGTGTGTGTGTTCGGGGGTACTGAGGGGGATGCTGAAACAGAGAGCTCTGCACCAAGTGGAAAGTTTGGTCTGAAAACGAAAGAATCGTTTCTACATCTTCCTCTCTGGGGAGGTTAGAGAACCTGGTGCTGCACAAAGCCATCCAAGGTGAAACTTGAGTGGAGGATCCACTGGAAAGCACACCTAAAGTGGCTCAGGAACAAGATGGGCTCTGGGGTCTGAGGAAAAAGAGATTCCTCTGGGTCTCAGCTGGGAGGCTTGGCTCCTACGCAGCGCTACGCCTCTGCTTCCCATGATCCTCGGCTGCCGAGATGAACAGGTTCTGGATTATATCAGAGCTTCCAAACCTCACATCCATCAAAAATTAGAAATGAATAGCCAGCAGTGGGTGGTTAGGTGTTCGAGTAAAACAGTCTCGTTCTAATGGCCAAAAAAAAGAACAACCCAAAACCTGTGCTTTCAGAAAGAGAGAGCTGAAGATCAAAACCCAAAACCTGTGCTTTCAGAGCAAGAGAGCTGAAGATCAAAACCCAAAACCTGTGCTTTCAGAGCAAGAGAGCTGAAGATCAAAACCCAAAACCTGTGCTTTCAGAGCAAGAGAGCTGAAGATCAAAACCCAAAACCTGTGCTTTCAGAGCAGAGAGAGCTGAAGATCAAAACCCAAAACCTGTGCTTTCAGAGCAGAGAGAGCTGAAGATCAAAACCTGTGCTTTCAGAGCAGAGAGAGCTGAAGATCAAAACCTGTGCTTTCAGAGCAGAGAGAGATGAAGATCAAAACCCAAAACCTGTGCTTTCAGAGCAAGAGAGCTGAAGATCAAAACCCAAAACCTGTGCTTTCAGAGCAGAGAGAGCTGAAGATCAAAACCTGTGCTTTCAGAGCAGAGAGAGCTGAAGATCAAAACCCAAAACCTGTGCTTTCAGAGCAGAGAGAGCTGAAGATCAAAGCCCACATGCCCCAACTAGTGACATTTCCAAGTCCAGCCAAGGTGTTTCAATTTCAAAATAAATTACCATAAATTAACACACTGTTGTTATTACAGCACCATGTACAGTAGTTCTGACTTGCTTCACGGTACCATCATGGCTTACTGCATGCCATTGCTTGGCATTCATTGCACACACACACACACACAGACAGACACACACAGAGACACACACATACACACACACACACACAGAGACAGACAGACATACACACACACACACACACACACACACACACACACACACACATTTCCTGGTAGCATGTTCTGGATAGTTGCTTCCTGGCAAGTTATTTTGGGTAAGAGTTCTGGGTTCAGGTGGAATGCCAAGACACGGCACGTTGTGGTGAAATATGAGAGAGACAGAGCGAGAGAGAGAGACAGAAAGAGAGAGAGTGAGAGAGGAAAAACATGCTCTGAAAATATTTAGCTTCAACTCAGTGAAACTATCAACAGAAAAGTGAATAAGCCATCACCATAGTCCGTGGACTTTGTTTACAAAATAGAGACAGGGATGTTTTTTTTCTTCTTTTAATCGAATCAGCCTTTTACAATAAGCTGTCAGACAACACGGGGACAAGGAATCAGCCGACCATATCATCGGTCTGCACAGTCACCAGCAGCTACAGCCCAGCATCCGTCTGCGCAGTCACCAGCAGCTACAGCCCGTCTGCGCAGTCACCAGCAGCTACAGCCCGTCTGCGCAGTCACCAGCAGCTACAGCCCGTCTGCGCAGTCACCAGCAGCTACAGCCCGTCTGCGCAGTCACCAGCAGCTACAGCCCATCTGCGCAGTCACCAGCAGCTACAGCCCATCTGCGCAGTCACCAGCAGCTACAGCCCGTCTGCGCAGTCACCAGCAGCTACAGCCCGTCTGCGCAGTCACCAGCAGCTACAGCCCGTCTGCGCAGTCACCAGCAGCTACAGCCCGTCTGCGCAGTCACCAGCAGCTACAGCCTGTCTGCGCAGTCACCTGCAGCTACAGCCCGTCTGCGCAGTCACCTGCAGCTACAGCCCGTCTGCACAGTCACCTGCAGCTACAGTCTCTGCTCCCTGTGCCAATACCCCTGCTCTCTGCAAACTGTAGACGCACGTGCACAGTGTCCTCATCAAATGAACACGCTTCACTGCAGACTCTAGAGAAGCCCCCGTCTTTGAAATCTTTTTTTATTAACTTATTTTTATTACCCACTGGATGAGCAAAACCCATTCATACCTTTGCTCCTTGTAAGAGTTTACATTAGAGGAGTGCCAGGATGATTTCAGCACATGAAAGGGAGTGATAGGTAGGGGGGGGGGATTCATGCTCCAATCAAACAACCCTTTGAAGTTTGAAGTTTGAAGTTTAACTGCTTTGGAATAGTGACCAGTGAAACGTCACTGAACATATCAAAGTCTCTGCTCTCTCTCCTTCTGAAAGTCTCTATCACTGCAAGCATCCCTCAAACGTGTCTCTATTGTGTCTCGCTGAGACAACAACATGCAGACTTGAGTTTAAACTATATCCATAGCAGATGGAGTAAATAAAAAAGTGAAAGAAGGCAGTTAGCCTACCTGCTTCAGAAGATCTCGTGCAACAGCTTCTCTCTAGTCCAGTCCTGTCCAGCGTTTCCTCTGGTCCTCGGTGGCAAAGCGGTGGTGGACCTACAGGCGGTAATTGTCCAAAACAGAGAGAGGCAGGCGGTGAAAAGGACAGCCAGGGGGCCAGCAGGCTCATGTGCTGCTGAGTCCAGCGTATTTACAAATCTCTCCCCTGCGGCCAGACTGGGCTCTCCGGCTTTCGCTCAATAATCCACTGGTGCTGAGGGGCGGTGTACTGAACAGCTCAGAGAACAGCATCACACTGGCATAGCTTCCCTGACTGCACTCTCTCTTTCTCTTTCTCTTTCTCTCTCTCTCTCTCTCTCTTTCACTACTGCCCTGCCCTCCCCCTCTCTCCTGTTCTTCTCTCTCTCTTTCTCATCAGCAAAAAAATATATTTATGACAGACAGCAAAAGAGAGTAGAGTGACACAGGACATAGTCTACTCATTATGTTAACAAACTTAAAAACCAGTTCTAATGCATGCTATAGAGTGCATAATATCCCACACTCTTTATCCCTCAGCTAAGCCATTAATAGGCTACAACATATACAACACAAATTAAGTATAATTTAATTAAGCCTATTCAATTTAGCCAGCCCTGTCTTCCTTCCTAATATCGTTAAACATGATTAATTTCGACGAAAACACATGGAAATGAGACCCAAGATTAGTGTCGGTGCTCGCACAAGTCATTTCAGTGGCCCGACAGGTCAATAGATCCTGCTATTCTATTTTAATCCAGTAGGCGGAGCCCAAGGTAACGCGGAAAATCACATGTACGGTAATGTTTAAAAGGCCTCGATTAAATCTAACATTCTTTTTAACCTGTTTTTATTAACATGTTACGTACAATATAATATATAGCTACCTAATTTTGATGGAAAATATATGTCTTGTAATCGGATAGATCATTCACAAAGACACACAGACAGCCATCAAACTAAAAATGTAACTAAATAGTCTTGTTGAACAAATAGCCTCAAAACTAAAGAAAACAAGCACAAACATAAGAAAATATGAACACGTTAAGCTGACATCTCCGTTCTGTCTCCCCTTAAATGCACATTTTATTATGCCGATATATATATTTACAATGCAAAGTTGTTACAAACAGGGACAAAAATAGCAACAACTGCGAAAATTGTTACATGAAGACCCTCAAATGCACCTGGTTGCAGAGATGAGAAATCAATGGACGTCAGACACCGGAACAACACGCTGACCAATCACATATCGCGTACTTCCCCACATTTCGCGTCACCGTTCTCCTAGCAACTGCTCCAACAAAGTCGAATGGCAAAAAAAGCACAATGGGAAAAGTTTAATCACTTTAATAATACACATTAATACAGTATAGCGGTGCAGAATAACTGTACAGATACGTGCGCATGATTATTATAACAAAAAGCTAGCACGAAAATGGTTAAGCAAACTATACAAATCTTTGCCCGCGTCAGACCGACAAAGAAAATAACCTCGGTGAGTAGCAAGCAGTATTAAGTGGCTAACTTATCTAGCGTGCCTTGACTTCACTTCCCGGGATAACTGCAGGTAAGTTAGCGAAATCTGTGCGGTGTGTGCAAGGACAGGTGCAGGTGCTCGCCACTTGCTTTGTTCCCTCATGTTAATGTTAAAAACGGTAACTGTTACGCGCTTTGTGCTAATGCATTTGCGACTATCCATAACTTTAATTTTGGGATGATCTGATCCACCAAACGTTAATGTAACTGACCTCGAGTTAGTTAACTTACCAACTAAATGCCAACAAACGCAAACAGTTCCCTAACAATACAGTGACATGGGGTAAGGGCGACTGTAGCTGTAGAATCCTATAATGTGGCGTTTGGTTTTTTTATAACGTCACGTCGATTATAAATCAAGGAACAATTTTATGTTCCAATCAGTTATAGCCAGTCAGCTCAGCTGTAAATGTCAGTAACGTTACATTTCGATAGCAAGCCTATTCAGTGCCATTATAATTTACAATGCATCACGTTTCAAATCTGACTGTAGATTTCTGGTGATGGTGGACAGTTTATTGTAGGCACATTTAACATTTACGAGATGGAGGTGTTGACGCACAGTTATACTGTGTACAAAGAACGTACTTGATATAAACTAGAAGAATGTAATGTATGAAAAGTTCTGTTTATCTATAGGCCACGGATAATTTTTAAATCTCTTTCCCAACATTGCAATTCCTTAAAGGCCTATCCTTCTCACAGAAACTCCTCAGGGAAATGGGCCTTGGAACCCATTCAAAACAGCACTTTTACAACCCACTGTGTAATTTCAATAATCCAATTTTTGTGAATAATAAATAACTACCTATGTATTTGTATATAGCCCATATGATTCAAAGATTTGGCGCCCACAGTGCTTCACGAGACACACGGACATGTGAGCTCAAAGTCCTGTTTTGGTCTTTCAAAAAGTTGTTTGGCGTATATCTCTTATTGCTGTGCTCCTTCACCCCTTCGGGTCTCTCGTAGACTCTGGCCTTTGTTGCGAGCTCGTGCGTCTGTAAGTGCTTTGAGACGCAGCTGTGTGGTCTGTTTCTGGCTCAAGGCCTGTCACGCATCTTCAAAAGTCTCATCGGTGGAGAGGTGGAACAGGGGGTTCGCCGAGGTCCAGAAGTGGTAACAATAAGGCCAGCCAAAACCAGACCCCCCCCTCCTCCCCCTTCTATTGCCGCAACCCCCCCCCCGCCCCCTCACCCCCTCGATGGACCATCCACATCAGGGGATATTGTCGGGAGTGGAGTTGCTAATGGAACAGTCATTCAGTCACTATGGAGACAGGAGACTGGGGTTGCATGTACAGTACAGTGTGATGTCATCAAGTGCAACAGACTGGTTGGCCCGAGACCTCCGGACCCCCCATCGTCACGCTTAACAAAGACCAGAGGATCACCTCCGCAGGCACATGGAGGATCAGAAAAGACCAAATGACATTAGGTCTCATCTTTTCTCTGTTTGGCACGGGGACTGAGTGTGTGGCTGAACAGTGATATCCTTTTAAAACACGGAGAAACAGATGCGATTGGTTAAGGGGGGTGACTAAGCACGGAACCAAGCCCATTTTGTGCTATTCCTGGCTTATAAAAGGACAAAACAGATGATTAAATGTCATAGACCGTGACATTTGCTCTTATCAGTCCCAAACAGGAAATAAAGTATCCGTGCGACGAAATGGTGCCTCTTCATTCTGGCCGGGCACAAATTAATGGACATATCACAGTCTGTGTTAACCCTATATCCTGGATTCAATCAAAATGTGTCCTTTACATTCACTCACAATTAAATGCTATTTTTAGACTGTTATTTTCTCAAAAGGAACCCATTTATTTAATTGATTTTTTTTGTAAGTCAAAGGGAATTGTACACATTGATTGTATCCAGACTCATATTGATAAACAGATATGAAATGAATACCCGCCACCAGTCAAATGCTGTTCAAATGATTTGATTGCGGCCGGTAAGAGTTTCTACTCTAGCAGCCACTTTGGCAGGTAACCAACCAGGTTGTGTTATATTGTAAAGGGTAATGTGGCTGGTGATTTTTAGAATCGACAAGCCACTTTGGCCAGTGGGTGAAAAAGTTAATTTCATGTCCTGTTAACCCTGGAGCAAGGCATGCTGATGAGTGCGCCTCTCTCTTCTAGTTGTACTCGGTAGATGATGAGGAAGAGAAGGCGGGGTCCAGTCTGGAGTTTGTGGTCCCTCGGGACCTGGCCGAGGGATTCGTCAACAACAAGAAGGAGAGCTACGTATTCAGGTGAGGTGGAGACGAGCAGGTGTGCCACACATTTTTCCCACCCACAATCCTCTCTGTTTTTTTTCCATTCATCCCTCACATAAATGCAAGAGATATGAAAATATATTGACACAAATATATTATCAATATATTGCAACCTTTCAATGCGTACTGCAAACTTACACATTGTTCCTGTTTTCAAATATTACACTGCTGTAAAATACTGTATGTTTATCTATATATTTTCTGAATGTTTGCTATGTATAGCAGTATATTCCATTTCTGTAATCGTAGCCATGCCATGGTTTCTCTGGGGCATTTATGAGCATTTTTTGGCATGTATTTTTAGGTTGATTTTAGGGGTCAACGGGTGTTAACTTTGTAACGATTCATTTGAAACTTCTCTAACATTTTGGATATGTGGGCTATGTATGTTTTGGCGACGAGGCGCTGAGGTTTTCTTAGAATACCGCAAATGGAAGGTGCCCGTTCACAAGTTTGCTGCTGAACTGACAAGTCAGAGTTGCAACATCTGGCTTATTCTGGTTGCAAAAAGCTGGAGCGCTTTCACATGGGCGGGGCCCGCTCCATGGTTTTTTTATTTTGCAGTTCCAGGTCCCAGTGGCAGCACAGTGAGCTCTTTTAACTGCTGTGCTTTTCATAGACTGCGGAGGATCCCTGAACTCATGGAAATAAAGGATCAAATTTAGCTCATGAAAGGCCACTTCTTTTTCAAGTCCATCCTTCTTTTGGACTCTTTCTTTGACTGAGGTGGAGCTTGTTCATAAGAAAGTGTGACTAACCCTCCGGACACATGGAAATGTACGAGAAAACACAGAGAGCTCTTCGTATTAATCTCCATTTTGTAAGACTCAGCTGGCAAAAAAAAGTAAAATATTGCACTATAAAATATACACTGTTATGTTCTGAGCAGAAGAAAGTACTGGGTTGGGATAGGGGCATTGGCTTTATGTCTGTAATCAAGAGGGAACCCAAAATTGTTGCTCTCCTGAGTTTGAAGTCACTAATCCCAAAGATTACATTATTGTATACATTTATAATTTTCTGTGAAGGGGTAGGCTATTCTCTACAGTAAAATGTTCAGTGTTAAATCAACCCTGATAGAGTACATTTTAATCCCTGTTTGACTCGTATAAAGTCTGTAAGAGTTGAATGAACATTGAACAGTGTAATATGTTTGGGGTCTTTGGGCCAAAACTGAATCATATAAACAAATAGCCACACTCTTAATATTTGGACATCTTTATCAGTAAATTACCTACATCATTGCAGCGCCAAAACAGACAACATCCAGAGACCCAGACACACAGACTCTTTGGCATTGAATGCTCTGATCTGGCCTGGTCTGATCTGGGCTGTGTTTGGAATGGTTCCCTGTATGCTTTATAGTGCAATATTTAGGGAATCAGCCAAGTTGTAGGTTGTGATAATTCTCACTGTTCCCAATTGAGAATTTGGAATCCATCAGAATGGCCTATCCTGTAAATAGTGCACTATAAAGCGTACTGGGAGCCATTCTGAACACTGGCCTGGCCTGGCCTGATCTGATCATTTCACTCACACATTTATTCTGCTTTTATTCCCTAGGTTTCAGAAGGTGTTTGATCAAGAGTCCAAACAGGAAGAGGTCTTTGAGAACATTGCCAAGCCAGTGGCTGACAAGTGAGTTCACCTGTGTCTCTGTACCCTAGTGATAGACTTAGACCTACACAGCAAGGTTCACCTGTGTCTCTGTACCCTAGTGATAGACTTAGACCTACACAGCAAGGTTCACCTGTGTCTCTGTACCCTAGTGATGGACTTAGACCTACACAGCAAGGTTCACCTGTGTCTGTACCCTAGTGATAGACTTAGACCTACACAGCAAGGTTCACCTGTGTCTCTGTACCCTAGTGATAGACTTAGACCTACACAGCAAGGTTCACCTGTGTCTCTGTACCCTAGTGATAGACTTAGACCTACACAGCAAGGTTCACCTGTGTCTCTGTACCCTAGTGATAGACTTAGACTTACACAGCAAGGTTCACCTGTGTCTCTGTACCCTAGTGATAGACTTAGACTTACACAGCAAGGTTCACCTGTGTCTCTGTACCCTAGTGATAGACTTAGACTTACACAGCAAGGTTCACCTGTGTCTCTGTACCCTAGTGATAGACTTAGACTTACACAGCAAGGTTCACCTGTGTCTCTGTACCCAAGTGATAGACTTAGACTTACACAGCAATGATCTGGCGTGAGCAGCGGGAATACAGGAGAGCTGTGAGTTTTGGCTTGCCTGCGCCCCCAAAACCGCTAAACGGGAGAGCCGGGAGGCCGTGCCACGCGCTGCTATTCCGCCTGTGCGCAAAAATTCCCTCCTCTCCTCAAAATGGCAGTGGCACGGAGAAGACCGTTTGTTGTTTCAGATGCGCAGCTTTGAACATTCTGCTGTCGGCTGTCAGAATGCGTCTTTAGGGAGCAGAAACAACCAGGCCCGATGCTGAAAAGTGGAGCTCTATTCCGTAATGTCTGAAAAACAAGTCCTTAAAGGTCTCAGAGATAAAATGATCGTTCTCATACTCGTCTATACTTTATTTACTGTGACTTGGTGTATTATTATCTGTAAGATAGTCGACCGGTATGTTTAAGCTAGCTTGTGGTAGTCCTTAGCAAATCCGTGTAGTTCAGCGGTATTTGTGACCAGTTCAGTTGGAGTTTCTGGGAATGCATTTCTGCTAAAATGATCCAGGACACTTATAAAGTCGATCTTTGGCTCAGTTCGTAAGGCATTGTACTAACGACACAAAGGTTGTGGGTTCGATCCCAGGGTACTACATATTCTGAAAAATAAATGCATTCATATACTGTACATTGCTTTGGATAAAAGTGCCTGCTAAGAAGCATTTTATATGAAGTACACATCTGGTTCTTCCCTGGGTCCTATCAAAATGACATAACAGGGCATTATGTACCAGCTGGCAACCCTTCAAATTCTCTGTCCAAATCCTCCTCAAGAGTGGCAACCATGGAGAAAAAATAAATAAATTCAGAAAACGCGAAACAAGTTCTCTGTGGTTTTTATTTAGAGAGGCTCTTAAAACAAGCATTACTCATTGTTTTTCTTTCGAGTCCTCAAAAGCCGCGCCCTTTGAGAATCTTCTGGAGCCTGTAATTAGCGTGATGAGGGACGTGGCTCGGTGGGATGGGACGGGACGGGACGAGATGGGGTGGCAGGACCTCACAGATACTGGCCCCATGTTCTCTTTAGATCCCGCCCCCTCCAGCTGAGCGCGTGTGATACCGCCATCTAACTCCCCTGTATTGGGACGTTAAAGCCAAGTTCCCCACAATTACCCACGTCCACAGCGATAGTTACCGCCATCTAACTCCCCTGTATTGGGACGTTAAAGCCATGTTCCCCACAGTTACCCACGTCCACAGCGATAGTTACCGCCATCTCATCCCCCCTGTATTGGGACGTTAAAGCCAAGTTCCCCACAGTTACCCACGTCCACAGCGATAGTTACCGCCATCTAACTCCCCTGTATTGGGACGTTAAAGCCAAGTTCCCCACAGTTACCCACGTCCACAGCGATAGTTACCGCCATCTAACTCCCCTGTATTGGGACGTTAAAGCCAAGTTCCCCACAGTTACCCACATCCACAGCGATAGTTACCGCCATCTAACTCCCCTGTATTGGGACGTTAAAGCCAAGTTCCCCACAGTTACCCACATCCACAGCGATAGTTACCGCCATCTAACTCCCCTGTATTGGGACGTTAAAGCCAAGTTCCCCACAATTACCCATGTCCACAGCGATAGTTACCACCGTCTCATCCCCCCTGTATTGGGACGTTAAAGCCAAGTTCCCCACAGTTACCCACGTCCACAGCGATAGTTACCGCCATCTAACTCCCCTGTATTGGGACGTTAAAGCCAAGTTCCCCACAGTTACCCACGTCCACAGCGATAGTTACCACCGTCTCATCCCCCCTGTATTGGGACGTTAAAGCCAAGTTCCCCACAATTACCCACGTCCACAACGATAGTTACCACCATCTCATCCCCCCTGTATTGGGACGTTAAAGCCAAGTTCCCCACAATTACCCATGTCCACAGCGATAGTTACCACCATCTCATCCCCCCTGTATTTGGACGTTAAAGCCAAGTTCCCCACAGTTACCCACGTCCACAGCGATAGTTACCGCCATCTCATCCCCCCTGTATTGGGACGTTAAAGCCAAGTTCTCCACAGTTACTCACGTCCGCAACGATAGTTACCATGCAGATTCGACCAATCCTGTGGCTTTAATGGAGTAACGAGCGTCCGATAACGCCTGGGCGTGCCCACATCCTCCACCCCTCTCCCCCAGGGCACAGCGTGTGTGTCAGATGAGGACACGAGGCCACACCTCGATGGCGCCTCGCTCTGGCCCGGGAACGCCGGGAACGTAAATATTGGCAGTGTTTGGAATATTGGCAGTGTTTGGAATCGCCGGTGCCAGAGCGCTGACATTTTCACCAGAGTGGGATTTATCTTGTTGTGTTTATTCTCGTGTGTTTCCTGACTAGCTATTGGTGTGTTCTTGTGTGAATTTCAATACAGAGACTGAAATTGACTGCTTACCTGCATGGTCCGCCTTTCTCTCCCTCACAGGGAGGTCTCTCTGTGCATTCTCTCTCAGGTTGTCCTCTCTGATGGTGCTCTGCGGCCAATCAGAATGCAGTGTCTTATTGTGTCCTATTGTCCGTGACATTTCTTGGTGGGACAAGTAAAATTTTTCCTCAACTTGTCCAAAGGGACAAGTGAGAGAGGAGAAAAAATTAAATGAAAAATGATCTGAATAGTAGAAATTACATGATGCTCCTTTCACCTGCCGTCCTGGTTACATTGTTAAAGAGATCATTCTGCTAATAGGAATTGATAAAATGCAATGACAAATTTAATCTATTTTTACCACAAATGGGGGGGGTTTTCAGACACGTTGACGAGTCTTTCGTCCAAGTGCAAAATGAAGTCGCAGTTGTCCAATGGACAAGTGCTCAAAAAGCTTCATGTCAAGCGCAGAGTGTTTATGTACAATGATTATGCTCTGGGGTGTAATGAAAATGGAGTGTAGCAACATGGTTCATAAATATTTTTTGCGCCAGAGTTTTAAACTGGCCATTAAAACTTGCCGTGTAATAATTTTATTTTATTATTTTTCGCTCCACAGAATAATGCCTTTTTTTCCCCCTTTCTAGTTAATTAGCGTATCAAGACTAATTATTCACAGAGAACCTCCTATTATTTTTTTATTGCCATTCTCCCTGTGTGCCCAGACACTACCTGTGTCTACCTTTCACCTGTACACCTGGTGGAGAGCAGTCAGACAGGGGGAAATTAGAGAGGTTACAGATAGAGATGGGCTCACAGCACTGAAAGTGCCATGGTGGGGAATTGAACCTCCTGGCAACACAGTAGGATTCAAACACGGGCCTTCACACGAAACGTTTAGAAGAACGTCTGTGCCACAGCTGAACGCTAACGGTGTGTCATGTCTATGTGGGGCTGTGCTGACCTTTGAGGTTCTGTGTGGAATTTGCAGTGACACCACAAGAACTAGGTTTACGATGCCGCGTCCGGCTTTGAAGTGCGCGACCACCACGTGGCACGCGGCGCTCCGAAAGCTTGTTCCCAGCAGCGCGGTAACTCCGACTCCGGAGTGACTTTTGTCAGGAATCAAACGTATTACTCTTCAGATATTTTATTTATCACGTTTCCTGGCAACATGAACTGGAAGCATATGCGAAGCGTGTACCCCCTGCCGATCGCAAATGACCAAAATTGGCACTCAAAGGCTTTCTTCTGTTTCTGGGGGGTAAAATTTCAAGATGGGGCTCTGATATTTTTAGTGTTTAGTTTAACATTTGAAGAGCAACAGGTCAGAGTTTTGATTATATCAGGCCTTTCTTGATGGTATCACGCATGCCTGTCGTATGGCTAAGAGACATAATGCGCATAGTTACGAACGGAGGAATGTGGAACTTAAGGATGGTGGGCTATGTTTGGGAGAAACTGGCAGACCCCATGCCAGTCTCGCAGTAATGGCTGGGAAAAGGTCATTATCGTTCCTGTTGTCCCAGGGGGGAAGGCTTTTTTGCGGTGGAAGGGGGTCCGCTGTCTGGTTCGCCTGTCCCATGTCAAGAGTTGTGGCTTTGAAGCCTTTTGTTCCCAACGGGACGGCTGGAAAAAGGGGGGGCCTTTTCTTGGAATTTCTTGTGATCAAATATAAGACTGGTTGTTATCTGAAAGGAGTTCCTCCTCTTCTCTGTCACATTCTCTCTCTCTCTCTCTCTCTCTCTCTCTCTCTCTCTCTCTCTCTCTCTCTCTCTCTCTCTCTCTCTCTCTCTCTTTCTCCACTTCCTTTCACTCTTCGCTGTCTGCTCCAGATGTAATTCATTGTGAGGATATTTGTGGAATTCCAACAATGAGGTTAGCATTATCAGCATTATCTTTAAGAGATGGGCCTAATATTGGAGTAACGCACCACTCGATGAGGTAATTGGTGGAGCTGAGTCAGTAATGGGTTGACCACTTTAAGGGTGGTTTCTCCTGACTCATTTTCCTATTGAACTCTATGGAAAAATAAGTCAGGAGAAACAACCCTTCAAGTGATCATCCATATCTACTGAATATCTGGCAGCAGAGTGATTGTTTGAGGCTTGTTTGATACATCAGACCTTTGATGACTTACAGCCATTTAGCCAACCATGGGCTCCATACTATTCTTGTGTAATTTACAGCTGAATCTAGTCCCACCCTCCAATTCCCATAGAGATCCATTCAAATGCAGAGAGGTTATAGTATCACTTGTAAGAGTACCTGAAAATAAGATATATCAAGAGTCTTTTGATCTATTTTTATACCCAGTTATGATAGCATCACCTGTTTACCTGTGGAATGTTCCAAACGGGTGTTTTTTTGAACTTCTCAGTCTTTTTTTTTTGCCCCTGTCCAAACTTAAACAGATATAAGACTGGTTGTTATCTGAAAGGAGTTCCTCCTCTTCTGTCACATTATCTCTCTCTCTCTCTCACCCTCTCTGTCACATTCTCTCTCTCTCTCTCTCTCTCTCTCTCTCCACCTCACTTCCTTTCACTCTTCGCTGTCTGCTCCAGAGGTAACTCATTGTGAGGATATTTGTGGAATTTCAACAATGAAGCGCATTATCTTTAAGAGATGGGCCTAATATTGGAGTAACTCACCACTCGATGAAGTACCTGGTGGAGCTGAGTCACTGTAGGGTTGACCACCCGCTCTGTTGCCCTTGACTCGACTCAGACACGGTCCCACAGATAGGCCACTGTCCAGCCGTGAGAATGTTGGGAACGCGCGATTGGCTGGTGTGTCACGTCGAGGCATTTAGATGACCATCGTCCGGTGTGTTCTCACGTCGCACAGAGACTGGCTGTTGTATTGGGACATGCTGACTTAATCACTCTGTGGGCAGTGAGTCAAGTCATGGCGAGACTTTTAAATATCCCAAGTTTCCGGCCTGCTGGAGGCCAAACTCCCGAGACCACTTGTGTGATAATTCGGGAGCCCTCGATTGCCAGATAAGCCAGAGTCAGTATAGTTCAGTACCACCAGCGGCTGCAGTCTTCGCATCAACAGCTTGCCAGGCTATGTAGTAGAGGTCGAAGACCTATGAAGTGTTCAAATCCAAGCTGGGCGCAGCGATGGAGTGCATCCCAATACTCAAAAAATGCATCCTCCTTTCCTCCACTACCACCTCCTCTCCTCCGTGCCCCTGGAAACTGATTTTTGTGTTTTAATCTAATGTTGCTGATTACACATTAATTAGATATTAATGGTCGCATATTAATTTCTCTCAACGCAAACCGCAAGGTCAGGTACATTGTATACTGTCCATGCAAACACTTGTACTTGAAACGTGCAGGCTGTTTCGCATACTTCCGGGCAGGAGACGAGTGGAGGAGACGAGTGGAGGAAAGGAGGTGAGGAATGTAGAATATTGGGACGCACCCCTGGATACTCTCTAGTGTCGGTAAGATGGAGAGAATGGCCCGTTCTTCTTGTTTGTGTTCGTCTGTACTTTTACTCTTTGCTTGGAGACGTGAAACTGGCTTCTTGTTTATGGAGTGATGGAATTGGCAGTAGGTGGATTGCTTCTGTGCTAAAATCATTAGCAGTGTTTCCACGCCTGCAATAGTGCCATTTATGTCAAAAATCAAGATGGATTAAAGAAAACATTCTTCAAACTTTTAGTTTAATGACTCGGTACGTACTTACCTTTTGCAGAGAACAATTAAAAGCCTTCACGGTTTAGGAAAGGCCTAGTTCATGAATCTCCTTGCCCCATTCCAAAGTGTAATATGTTTATAAAGTTTGTTTCAGGAAAACTGGCGAGGCCCAGCGAGGTTCTCCAGGGGCTCTGCAGAGCACAATAAACGCCATTGACGCTTTCACTCAGCTGTGACTGAAACCAGGGAACGTACACCCACTCTGCTAACAATAAAACACCAGTAATGGCGCTAATACGTAATTAGTTAAATGAGGCCGAATTGGCAAGCGGATCCTGTTCCGAGTCCTGACTAGTGTTTCGTAATACTTCCCCTAACACGTCGGAGGCAGATGTTTGGGGGGTGTTGTGTCTTCAGCATGCTGTGGAAAAAACTCACAGTGGCAGAAGGGAGTGATGGCCTAACGCCCAGTGAGGTTGCAGCAGTCTCCTGGCAGAGGGGAGGTGTAAACAAGAAGGAGCTTCAGGAAACGTCCAGGCTTTGCGACATTGTCCAGGCCGCATTATTAGCTCTGACACTAAGCGGACCCACTGTTTCCTCCTCTGAAGTTTGTTGTAATTGCTGCTCCTTTTGCGGAGATCTCCGCCAAGTTATAGACCTACTTTTAGCTCTCTTTTGTTCATTAAACTCAGGACTTGAGCTGAACACAATGTCCCTTTATGTTCTTGGGTAGATCGCATGAAAAGATCTAGGCCTATTACGTCTCAGGCAAACATTTTTTGCTTAATTTCATAATATAGCCGATTGGCTGTTTTGTGAACGGTCTGCTCTTCCACAACCTTTGGGCAAAGCAGCAAGGTCCAAGTTTAAATGTTGTTTCAGGAGAGCGGATGGAGTCATGTGAGAAATCTGAGCCCCAATTCCCTGGAATAAGTTGTTCTTGGTAGGCCTGACATTTCTTTGTAAATTTGTGTGAGGAAGAAGCAGAACGCATACATTGTGACACAGCGGAAAACTCTGGCACTCTGGCACAGCTTTTAAACTAATCCAGGAAGCGTCTGAACAACATTTCTTCCACCATTATTTATTCACCATGCCACTAATTTAACGGATGTCGGACGTTGCTCAATATCTGTCGTCTTCCAGCGGCGGTCAGCTGTTCACAGATAGCGTCTGTAAAGTAAATGTGAACAGAATGTTCTCTTTTGCAATCATTCAATTAGCAGAGATTACACTACAAATGGAAAATGAAGACCTTTCCTTTTCCTATAGCCCCCCCCCCCACCATTCCTCCTGTCTCCCAATATCCCATCTTTCCTTCTGCTCATACACATTCTCTACTGAAATCATGCACTTTCTTTTGTACAGTGGTGGTCTGTCTATTGGAAAGGAGCAAGCTGCCCCCAGACAGGTCCGAGTTTCCATTGCTCTGGGCATGCTTGCTGTTCAGGGTCCTGCTAAGCCAGACTGTTCTGGCTAAAATCACGAGCAGCCCACCAATGTGTTTGGATCTCTTTAGATTTCGAGCTCCATGTTTTGTCTCTTGTCAGATGTCTGTTGCCATGGCGATACTTGTCAGCGCGGTGTATTTTATTATTGCGAGTTTTTTCTTCTTCATTGAAACACGGATTTAAAATGTCAGGTTTGATTCCTTTGAGCTCCTGTGTGTTTTGATCCTGCTCCTTCTGCAACTCGTCTGTCCTGTAAGACGACTCGCAGACTTGCCTTACTGACGGTAAACATCACGCGTCGCCTAGGATACGGAAAGAAGGCGCAGACTAACGGCTGGCAGGGGGTGAAACACGAGTGAAGCGCAGATTCTAGGTTGTTCTTATTTCCTGTGTGGGCTGGAAGTTTCTGGTCCGGTCGGCCCTCCCCAGGCTCCCCGGTGTATGACGCTGTGAGAGAGTCGCCGTAGCCTACGGGGGGAGTGTGAGTCAACACAGATGGACGGCGGTGCGTTCGCTTGGACGACGCTCACACGGGACAGCAGGAGGACGAACATCCTGGTCCCGCGTTGACCCCCGCGTACCCCCTCCATATCGGTGCCGGTAACGCAATATGGACCCGTTTTAAATTTCCACCCTTCCCCTCCGACCCTGGCCCCGGGCCGCCACAGCGAGCAAGGAACAGCTTGAGCTCGATTCGCCAAACGAGATTAGCGCACTTCATGTCCTCTGTACAACAGAGTAGCGGAAACCATCAGTGTCTGAGCGGGGCTTGTTTCCTGTGAAAGGGAACAGGACGTTTGCCCCTTCCTGATGCTACTGATGTACCGCGACACACAAGAACCTGTGTGACCATAAAATGAGTCAGAAGACCTATGAGGTGGTCACTAATTACTTTAAGATGGTCACTCGGAGGCAAAGACCCATGTAGACCTTGTGTGTTAATGGTGGGGCTGGGGGCTAATGATTTAATGATGAGGTCATACCTTTGTGTTATTCACACTCATCTGCAGTGGAACAGTTTTTCTCTCCATCTCCTGCGTGGCCAGACCGTGTGCATTTTTCTCTGCTGAACTTCATGAGGTTCAGGGATTGTGGGGACCTGTTGTGTATTCTGTGTGTCATTGGGCCCCCGTAGTGCTGTATGTGGGTGTTGAGTCTTTGCTGTCTGTGTGCGTGCGTGCGTGCGTGCGTGCCTGCGTGCGTGTGTGTGTATGTGTGCATGTGTGCGTGCTTAGTACAGTTTTAATCCTCTTATCTCCTTAAAATGCCGGCCCTCTGGCTAAGGACCCCCACATCAGTAAAACAATGCTGACACCTGTACCCAACACCCACCCTATTTTGTAGGTCCCTGGGGTCCCCTGATCTTGGTTTGGTTACCCCCTGGCAAGTGTACGTAATATTCCCTGCTGTTTGGTGGCAGTGAGCTGTCTAACAAGCTGACCTGTGTTTTTGTTTGGAAGTGTTCTGGGAGGGTTCAACGGAACCATCTTTGCCTACGGTCAGACCGGCAGCGGCAAGACCTTCACCATCACAGGAGGGGCAGAGCGCTACAGCGACCGGGGCATCATTCCACGCACACTGTCTTACCTGTACCAGTACTTTAGCCAGGTGAGTCTCTTACCTGTACCAGTACTTTAGCCAGGTGAGTCTCCTACCTGTACCTGTACGTTAGCCAGGTGAGTCTCTTACCTGTACCAGTACTTTAGCCAGGTGAGTCTCTTACCTGTACCAGTACTTTAGCCAGGTGAGTCTCTTACCTGCACCAGTACTTTAGCCAGGTGAGTCTCTTACCTGTACCTGTACGTTAGCCAGGTGAGTCTCTTACCTGTACCAGTACTTTAGCCAGGTGAGTCTCTTACCTGTACCAGTACTTTAGCCAGGTGAGTCTCTTACCTGCACCAGTACTTTAGCCAGGTGAGTCTCTTACCTGTACCAGTACTTTAGCCAGGTGAGTCTCCTACCTGTACCTGTACGTTAGCCAGGTGAGTCTCTTACCTGTACCAGTACTTTAGCCAGGTGAGTCTCCTACCTGTACCAGTACTTTTTTGTTCCTATCCTGAGAAGTTTAAATAAACTCTGGTTCTGTGCTGTTGTTCCTGTTGAACTGCACTCTGTCGAGCGCTGCTTTGGAAATGGAGCTGAGCTGGATATTTGATATAAACGTTCCTTGTTCTGTTGTATTGATTGATTGATTGATTGGTTGGTTGTCTACCCAACAGGACAGCAGTAAGGTGTACAGTGCCCATGTTTGTTTGTTTGATTGATTGATTGATTGATTGATTGATTTATAGATTTATTGATTGATTGATTGGTTGTCTACCCAACAGGACAGCAGTAAGGTGTACAGTGCCCATGTTTGTTTGTTTGATTGATTGATTGATTGATTGATTGTCTACCCAACAGGACAGCAGTAAGGTGGACAGTGCCCATGTTTGATTGTTTGATTGATTGATTGATTGATTGATTGATTGGTTGGTTGTCTACCCAACAGGACAGCAGTAAGGTGTACAGTGCCCACATTTCCTACCTGGAGATCTACAACGAGGTTGGCTATGACCTACTGGATCCCCATCATGAGGCATCTCGCTTGGAGGATCTACCGTGAGTTTCTCTCTCTCTTCCTTCCTCGCTCCCTCCGTCCACTCTGTCTCACTGCTGCGTGGTACAGAGTACATCTGGGGTCAGTCACTCCTAGTGCCTTTCGGTTCACACTCCATGTCTTTTTTTCATTTTCCTAATCCTGCGTAAGGAAATTACCGTTTATTCAGACCAGTTGTTTTCATGGTATAAAAGTAGACTTTGCTGTGGCTTTCCACTACATCTTAAATAAAAGCCCAGCTCAGGCTAGCATCTTGTTTTTCCAAAGAAAATGTGGTTGTTATTGATGCATATTTACACATACATACCTGTGGGCTTTAAATCTGTGTCCTCGGGATCTGTTTACATCAGTGTCCTTGGGAACACACACACACAGTGAAATTGAATAAACTATACTATGAACAACAGATAAACAAGCCCTTCCTAATATCTGAATATCTTGTGCAGCTAGTCACGCTGAGCTGGATGCCTCACCTTCTCTCATTCTCTCTCTCTCTCTCTCTCTCTCTCTCTCTCTCTCTCTCTCTCTCTCTCTCTCTCTCTCTCTCTCTCTCTCTCTCTCTCTCTGTGTCTCTTTGTCTCTCTCTCTCCAACATAGAGTTTGTGTTTTTTAGTCTCAGTAACAACATAGAAAGTGTTGTAAAAATCTGGTGTGTAAATGAGGCTATCTGTGCTGTGGATAATGATGGGGGCTACAAGGAGTGTTTTTAAATAGTTGTTTTACTAAGTCTTGTTTACTAAGCGTTTTGATGGTTTTATAGTTTCATATTGGTTGTATTGAGGTGTTACTATTTATTTTTACTCTTTTGGCATATTGTTATGGATTGGAAGTTATAATATTTTAGTTTGTCTGTAAATATGTTTTTGCATTGTTAAATAAAGGTGACATAAAAATTTAAAATAAAAAATCTCTCTCTCTCTGTCTAGCTCTCTCGACATTCTGGTTGCTATATTGGCAGGGAGTACATGTGTAGATATTGCCACTTCTGCCACAAAATACTCTTCTTTTGGTTTGGCTTTCTCTCTCCATCTCTGTCTGTCCCTCTCTTTTTCTCTCTTTCTCTAAGTCTCTCTCCATCTCTGTCTGTCCCTCTGTCTCCCTCTCTTTTTCTCTCTTTCTCTAAGTCACTCTCCGTCTCTCTCTGTCTCTCTGTCTCTCTCTCTCTGTCTGTCTCTGTCTCTCAGTCGCTCTGCTTTCTGAATGCGGTTCGGCGCCGTGGAGAACTGCTTGAGAACAGCTGACAGGATTGTCACTTTGGCGCCTCTCTCCCGCCGAGAGGAATGCTCTGTGTTTTGATTGGTTCTCTCTCCGGTTAGCTCTCTTCCTGTTGGTCGGGGAGAATCGTGGGGTCCCCTTACGTGCCCCCCTCTTGGCTTGCATATGCAAAGAAGCCAGCAGCGGCGGGGTGCACCTGGAAGCATAAGAGGGGATGGGGGGGGGGGGGGGGCAGGAAGTGGGACAAACAGAAGGGCTTTGGGGCATTCATACCGGGTCAGTGCCCTGTTAACAATGCCAGATAATCCAGAGGCGATGGAGAACACATGCAAGTCCCAAAAATATCAGAATTAAGGGGATTATTTATGTCCAGATGTGCCCCAGTTCTGAGATTTATGACAAAATGTATTATTTATTTTTTTGGGGTGAGTTTTTGTTTCTTTTCTGGAACAGCCAGATGTGATGTCATATCACACCACCGCTATGCACCCCAACTTGACAAGAGCAACTCCTCCAGTATACTCACCCAGCACGCCAGTTAGTACACGTACTGCACACTACAAACTACACAATGTAATACACACCAATATAGCCAGAGAGAATCCACCAATCACAGTGGGTGTTGTTCTATAGGCTGTCATCAATGTTCTCTGCGATTTGTGGGACCGACCACCCTCTTCTAAGGAATCCGCCAATTCCCACCCCAGCCGCGGATCAGACCTGCAACGGGCTAAATTAGCAGCATTTTGAATGGCGACATTCTCTACGCGCTTTTTTTTCTACACAGTCAATGGGGTGGAGAGGACAGAGCCGAGGGTAAAAATGGACGCCTGCCAGCCTGTGCTGCTGATCCAGGGGAACCGCGAGCTCTCCCCACCTCCTGCTACAATGAACACATTCACCACCCAGCAGCCTTCAGCGGCCCCGCCCGCCATTACGGCGCAGTCAAAACGCCTGGCGGAGAATGCGCTGCGCTACGGCGTGAATAACCCGCCTTGTGTCTGTGTTTGTGTTGGATTAAACAGGGCTTCTATACGCAGAACGGTCAATTACAGCCACACGTCTGACTCTCGTGGTGTCGGGGCCTGTCTGGAAGTCTTTTGCAGCGCATTTTAGATGGTCAAACCTGCGGTGCCAACGTCTGGAAATACCACCCTGAAAACGGTTTTAGAATTGGCTGTCGTGTGCCTTCACGCGCCTGCCTTACTGAATTAACGTGAAGCTCGCTTTATCTAACGCTGATTTTTTCAGGCGTCTCAAAGAGCCAGTAGGAATGGAGGCGGGGAGACTGACACAGCGCTTGTTGCTGTTGTGCCAGGTTTAGAGTGCCGGTCCGCTAGAATACGCGGCTTTCCCTTAAACCGTCGGGGTGTCTCTCTGTCCCTCTCCCCTCTCTCTCCTCCAGTTCAACCGCGTTTTGTCTCTCCATCTCCCGGGAGACCGGGACCCAAAGCTCAGAGCCGCACGAAATTACAGTTCTGAAAATAGACAATGGCTGTTGTTGACCACGTGGGTCCGACTCCTCCATGAATGAGAGGCTGGCACTTTGAGAAACCGCTGGAGTCCGTCCGCCGGCCCGCTCGCTCTCGCTGGGTCTCTCGAGTCCTCCTCCTCCTCCGCCCCGTGCTTTCGGCCCATTTTATTATCGCGAAGGGGCTCGCGGTCGGGTGGGGCTGCGCGATTTACCCGACCTCGCGGCCGCGTCGATCTCCGCTGCGTAAAGCGTAGCGGCCGGCTCGCTGGCGGAGGCTCCGGTCCAGAACGAGCAGCGCCGTAAATACGCCTCCTCGCCGGGCAGACTAATTTAAACCCGGCTTTGAAATGTATCTCTCTCTCTCAGAGATTATTTCCACGTTTTCACTGCTGTTTCTCTCCCGAGTCCTGGGACCGGGGGGACCCGTGATGAAAGATGGCAAGGCCTCTAATTTAGGTCTGGAGGGAAAACTACAGAGACTCTTTTTCCCCTCTCTGACTGCGTACTTGTTGTTTTATGTGGGCGATCAGAGAAGACACTACACAATGTAATTGGGTGGGGGGGAGAAGTTGTACACACGTCTGACCGAAGCAGCGTTTGTCTAACTCTTGTCGCGCTGCCTTGATTTCTCCCGAATGTCGTCTGGCTGTGAATAACGACCACAAGCGAAATGATACCTCAGTCTTCCTCTTGTTTACTGTGTGCCCCCCCTCTGATCAGAGGAGCTGAAGATAAACAGCAGAACAGAACCACAGCTCTATCAAACTCTATGGTTCTGCTGTTGTGGTGTAAAACATGTAGTCTTATATTTACAGCGTATGCTGGCGTAGTCAGGTCACGTTACCTATTTTCTAAATCGGTACTTTTGCTGTAGGCCACACTGTTTCCTGAGCTGGAGGTGGTCCTTGAACAGCAACATATATATTATCCTTTTTATGTGTTTTGGTTCTTGATTTTTCATTTTTATGATAATGGAATGCTCTGGTGCTTTATATATTCAGCGTCTAAGTGCACATAACACTGACTTATTTATGAAATCGGGAACTGTTAGTTGAAATTTACAGCGTACTTAAAATCTGCAATATTTAAAATGTCTTGTACTTGTATACCATATGAATGTGCAATAAATTCATATTGAGAAATGTTTTGATGTTCCTATTCTACATCTTAATGTATCAAAGTTGGCATATGTACCATCCGATTCAGGGAAACCTTCCGTGACCTGAAATTCCCAACCTCTACAAGTCCTTGTTGTTTTTTTGATGCGGGCAGTAATGGTTCATGTGCTGTTTGGTTTAAAAATGAGTGTGTGCATTGCGGCGCTATGAGCTCTGGATGGATTTTGCATGTGTAGGGAGCCGCCACGGTCTTTAGACTCAGCAACACGCTTTGCTTTGCTTGTAGGAATTCAAAGCATCACACAGGAAACATGAACAAGACGGGGTTGCTGAACTCGATGTTTTCTCAACATTTGCGGAGGAAAATGTTTTGAGCAGACTGCAGACTTGTGGGCTAAAAATCACATTTACCTTTTTATTAAGTCAGACACTTTTAAGTGTGGTAGAATTCTCGAGCTATGTTAGGATTCAGCAATCATGCAGTATATTCTTAAGTGTAAACATAACATTCCTGAAATTGATATCTTATTTTTTCTCCCTGTTTGCTTCTTCATACCTCATGTTCTGTACCTAAATTAGCTGTTTGCAATTATTTTAGGAAAGTGACCATCATGGAGGACGAAGATCAAAATATCCACCTAAAGAACCTGTCAATCCAGCAGTCGGCCAATGAGGAGGAGGCTCTCAACTTGCTTTTCCTGGGAGACACCAATCGCATGATCGCTGAGGTGAGAGGGCAGGGCCACGTTGGGGTGGAGCTAGAGCGGAGCATAGCTGTGGCCCACGGATGGAAAAAGCATCCAGGCATAGGCGTAAGAAGTGGTTGTTTGCTTCTCTCTAATTTAACTGTTTCCTGGAGTGTGTTGACATGATCTCAAAGGGCCGTGTTTAGAGAAAGACGCAGCCAGGACAAAGTGTTTGTATATAGCACTTTTTATGCCGCTCAGCTTGTGGGTTTTATGCTGCTCTGCCACTCGGTTGGCCCACACACCGCTCATACCCCTGTGGTCACGCCCCCACCGATGTCCGTCATCTCCAGATGAGCCGATTGGGCGAGCTTGCCTTTTTCTGCGCCCTGGATAAACAACCGTGATTGGATGTTGAACACAAATCATCTGCTGTATCCAAATAATACATAACGAATCCGACCGATGCACGTTCCTGAAATACCCTGTTTGTGGACGAAGGGTTACCGCAGTCCTGAGGTATGGAAGTGTCCGGGAGATTTACTCTCATCAAAGGCACTGAGCAGTAGGATTTGGGTTGACCAGTAGCGTGCGCGTGTCTTAAGTTTTCCGGAGTGATTCAGAGGCTCAGAAAACCCTGCTGGATCACGGCACGGACAAACAGGAAGTGCCTGCTGTGTTGTTTTTGTGTGCTCTGTGCTGTCAGCCCTATGCTCAGAGGAGCTGAGGATTTTGGGTGGCTGAAAGGTGATCCCAGGGAATGTTCAGCGCACGTGGACGTCGTGTGCTCTCTGCTCTGACGGCCCAGGGAATGTTGGATCGTCTCTGGTCTCGTGTCTCAACACCTGATCCCTCCTGCCGACCCCTTTTCTCGTTGGGAGCGCAGAACCATGATTTTACTTTTCAAAAACAAGACGACTGAACGAGGGGAGCGTGACCTAGTTAACTCCCACGGACAGGAAGTACTACCCCCCCCACCCCCCCCCCTCCCCCTCCCCGGATGCGCGTTCTTTGATCAGGGCCCTCCGGTGTCCTCTACCTCATGCCTCCCACATGCGCCCCCCTGTTTGTCTTCCCCCCCCCCACACCGTGTGCAGCGCAGCTGTGGTTCCCCCCTAACCTGCCTGCACAGCACATCTATTGTTGAGTTTCCACATGGCTCGTGCGGTCGCCAGGTCGGCGATGTACTCGTCTTGTGTGGTCACCACGGTCGCTGAGGGTCAGCTTTCGCACGTAAACACGCGGTCCAGTCCGCTCCAGGGCCTGGAACGCTGCAGCTTTTAAAAAAAATATATATAATTTTCAGGGGAGCGAGGGACAGTGAAAACGAGAGAAATACCAAACTTTATTAGGCAACTTTACACGTTTGACGGTCCAGCTACAAAATGACAGGATCACTTCAGAATCACCAAACAGAGGAACAGCTGTTGCGTCTCAGCGATAATTAACTTCTGATTCCAGTGTGCGTTCTTTTTGATGGTAGTTTGGAAGTGCTTTCCTTGACAACAGAATCCAGTGAACATGACCACAAATAAAATAGTAGGGATTTATTGTTTATATACTGTGTTATTATTTTCTTTTCTCTGGCTGATTTTCTTAGTTTTTCCCATGTTTTTAGAGCGGTTTGGTTACCAGTTCAGAATGCGTCCACATAACCGTTAACCTTTACAACTGGCTAGCACGGCTCGCTCTGAAACGTTGAATAGGGAAAGTGATACTGGAGCTTTTAGCCGCAGAACGCACATCATGGGATTCTGTTGCTAAGGGCAACGCTTGCGCACAATATTAGCCATAAGTTACACGGGATGTTCTGTAAGTGTTCCTTTGACATGTCATTGAACTCCGAGAGCTTAATGGAAACTGCAGTGTTAATCAGAAGAGTCCCGGTCGATTTTAGTCGTTAAAGCGAACACCTGCAGAAATGTGTAAGAATGTGTAAACCAGACTGAATTAACCTCCACAGGAGACTCTCGTCAAGTCCAGGCCTTGTCACGCTGCATTTAAGCACTTTGGCAGCGCTACCTGGCTAAGTCTGCCCTGCCAATAACGTACCATTTAATCAGAGAGAGAGAGAGAGAGAGAGAGAGAGAGAGAGAGAGAGAGAGAGAGAGAGAGAGAGAGAGAGAGAGAGAGAGAGAGAGAGAGAGAGAGAGAGAGAGAGAGAGAGAGAGAGAGAGAGAGAGAGAGAGAGAGAGAGAGAGAGAGAGAGAGAGAGAGAGAGAGAGAGAGAAAGTATGATTGTGTCAGTGTGAGAGAGTAAGTGTAAGTATGATTATGTCTGTGTGTGAGAGAGTAAGTGTACGTATGATTATGTCTGTGTGAGAGAGTAAGTGTAGTGAGAGAGAAGTCCTATGATAGAGTAAGTGTAAGTATGATTGTGTCAGTGTGAGAGAGTAAGTGTAAGTATGATTATGTCTGTGTGTGAGAGAGTAAGTGTAAGTATGATTATGTCTGTGTGTGAGAGAGTAAGTGTAAGTATGATTATGTCTGTGTGAGAGAGTAAGTGTAGTGAGAGAGAAGTCCTATGAGAGAGTAAGTGTAAGTATGATTGTGTCTGTGTGAGAGAGTAAGTATAAGTGTAAGTATGATTGTGTCTGTGTGAGAGAGTAAGTGTAAGTATGATTGTGTCTGTGTGAGAGAGTAAGTGTAAGTATGATTGTGTCTGTGTGAGAGAGTAAGTATAAGTGTAAGTATGATTGTGTCTGTGTGAGAGAGTAAGTATAAGTGTAAGTATGATTGTGTCTGTGTGAGAGAGTAAGTATAAGTGTAAGTATGATTGTGTCTGTGTGAGAGAGTAAGTATAAGTGTAAGTATGATTGTGTCTGTGTGAGAGAGTAAGTGTAAGTATGATTGTGTCTGTGTGAGAGAGTAAGTATAAGTGTAAGTATGATTGTGTCTGTGTGAGAGAGTAAGTATAAGTGTAAGTATGATTGTGTCTGTGTGAGAGAGTAAGTATAAGTGTAAGTATGATTGTGTCTGTGTGAGAGAGTAAGTATAAGTGTAAGTATGATTGTGTCTGTGTGAGAGAGTAAGTATAAGTGTAAGTATGATTGTGTCTGTGTGAGAGAGTAAGTATAAGTGTAAGTATGATTGTGTCTGTGTGAGAGAGTAAGTATAAGTGTAAGTATGATTGTGTCTGTGTGAGAGAGTAAGTATAAGTGTAAGTATGATTGTGTCTGTGTGAGAGAGTAAGTGTAGTGAGAGAGAAGTCCTATGAGAGAGTAAGTGTAAGTATGATTGTGTCTGTGTGTGAAAGAGTGTGATAGAGATAGAGGGGGAAATAAAGAGGGTTAGATATATTGTACCAGGCAAAGATGTTGCCTGTCTCGGCCTGGGGGTGTATTTGCTGAACGTATATGAGTGACTCTGGCCGTCCTCTCGCTGCCTGCAGATCACGTCTAATCTGGCTGCTCTGTTCTTTCTCCTCTGTTTGATCTGTCCATCTGTCTGTCCTGGAGTATGAGAGTAGCACGCTTCATCTTTTCCCAATTAATTAGGGCCCCCTCATGCCTGGTGAGTCACGCTGCCCCCGTGTCGGGATATTTTGATCCTCACAAAAATACCCCCCCCCTTCCCACCCATTCTAAATCGCCATATGTTTACTGTTCATCAAGCGCATATGTCAGGCTAGGAAGTGAGTGAGTGAGTGAGTGAGTGAGTGAGTGAGTGAGTGAGTGAGTGAGTGAGTGAGTGAGTGAGTGAGTGAGTGAGTGAGTGAGTGAGTGAGTGAGTGAGTGAGTGAGTGAGTGAGAAAATACGGGGGCCAGCGTGTGTCGTTTTTCGAATCAAATCAGTGGAAAATCCCTGTAATTGTGCTTTGGATGTTAATACACTCCACCGTTCAGGAAGTCATGGCCTATTTACTCCACACGCTCCTTCATAGCCTCAGTGGGATTTCTTCAACTAGTCGACTCAAATCAACTCGCTGTGACAGGATAGTGTTGCAGCTGTCTGATAAATAGATAAGTAGTCTGTGTTGCGCAATTTTAATGGGCAGATTGCTCCAAAGTATTTTGTCAGACGACATGCAGGGGCTTGGAATCTGACTTTTCTGTTTTGAAGCCGTCTGTCTACTTGACACGTCCATGCCGCTAAATACTAAGCAGGCAGAAGCAAATGAAGCCGATGGGAGCTGAGATGGCGGGAATACAGATGGAATAAGGGAAGCTTCTCCCGTCATTTTCTGTACATGGACAGAACATCTTCTCACTGCCAAAGGTCAAAGGTTACCTTATGAGTTGTATTGCGCGTGGCGGCACGTACGTTTATGATTGGACAGTTCTGTCTGGTTTATAGCAGTTTATACTCTTCTATCAGATAAAGCTGGAGGACTAGCTGCTGTGTAGAAACGGTGGATGAAGTAATGATTCTGGACACGATGTTGCTGCAATAATGATTCAGATTAGCGCCTGTGATTTATGTGCCAAACTGCTTGTTGGCTGTCCTATACAGTATGTGTGTGTGCATGTGTGCAGTATATGTGTGTGTTTGTGAATGTGTGTCTGTGTGTATGCATATGTGTAGTATTTGTACTGTGTGTGTTATTTGTGCAGTATGTGTGTGTACAGTGTGTCTGTGTATACCGTATGTATGTGTATGTGTGTGTCTGACCTGTAGTGTGCGTGTGTCTGAGCTGTTCCTCTCTCAGACCCCGATGAACCAGGCCTCCACGCGCTCCCACTGTATCTTCACTGTGTTGTGTGTGTGTGTGTGTGTGTGTGTGTGTGTGTGTGTGTGTGTGTGTGTGTGTGTCTGTCTGAGCTGTACTCTGTTCCTCTCTCAGACCCCGATGAACCAGGCCTCCACGCGCTCCCACTGTATCTTCACTGTGCACGTGTGCAGTAGAGAGCCCGGCTCCTCCACGATGCGCCGTTCCAAGCTGCACCTGGTGGACCTGGCTGGGTCCGAGCGAGTGGGCAAGACCGGCGTGGGCGGCCAGCAGCTGACCGAGGCCAAGTACATCAACCTATCCCTGCACTATCTGGAGCAGGTAAGCCACGCCCACATCGGCTCCATTTTACCTGTGTTTAGCCAGGTAGGCCAGCTGAAGAGTTCTTTCTCTTTTGGACTGTCGACCTGGGGATTTAATGTGATTGGTTACACCACCCCTTATATGACCCAATCAGATGATTGAATGATTGAGTAGCCAGTTGCAGAGACTGTTTTTGTGACTGTTTTTATCTGACTTGTTTGTAGTTCTTTCAGTTTGCACTTATTATGTGTCACTTTGGATAAAGGTGTGTGCCAAATTAATTACATTACATTACATTTATTTGGCAGACGCTTTTATCCAAAGCGACGTACAATTAGTGCATATTGAAGGTCATAGACACAATCTACAAAGCAAATCCAACAAAGCACAACTTTCTCACAACGTAGGAGCTTTCGCTAGTAGTCAACAGAATACAGTATAATGTAATCTAATGTAGGAATGTTACCAGGACAACCGGAGTTAACACCCCCACTCTTTTTAAAAGTGATATTTTTTAATTTTTTAATTTTTTAATTTTTTAATGACAGCATTGAGTCCGGACAGGGTGGTATGGCTGCTGGCTATATGGTGCCATTCAGTGTCTCGGGATCTCACGGGTGGGTTGGGGTGTGCGTGTTCGCCTTGCTACCTCTCTCCGGTCCCCCTCTCCTAGGTGATCATCGCTCTGTCGGAGAAGAACCGCTCGCACATCCCGTACCGTAACTCCATGATGACCTCAGTACTCAGAGACAGCCTGGGCGGGAACTGCATGACCACCATGATCGCCACCGTGTCCGTGGACAAGAGGAACATCGACGTAAGGCAACCCGCTGTCTCGCTCGCCCAAGCTTCACCGTCGCCAGACGAACACATACTGTCGTCACTCGTGACGGAAAATATCCCTGGGGACGCGCGGGCAAGCTAAACAGTCAGGTTAATATCCCTGGTTTGACAGTTAGCTTGGCCTACTTAGCCGCTAAACGAATTGGACGTAAACACACCCTTTCAGCGGACACGCAGGCATAGCAAGAGTTTGTGAGAAAGAGTCAGAGCCCCCTGTACAGCAGTATAAATAAAGGCTTTCATTTGTTTTTAAAACAGTCAAGTCATTTAAATAAGGAAGTTATCTTGTAGTTGTAGCGCCATTAACTTTGCGAAGTAAAGAAGGGCTGTTTGAGCACCGTGAGAGCCGACAGCTCGCCGGATCTCAGAACGACAAACTAAAGCATCTTGAAAACTTCAAACAGTTTACTCTGTGTCCCAGGCTGACCCCAAATGAGCGCACCCCCAAAGGAACAATAACGTGTGAACGACTTTGAGGGCCAGTGTGTAAATAGCTCACAATGTCGACGAGTCTGAGGGGCGAATGTGTAAATAACTCACAATGTGAATGAGTTTGAGGGTGAGTGTGACATGAGTATCTGGCTCTGGTGTAATCTCAGTAACTACATAGTCTACTATGCTGAAACTAAGGGCATTCAATAAAAACAAAAGAAGTAATATTTTTGAAAATATTTCTACTGCAACATATTTTGGTCATCCAAGACACTTGTGTATCATGAAAAAATGTAAATACTTTTTTTAAAAATATTTATTTATTTATTTTTTAAATGAAAATAAATTAAACTTAAATTCGGGCTGGGGTTGGGTCAGGTGGGCGGAGCCTCAGTGTACCTGCAGCTCAGGTGTGTTTCGCCCGCAGGAGTCCATCTCTACCTGTCGTTTCGCCCAGAGGGTGGCGCTCATCAAGAACGAGGCGCGGCTCAACGAGGAGCTGGACCCGACTTTGGTGAGAGAACCTTCCGGATCATTATACAACAGTGGCGCTATTGCACCGGACCTACACCACCGCCAACCAATCTAATTCTATCCATCGTTCAAGAACATTTACATCATGTAGGCAGAACATCTCATTCAAAGTGTACAAAAGAGCTTTGAATTTCAGTATTTCAGAATTTAAATACATCCACGTATTTAACAAGTTAAAAGCAAAGCAAATAGCTACTGTCTGCACAATTTGAGCTAAGCTTTTTTTAATGGTTAGGGAGGTAAGTAAGGGTTGGAGAAGTTTCATTTTATTGAGGGTAAGTACAGGGTGGGTAGGTGACGGTGCTTAGTCCAAGTTTAAGCGCTGCAGCACAATAACCATAAACCGGTTTTCTATCACGCTGTTATGTCATCACTCCTCGTCGGTCCGTGAGTAGAACGGAGGGCGGCGGGACTTTGGCCGCGCGGAGAGCTGTGCGTTCGTAAAGTCGGCACTAAAGAAGTGTGATATATTACCGCTGTAGCTCACATCACATGAAGCTGATGGTGCCTATGTGATGAGCCAGTAAACGAATGGGCTTTCAGGAGCGAGCGGCTGAAATATTTCACCACAGATGCCGTAATGTAGCACTACTGCAAGGCCTTGTGTCTGCGTGTTGAGTGACATGCACAAGACACTGCTACTCTTTCATATAGAATGAGTATTTTACATATGAAATTGGGATTATATGTGGAATTTTGGCATTTCATTCAGGAAGAGAGGGGACTGAGTATATCTAGTGAAGTGAAGCTGGTGGGTTTATATGGAGACAAATTTACTAGTGATTGGCCACCAGTCAAAATATATTAATAAAAGGCTTTGCATCAATGGCTGTGGCATGTTTGGATCACAAATATTAATTAATGTGTAATTAAAGTGAAAATGGTTTTTATTTTATTTTTTAACTCAGTGGCCTGTTTAATGAATAAACTTAAGGGCAGAGGACTTGAGCCCAAAAGGACACACACGCACGTGCGCACACACACACGCACGCACACACACACACGCACGCACAGACACACACGCACACACGCACACAGAGACAGATAATGAAGACGGATTGGGAGACCGTGTGTCCCATGTTGCAGATTGATGGGGAACAGCTGGTTGTGGACACTTGTTGCACCAGCCATGTTTTTAAAAGCAGAGGAAGGATGAGACGTGGTGGGACAGGGGTCTGGCCCAGAGGAACGAGCGGAGGTGCGATGACTTTTCAGGGTTTATCAGCGTGAGCGGACTCTCGGGTCTCCCGCCGCCAGCCCCCGTGTGAGACATCCATCCCCCAGTGCATTCTGGGTAGGCCAGTGTTCCATCACTGCCACGTTCCACTGGAAACTGATGGCCCCTCAGAGGACGGAGATAAACATGCGTTAATGCGGAAAAAATGCCAGTTTATTTTCATTTGCTCGTATCTATTTAATCCTCAAATGTTTTCATGAGGGGGAAATAATGGCTAAATCACAAAAAAGGCCTGTTTTCCAAAGTGCCAGTAAACAATGTTTCTGTGGTTTCAGAAAAGGTTTACAAGATGTTTCCTTATTTTCCGACTTGATGATTCCTACGAGGATCAGCTCCACCATTAGCATTCATTTATTAGCTCTTTAAGGTTTGTCCTTTCGTCAGACCTTCCGTGAACATATAATTTAACATTTTTCTACCCCATTTTGGAAAGCCCAGTCATAATTGTAGGCCTTGAAACATGAGTTCAAGAGGTGTACATTAGCATATGGTCTGGGTTCAGTCTGAAATGTACGGCTGCTCGCTGCTCTATGATCCCAGACCGCAGATGGACACGCCCCCAGAAAGGACAGGGGTGAAAGGAGGTGAATCGGAGCTTGGAGAGAAAAACCCGGGGTGAGACTCTCAACCTCTCTCCTGGACGTAGAGAGATGAAAATAAGTTATTTTAGTGTCAATAGACCACCTCTTTTTTTTCTCTCTCGCTTTCTCTCTCTCTTCTTCCCTCCCTCCCCACACGCTGTGCCGCCGTAGTCCTCCTAGTCCAGAGGAGCGTGGTATGATTTCCCGCCAGTTTGCTGATGGTAGAGTACCTGCATAGCGGGTAGAACCAGGTTGCTGGGTCACATGACTGGGGGGCGGGGGGTGTACTTTTTAAAACTCTGCGGTTGGCTGTTAATTGAATGGGTGGAGATCTAATGGCGGCATGAATGAACCGGAGGCGTGGTCTCGGTCTCGCTCATTCGCCAGAACGCCGCGGGAAACGCAGCAACGCTACATTTGCTTCGCTAAATTGAAAGGCATGATGTCATGCGGGTTTGGATCGACCTCCTGGTCTCCCCGTTGACCCCGCGTTCAGTAGACCTGCCACATTGTGCACAATCTGTTTTCTGTCAAGTGAAGATTGTCAGGGAGCCCAAAAGCCTCCTGTTCACAGAAAAGGTATATTTGAACACCCCTTTAAAAAAGAATACAATAAAATAAATAAGGCCTCTCTCTCTCTCTCTCTCTCACTCTCTCTCTCTCCTCTCTCTCTCCCTCTCTCTAGCTCCCTCTCTCTCTCTGTCTTGCTTTCTCCCTCTCTCCCTCTCTCTGTCTCGCTCTCTCTCACCATCTCTCCTTTCTCCCCTCTCTCTCTCCCTCTCTCTCACTCTCCCACTTTCTCTCCTTCACTCTTTCTCTTTTTTCCGATCTGTGGGGTCAGAGGAATCAGAGCTGATTGGCTGGTGCCTGAATGGTTTAACGGATTAAGAGCTGTGAGGATGGGGGGGGACTGACCAGGCCAGCCCAAACCACTGCTAAGACTGCTCATTTGACCTCTGCACCCTGGGCCATAACCTACCCCTCCCTCTGCATCTTCCTCATCTTCCTCGTCCTCCACCAACCCACCCCCACGCACCCTGGTTCCCCTCCTCAGGTCATCCTGGTTCCCCCATCAAAGGCCCTGTCCTGGAGGTCAGCTGCCCCGCAAGCTCCGGAATGTTCCCGCCCTGACCGGCTGACCAGACACCTGATTAACGCATACCTGCGACTCCAGCAGTCGCCTGTTACAGACCGACAGGGGAAATGTTTTGGAACCGGGTGTTAAAATTCCTGCGGCCTTGTCTGGCGGGGGATGGGGAGTCATAGGTTGGGGGGAGGGGGTGGTCGTGTGAGGCTGGGGGCGATGGCGCAACTGTTTGCAGTAGGTAGGTAGGTAGGTAGGGTTACATTATGTTGCAATATGGTCCATTTCAGATTTAGCAGGAAATGGCAGAGTCAGAAACAATGGGAGTGACACGCAGGACACGGTCCCCGAAAAAGGGGGTCCCCGGGGGCCTGAGGAGAAAGGACAGCCCTGCCCCTCTGGGGAGACGCCTGCTCCCCTGCCTGTGGGCTGCCGCCAGCGAGGCTTTCCCGGGGTCGTGCGAGGACATGTTGATGTCATCGGTCACATGGGTTCTTTTCCCATCAGCCCTATTCTGGGACGGGCGCTGGCCGCACGGGCCCCGGCTGGGTCCGTCTCCCGCTGCGCGGTTTCGGCTGTCCGAGACCCAGCCACCGTGACTGAGGTTTACCAGCCATTGCATCAGTCTGAAGGACATGACATCTGAACCGTGGCGAGTGGCGCGCTAATATCCTCCGTAATAAGAGGACGGAGGAGACCGTCTAATCCCCAGCCGTAACCGTGACTGACGGGCTTCGCGTGAAGAATCTTTGAGGAATCCTGTTCGTATCGTATCCGCGCTATGGAGCGGTCTCTGTGTCTGACTGGGGACACGAGTTTGTGACCTCATGACCTCTGCGTTTAATGGCCGTGAGTTCAGCGCTGGCGTGTAGTTTTCCCGCAACACTGGAGGTTCACTGTCTGCGCTTGAGTCTTTAAATTTCTCTTGTTTCACGGTACCTGTGAGACAGGATGTTGGCGGGCGGACGGCTGTGATTGGTCACTCTGAAGACTGGCGTAGTTCAGGATACTGCCCCAGACGGACTACCGGCAACCAATTCATATTCAGGACAAGTTTCGGGGGGGGTTAGCTGAAGGAACTTGAGCTGAGCTTCACCTGTTGGTGGGGGTGGGGGGCTGAAAAAATCAAAGCACCATGTTCAAGCTCTGGGCCAGCAGGATGTCAGCAGCCATTATATGGCTTGATTTTCACCAAAGTCAGAAGGGCGACTTGACTGTTTACCCTTGAGCCCCTGGCCTTCCAGAAAAACAAAGACTTTGAGCTGCAGAGGATTCACTGCCGTACACCGGCCGGCCCTAATCCGGGAGGTCCTGCCGAAAAAACCCACCCGGCTACCAGTCGCAGGCTTCTGCCACCGGGAGTGCCACTGGTTTTTTCCGCCATTTTACTCATTTTTCTCTGCTGTGTCATAATTTTGTGCCCACACTCAACCACTAGGGGCACTGAAATTTGTGCACTTATTCATTACGTTCTCCTGAGAGCCACCATACAGTTCCTCACAGTACTGCAGGAGAGATCTATCGTAGGTAGTAGCAGAGGCGTATTTCTATTTGGCAGCTGGTAACCTGCTGGTGGTTGTGTCACTGTGGGTGCCTGGTGTGTCAATGGGAGAAAATAATGTACCGGTAACCTGAGGTACCCTGGTCAGCACTACCCCCACCTGCTCTGTGCCATTCAGAGACTGTCAGAGAGCCTCCGGTTAACGCTGTAAGCTCTGCACTGCACAGGTCAAAGTTCGCTCTGTTAGCCTGCCTGCTAATGCTAGCTAACACCGTAAGCACTGCACTGCACTGCACAGGTCAAAGCTCGCTCCGTAAGCCTGCCGGCTAGTGCTAGCTAACGCTTTAAGTTCTGCACTGCACAGGTCAAAGCTCGCTCCATTAGCCTGCCTGCTAATGCTAGCTAATACCATAAGCTTTGCACTGTACTGGCCAAAGCTTTCTCCATTAGCCTGCCCGCTAATGCTAGCTAAGACCGTAAGCACTGCACTGCACAGGTCAAAGCTCGCTCCGTTAGCCTGCCTGCTAATGCTAGCTAACACCATATGCTATGCACTGCACAGATCAAAGCTCCGTTCGTTAGCTTGCCCGCTAATGCTAGCTAACACCGTAAGCTCTGCACTGCACAGGTCAAAGCTTGGTCCGTTAGCCTGCCACTAATGCTAAGGTGCCAGTTACTGTTAACGGTTGTTGGCGCCCAGTCATTCCCTCATGATCCAGGCTTTCTGCCTGGAAGCAGAGAGAGGTATTAAGTGGAGCAGGAATCTGATTAGGGTTTTTTTTCCCCTCCACCCGTGGTGTTTTTTTTGTTCTTAGAATGGGTGGTAGCCCTCCTACTCTGCCAGGAATCCTAGTTTCTGCCACAGAAACCTTAATCGCTGTAGAAAATAATTACAACCCTTTTTTTTTTTTTATTCACCAGCAACTGCTGATGAAAGCATTTCCTTTGCGAATCCAGCATCTGGGTGGAGGGATGTGTTGCAGTGGTGAGAAGTTTAGACTTTTAAAAATTTAATTTACAGTAACAGAATACCACTGTGTGGCCCTGCCAAAGCTTAACCCAATACGTGCTGCCTGGAGATCCAGAGCTTAACCCAACGCATGCTGACGGGAGATCCAGAGTTTAACCCAACACACACTGACTACATTTCCAGAGTTTGATCCAACATGCGCTCACTAGATATCCAGAGTTTAACCCAACATGCGCTCACTAGATATCCAGAGTTTAACCCAACACACACAGACTGGAAATACAGAACTGAGTGGAAATGGATTGTTCTTATTGTCTTTGGCTTAGTAAAAAAAAAAAAAAAAAGAAAAAGATTTTATTTTTGTCCAGTATCAAAACTTCCTGTAATTTTGCTCTCCAGCATCCAGCTGTATGTAGTTATTTATGCTTCAGTGAATTCGCTTCACCACGAGGCGGTTTGTCTCAAGCTGATAATAATCACAGGCAGCGGTGGTCAAAATCACATTTTCTGCGAGCGTATGTGTGAATGTGTCTTTGGCTCGTGAAGGGGCTTGTAGTTTTTATTCAGAGTCCAGTCGACTTGGTTTACCCATTGCACCTGTAAGTCAAGTCAAGTCAAGTTTTATTTGTTCAGAGCCCAATATCGCAAAACATGCCTCAAAGGGCTTCACAAGGATTTAAAACAAGTCATTTTAAAAACCGTAAAATAGACAATCAATTTAGGTAAAAATAAGTACAAAATAAAATAAACAATGAAAGCAGTAAAATCAGTAAAATAAATCATAGACAATGATCAAATAAAAGACAGATAAGATAAGTCACCATCATATAACAGGGTTGAACAAGGTTGAATCTTGGCAATATTGCGGAGGTAAAAGTAGGCCGTCTTTGTAATGTTATTAATGTGTTTTTCAAATGAAAGGTCAGGATCAAACGTGATCTGTCCTTCACACGAAGCACCTCAAACATGCAGTACATACTTATGCAGTAGCTGCATACTTACTTACTGGTGCTTTAACGGTTGTACATCGAGTCTGAGTCTATCTGCTCCATTACTGGAGCCTCTTCCTCCCGAGCCCTGGGGCAGCACCATGACTGACTTCATCTGGTGAACCGTAGGTTTTTAGTCCCACGGGAGCCAGTCTCCCCCGCAGGCTGTCTCTGCCACCCTGAGGAGGTGACCTACGCCGCTACGCTAGCCCACGGCCTGTCCCGGAGACCGCAGGGAAATATGGCTTGATCACTCTGCGATGAGGGAACAGTAAGGGAAAGGGACTGAGTGACAGCTTTTTCCTGGGCCAGGGTAACCAGGGCAACGGGGCCCAGCCAATAAGCGAAGGCCAATCGGGAGCTGGAGTCGAGGCCCTGCTGCGCTTGACGCTCTCGCGGTTTCGCTCCAAGCCGCTTCCTGAAAGTCTATTTTTAAGAGCTGTCAGAAGTCTGAGCCTTCAGCTTTCGCTCTGACTGAAGAGAGAGACAGAAAGAGAGAGGGCTTGCTTTATCTAGCTTTAAAAAAGCGCTAAAAAACGCAGCTTCTTTCTGCTCTGAAGAAAGAGAGAAGAGAGAGAGAGCTCTGCTTGCTTAAATAGCTTTAAAAAACGCCTTCTTGCTTTTGCTGACTGAAGAGAGAGAGAGAGAGAGAGAGAGCTGCTTTTAAAAAGCTTTAAAAAAAAGCGCCTTGCTTTTGCTCTGAACTGAAGAGAGAGAGAGGAGAGAGGGCTTGGCTTATCTAGCTTTAAAAAAAAAAAGCTTCAGCTTTTGACTGACTGAAGAGAGAGAGAGAAGAGAGAGAGAGCTTTGCTTGCTATCTAAAAAAAAAAAAGCGCCTTCAGCTTTTGCTCTGACTGAAGAGAGAGGCAGAAAGAGAGAGGGCTTGCTTTATCTAGCTTTAAAAAAGCCTAACGTTGCATCCCAAGCAGTAGAAGCCAAAGTTGAAGATGGAATTTGACGATAACATATACACATTTTTACACATTTTAAAAATATCGCTGAAGGGTGTTTCTCTTCAGCTTCCCTGGAGCATTGCCTTTACACCTGGCCTGTTGGGTGCTTGCAGGCTGTTTGTGATTGGCTGGGATTGTGTGTGTGTGTGTGTTCCAGGTGATCATACGTCTGAAGAAGGAGATCCAGTCGCTGAAAGAGGAGCTGGTCTTGGCGACAGGGGAGCAGAGACAAGATGAGCTGACTGAGGAGGAAATGCAAAAGTACGAATCTTTGAAATTGGTTCACAAATCTGAACCGCTGCTTCACCTGTGATGCCTGTATCTCAGCAAATCTGTAAAAATCTGTCCCGCCTGTACTCTCAGTCATTGTTACTTCCTCATCTTTATCTGCCTGTGCATCTACCTGTGTCTTCCAGGTTACCATGGTACCTGTCTACCTGTGTGTTCCTGTTAGCACAGTGCCTGTATCTCAGCCATTAGTTGATGTTCAGTACAGTGCATTCCTTGTTCTATTCTCTCTGTTACCACTAGCTGTTTTGGTAATATGCCCAAAAGCAAATTGTTAAGTGCACCTTTATTTGTATCTGATCTTCAGTGGTCTAATGATATCTAAATAATATTATTACATGAATTGTCAAGGTCAAGAGAGAAAATACATTTAAAAAAACAAAACAAAAAAACCAATCTGCAGTTCAGAAGTTTCTGGAAGCTGGAAGCCCTTCAGAATGGGGTTTGTTTGGCTTGAGGACGGAGGCTCTGTGTCTGTAATGGTCTGAGCGGCATTCAGAATGGGGTTTGTTTGGCTTGAGGACGGAGGCTCTGTGTCTGTAATGGTCTGAGCGGCACCCTTGGAACAGCAGTCATTTCAGGACACGCTCCGCTGACAGTCAGGTCGGAGATACCGCAGAGCTGGCCCCCGTTTGCCATTTGAGGACGTTTGCTTCCTACGCCGCGCAAACCTCGGTTTTCAGAAGGCCAGGCCCGCTTTGACTGATGGCCGTTTCTGTGGACTGGGTCCGTGACAGTTGTGTGGCTTGAATGAGGCACAGCAAACAGATTGATTTGCTCCCGAAACGTTCCCGTAGGGAATAGTATTCACTCACTTGGGAAGATCAGAACACGGTGCAAGATTGCCTGATCTTTAACCTTTATGAAATGCTATTTTATCACGGATGAAAATGGAGAAAAACTTTGAAACTGTTTTTCTAGAGTAGAACAGCAGCCTAGAAAGTTTGTTGAGTGAGCAAAGGCCAATTTTACAGAAAAAAGTCTTCCAGTTATACCAAGTGATCTGCATCTGTTGTTGCACAATTAATTTTGGCGAAGGCATTATTGCAATGTAAAAAAAACTAAAAATGTTTCCACAGTTAAACATCAGTGCAGGTTGACATTTGATGACATCACAATGTGTAATGTAGGCAGAGTGTTCTGATTAGCCCCAGTTAGCCTACTTTATAACCCTTGATTAGAGGAATAGCTTTTAGCAGTTTGAGGGCAGTACAGACGCTCTGCCTGATTGAATGATTATAGAGAAGATGTGAAATGCACGGCGTAATGAGCGCTGCATTTTTGTCTGCTGTCATCAACCCTACGGTTTTTCGGTCACGGTGAGATATGACTTTCTGGTTTTACTCTGGGATAGTTAAATGGGAATAGGACAGCTGCAAAGCCACCTTATTAGTTGGAATGCGAGAAATGGCTCCACCAATCACGGAGTACGTTGCTAACGACCAAAAGAACAACGGCACAGGTGATTTGCGGATGCTGTTTCCTGGATACCCACAGGGCACCTGGAAGTTTAAGTATATCCACTAGCCAATGGTGGCATTGTACTGTCGGTTCTTAGTAATGTACCGTGTGATTGGTGGAAGGCAGCACTGTGCTGTTGTTGACTTGCCACGCATCCTCCAGTCCTCGGCCGCGCGTTCCTGTACGCATTGCTCTCGAGAGCAGGCACAAGCCCGCTGCTTCCTCTGCCAGTATTTCCTTTCAGTAGTTTGAGGCATGTTAAGCAGCAGGACAGAACTGTAAATGCAAACTTTTTATCGTTTGAGCAGCATGACTGAGAAAGACTGGGGCCTCCGCCTCGTCTCCGGTCGGCCCGCCCCGCCCTGCCGTGTACCTGCGATCAATCAGGAGCTGATTAAATTCTCTCTGTGCTGGCTGTCCGCTCTCTCTCCAGGCCTGTGTGTTGTTTCTCCATTACAGCCCGTATTCGCTCTGCGCCAGGTGCCAGCGTTCCGTTAGCGTTAGCGTTGGCCGACGGTCCAGCCGAGCCTATGAGGGAGGCTCCTGATTTCTCTTTTATTATTTCTGTTCTGTCCGGCTTATCTCTGCCTCAGAAGTCCTGCATGCGGGGATTTTAAGGTGTCCGTCAAGACCCGAGGGCCCAAAGCCACGCCTCTCATTTACCTTCTTACATAATTGTTTATGCATTGATTTGGTAAAACTTATTTTTTTTGTTCTATTTTTTTTTTATAATAATTTTTTTATACTTAATCCTTAATACTTAAGAGCCTTTCATTTACCTGTGTACTTGCATTGATTGCACCCAAGTACAAAAATTAACTATTTTATTAAAGTTAATTAATATCATTAATAAATTTTTGTAAAAAATGTTTTACTTAATCCCCAAGCATACCACAGCTCTGATGCTGTACCGCTTTCATTTTAAAAATGTGCTTCTGCAAACTTTGTGTGAAGGAGCAGCCGGTGCCAAAGACAGGAGAGAGATGTCTTTCCAGAACGTTCCAATCCAAATGATACGGCTCAAGGATCCTGGCAGAAAATAACGGAGCCAAATGCAGGCCAGGCCTCTCAGACGTTTAAAATATAGAGCCTATAGAGTTTGTTTAAAGTTGTTCTTTGTGTAAACTCGACGTCCGCCCCCCCCCCCTCCACCCAACACCACCACCACCACAGTGATGTTTCAGTTCAGACCGGGACCTTTCCTTGTGCCTGCGTTGTTGGCTTTGTGTGGAAGTTTTACCTCCCATCATTTAACGTGGCTGTCAGAACATGACGGAGCGATGTTTGGAATATCATCTCGCGATGGTTAATCACCAGACCGGGCCCCTGCTTCATCGTGTACTAAACAGCAAGACCGTTGCAGTTTCTAAGTAAATAGTTTTTCTTTGGCTTGACTCTGGTTTAAAAATCTCTCCACTTGGGCTGAGATATCATATGCGCTCGTTCACATAGGCCAGTAATAACAACTTGAAAATGATAGCAGAATTAGGGAGCAGAATTTATTGGCAAAAGGACGTGTGTGTGTGTGTGTGCGCGCGCGCGCGTGTGTGTGTGTGTGTGTGTGCGCGTGTGTGCGTGTGTGAGCATGTGTGTGTGTGTGCGCGTACGTGTGTGTGTGAGCACGTGTGTGTGTGTGCACATGCGTGTGTATGAGTGTGTGTACGCTTATTGTAGTTTGTGTAGATATGTGGTCAAGTGTATTTTTTTTGTTATTGTATGGGAGTCTTAGTGTGTGTCTCTGTTTCTCCAGACTGGGGCAGCAGCTCAAGACGTTTCTGGAAGATCCGGATCCTGATGCTACTCTGGACTTGGGGCCTGATATGAGAAAGATCCAGCACTGCTTCACTTTGCTCAAAGTAAATGCCCTGATCTGTCACTACCTTCCTCTACACTGTGCCTAACCCCTCTCTCTGCTCACTACCCCTCTTACTCTGTGCCTAACCCCTCTCTCTGCTCACTACCCCTCTTACTCTGTGCCTAACCCCTCTCTCTGCTCACTACCCCTCTTACTCTGTGTCTAACCCCTCTCTCTGCTCACTACCCCTCTTACTCTGTGTCTAACCCCTCTCTCTGCTCACTACCCCTCTTACTCTGTGCCTAACCCCTCTCTCTGCTCACTACCCCTCTTACTCTGTGCCTAACCCCTCTCTCTGCTCACTACCCCTCTTACTCTGTGTCTAACCCCTCTCTCTGCTCACTACCCCTCTTACTCTGTGTCTAACCCCTCTCTCTGCTCACTACCCCTCTTACTCTGTGTCTAACCCCTCTCTCTGCTCACTACCCCTCTTACTCTGTGTCTAACCCCTCTCTCTGCTCACTACCCCTCTTACTCTGTGTCTAACCCCTCTCTCTGCTCACTACCCCTCTTACTCTGTGTCTAACCCCTCTCTCTGCTCACTACCCCTCTTACTCTGTGTCTAACCCCTCTCCCTGCTCACTACCCCTCTTACTCTGTGTCTAACCCCTCTCCCTGCTCACTACCCCTCTTACTCTGTGCCTAACCCCTCTCCCTGCTCACTACCCCTCTTACTCTGTGCCTAACCCCTCTCCCTGCTCACTACCCCTCTTACTCTGTGTCTAACCCCTCTCTCTGCTCACTACCCCTCTTACTCTGTGTCTAACCCCTCTCTCTGCTCACTACCCCTCTTACTCTGTGTCTAACCCCTCTCTCTGCTCACTACCCCTCTTACTCTGTGTCTAACCCCTCTCCCTGCTCACTACCCCTCTTACTCTGTGTCTAACCCCTCTCCCTGCTCACTACCCCTCTTACTCTGTGTCTAACCCCTCTCCCTGCTCACTACCCCTCTTACTCTGTGTCTAACCCCTCTCTCTGCTCACTACCCCTCTTACTCTGTGCCTAACCCCTCTCTCTGCTCACTACCCCTCTTACTCTGTGTCTAACCCCTCTCTCTGCTCACTACCCCTCTTACTCTGTGTCTAACCCCTCTCTCTGCTCACTACCCCTCTTACTCTGTGTCTAACCCCTCTCCCTGCTCACTACCCCTCTTACTCTGTGTCTAACCCCTCTCTCTGCTCACTACCCCTCTTACTCTGTGCCTAACCCCTCTCCCTGCTCACTACCCCTCTTACTCTGTGTCTAACCCCTCTCTCTGCTCACTACCCCTCTTACTCTGTGTCTAACCCCTCTCTCTGCTCACTACCCCTCTTACTCTGTGTCTAACCCCTCTCTCTGCTCACTACCCCTCTTACTCTGTGTCTAACCCCTCTCTCTGCTCACTACCCCTCTTACTCTGTGTCTAACCCCTCTCTCTGCTCACTACCCCTCTTACTCTGTGCCTAACCCCTCTCTCTGCTCACTACCCCTCTTACTCTGTGTCTAACCCCTCTCCCTGCTCACTACCCCTCTTACTCTGTGCCTAACCCCTCTCTCTGCTCACTACCCCTCTTACTCTGTGTCTAACCCCTCTCTCTGCTCACTACCCCTCTTACTCTGTGTCTAACCCCTCTCTCTGCTCACTACCCCTCTTACTCTGTGTCTAACCCCTCTCTCTGCTCACTACCCCTCTTACTCTGTGTCTAACCCCTCTCTCTGCTCACTACCCCTCTTACTCTGTGCCTAACCCCTCTCTCTGCTCACTACCCCTCTTACTCTGTGTCTAACCCCTCTCTCTGCTCACTACCCCTCTTACTCTGTGTCTAACCCCTCTCTCTGCTCACTACCCCTCTTACTCTGTGTCTAACCCCTCTCTCTGCTCACTACCCCTCTTACTCTGTGTCTAACCCCTCTCTCTGCTCACTACCCCTCTTACTCTGTGCCTAACCCCTCTCTCTGCTCACTACCCCTCTTACTCTGTGTCTAACCCCTCTCTCTGCTCACTACCCCTCTTACTCTGTGTCTAACCCCTCTCTCTGCTCACTACCCCTCTTACTCTGTGTCTAACCCCTCTCTCTGCTCACTACCCCTCTTACTCTGTGTCTAACCCCTCTCTCTGCTCACTACCCCTCTTACTCTGTGTCTAACCCCTCTCTCTGCTCACTACCCCTCTTACTCTGTGTCTAACCCCTCTCTCTGCTCACTACCCCTCTTACTCTGTGTCTAACCCCTCTTTCTGCTCACTACCCCTCTTACTCTGTGCCTAACCCCTCTCTCTGCTCACTACCCCTCTTACTCTGTGTCTAACCCCTCTCTCTCCTTTGTCCCTCCTCCTCATCCTCATCCTCGCCCCTCTGGTGCCAACGCTGTTCTGTCTGTACTGCAGTCTTTCTGTCTGTAGGGCTGTTTCTCTGTCTGTACTGCAGTCTGTCTATTTGTCCTGCAGTCTGTCTGTCTGTACTGCTGTCTGTCTGTCCTGCAGTCTGTCTGTCTACTGAAGTCTGTCTGTCTACTGAAGTCTGTCTGTCTGTCTGTCCTGCAGTCTGTCTTGGTCTCAGTAACTGTGTCCAACACCAGATCCCTCGTTCGTCAGTGTTGCTTCATGTCTTTACTTTCCACATCTTTATCGTGCAGAAAATGGACTAAAGGTTTAAGAATGAGTTTTTATGAGACGGAAAACAAGTGTCGCAAGACAAAGTATGAGGCTTTGATTATTTCCATGGTTTCTTTTTTGGGCGGCCAGGGTTTAATCATCATGTTCAGGTGGGGTTTTGCCTGTTTGGCCAGATTAACGTTCTGGCCCTGACTAGCTTTCAAGAGCAGAGCATGCCCCCTATTGACCACTGTGAGGAACTGAACAACATTGTTTTCTGTGACAGACGTTAATGATGGCTGTCATTAACATCGGGTCTGTCTGAAAGAAGCCGCTGGGATGCAGCTTTAACACCGGCTCAGAGATGGAAGGCCAGTTACATTAAATTATCATCACTTTTCCAGCTCTGAACCAGCCGAATGTGACACAGCCGTTTGTCTCTGTACAGTGGAGGTCCGTGTAGAGATGAATGAGTTTGAACTGAGTTTCTCTGGGTTTGGCTCACGCACAAGATGGATGGCATTATTTGTTTATAGTGCTTCTTAAAATTTACAGGCCGAGTGGTTTATGTGGAGAACTCTGTCGTTTGAAATACGGCTTCAGTTTGAGAGCCCAGTTTTAAATTATTATTATTATTTTTTGAAAACCTCTTGGACGTTTGAAGCGGGCAGGGTGTAGCTTGTCGAGCGCGGGCGGGCGGCTTCATTCCTCGAATCCTCGGGTCCTCGTGGCGTCGCACCGTCCTGACAGACTGGAGGATTTGAGTCATTGCCATGGCAACAACCCCCCCCCCCCCCCTACCGCCCCACCTCCCTGCCCCCCATCAGTGCTGGAAGAGGTTTAGTGTCCATTTATCTCTCTTCAGGTTTGTTAACGTACAGCCCGGCCACGCCTTCACGGTTCCCTCCCATTCGTTTGGAATGTCCTGCAGATATTTAGGAGACATGCGGCCTCTCTTCCCCCCCTCTCCGTCTCACCGCTCTCTCTGCATGTTTCCATTTACTTCCTGGCCTCTGCGCTAATCTGGATCCCTGCCGGATCGCGTTCCGAGACGGGATCATCGCTCCGCGTTCTCCAGCCTCGTGGTTTTTACCCGGGCCTCTCAGCGCCCCGCCCGCATTCCAGGGGTGGCCACGCCCTCTGCACAAGCATTAGCGTCGTTCTCCGGGCGGTGTCCTCCCCAGCGGGGAGTCGGAGCCGAGGCCCGCCGTAGGCCACGAGCGAGCGGACGCTACGCTTTCTCTAGTTATGGCTTCGTATGTAAGTTATGGCCAGTAACTGCATATCTGTGCAGGAGAGAGCACTGAGTGGTCTTCCAGGGTAAAATTAGAGCTCCCGGAACGCATTTGGAAGCGTGCATTTTTCTGGTTAACCAAAGACATGTAGCATGTCGCATTTTTGAAAACGGGGCCCGTGTGCCAAAAAGGGTCCAACCTTAGTGTTTGTCAAGTCCGCCGGAGCATGGTCCAGTCACGCTGTAATATATGAAAGGCCAAAAATAGGACCGCCATTTACCCCAACATCTGGTCTCTGTTTAAGGACCTGAAGAGCGAGGCCCTTAAGATAGAACGATCATGATATGGCTCGATTATAGATTTAAAAACACAAAAAAAAACAGACTAACCGCCAAGAACCAAACAAGGCAACAAACAGCCAGGCCTGTGTTTAGTGCAACAACGAGAGTTTGCTTCAGAAACTGTTCTGCCACTCTGAAATATAATCTGGATTCTGTTTTCAGATTCTGATTTTGATCCCGACTCTGATTCTTCTTCTGTGATTCGTTCCCTCTCAAGGGACGGGGGCTGAAATTACGGGCCGTAATTTAGGGATGGAGAGCTGTAGTTTAGTGGTGTAGGGCTGTAGTTTAGGGGTGTAGGGCTGTATTTGACAGTGGGGAAGGGGTGATGTTCGGGGTGTAGGGCTGTAGTTTAGGGGTGTAGGACTGTAGTTTAGAGGTGGAGGGCTGTAGTTTAGGGGGGAGGGCTGTATTTTAAGGGCGTAGGGCTGTAATTTAGGGATGGAGAGCTGTAGTTTAGTGGTGTAGGGCTGTAGTTTAGGGGTGGAGAGCTGTAGTTTAGGGGTGTAGGGCTGTATTTGACAGTGGGGAAGGGGTGATGTTCGGGGTGTAGGGCTGTAGTTTAGGGGTGTAGGACTGTAGTTTAGGGGTGGAGGGCTTTAGTTTAGGCGGGGGGAGGGCTGTAGTTTAAGGGTGTAGGGCTGTAGTTTAGGGGTGTAGGGCTGTATTTGACAGTGGGGAAGGGGTGATGTTCGGGGTGTAGGGCTGTAGTTTAGGGGTGTAGGACTGTAGTTTAGGGGTGGAGGGCTTTAGTTTAGGGGGGAGGGCTGTAGTTTAAGGGTGTAGGGCTGTAGTTTAGGGGTGTAGGGCTGTATTTGACAGTGGGGAAGGGGTGATGTTCGGGGTGTAGGGCTGTAGTTTAGGGGTGTAGGACTGTAGTTTAGGGGTGGAGGGCTTTAGTTTAGGCGGGGGGAGGGCTGTAGTTTAAGGGTGTAGGGCTGTAGTTTAGGGGTGTAGGGCTGTATTTGACAGTGGGGAAGGGGTGATGTTCGGGGTGTAGGGCTGTAGTTTAGGGGTGTAGGACTGTAGTTTAGGGGTGGAGGGCTTTAGTTTAGGGGGGGGGGGGCTGTAGTTTAAGGGTGTAGGGCTGTAGTTTAGGGGTGTAGGGCTGTATTTGACAGTGGGGAAGGGGTGATGTTCGGGGTGTAGGGCTGTAGTTTAGGGGTGTAGGACTGTAGTTTAGAGGTGGAGGGCTGTAGTTTAGGGGGGAGGGCTGTAGTTTAAGGGTGTAGGGCTGTAGTTTAAGGGTGTAGGGCTGTAGTTTAAGGGTGTAGGGCTGTAGTTTAGGGGTGTAGGGCTGTATTTGACAGGGGGGATGGGGTGATGTTCGGGGTGTAGGGCTGTAGTTTAAGGGTGTAGGGCTGTAGTTTAGGGGTGGAGAGCTGTAGTTTAAGGGTGGAGGCTGTAGTTCATAGGGGGGAATGGGGTGATATTAGGGGAGGAGCAGAAGGGGAAAGGGGATGATCCACAGCGCCTCTAGCCTTTCTCTCTCTCCCTCCACAGGTGATGGTGCGGGAAAAGTTTACGGGCGTGGCTGATGGAGGTGATTCGGCTCCGACACCCGAGGTCCCCAGTGAGCCCGGGAGCCCCCAGCCAGAGGAGGTGAAGAAGCTGAGAGAGATGCTACAGCAACGCGACAACGAGATCAGTATCCTCCACGCTAAAGCCTTTACTTACTATCACATACGTTCGTATCAATCTTATATTTTATTCACAATGTGCCCTTTCCTTTCATTTAGAGTGGCACACAAATGGAACTAAAATGAAAAAGAAAAAATTATATTTTTTGTGGCTATATTTATATTTTTCTTGTTCGTGAATGAAAAAAGTGCTCTGATAGGATTTTTTTTTTTGTGTAGGCTATTATTTAATGTGAAATTAGTGTATTCTTAGGCCATTTAGTCTTATAGAGCTGCAGTTTAAATCTCCTATTTTCTGAAAACTTTTCAGACCGTTTTTACACCGTTCAAGTATTGAATGTAGCAGCTTATAACATGATCTTGAACCATGATCTGACCAAAATGTGATTTGGTCTTACTTTGTAAAATTAGTTAGATGGTGTTACTTGCACAACAAAGTATTTACACAGCAAAAGAAAAGAAGAAAAAAACATTAAATCTAGCTATTGTTAATTAAATAATATAAATATGTGCAATACATACAGCACAGGAAAATTGACGTAGGGGCAATGGTTATAGCATTAGTTTCTCAGGAAAAGTATTGTTTGAACAGCTGTGCATTATGGGATTGAAAAACACACAAGAGGCTAAGATAGAAGACACAGTTTTCAGTGGATTACGTCGAGGAGCACGCCTGAGCCACCGCTTCTTCTACAGTTGGCAGAAAGGCAAAAGCAAAGAGTTTTGCGGCGAGCAAAACCAGCGGCGTTCTTCACAAATGGAGGCCAAAATGTTAAAAAAAATAATAATTCCTGTGAGGTCTGGCAAAATGAATACTGTCAACTTTATGATTGAGGCTGAGCTATGCAATGGAACGGATCCAAGCTCAAATCAGTAAGCATTAGCCAGAATCATCCCCAAATCTTCCACTTTATTACTTTTCATTTCACAAGTGGTCCCAGTATTTCTTTTTTGAATTTGTATTATGGTTTCCTGAGGGAATCAACCGTGCTCAAAGTTTGAAGTTTGCCTACTCGGCTATCACTTGATTATCCATCCCCACTGATTCATAGCCAAGATATACAGGAACTCATCTTTCTGCTATTTCACGCTGGAATATGTGGAATAGCAGAATGTAATTTTCATTAGAAAAAAAAAATCCCAGCGCTGCTGTAGTACGACTTGGAGACCTGCCTCATAGCATATAGGGAGAGCCCATGTCACGCAAGAGCCATTATTCTACGTATTTATGTCTATTAAGGAGACATTTGGTGCACGAGGATAACTATCTCCCGTTGTGAACTGTAACATACTTTAAAGGCACCTTGCATAGGGTACGTCTAAGTCTGAGAGAAGATGTTCGGTTGGGAATGCCAAGAACTCGTAAATGAGCCCCATGGAATTCCTGCATTCTATACGGTTTTAGCCCTTAACACACGGCATCATGGGATACATTAAGAGACCACAAACAAATCTTCACATTGGAGCTTGGCGTCTTTCGTGTATCACATTTTAAACCCTTTTATATCACAATTTCAGCGCACTTTGACATAATTTCATAGTTTGATACAAGACCACAATCATTTTTGCACACCTGAAATAAATATTTGCACATTAAGAATATAATTGCAAATAAGTTTTTTAATTAAATAATACTTTTCAATTTCACAAGCACTTTGGCTCAATTTGAATTAAAGTCTAAGTTTTGTGTTTTTTGGCTAAGTCGCGTATGCATTTTTATGCAGCAAATACCTTTTGCTTTTCTAAAGCATGTTGATATTGGGGATCCCTCTGGACTTTGACAAAGCAAAAATCTTTCTTGCCTCGTCTAAAGCACATGCTCGTGGGGGATCCCTTGATGTTGGGGATCCCTCCCTGAGTTCTCTGGGCTGGTCTAAAGCCACATTGATGTGGGGATCTCTATCTCTCTCTGATGGTCTAAAGCCCAATTGATTGATTTGGGTTGATCTTGATGGTCTCGGATCCCTCCTGGCTCGTCTAAAGCACATTGATGTTGGGGATCCCTCCTGGCTCGTCTAAAGCTCCCTCCTGGCTCGTCTTAAAGCCCCTCCCTGCCTCGGATCCCTCTGGGGGATGTCTTAATGCCACATTGATGTTGGCAAATTGACTCTGGGGATTCTCATTGGCATTGATGTTGGGGCACATTTTGGCTCGTCTCCCTCCTCGTTCTGGATCTCTCCATTGATGTTGGGATCCCTCCTCTCTTGTGGCTGGTCTCCGCTACATTGATGTTGGGGATCCCTTGACTCTGGCTATCCTTGTTGGGATCCCTCCCTGGCTTGTCTAAAGCACCCTCCCCTCGGCTCGTCTACAGCCCTCCTGGAAAGCACATTGATGTTGGGTCGTCTAAAGCACATTGGTGTTGGGGATCCCCATGATGTTGGGGATCCCTTGGCTCGTCTAAAATCGTCCTCCTTTGGGGATGGGATCTGGCTCGTCTAAAGCACGATTGATGTTGGGGATTCCCTTGGGGCTCCTCTAGGCTCGTCTAAAGCACGTTGATGTTGGGGATGCTGTTGTTGATCCTATGTTCATGGGGATCCCTCCATCTAAAGCACGTTGATGTTGTTGGTGTCTGTTGTCCTGGTCTCTTAAAGCACGATGATGGGTTTTGATCCTCTGTGGGATCTCTAATCACGTTGATGGATCCCTCCTGATCTGTCTCGGCTAAAGTTGATGTTTGGTTGGGGTTCCTGTTGGGGATCATCTAGCACGTTGATGTTGGGGATCCCTGTCCCATTCTAAAGCCGTTGATGTTGGGGATCCCTCCTGGATCGTCTAAAGCACGGGATCCTGGGGGATCCCTCCTGGGGAATAAAGCACGTTGATGATCCCTCCCTCCTGGCTCGTCTCTAAAGCACGGTGTTGTTGTCTAAGCTCGTTGGAGCACGTTGATCCCCTCCTGGGATGTCTCTCGTCTAAAGCACGTTGATGTTGGGGGATCCCTCCTGGCTCCCGTCTCCTGCACGTTTGATGTTGGGGATCCTCTCGTCTCGTCTACGTTGATTGATGTTGGGGATCCCTCCTGGCTAAAAAAAAGCACGTTGATGATCCCCCTCCCTCCTCGTCTAAAAAAGATGTTGGGTGTTGGGATGTCCTCCCTCGTCGTCTAAAGCACGTTAATTGTTTGTGTTTAATTGTGCATGGGGTGGAGTGGGGTGCCCATCCATCGCTGGAGGTAAAATCTCTGAGGATGTTCTCTCACTTGTTGTGTGGCTCTCCCTGGATCACACTCCTCTAGGTTTACTTCTCAGAAAGAGAGCTGGGAATTTTTTTCCTCTCGGCAGAGAGAGGGGGGGGGGGTCAATCAGGGCTGGCATCGCGGGCTGGGTCGCCGGGGTGTAGAGGCCGGTAGAGGGTCAGGCTGACCGGAGGCAGCGGGCAGAGCGTGGACGCATTCTTTCCTGAGCTCACACTGTAGAGGAGCGGAGGCTGGGGACGGACTTATTTCCACCTGGGAGGGGGGGATTCATCGTATTATTCACACATTTCTGCTGACTTCTTCCTGGTGTGTCTCTCTCTACTCATTCATCTGCCAGACATGTTCTGATTAAACTTTGTCTGTGGTTAACCTACTGCACTGAACCAGCGTGGGAGAGAACTGTATTAGAAGCTAAAGCTTGTGTGCGTGCGTGCGTGCGCGCGCGTGCGTGTGTGCGTTCGTGCGTGCGTGCGTGCGTGCGTGCGTGCATGCGCGCGCGCGTGTGTGTGTGTGTGTGCATGCATGTGCGCGTGTGCGTGTGTGTTGGGAGAAGGTGCCTGGGTGTGCATTCATGCATGCGTGCGTGCATGTGTTGGGAGAAAGTGGCAGGGTGTGCGCTTGTCATCGAGGGAGGTCTGGTTTAATGCTCTCTGATCCCTAGTCGTGGCTGGTGGTCCTTCCCTGTGGACCCACAGGTCCTATCGGGTCCGTCTCCGGCTCCCAGAACCATAGCCCCCCCCCACTCTTGTGACATCATAAGCCACATTCCCTCCTGCACCCAGCGGTTGCCCCTAGAAACAGCCACCCGAGAGGCTTCTTCAGAACGCAGTGCATCACATGACTGGGCTGTAATACTGTTTCATCTTCCTCTCTGTTTCCACCCTCACTCCCCTTTGAGGGATCTTGATATGTCTCTTACTCTGACACAGTCCACCTGAGTGGATCCAAGATGGCGGACACGGCTCGGTTTGCTTTTGCATTATACTCAACCCGGGGTATACCACATACCGTCGTCAACACTGCAGTGCATTCTGGGAATCAGCTGACTTTTTATACATGCTCTGGGGAGCTGATGTTATTCTTGATGCTGGTGTTATGATTTTTCCTTCATAAAGAAGCATACAGCCATGCAGTATTAATGGATGTAGACTATATACTCTGAATGATCACCAGACAAAATAAATTCTGGATTTTACTCCTAAAACATGATGCCTTGCTTTATGTTTAGCAATATGGGCATTGTGTATTTGGAAGTATGTAAATAAAGCATAATCTCGCTGAATAAGTTATCAGTTGATTTCAAGATTAATCAGAGAAAAACATTGCCATGAATACAAATTTTAAAAGGCCACATTTGAATAATTGTGTAGGCATCTATTTTTCCATGGCTCTTTGTTATGGTGCCGTTGGCTACAGTTTGATTTCATGTGTTTATTTGAGGATAGGGCTGCCTGCATTAATCTGTTCTATGGTTTACTGGCTCGTCCTTGTGGAAAGATTCTGAAGTGACCGTTGTTGACAGAACCGCTAGCTCCCAGGTCCATTACAGTCCTGCCAGAAACAGAAATGAAACCGGGCCATTTCTGGAACGGGTCTCACCGCCTCAGATCACATTTGGACAAGTGCAAAAGGGCCACAATTGGAGAGGGGCCACATCTGAGAACAACCTCCTGGGGATTTATGAGCCACCAGCGATGGCCCCTTCACCCCAATACTTCTCTAAATGTGTTTTAGAAGAGCCAGGAGAGATCCCCAACATCAATGTGCTTTCTCACTCAGGAGATGGCCGCGCCTATGTTGGCAGCTCGTCGTCTCAGCTGGCTACCGCTACTGTTTGTGCTGTCTTTTCTCGTGTCAGTTTGTCTGTGCTATGTAAAATCAATAGTGGTCTATGATCGCCAAACTCTACTGGACATTGGTGCATCGGTGAGTTACTCACTGTCTCGCCGATCTGAACAGTGGAGCTCCCACCGAGTCCTGCGACAACATCTCCCCGGAGTAATCTGGTCTCCGGCCTGCTGCTGTCGCCGCACCAAGCGGGCGAGGAGAAGGAGTAGGAGAGCGGGATCCGCGGTTAAACTCCGCGAGCTGACCCGAGGTCGCTCCCTCTCCACGCTGCACACCATCCTCGCAACGGCAGGCCCCTGTGTGAGGCTGTCGTGGCTCCGGCCTGTCCTGCCCGCATCACCATCACAGCTCCCGGCGTTTGTCCCGGTGAAGCGCCGTCCGACGCGCACTAGTGTGGCTCTGGTGCCTGAGTGTCCGCGATCCGGGGTTCTACCACCGTCGCTAGCCCCGCCAGCCCCGCACACCAGAGTGGCTTTAGTGCCTGGGTGTCTGCGGTCGCTGCCCCGGGCCTCCACCTTCGGCAGAGCGGGATCCGACTCCATCGCCTTTGGATTACTAAACGCCAGGTCCATCGCCAACAAGTCGTTCATTCTGAGCGACTTCTACACATCAAAGGGCCTGGACTTCTTACTCCTCACGGAGACGTGGCAGAAGGCCGAGGAATACGCTTCCCTGAACGAGCTCTGCCCCCAGGACTGTACATACTCCTGTGCCCCCAGGACTACAGGCCGTGGCGGAGGACTAGCCACGATTTTTAGAGACTGCTTCTCCACATCTACGGTGAGCTCTGGATCTTTCCCCTCTTTTGAGGTATTAATTACTAAAGTCGGTCGCACTGACCCGTTTTACTGTATTTTAATTTACCGTCCTCCTGGCAGAGCTGGCTCTTTCTTGACGGACTTTGGTGACTTTCTAGCGTCCATCATCCGTTTTAATAGAATCCTCCTGATCGGAGATTTTAACATTCATGTGAACGATAGTTCGGACAACTTCGCCCTGAACTTTATTAATGTCACGGATTCATTTCACTTCGTGCAGCATGTGTCGGGACCTACGCACATCAAAGGGAATACCCTGGACCTTGTTTTCACTCTTGGTCTAAATGTGAGTAGCGTTGTCACCGAAGAGCTGCCGATAACCGACCACAGGTGCATTCTTTTTAACCTGTCCTCCGACAGCGACTTTGCGCCGGAGAAGCGTTTGAAAACCTCCCGCATTGTGAACGGCCTCACTGCGGAGAAGTTCAACGCTAACTTTAGAGCCGCTATCTCTTCAGAAAGGCAACAGAACTAGAGAGATACGTAGAACGAGGTGCCATCAGAAAGGGAAACGAACGCCAGTGAGCGCTGCAGCTCACGGGGAAAACCAAAAGAGAAAAGGCTAAGAAAAGAGGGAGGAATAAAGAAAAAGAGAAGCCGCCAGGCTAATAAATCTCTTGATGTTATAGGCAGGAATACGTGCAGACGATTGGCCGTAATCCAAATAGGAGCCGGATTCCGGTAATAACAAATCATGTGTGTGTGATCCGATGTGTCACGTGCGTAATCTGTAATAAAGCGTTTACATTAGTGGTGAGAGCGTGAGGGTTTGGGGAGGTGGGGCTGTCTCCAATAAAGCAGAATTAGCAGGCATGTAAACATGTTGAGGGGGTAGATTTGCCCCTCTCTGTCAGTAGCGCACCCATATTTATTTCTGTGGCTTAGACTCCCACCCCAGCTCATATCCCCTAGGCCTGGAGCCCAGGATGGGATATACTGTTTTTTCTCGCTCTCTCTCTCAGACCATCACCCACCTGGCCCTGAGATCCTTACCCAAGCACGTCTGCTCGTTTCCCTTCTCTCTTTAAAACTGTGTTAAAGCGAGAGTGAGGCCCGCCGGTTTACGGCCCGACTGCTCTTTGTGAGGAAGAAGCAGCTTAGAGGGGCAGCTGGTGGGATGTACAGCAGACAGCCTGTGGTCAGAAAGAGAGAGAGAGAGAGAAAGAGAGAGACACACACACACACACACACACACACACACACACGCACACTCACACATGCACACAAAAACCTAAAATCACTTTTGTCGTTCTTCTTTATTGTAGCATCAGGAGGCAATGTTTTTTATTTTATTTTAATTTGTTACTTTTCTCTTCGATTTTTATAACATACGCTTGTGTTTCTCAGGCCAAACAAAGCACTTTGAAATTGATTGCATTGAAAGAGGAAAAGAGAGAGAGAGAGAAACTTTAGTGGCTTTCTTTTAGAATGAGACATGCTGTGAGAATGGAATTAATTTATCTGTTTTGTGTAGGCCTACTAACTGAGATAAGCCTTGTTTTGTCTCCAAATATCTGCCCCTTTTTGGAGCATATTAGGAACAAGGCCCCCAGGATCACAGGGATTATTTCTGTCGTGCAGCGATTTTGTGTGTCTTGATTTGTCACCCCTTTTGTAACTGCTCCTTTACGGCTTGACTCTTTGACCTCTGCCTGAGAGGATTGAAATCTCATTGACTACCTAAAAGAAGGCTGCGTGTCAATCATACGAGCAGCCAATAGGATTAGAGTGCAGCGTGAGTCTCACCCCTGTCTTTTCGAACGTGAGTGACAGCGAAAGAGGCCATATTTTCCACCTCTCCGGGATTGTGACTGGGGGTAGTTTTGTGCCATGTTTCTGTTGATAGAAATGTTTCAAAAAATAATAAATAATATGTAATTTTCGATGAGAAGAAGCGAGCAAAAGTAGCTTTAAGGACACTGCAGTTTTGGGTTTCTCACTGAGGTCTCGATGAAAGCCAAGTTATGAGAAGAGGAAGACGGGGGCTTTCTAATAAAGATGCCGCGCTCTGGAACCGACCGTAGTTATTGGGGTCATGTTTACCGAACCGCGGTCATGGCCGAACGTTGGGAGGGTAAAATGACCGTGGCGCAGGAACGGCGAGGGGGGATAGCGGTGCCAGGCCCTGTCAGTGAAGTGTGAGGAAGGGGAGTAGAGAGCCAGCGTTCTCCGCCAGACGCCAAGCTGGCACGTTCGCTGGCACAGTCTGTCCTGGTTTCTGCTCACAGCGGTTTCCGTGGATCACACTATGAACACAATCCCACTGTTTCTACACAAATACCACTTAGGCAAATACTTGTCATTTCAAGCATTTAAAACTTTTTCCAACCGCCATGCACACGCACACGCACAGACACACGCATACACGTGTACAGACACACACACACACACACACACACACACCACATACACACGCCTGTGATTGCTGTGCTATCGTTGATTTTCTTGTAAACAAGCGCCATTATGGCTTTTGGTCGGGCATCACACATTATGAATGTGCACTCTATTCTCTGCGTCAGGTCTGGAGACTGTCACATCCTTGATACGGGCCTCAATTGGTTGATTATAATGACCCCGGCTTTGATTGGCTGACTGTAATGACCCATGTTTTGATTGGCTGATTAGAAGCCTTGCTGCTCTTTGTGGTGGGCCAGCTAATTACACACGTGCAGGTGGGAGGGGGACTTGACCATGTCCAGCCCTGTCCACCTCTGTGTCCACACCAACTGTTACTGACCCGCCTGTCCCACGCACACACTCACATGTATGATGTATAAATGCCTTTTGGTTGCTTTGTCTGTCTATTCCGTTTGCGCAATGCACACACACACACAAGGAAAAGCCGTCTTATATTGACACGTCTCTTTCCAATATTTTTCTGAGCGTCCATCGTTTTCAGTTTTTTCTCCAGCCAACATGCACTGTACTGTACCCACACAATGTACAGAGGAGAACCGTCTCTTTCTGTACTGTCCTACTTGGTTTTAAAAGCAAGGTTTGGCTGTGGCTCCACTGCACGCGTGTGTGCGTGTGTATATGTATGGGTGAGTGAGTGTGTGTCCTGGTGTGTACACATACAGATACATTTAAAATACATCTGTCATGTAGATACTTATCTAACAGTTGTGCTCATGTCTCTGTGTTTTCATTAACTCTCTAGCTGGTTTATGTTGAGCTGATCTGTGAGTGGAGGCAGGATCCTAAGGTCATACAGACGATGAAAAGGCTTCACACAGGGTGATGTTTTTGGGGACTTCTTCAAAACTCTCTCCGTGCCTTACACTGGGGCCTGTGCTCCCCCCCAATCAGGGCGATGCGTTTAAGCGCTTGCAGATGCATTCTTTCATGGACTTTTAACGTGGCCAACTGCTGGACTGTAAATAACGGTGGTATGGCGGTAACATATCCCTGTTCCACATTAGCGGTCGGAGACGTGTTTGTGGGTCACTCTCCATCCGTCCAATCAGGCGGCGTGCACGGCGTCCGCAATATTACGGCACCATCTGAGGATACACGCACACACGTGTGCCTACGATACGTCAGACTCCCACCCGCGGGAATGTGATCTCCCTCCTCACCGGGGTCCGGGGGGGGCACAGGGGGGTCCGGTGCAGCGTTTTTAACAGTACGGCTCTGACGTGTGCGTGAGGCGGCAGGGGGAAGATGTTTCCGGAATCTTGGCACTGTCTCCCGCCGCGGAGGCTCCTCGCTGCGCGGCTGATTCCGTACCAAACCGCTACATCTCATTACGTCTCATAATCAGAGGTACAGCGCATGTCACATTTCAAATATTATACTTTATGGTCCTGTGCTTATGTTTTTTTTGTTTTGTAAATTACTTCTGAACTCTGGAATGTACTGATTATTTGTACCTTTTTCTTTTCTTTTTTTTTTTCCCCAAAAGTGGCACATGCCGAAAAGAAACCGCTCCATCTTCCTACTGGCTCTTAAAGGAAGATGAATACTTAGGCCCATCTGTAATAGGGATCACCCTGATAGAGAAAGAGGCTGTTGGAGCTGCGTTCAGGGGGAAGGTGCTGAAATGCTTGGCTTTGGGGTTGAGTTATATTTGGCGAGGCGCAGCTGAGTTTGGGCCGGTCGTGTTTTGGTGAGTAGCGTGTTTGCTGGGCTACAGCGGTTTAAGTTTGCCGTCATGAACGAGCTCGTCCTTGAGTGTGGCTGCGCTCAACGGAATATCCCAAAAAATCAGAAAGAAATTTCCCCGTTGCTCAGCTGTATGATTATATAATTATATATGACAGCGTTTGAAGGCTGTCAAACTCTGATTACCCCCTGCCCCCCGCCCCCCACCCCCCACCCCCAAACATTTTTCAGTGTGTTGTAGCGAGTACACACTGGAACACACATTTTAAATGAGCAGCGACCAGTATTTACCGACATCTGTTCTGTGTTCCATGAGTAGTCTCTCAAGCAGTAATAAAGAGAGTGGTGTTTAATGAACCCCACAATGGGTGGAGCCAAGATGGACTGTCCAATCAAAAAGGCTGGTTGCCAACAATGAAACACACTGATTGGTTAAAAATGGCAGTCACCATGGTGTTGTTCGGTCATGTGATAGTGTTACCAGGCTGCTGCAGGTGAATGTATGGCCCTCGTCTCCACCTGGTACCGGTTCCCTTAACGCCGCGCCCCCAGGTGTGCTAGTGAACCTGCTGAAAAAGGAGAAGAAGAAGGTTCTGGACGCCGCCGCGCAGCTGGCCAGTGTGACGAGCGGCCACACGCTATCCCAGAGTTCCCTGCAGCTGCTCGAGGCCGTGCCTTCTGACCCCGCCGTGATCCAAGACGGAGAGCCCATTCCCAGAGACTCCGCCCCATACGCAGTGCATAGGAGAAGAGGTGAGACACCATATACATGCACACACACACTTACGCATTTACATTGGTGTGTTACACACCCATACGCACACACACACACGCACATTTACATTTGCACACACACAAATGCATGCATACATAACATTTGTACATTGTGAGGCTTGCAGGAAGTGTGTTAGCCTGAGGCAGGGTTTATAGAGTCTGTGTTCCAGGAAGTGTGTGAGCCTGAGGCAGGGTGTTTAGAGTCTGTGCCCCAGGAAGTGTGTGAGCCTGAGGCAGGGTTTATAGAGTCTGTGTTCCAGGAAGTGTGTGAGCCTGAGGCAGGGTGTTTAGAGTCTGTGCTCCAGGAAGTGTGTGACCCTGAGGCAGGGTGTTTAGAGTCTGTGCCCCAGGAAGTGTGTGAGCCTGAGGCAGGGTTTATAGAGTCTGTGCTCCAGGAAGTGTGTGACCCTGAGGCAGGGTGTTTAGAGTCTGTGCTCCAGGAAGTGTGTGACCCTGAGGCAGGGTTTATAGAGTCTGTGTTCCAGGAAGTGTGTGAGCCTGAGGCAGGGTTTATAGAGTCTGTGTTCCAGGAAGTGTGTGAACCTGAGGCAGGGTTTATAGAGTCTGTGCTCCAGGATGTGTGTGAGCCTGAGGCAGGGTTTATAGAGTCTGTGTTCCAGGAAGTGTGTGAGCCTGAGGCAGGGTGTTTAGAGTCTGTGCTCCAGGAAGTGTGTGAGTCTGAGGCAGGGTGTTTAGAGTCTGTGCTCCAGGAAGTGTGTGCCCCTGAGGCAGGGTGTTTAGAGTCTGCTCCAGGAAGTGTGTGAGTCTGAGGCAGGGTTTATAGAGTCTGTGCTCCAGGAAGTGTGTGAGCCTGAGGCAGGGTTTATAGAGTCTGTGCTCCAGGAAGTGTGTGACCCTGAGGCAGGGTGTTTAGAGTCTGTGCTCCAGGAAGTGTGTGACCCTGAGGCAGGGCGTTTAGAGTCTGTGCTCCAGGAAGTGTGTGAGTCTGAGGCAGGGTGTTTAGAGTCTGTGCTCCAGGAAGTGTGTGACCCTGAGGCAGGGTGTTTAGAGTCTGTGCTCCAGGAAGTGTGTGACCCTGAGGCAGGGTGTTTAGAGTCAGTATCTGTAGAAAGCAGTATCTCCATTGTGGGGTGCTGGCACCCTGTGAGCAGCACATACCGGGGTGGCTCTATCAACCTCAGGCGAGTTTTAGGGTCCATGTGGGGCTGCATAAATTCAGCAGTGAGGTGGAATGGGCGGTGAGGGAGAGGGTGGGGGGGGTGGGCGGTTGTAATATAATTTATGGTGTTATCCATCTGGGAGGCCTGCAGTTACTGTCCGGGACTCCTCATCTGTCCAACCAACACATGCACCTGAGCCAAAGCAGACAGAGAATGACGTTCACCGTTTCACCCGCACAGCCTCTCACTTTTCACATTAACCGCCCTTTTATTTATGAATTACCAGCACGTTCTTAATCAACTCTGCTCCCGGTACCTCTGCTGTAACCCCCCCGGGGTGGGGGAAGTATGTACAGTTTCACTGGAGCCGTTTAAATTCCGAAATACCTGGGAAGTGCGTGGGCAAAATGTATAACCGCTCCTGCTTGGCCGTGTTCTACCACTGAATCCAACGCGCCGTTTGTCAAATCGCTTTTTCACATTCAGCAACCTATTCCTGGACTAATTTGAGTCTGCGAAAGTGTGGTAATGTCTTGCTTTTCAGAATGAATACAGCAAACCTCAGAACATGTATGGTATATCAGCCTGGTGTGTTTATTGTGCTGTAGCAGGGTTTGGATTAGAGACCATTAGAGACCATTGGAGACGCTCCTGTTTGTTTTGTGGACGACCAGAAATGAGCCAAACCAGATAATAACAAACAATTTGGTTATTGGTTTCTGCTCCATCCCCGAAAAATAGTGTAGCGGATCATAGAGTGTGTGCCTATTGTTTGTGTTGAATTATTAAAATGGCGGAGACGTTAGTAGGTTTTAACTCTTGTTTTACACGATTGGTTGAACTGTGTGCACCTGAGTCATTGCATAGGGGGGGGGACCTCTGTTCTGCTCCCTTGTGGTTTCAGGGCCAGTTTTAGTGGCACGTAGAGAGCCGTTATGTGGTGTCGGCGGACCGTCCCAGTCCTGTATGTTTCATCGGGTCGTTCGGACCACCGGACCCGCTCATAAATAGTCCCGTTTACAATTACAACCAACCATTAAACCGAATATGAGCTTCAGAGGTTGAACATAAATTAACCATTTATATGAAATGAGAGGGAACGTGAGGTTGCCAACTCAGGGGTTTGGGAGGTGTAACTCTGGGGGTTGGGAGGTGTAACTCTGGGGGTTGGGAGGTGTAACTCAGGGGTTTGGGAGGTGTAACTCAGGGGTTTGGGAGGTGTAACTCAGGGGGTTGGGAGGTGTAACTCAGGGGTTTGGGAGGTGTAACTCAGGGGTTTGGGAGGTGTAACTCAGGGGTTTGGGAGGTGTAACTCTGGGGGTTGGGAGGTGTAACTCAGGGGTTTGGGAGGTGTAACTCTGGGGGTTGGGAGGTGTAACTCAGGGGTTTGGGAGGTGTAACTCTGGGGGTTGGGAGGTGTAACTCAGGGGTTTGGGTGGTGTAACTCAGGGGTTTGGGAGGTGTAACTCAGGGGTTTGGGAGGTGTAACTCAGGGGTTTGGGAGGTGTAACTCTGGGGTTTGGGAGGTGTAACTCTGGGGGTTGGGAGGTGTAACTCAGGGGTTTGGGTGGTGTAACTCTGGGGGTTGGGAGGTGTAACTCAGGGGTTTGGGAGGTGTAACTCTGGGGGTTTGGGAGGTGTAACTCTGGGGGTTTGGGAGGTGTAACTCTGGGGGTTTGGGAGGTGTAACTCTGGGGGTTTGGGAGGTGTAACTCTGGGGGTTGGGAGGTGTAACTCAGGGGTTTGGGAGGTGTAACTCTGGGGGTTGGGAGGTGTAACTCAGGGGTTTGGGAGGTGTAACTCAGGGGTTTGGGAGGTGTAACTCAGGGGTTTGGGAGGTGTAACTCAGGGGTTTGGGAGGTGTAAGTCTGGGGTTTGGGAGGTGTAACTCTGGGGGTTGGGAGGTGTAACTCAGGGGTTTGGGTGGTGTAACTCTGGGGTTTGGGTGGTGTAACTCAGGGGTTTGGGAGGTGTAACTCAGGGGTTTGGGAGGTGTAACTCAGGGGTTTGGGAGGTGTAACTCTGGGGGTTGGGAGGTGTAACTCAGGGGTTTGGGAGGTGTAACTCTGGGGGTTGGGAGGTGTAACTCAGGGGTTTGGGAGGTGTAACTCTGGGGGTTGGGAGGTGTAACTCAGGGGTTTGGGTGGTGTAACTCAGGGGTTTGGGAGGTGTAACTCAGGGGTTTGGGAGGTGTAACTCAGGGGTTTGGGAGGTGTAACTCTGGGGTTTGGGAGGTGTAACTCTGGGGGTTGGGAGGTGTAACTCAGGGGTTTGGGTGGTGTAACTCTGGGGGTTGGGAGGTGTAACTCAGGGGTTTGGGAGGTGTAACTCTGGGGGTTTGGGAGGTGTAACTCTGGGGGTTTGGGAGGTGTAACTCTGGGGGTTTGGGAGGTGTAACACGGGGGGTTTGGGAGGTGAAACGAGGGGTGTTGGGAGGTGTAACTCAGGGGTTTGGGAGGTGTAACTCTGGGGGTTGGGAGGTGTAACTCAGGGGTTTGGGAGGTGTAACTCAGGGGTTTGGGAGGTGTAACTCAGGGGTTTGGGAGGTGTAACTCAGGGGTTTGGGAGGTGTAAGTCTGGGGTTTGGGAGGTGTAACTCTGGGGGTTGGGAGGTGTAACTCAGGGGTTTGGGTGGTGTAACTCTGGGGGTTGGGAGGTGTAACTCAGGGGTTTGGGAGGTGTAACTCAGGGGTTTGGGAGGTGTAACTCAGGGGTTTGGGAGGTGTAACTCAGGGGTTTGGGAGGTGTAACTGGGGGTTGGGAGGTGTAACTCTGGGGGTTTGGGAGGTGTAACTCTGGGGTTTGGGAGGTGTAACTCAGGGGTTTGGGAGGTGTAACTCAGGGGTTTGGGAGGTGTAACTCAGGGGTTTGGGAGGTGTAACTCAGGGGGTTGGGAGGTGTAACTCTGGGGGTTGGGAGGTGTAACTCTGGGGGTTTGGGAGGTGTAACTCTGGGGGTTTGGGAGGTGTAACTCAGGGGTTTGGGAGGTGTAACTCAGGGGTTTGGGAGGTGTAACTCAGGGGTTTGGGAGGTGTAACTCTGGGGGTTGGGAGGTGTAACTCAGGGGTTTGGGAGGTGTAGCTCTGGGGGTTGGGAGGTGTAACTCTGGGGGTTGGGAGGTGTAACTCTGGGGTTTGGGAGGTGTAACTCTGGGGGTTGGGAGGTGTAACTCTGGGGGTTGGGAGGTGTAACTCTGGGGGTTGGGAGGTGAAACTCGGGGGGGTGGGAGGTGTAACTCGGGGGGTTGGGAGGTGTAACTCTGGGGGTTGGGAGGTGTAACTGGGGGTTGGGAGGTGTAACTCTGGGGGTTGGGAGGTGTAACTCTGGGGGTTGGGAGGTGTAACTCTGGGGGTTGGGAGGTGTAACTCGGGGGGTTGGGAGGTGTAACTCGGGGGGTTGGGAGGTGTAACTGGGGGTTGGGAGGTGTAACTCTCGGGGTTGGGAGGTGTAACTGGGGTTTGGGAGGTGTAACTCTGGGGGTTGGGAGGTGTAACTCTGGGGGTTGGGAGGTGTAACTCTGGGGGTTGGGAGGTGTAACTCTGGGGGTTGGGAGGTGTAACTCAGGGGTTTGGGAGGTGTAACTCTGGGGTTGGGAGGTGTAACTCTGGGGTTTGGGAGGTGTAACTCTGGGGGTTGGGAGGTGTAACTCTGGGGGTTGGGAGGTGTAATTCTGGGGGTTGGGAGGTGTACAGTAAAACCCGGATGTGATTCGTCGGTGCAGGAATGTGGGGACGCTACACTGGAGGTTCACTTATTTAGTTTGTCTGTCATGGTCATCTCTGGAAAGACTTCACGGGCGGCCGAATCCTTTAACTCTGGACTCGCTGTACAGTAGCGGGTAAAAACATAGTCTTTTGAATGTCCACATCCAAATCCCACACTCAAAAGAAAGGGTTCCAAAAGGTTCCTCTGTTACCCCCTTTCCACCAACACGGGTTCCTCTATGGAGACAAGCCAAAGAACCCTTTTTCTGAGAGTGTACTTTCCCCACTGTTTTAAACTTCTTCATCTCACGGATCAAATATTCCAGAGCAGCTTCCTTACCGATGGATCAGTGCAGCTCTGGGTTACTTGAAACTGGGGGAAAAAAATCACTTCAGATGAAAATTTAGAACAAGTACTGCTCATTTGCGGGTCTGTAGTAAGCTCAGCGCTTAGCTTCGGGACCGAATACGGGCTTTGAACCCGCAACCCGTGACATCAGGGCCCCACGCTCAAAACCACAAGCCGTTTAGCCTGGTGAACTGGACACTGTCGGTCCAGGTAAACACCGCTCCTGTTGCGTATAGCTTTACTGTGGCTGCAGGCAGCAGCCTTCTCCCAGGCCTAGTCTCCTGTTACCGAGGTGAGTTAATTAGGCAGAGATGTGTTTTGGTAAAGGATCAGTAACCAGCGAAGGATCCTCAGGGGCCGACTGCGTTTCAGAGTCAATAGAGGCGCCTCAGTCCAGGCAGTGTCATTACCGCCAGCGTCCGCAACACAGGCGCCCGCTCCTGTGTTTTCACAGAGCATTTCAGCGCTGGGAAAGAATGTAACGGGTCGGAAGTATCCAATCACAGGCCTGGAGAAAGAAAGGGGGGTGTGTGTGTGGGGGAGGGGGGGGGGGGGCGGGTGGCGGGTGATACTGACGTACCAGCATTGCTTTTGTTGGACCCGGCCATTTAAAAACATGGCTTAAGGAAAACTACGGCTGTGTCCGAATCCGAGCGCTATCTACTGCGTTCTGTTTACTATGTACTAGCATACTGTATACTGCTTACTGCATACTGTTTATTGACATGCAGTATGTGAAAAATATCCTCCATATTATTAACTGCAAAAACCCGGAAATAAGTATATCATTCTATTGAATACTGAATAGGTGCGCTGATTCGGGCACGGCCTAGGAGTTAAAGTCAAGCCGCTGGACCGAATGTCGAGCCGTCGTGCTCGTGGCCATGGGGACCCCGTTAGCTTGCCTGAACCCACTCTCACCCCCCTCCCATTTTGTTCGGTTTCCTCCATTTAATTTTGGTTTTGTAGGGATTTTGTATGATGATATACCTGGTCCCTGCTAATAACAGTGATTGAGGCTCTGGTGAACAGCGTGAGTCATAGCTCCCCTCTCAACAACCACAGCTCTGTCCTTGGGCACTGTTAGACATTTTTGGTTAATGATGCCCCGCCCCCCCGGTAATGGGACCAGTGAGAGTAATAGCAAACAGCATTCGGAAAGAAGAGCCTCTTAAAAAAAATTATAATAATAAAATAAAAAAGTGCTCGTTTTTGAATGGCATCCAGCTCTAGTTAGGAGGGAATCAATTATTTAGCGGCTGGGTGGGAGAAGCCCCTTGAGCGACGGCTCAGGAGATGTTGATAGAGGATGCGCGTGTCCCGTGGGCTTCCAAACACATTCTGGAGGCCGGAATGGTCCCAATTTTCCTGAAAATGGGATGCCGAATCTAAGAGCCCGTGCCCTTGAGTGCCCTTGGTCAATTGTTTCCAAATGCTTCTGGGAGTTTTCGCTGGATTGGCTGCTGGAATTGATTTCAGTCTATTCGGCCAATCAGGCTCCTGTCTGCCTGGCTGATTCCCATGGGAGCAGAACTCTGATCTGCGTTGTGATTCATGAGTGGCTGTCCAATGGGAAATCGTCTCCCACTCATATTTACACTGTTCTTTCTGTTGATGTTGGGATACTTACTGCCGGGTGCATCTCAGACCCTTCTGGCCCAGAAAGATCACAGAAAAGTAAATCCATGCCAGCTATGTGTTTAGGTACCGATTGGCATTGCATTTCATGAAACAACTCATTAAAAAGCAAACACCGTAAACAAAGCTTGTGTAGAAATACAGTATTTTTGTACTGAGTACCATGATTATTTAATTAGTTCAATCAAGTGTCCTAGCGCTGGGCTAAATTTAAAAAAAACCTGCACCCACATCGGCCCCTTTTCGGATAAGATTGGACGGGGTGTAGACATAGACATTCTTAGAAATAAAATGGATGACGAGTTCTACTCAACTGTGGATTAAACACTGTTGGACTAAATCACGCTTTTGATTAATCAACCCCAGCAGAAAACACTTCTGTTCATGTGTTTCATAAATATTTCATAAACAGGTAAGAATCGTTGGCTTATTTCTCTCTTTTTTTGATCCTGGAGAGAGCAGCGGACGCAAACCAACCCTGACAAACGTACAAGAATGCGAGAAGTTGCGAGCCCAGCAGAATCAACCGAATTTCAAAACAGGACAGGGAGCACTTCAAAAAAAAAAAAAAAAAACGTAAAAAAAGGGCTATTTTTGGCCAAGAGCTCGCCTCAAATGACATTTTCAGAAGCTCTTCCCTCCGTTTTGAGTGATGGGTATTTACACGGTGCGGACCACTGTCAGAGAATGGAAAATTCTTTACCTGATGTTGAAATAATTGTGGGCAATTATGCTATTACAACGCAGCAATTTGGCCTTTTTCGGCGTAGGCTGAAATTCCACCGTATCGGCCTGCGAGAACGATTTTGAGCCCGCTGATATTTTAACCTCCCTCCGTCTGCATTTTGCCGAAATGACATAGATTACCAGGTAGTGAGGGGGGATTCTGGAACCTTCTCTACAGTGAGAGCGGCATGTCGGAGTTCGTATGGCAGCGCGGGGCTGTTTTCATTAGCGCCGGCCTGCGTCCTGGGCTCAGTTGCACGCCTGTGGCGGTCTGGGTTTCCGAGGGAGATGAGATACCTGCCCTCGCCAAGCGCAGCAGAGTCGCTGCACTTTCGTCTGTCTTTCCAGATTTTTCTGGAATTCTTGATACGAGCCATGCACACACTTACAGCCAATGGGACTGCTCTCTACCAGCTCACAAACAATACTGGTTGAGAAGCCTTCCTGCTGTGACGTGCGCTTTCGAGACTCACAAACCTAGTTTAGTTGAACAGTCAGTTATTTTTAAAATGAGTTGCCCTACTCGTGTTGGGCCACTTTGTGCTTTTCTGATATGCATAATATGCTTTCTCTCTATCAGAGAGCACCCATTCTTAATTTTGCAGTCCTGCAATATCACGACATGCGGTGGTTACAACTTAAATGGCTTCCCAAAGCAAATAATAACTAAATGCCATTTTGATTCCTGCTTATTTATGGTAAGTATGTGATGAGACTAAGATATCCTTCCAAAAGGCACGATTTGAAGCCATTGTCGTGTCGTTAAGTGTGAGGTAATTCTTAAATTTTTTGAGTCAAAATCCAGTGCTTTGTGTCCTCACTGAGAGGGTGAGATTTCATTCACAGAGAGAAGAGGTGTGGCTTCAGTAGTGGGTGTGGCTTGGTAGTGGTTATGACTCTGTAATTGGTGAAAAAGTCGTGTCCCCAGAGCTCACAGCAGTTGCCGCCAACTCTCTGAAGAGCGGCGCACCTCTCGCACCTCTCTCTCTACCTCTCTCTCTCGCTCTATCTCTCTCTGTATCTCTCTCTCTCTTTTGCATGTGCACACACCTTACCTTTTTTTTTTTTTTAACCCTAGCCTAACCTTTTTTTTTATACCTGCCCCAGATTCTAGGTAATCATATACAGTGCTTTCGTATGAACACTCTTTCAAATTTTGCTGTTTAACAGCTCAAATTAAGATATGTTTCAATGGGCTTTTTGTTACTCATCTACACAAAGTGCTCTATAATGTCAAAGTGGAGTAAAATGTTTTGATTATTTCACTATTGGATACACCAGAGCTTATTTTTAAGCCTTTACAGCAATGGGTGTATTTTTTTCTCTACTTTGACATTATTAAAATAAACTTGTCGTAGTCTATACAGTGTAGCAACTCATGAAGAGTTCTCTCCAAAAGTAAATACATGTTCCAGCCATGGGGAGTTCCAGATAGTGCAGTTAACGGTTATCCATCAAACGTAACTCCGTACCTCCTGCTTCAATCCTCAGGCCAGTAAGATCGACAACGCAGTAGCTATCAAACCTAACGTTATATCTTATACGCAAAAGGCAGTGAAATATCACCGGCCAGTTAACTATGGTTAACGATACGAAAACAACTCAAGTAAATATCTTTGAGGCTACAAGATAACCATCACGTTAGCAAGCCAACAAGACGCTAGGACTTAAATGTTGGTTTTAATGGTTTGACGGAAAACATCACAAGCAGAAGTGGCTGGCTAGCAAGCTTGCCAACTCGCCAGCTCACAATTACTAGCTAACTTAACTCAACAGGTGTCGACGTTAGTGAACTTAGGTTAAACAATCAACTCGCCAGCTCGCATTAGCTAAACTATTGACTTTAACTTACATGACTGAAAACGTTATAGCAATTCAGTGTTTCTTCCTTGTCTGCAGAGGAAAGTTCTTGTATTTTATTACTCACATTAACGTTACTCTTATTGTCCATTTAGACAGTGAGCAAAGAAGCCTGCTTGTTACTTAGCTAGCCAGCTATCGCTACATGACGAGTTATCTCTGCTTGCTATGCTACGAGCAGATATTCCAGATAACATAACGTTAAGCTAGCGGTAACATTTTGTTAGCACGCTATCGTTGGAGATCACAATGGTGAACGAAGTTGCGTTAAACTTTCTCCATCTCTCGCTTCTGATGGTCCCGAATGAAGTGACAACAGATACGTTTTTATCTCTTTACAGATCAGCTATCTATACCATACAGCATTCAACTTAGCCAGCTAGACTAGATGACTAGATAGTTAACGTATAATGTTATGACTCTAATAGAAGACATCATAACTACCGTACAGGCCAACTATGATAAATCAATCTGAAGCTGTTTACAGCTAGAGAAAGCAGGTAGAAAGATACCAAGTTCGCTAACAAAACAGCTATAAAACCCCTGACACTTCGCGTTAAAGTTACGCGGCATGATGAGCAATGAATGCGGCAGCGAATGCCACTGGTCCGGCAGGCAAGATAGGCTAACGTTAGCTAACTCGCAGGCACGAAGCTTGTTTATGCACAACCACAATTTTCTACAACAAAAATATGTTTATGATGTACATATAGACTAATATATATATTTCATACGTAGCCTACAGCCTCCAACTTAGCCAGCTAACGTTAACGTTACACCAAGTACGTTAACGTTAACCATGCAGACAGTTAACGTTATACTTAACGTTATGACTCGTAACATATCTAGAAGACAGCATAACTATCGTAACGTTATACCATGGTAAATAAATCTGAATTAAAACACCTACATGAATCACTAACGCCACGCTTATTCAGGAACGTCTGCCTAAATTAAATTGCACATACATTTTTTTAACCGTGTCTGCAGCACCACAGACCACAGTTAAGTAGCGCTTATGAGTTGAGTGCGCGTTCGCGCTTTAAAAACTATTTTGGGAAACGCGTGTTGACGCAACAATAGGCCTGTGGGCTGACGCAATTTATGTCCATTCCCATTGGGCTACAGAGGCTTCTTTCATCGATACTGACAAGACAATGGCCTATCATATTCCGGTTCTGGTAGGGGGGGCACCAGGGGTGGCCAATCAGATTCCAGTGGGGGCCAGTGCCACCCCTGGCCCCCTACTGGCCCCGCCCCTGGCACACACGCTCAAGGAAAAAATAACATTGCTTCCCTTTCATAAAAATACTGACTGAATGTAATTACTGCCCCAGGGGAGGACCCGCCTTGGCCCTGGGCTGCCTGCGCTGCGTTATTTCCAGAGCCATGGACACCGGGCCCCCTCTACACTGAACACTAGGCCCCTGCTACACTGACCGCCGGGCCCACGCTACACTGACCGCTGGGCCCCCGCTCCACTGACCGATGGGCCCCCTCTACACTGACCACTGGGTATGGTTAATAACGCAGCCAAAACAGATATGGCTAATAACGTCCTTCACTTCCCGCTCCCTATGAAGTCAAACCCTCAACTGTACCCCAAACCTTATTTGTAGAGGAGTAATCAAAATACTGAAATACTGAAACCTCAATATTAACCACAAATGACGCCTCAGTCTAAACATAAATCGACCATAACACTAACCACAAATCACCCCTAACACGAGCCATAAATCAACCCTGCCACTAACCACAAATCCTCAATAGCACTAACCACAAATCGCCCGTAACACAAACCACAAATCACTTTTTGTGTAATTGGACAACTTAGTGCAACATCGTGAAACTTCATACATCGGCTGTATCGCACGCGCTTGCAGTGGCATATTTTTACATGTGTAAGTACATTGTAATAACAGTGTAGTAACACAGGCGAAGTGCCCAGAGCTGAAGTGCACACTCAGAGTTCCTGGGCGTGCCGCGGCTCACTGAGGCGAGTGCCCTATTTACTGCCCCGGGGCTGTTCCGCCAGCGCCCTGACGCATGACGAAAGCACGGAGCCAGTGCCCGTGACGGTGACGTGGGCGCGGTCTGCCCTGCAGCTGGGTCCGGGAGTGGGCTTAGAGGGTGCGACCCGCTGGCTAAGCCTGCCCCAAAATAGAGCCTCCGCTCCCTGCCAGGCCAGCTGTGACTGGGGCCTGTCCAGAGCACACATGCTTACACCTCCCCAGATCTCTTCCTCCTCCTTACGAACCGTTAAAGGAACACTGCCTCGCACCTCCCCAAACCTCCTTCTCACGGACCGTTAAAGGAACACTGCCTAGCACCTCCCCATCTTTTCTCCTGCTCGTCAGCTCCATACTGGCCCTCAGCAGAGTGCAGCCTCCTCCTTACCCCCCTGACCGCGAGTGGAACCGCTAATGTCTCATAAACACCCCCCCCCTTCTGCTGAGCTTGTCACTGACCGCTAAATAAAGAGAGCGTCACACCTCTTCACCTCCTCTTATCCCCTGCAGCTCCTCTCCTTACTGACTGTGAATGGAACACAGGAGCACAAACACCACCTCCTTTTCTTCTCCTCATTTCAGCTGGCCTCTAAATGGGACATCGGGGCGCAAGAGCCGCACCGGTCACTGGTCAAATCCCCCACATCCTTATGTAGAACTGGATGGGGCACACGTGTGTTGGATGACAGCATCCAAAAATAAACAAACAAGCGTTAATGGCGGAAATAACCTTTCTGTCTCCCGTTCGCCCTGCTGTGCATTACGGTATGCTTCTGTACCTTTGAGTTTAATCGCTAGGCCATCAGGCAGCGTGGTTAGCGGCTACGACGTAACGGCTGCTCCCGGTTCACCTCCTGGCATTAACGCTAATAGGCATAACGAGCGTGACCTTTCCGCGTAAGCCTCGCCTGCGAGCGGCCGACCGCAGGCCGGAGATGGGCCCTTTCCTCCCCCGTAATTAGCCTCCTTCAAGCAGATGTTTGGTCTCACCCACAGACATTTCAGAATGGAGAGAGAGAGAGAAAAGAGAAAGGAGAGAGAAAGACGGCCAGGACCAGCCTCGTGCGGTCCTCCAAGCTTTACCGAAGATACCTTTTAAAAACATTTTTGCGCTTTAAGGGGGCTGTTTGTGGAAGGAGACCAGCCGCGCTCTGCCCTGCACCGTGCCTCAGGCGGCTCCTTCTGCTGGAGTAATGAAGTTAGCGGATCAGGCACCTGTCCATGGCGGCTAGGTGTGCTCACAGCGCCCCAGTCAGTCACCTCGGGGGGGGGGGGTTTGGAGGAACAGTGCATGATGGGAGGGGGGGGGTGTTGCCTAAAGACAAGAGCAGGTGGGAGAAGGTGCATCGCTTCAACAGAGTGCTTTTTTGGGTGTGTTTCTCCTCGGCTGGGCAGAGTAGGTGAGGTTTAGTGTCCGTTGCTGTGATGTTACCCTTGGAGGGGGAAGCGGTGGGGGGAGGGGATGGGAAGTGTGATGCTGAGTCAGTGTGTAGAGGGGGCGGTTTTATCTCCACAGTGGCACGGGTCAACAGCTGGGGGTTCAGGCAGGGGGCTGGCAGGGGGGCGCAGTATTCTAGTATACAGTCAAGCCGGAATTTATCACAGGTGGACTCCAATTAAGTTGGAGAAACATCTCAAGCAGTATCAGTGGAAACAAAATGCACCTCAGCTCACTTTTGGGTGTCATATCAACTATATGCACACTTGTGTACATATGATATTTTACATTTTTAATAAATTAGCTGTTTTCACTTTGTCATTATTGGCTATTGTGTGTCGATGTTTGAGGCAAAAAATTAACTCAATCTATTGTAAAATATGTCTGTAACGTAATAAAACGTGGAGAAGGTGAAAGGGGTGTGCAGACTTTCCGGCTTGACTGTAAGTGTATGATTGATGGAAAGTGAATTTGTCTGATTTGATGGAGGCAGGGCAGAAGACTCATCTCATATCCACACACACGTCCTCTGGACCAGGCCTCTGAGGATGTATACAACACAACAGCAGAAAAACCTGGAGTCAGCACCAGAAAGACTCATGTGTCTCCACTAGCTGTAACGTCTTGGCGCGATGCTGTTGTTTATTTGCTGTGGAAGCAGCTCGATGCCTTTGGCTTGAGTCATGGGCTCTGTTCCCCTCTTACTGAAGAATGTGCTGAAACAATATAGAGGGGACGCCCACGCATCGGGACGCTCCGCGTGAGGCTACGGCCTCCCCCCCCACTCCTCTTAAAACGGGCCCTCTGCTACACAGGGCAGAGATGCTGCGAAGGCCGACGCTGGCGAAGAGAAGTCCTCGCGATGTGAGTCGCCCCCGCGTCATGTGATGTCATGGCCCTCGCGGTCAAACATGTCCGGAATGCCAGACAAAGGGTCTGTTTTCTCCACGCTGCTTTCCCTGGAATTTTTTCCCGAGGTTCCTTTTTCCTCGCAAGGGCTGCATCGTAAACACTCCCTGGTTTCAATCACGCGGCGTTCCAAAAATAAAAACAAAAATGTCCCCCCAAAAAAAAGCGTCTCGCATGAGATCATTCATATTTCTGGTGAACTTCCTTTAATCATTTTCAGAGACAAAAGTTTAGCAGACCTCTATTTTTTTATTTTTTTTAAATAGTCGTAACTGCGGTAAGTTTGTTTGCCTGATGACCGAAAGTCAGCATGGAGTATCGTTGGGAGTAAACTCTGTAACCGATGCCCGGTGAACAAAGATGGCTGAAAGCAGAGATAAGGTTTGACCTTGTTTGTAGATTGCAGGCACCTGTGAGAAATGAGGTATTGATGAAAAAGGCCGAGTGAAACTAAAGCATCACCTGGGTTAACCAAAGGCTTTATTAAAGTGATGGTCAAGGAAAATCCGTAATACGCTTATAACCACGTTATTTATGGCTATTAAAGTATGTATTGAGCACCAATAAAGCGCAAGGAATAAATTCCATTGCAATCTCGTTAAATTTCAGTCTATCTATATCTCTTCATTCCTGTATGCTAAAAAAAGGGTGGAGTTGAAATGGATCCATGGTGACATAAACCTCAACCAATACATACTTTGATCTCATTACATAACTCCTCTCATAGTTTGAGGCGAATAAAACCGTTTGCACTTCTGTCCCACTAAGAAATCCTGTCTGAACCAAACTCGTTTTGTTTGAGAATAGTTGTCCGCGTTATCAGCATTTGGATTTGGAATAGTTTGTTAGCTAAAGTGTTTATTCGTGTATATAAGTGTTTTTCCGCTCTCCTTATCCCTATACCAATATTTTATCCCTCTCCCAATCTTTCACCTTTTTATCCATCCCTCCGTGGTGCTAGCTAGTGACAGCTCAGCATGGAAACAAACGAATCAGTCACGTGTCGTTTTTACTTGGTGCACTGCTCATTCGTCAGATAATAATCAAAAAGAATAGATAGTTAAGATTTTGCCAAATAAACCATGCCTTGGAAATGGTTTTGTCGTATTGTTCAGTGGCTGGTAACAGTAACAAAAATAGACGAGAACCATTATCCACAAAGTACTTAATTGACATGCACGTAATTTTCGTTCGATTAGCAAATAAGAAAGTTATTAACAGTTCTAGAACTTGTAGCTGTGCAGCAGGAAGTGCTATATTGAGTGGTTCTATGTGTCCAGTTGTTTTTGACCAGAGCCGGTTCTAGGCATAAGCAACAAGGGTGGTCGCCTAGGGCCCCAATTTGTTTTGGGAAATGCCAAACGAATGGGGGGTCTCGTCTAGGGCGTCAGAACAGCTAGAGCCGAGCCTGGTTATGACAAACGTTTTCAACCATCTTACCAGCATGTCCAGTATTTAAAATGATAAGTGCTAAATTTGGATGGGGAGTCACTGTTGCTTCCTGCTTCCTTTGGAGGAGTTGGTAGCATGCTGTCCTGGAGTTAACTTGGGCTTATCACTTTCGTAACTCTTATTTTCCGTCTCGCTGGCCTGGATAGAATATTTCACCGAATGTCAGTGGTCTGGGTCGGAGCTGTTGCCAAGGTTAGTTAGAATTTTAATGCTGTGTTTTAGTAAAACACGCGCATGTTTGTATATGCAGTATTTCATTGCAGGAAGCTGCAATGGGCGGTTAGGGTTGCCAGATTGTGGAAAGCTCACCGCAGGCCGTATCTAACCCACGTGAGGCTGTCAGAAGGGGACTCATCAGTCTTCTGTGGTTTGTATTTTGAGACGGGGCATTTATCGGCGGGGCGGCCGAACCCGTCCCGCCGCGGAACGAACGCCACGGCACACATGTGGTTCCAGGGCGATGCCGCTTTTTGGCGAGCGCGGACGAGCGCTCGGGGTACCGCGGTCATCAGAAACCCCCGCCGTGGTTCTCCCACCGGAGAATTCCCCCAACCCCCCTCCCCCCCTCTCCAATTTACTTTTGGGACGAGTGCAAATATTTTTTCCGCAAATCAAATTGAAGCCCATCCTGCTGCTAATCGGTCATCATCTCTCGACCAGACCCCTCCTCCCCGTCTCTTCTGCCTCACAGTATGTGAGAGTGTGTGTGTGCATGTGAGTGTGTGTGTATGTGTGTATGTGTGTATGTGTACGTGTATGTGTGTGCGTATGTGAGTACACGTGCGCGCGTGCATGTGTGTTATTTCACCCTGTGTATAATTTGTGATTGTTTATAGTTTCTGGGGCCGTTGTGAGGCACCAGATGTGGGCCCACATGTGGCAGTGACCGCAAGGCCGGGTCGGGACCGGGGGACTTTCTGCGGGCCTGGACTTTGTGTCACAGGAGGGAACACTGAGATCTCTTGTCACGCTAGTACACCCCTATCACGTGTGTGTGTGAGTGAGTGAGTGTGTGTGTGGGGTGTGTGTGTGGCACTCGCTTGGAGAGGCAGCAGATCTGTCATGCTCGCGCACCTCTATTACATACGTAGCACAGGGCCAAGGGTCTCACGCTAGCGTACCTCTATCACGTGTTCTGTACACGGTGCTGGGGCTTTCACACATGCATATATACATATATACATACATACAGTACATGCATTACATTTTTACATTTAACAGAACCTTTTTAAACAGATTACATTTTAACATCTATGTATGCAACTAATTTTACTGAAGCAGTTCAGGTTAAGTACTATACTCAAGGGCAGGACCCCAGCATGGAGTCCGTCTCACAGCCTTTACAGTGCAAACCCAGTTTCCTACTATTCTGCCATACTACACTACCCATAATACAGTTTTTCTGTGACAGGTTGGGCAGAGCTTTCTTTCTTTCTTTTGTCACATGGGTCTTGACCCTCTCATTCCAACCTGCTGTTTCTCTCTCCCTCTCTTCCGCCTCTCTGTGTGACATCAGACTGGGCTCTGTGCCCGCGGTGACTGCAGACTGCCAGGCTACCCACAATCCCTCAGCAGAGGTCAGGGGTCAGTCTGTCACAGGGAGGACAGCTTGAGAATGACTGAGCGTCAGGGTCTAGACTAAACAGGCCACTGATGAAGAGGCGGCACGCGCATACGAGGCCTGCGTTTCCTCTACGCTTTGTGTCTTCAGTCAGGCCTGCGGCCAAAGCCTGTGTGTGTGTGTGTGTGTGTGTGTGTGTGTGTGTGTGAGAAACACAAGAATCCACAGAACAATGCCTCAGTGAAGAGCCTGGCATCATTACGTATACATACGACCCCTCTGTAAACATTACCATGTAAGGGCAGGACGCTCGTACACCGCGCTCGTACATTAGAGGGGGAATGTGTCAGTGTTTATGTATGGCTGTGATATTAGACCCTCACCTGACACAGAGAAACTGTGATGTTTTTGTGATGTTTTTCTGCTGCCGATGAGACGCTGGACAGACCGTGTCAGACGGGAGCAGACAGACACGGCACAGTTCTGGAGGGTAGCGTTAAACTTATTCACCGGAGCAACAAGCGCTTTCTTTAGCCGCCGCAACATAAGTTAAAAAGGGTAAAATAAAATAAAAAGGGTTATATTTTGTACTTTAAATAATTACTAAGTAATTGTACTTTAAATACAACTTTTTTTGTACCAAAATCCTTATGTGGTTTTTACAAGGGACCCCCTTGGGTGTGGGTGGGGGGCAGGAGGACAGGACTACTGAAGTGAATATTGCAGTTAAGCGCCGCCTGTCATGGCCACCTCTTGCAGAATTGCACCTTTAATGCTTTCTTATGTAGTTATTCTTGGGGCGGCCACTGTAAGCTAAATATTTAGATGCCTTTGAGGAGGAGAGCAGAGAATCCTGGAAAGTGATGGACAGCTGCCAAACGAGCAGTGTAGATTTCGGCGGGGGAAGGGGGGGGGGGGTATAACCACAGTTACCGTGCAGAGTGAACACTCGAGCGCCTCAGATGGTCGTTTCTCTACTCCACACAGCTCCACTCACAGAGGTGGCATTGGGCTTAAATAGCATTTTACGCAGCTTACCTTTACTTACATACAAGTCATTTGGACAGCAGGATATTTTACTGAAGTGATTTGGGTTAAGTTTCTCGCTCGAGAGTATGTCGGAAGTGCCCCTCGTGGCTGTTGAACCAGCAAACCCAGAGGTACAAACCCAGGTCCATAACCTATGTGCTACACTTCTTCTAGAGGAGAATTCTGGAAAGGGGCTTTGTGGAGCGTAAGCGTTGTTAGTTTGCACAGGACAAAGAGAGACTTCTCTGATCCCAGATCAGCTGTAGTTTCAGTTCCAGCTGTGATGGCGGACGTTCGGAAGAGGGTCACTTCAGCTGACCCCGCGGACGGAGAAAGTCGCCCACAGATTTTGCAAGGCAATGGAGCTGTCAATCAAGGGTGTCAGCGGCACCAATAGAACCCGAGGAGGGACACAGGGCGGTGAGAGTGGGGGGGAGGGGCACCCCAAAAGAGGCCGTCCCAGCAAAGAGTCCACTTCCTCACGTCTCATTCTCCAGCCTGCGCTGGCTTTGAAGCACCAGCTGTGTGGAGCGCTGGCTCCTGCGTTAGGCTCTACGGGGGGAGTGGTTCCGTCTGACCCTGCAGTCCGTTACTGCAGCTTTATTAGCTCACTGGCGCTAAGTCAAATAAAGCGGCATTCTCTACGGCCTGCTCACCGACCGCACCGCCAGGTCAGCGATGAGTCAGGGATTAATTTAGAAACACTGACTCGCACCCTGAGCTTCACACTGTGGGAGTCTTTTTGAAACAAATACAATCAAAGAGTCAAACATCTACTCAGAATATCCCTCAAAATATGCATCTGTGAACACTGCGTTGTGTAAATAGGTAAATAAATGAATAACGCTAAAATTATGTTGGACACCGTTGTCTAATCACTGGGCCCTTCTCCAGCACTGTACCCAGACAGAACCAGGCCAGAGAGAAAGAGACGGGTTTGCCCCCAGGATTGATCTGGGATCAGTTTATGCCGGGTTGGTTCTGCTGGGGACCGGGTTTGGAGCGGTCCGGTACCGAGTGGGTCATAGGCGTGGGCCTCCCTTGAGAGGCGCAGCAGCGTCGGGGGGGGTTCTTGCCCGTTTTCGGCCAGGCCCCTCAGCTGAGACTCTCGTCCGCGTGGACGGCGTTTGTTTCCCCTTAACTCTGCAGAGCAAACAGCTGAGGGGCTCCCGCTTGATGCCTCGCAGCTGCGTTTGGACACGCTCTGTCGTCACTTCAAAGCAGCCGCGAGACTACGAGCGTGCGCCGGCACGTCTCTGTCTGCGGAGAGTCAGAGCATCGACAGAAGCTCCTGTGTTTCTCAGCTCGCTAAATAAAGTGTTCACATGTCGTGTGTAAGAGGAAGCAGGCCTGTGCTCAGTAAATAACATGTTCACATGTCGTGTGTAAGAGGAACCAGGCCTGTGCTCAGTAAATAACGTGTTCACTTGTCGTGTGTAAGAGGAACCAGGCATGTGCTCAGTAAATAACGTGTTCACTTGTCGTGTGTAAGAGGAACCAGGCCTGTGCTCAGTAAATAACGTGTTCACTTGTCGTGTGTAAGAGGAACCAGGCCTGTGCTCAGTAAATAACGTGTTCACATGTCGCGTGTAAGAGGAGCCAGGCCTGTGCTCAGTCAATAACGTGTTTACATGTCGTGTGTAAGAGGAACCAGGCCTGTGCTCAGTCAATAACGTGTTTACATGTCGTGTGTAAGAGGAACCAGGCCTGTGCTCAGTCAATAACGTGTTTACATGTCGTGTGTAAGAGGAACCAGGCCTGTGCTCAGTAAATAACGTGTTCACATGTCGTGTGTAAGAGGAACCAGGCCTGTGCTCAGTAAATAGCGTGTTCACATGTCGTGTGTGAGAGGAATCAGGCCTGTTTTGAGTATCAACATGTTTACGCTCCTCTCCAAGATGGAATGTTGTTTGGAAATGTGTGGATCTTCATGCAGTGCTCTGTACTATAGAGGTGTGTGTGCGCGCGTGTGTGCGTGTGCGTATGCTTGAGTACTTGTGTGCCTGCATGTGTCTGCATGTATGCGTTTGTGAGTGTGCATCTATGTGTGTTTTGCACGTGTGTGTTTGGTAGCGTGTGGGTCATACAGCTGCCGCACACATGACTGTTCTATCTCTCAAGCCTCTGTCTGTCTGACAGTGTGTAGGGGCTACTCGCCCGTCCCTGTTTCCAAACACACACACACACACACACACCTCATCTCACTCAGGTCCCGTCGTGCTCTGCACAGCCCCCGTCCAGACACACGCCCGCACGCGCACACACACACGCAAACACACTCATCCCACTGTCCAGACAGAGTTGTAACTTTTCAGATGACTGTTACGGTCATATTTGACTCATTCGCTGCAGGTTGTTTCCATGATGGAGGTCAAAGTTCATCCTCTTTTGTTTGCATTCAGTTCCCATTTTTCTTTTAATCCCTCCATTTCCGTTCCTCACGTTTAAATTTAAGACGAATGAAGATGCGACGACCACCCCGCCCCCACGGCAAAGGTACTGCCGTAGAGATGTACTTATTTACGGCCTCTCTTTCCTGACCAGCAGCCTCCTGGCACGCTCCACGGGCGTAGGCTAGCGCCCTGCACGGTATGCTCTCCTTAAACTATGCAGAGAATCCCAGCTGCGCTGAGCTCACCCAGCCCCCTGTAGCGGAGCGAACGAGACACAGGGCGAGCGTTAAATACGGCGGGTCTCGAGCAGTAAGCGCCGTGGAGTTTTAGGGAGCCCAGCGCTGCGGGATGGGGCGGAGCGGGGAGGCTTTCTCACGCAGCCTGCAGACCGAAGCGGGCCCATACATCAGAGAGTCACGGCTGTAAATTAAACCGCAAACGAACCGAGCCCCAGCTGTGCCTCGGACTGCATTGTGGGTAATTGTTGGTAATATGCACGTTGAAGCCGTTCGGAGGTGATGAACGGGGAAGAATGGGGTTCATTCGAGATAAACTATGCATCCCACATTTAGAGGTCTGTCTGAACTCCCGAGAACACTGTGGTTCAGAGCCCAGTGAGAACATGGCTGCTTTTCCCACAATGCAGTTGTGTGTGACTGGTTCACTGACTGTATGACTCGCTTTGCTTGAACACGTTCTCTGGTTTGTATGACAGCGGTTAACTTTTCTTCAGGTGTTTTTTTTTTGTTTTCCGGTTGCTTGGAGCTGGCACATGCTCCACTGCTCGTAACGATCTCGGAGGCCGCCGATCCCAAGTTGGCTCGCTGTAAAAGGGGACGTCGGCAGAGATGACTGGGAGATAGGGTGTGGTCAAATGGTGCACTAAAATGTGTCATAATGTGGGGGGTGGGGGGGGGGTTTGTGGGGCCTGAGTTACTGTTTAATCAACTGTGTTAACTGATCAAATGCTGTGCTTGACAAGTGCTGGATACAAATTAAACCTGTAACCTCGGAGGAAAGTAGGAGTTGAGCATCTGGTTGGCCTGTAGCTCAATCTATGTTAAAGGGATGGTAGCTCGGGGGGAAGCATGTTTTTGGGCTGAGTTCCAGCACTTCCATCTGTCTGGCATAACCGCGGCGGCGCCGTCCGAAACGGGACAGTCCAGGAAGCTGCTTCTCCGCTGACTCAGGGGCCGATGTCCCGGGGAGCAGGCTTTCCCGTGGGAACACATCGCCGAATAATAACGCTGATAATCCGTTTCCAATGGCGAGTGCCTCTCCGCGTCACACAGGCCACGCCCCGACGTTCGACTCCATGCACACCGCGCCACGCCCCGGCGTTCGGTCTGGTACCCACGCTCCCCTCTCGTCTGACCCCAGCGGTCTCCTCTCTCCTCTCTCCTCAGGCCTGGAGCTGTCAGCGGGGCGGCAGGAGGCGTTTGACATTTACAGGAAGGATCACGAGGACAGCCTGGTCATCGAGGACAACAAGGTGCTCCTCAAACAGAGGTCAGTGTGTTAGGGGTTTACTCTGTGGGGACTGTTAGAGGTCTGTGTGTTAAGGGTATAGAGTGAGTATGGTGTTCAGACAGAGCTTAGCGTTATGGGTGTTCAGTGACTGTCTGCATAAGGGTCAGTGTTGGGGGTACAGAGTGAGTATGGTGTTCAGACAGAGCTTAGCGTTATGGGTGTTCAGTGACTGTGCATAAGGGTCAGTGTTGGGGGTACAGAGTGAGTATGGTGTTCCGTGACTGTCTGCATAAGGGTCAGTGTTGGGGGTACAGAGTGAGTATGGTGTTCCGTGACTGTCTGCATAAGGGTCAGTGTTGGGGGTACAGAGTGAGTATGGTGTTCAGACGGAGCTTACCGCTATGGGTGTTCAGTGACTGTGCATAAGGGTCAGTGTCAGGGGTATAGAGTGAGTATGGTGTTCCGTGACTGTCTGCATAAGGGTCAGTGTTGGGGGTACAGAGTGAGTATGGTGTTCAGACGGAGCTTACCGCTATGGGTGTTCAGTGACTGTGCATACGGCTCAGTGTCAGGGGTATAGAGTGAGTATGGTGTTCCGTGACTGTCTGCATAAGGGTCAGTGTTGGGGGTACAGAGTGAGTATGGTGTTCAGACGGAGCTTACCGTTATGGGTGTTCAGTGACTGTGCATACGGGTCAGTGTCAGGGGTATAGAGTGATATTCCTGCTATAGATTGAGAGCCGTGATTATATAGAGGTTAGTGTTAGGGCTAAAACATTGGTGACTGTTAGACAGGTGAATGGCTGGTGTTGAGTTTTGAGAATGAAAGCAGGTTCGAGGTGCTCATCAGTCACATTGCTGGGCACTGGTGGAGCACTATAGTCTAGATACAGGAGGTTGTGGGTTTGAGTCTCCGGTGCTGTGTAGATGGTAAATGGTAAATGGACTGCACTTATATAGCGCCTTTATCCAAAGCGCTTTACAATGGCCTCTCACTCACCCGTTCACACACACATTCACACACCAATGGCGGCAGCCACCATGCAAGGCGCTAGCCTGCTCATTGGGAGCAATTTGGGGTTCAGTGTCTTGCCCAAGGACACTTTGACATGTGGACAGGAGGAGCTGGGGATCGAACCGCCAACCCTGCGTACAGCGGACGACCCGCTCTACCTCCTGAGCCACAGCACAGGACCTCTATCGCTCTGTTGTATATAAAGCACACCTGCATGAATCGAATTCACTGCAGATGTAGTTTTAAAGTGCCGTAAATCTCCCCGTCAGAGGATGTGAGCGGAGGCACCGTTTCCCGTGCGTGGGTTGGTAATGTCTGAACAGAAACCAAGGACGTTTGTACGGGTTCCCCGCACCCACTGCTCTTGGGGTTCAAGGTCATGTGATCACAGAATCAGGGGGAAACTGACCTCTCTTGGTTGGGCACCAGCATTGCCTTTCCGTGAGCATAGTAAATCAACTGTATATAACATAACATAACTTAAGGACAGGCCATTCACCCCAACAATGCTCGCCATTTTCCTACCACTAAAATATGTGTAGTTTCCTTCAATGAGCAGAGTAAATCTATATATGTAGTGTCCTTATCTTTCCGTGAGTATCGTAAATCTCTCCAGGTGTGTAATAATGGCTTTTATTTTTCATAAAATAACAGAGGCTGGGGTTAGGAGCCGTAAGCCCTCTACTCGAGCCTCTTTCTCCCCTGCACGCATGGCTCGTATCCATGGCCCCATGTGCCTGGCAGGGCTTCAGCTTGATTTAGGTTGAGTGAATGTACAGTCCCTCGAACCCGCTGTCTTTACGCGGGGTATCTGACCTGTCTCTCTGCTCTGCAGGCTTCTTTCACAGCGTATTCAGAGCTAATACAGGCACAACCGCTGGCTGTGATATTGGCCGCTGTTCGAGGATAGCGTGTTGTGCGCTTGGTCTTTAGATTGTCTGAATGTCCCTTGTGGATGTTCACTGATGGCTCTGTGTCTGGTTTATGTCTGTTAGACTGGGTCATTGTTCTCTCGCTCTTATCCCTTAGACCTTTCTCTCTCTCTCTCTCTCTCTCTTATCCCTTAGGCCTTTCTCTCTCTCTCTCTCTCTCTCGCTCGCTCTTATCCCTTAGGCCTTTCTCTCTCTCTCTCTCTCTCTCTCTCTCTCTCTCTCTCTCTCTCTCGCTCTTATCCCTTAGGCCTTTCTCAGTGTTGTTTGTCCCCTGACATTTACCAGAGTGTTGCTCTACCATTGTCTCTCTCTCACTCTCTCTCTCAGGTATGCTGAAGCTAAGGCGCTCGGAGAGCAGGTGAACGAGGCCAGAGGCAGAGTCAGTAAGTGTTTCACTATTTCCTCTAAACAGCCAATGAGCATCTGCATGCTCCAAGCCACGCCCCCTGGGTGACCCTGCCTCAGGAAGGCGGCTGGTAATACCCTAATATTTTTAGACCACTCTCACTGGGTGACCCTAATATCTGGGGCCACAGGCAGCAGAGGGCAGACATGCTCTCACACACGCACGGCCTGCTCCAGACGACTGGAGGACGAGGAGAAATGTAATTATCTCTCGGTTACAGTGAAACGCAGGGCACTTAAAGACATCTGCACCACAGTGTTGCACTAAGAGCAGAAAAGTGCTCGATAATGTCATTCTTTTAAAAAAAACAAAGTTACTGCTAGCTTTCATCTTTAGTGCAGCAGTCTAGCGAGGCTCACGGGTATGTAGAAGCGCACAGTAAGTATCTCAATATGCCTTTAATGGCAAATGTATTCTGTGCGTGCGTGCGTGCCTGCGCGTGTATGTGTCTGTGTACGTGTGTGCGTGCGCGTGTATGTGTCTGTGTACGTGTGTGTGTGCGCATGTATGTGTCTGTGTACGTGTGTGCCTGCGTGCGTGCGTGCTGTGTTTAAGCTCAAATGACCACTCACTCAGGACATATGCATAAACAGCAAGCACGCATCTGCCAGTCCTGTCTCCCCCTCGTCCGAAATCATTTACGTTTCTGAACTGCGAATACGCTTTAAAAAAATCTGTCCGGTAACGGCCCTAGATCGCCATCATCGTCATTATCACACTAATGAAAAACAGGCTCCGCTTCTGCGTTTGTACCTTCCCGAATCCCAGGGACCCTCCTGCCGATCCCGCCGCCGCTAACGAACGGGTCCGCGCCGAGCCCCCGCCGGGCCCCCGGCCCATGAGCGGCCTGTGGAAGCGGAACGTCAGCACATTCCGGCGTTCCCAGCACAGGAGGGTCTGTTTTCCAGAGGCTGCTGAATCCCGGGTCCCCGGCGCGTTTTACTGGCCCGGATCAGCCGCCTTTTTTTTTAACGAACGTGAAAGTGAAATCCTCGCGCCCTCCGCGTAATGTTCCTGACAGGTAGGCCTTCGCTGCCAGACGCCTGTGGATCGGGAGCCTTCTGCAGTCCTCAGGAAACACCCCCCCACCCCCCGCCAAAAAAAATACTCCCCGCCCTTTCATCTGAGCCTGCTCTCACGCTGCCGTTTCACGTGGTTTTCAGGAGGGGGTTTATTTTAGGGGGGGATTTTAGGGGGGCGTTCCTGAGCCTCACAGTTGAAGCCTCAAGTGACGTTCAGGTGCTTCTCCGACCGTTTGTCCGACCGTTTGACTTTATTCCGTAACAAACTACGAATTTAATTCTGTTACGTTGAATCGGTGTCTCATACCGAAGCAGGGGATCGCATATTCGAGACTGACCTCTAGCAGAATTGAAGATCGGGACACGGCCATCGATCATTCGGTAGCTTAGCGACTGCGCCACAGCGAGGAACAATCGAAAGGCCGAGGAAGAGAGCACTTCTTGGCAAGCGCGTATCCCATCACCCTCTGCTCCTATTAGAATCCCATTACCATAGTCACACAGCAGCAGTTAGCATTCGTAGCGCAAGCCGAGCGTCTCCCGTAAACCCCGAAAACGCCGGCACGCCCGCGACAGAACCAGCGCTAACGAGCTGCGGTCTGCGGCCTGCGGCTTCCTCCTCTTTTCTCTTTCTCTCTGTCTAACTCTTTCCTTTCTTTCTGTCTAATTAGCGCTTTTCAGTTCAGTGTCAAAAATTATTTTTGCTGTTTACTCTCCCATTAGTTTTAGCCCCGCCCACTGCCTCTGACATCAGCTGATTTGCTACATCCTGATTGGCTATATACCGAAAGACTGTACTGGTTTTCCATAATTCCGTGTCCTGCAACATCTGCAGCCTCTTTATTAGCAGAAGTAAGTGCTGATGGGTAGTTGGCTGGTTTGTAGAGATTCTGAAACTCATGAAAGGCCAGGTAAAGCCTGCAGTTCTTGATTCCAGCGATACATTTGCTTACTTCATTATTTCACTTTTTAGTTTTTTGGATCTTGTTGCAGTTGGATTCTCAGTCCAGGGAGGACATCCCTCACAAGAAGCTCCATTCCAGCGGCTCTGTTTTTGTTCATCGGTATTCAGTGGAGGCAGTTCCTCTTTAAGCCTCATTGACTGATGTCCAGATTTGCTTAAAGGAGAAATTTTGTTCAATGCAAGGATTAAAACACAAACTGCTATTTATTAGGGCAGGAGAAAATTAATAGCACAATTGAAATGGTCTAACTGGGGATTTGAACCAATGTCCCTCTGGACAGAACCCAGAATTGATTCTGATCATAATCAGTTCTGTACCCATTGGTTCTGGACAGCAGGAAAGACAGCTGAGATTTGAGGTGAATTTTTATTGCACACCCAGAGGTCTTTTAAAGTGCTGTAGATTGAATTAAGAGCTTATTAGCTATGATGCAGTGAAACATCTGGTAGACGGTTTGAGAGAGAGCGAGAGAGAGAGAGAGGGAGGGGGGAAATAGAGAAAGAAGGAGAGAGAAACAGAAGGGGGAGCAAGAGAAAGGGGAGAGAGATATTGTAATCATGTTTTTTTTTTTATTGGGAACATTTTTATGAAAGCAGTTTAATTCAGACACAATTTCAGAATAGCACAGGGCTCATTTCCAGCAGATTGTGTGTGTGTGTGTGTGTGTGTGTGTGTATGTACTGTATGTGTTTTATGTTAGATGTGCTGAGACAGAGTAGTATGCGCCACACTGACTCCTAGCCTTGGCTCCAGTAGAGCCACTCACACCAGTGTAATATGGTCATACTCACACCTCACAATACCAGGGGACCCTGCTGCTTTTAGCTGACCTGTGCATGCATCCTGGTTCCGCTGATGCGTCTGTAAAGCATGGGTGTGTGTGATGTGTGTGTGCGCGAGGGGCGGATTATAAGAGCGTTTATACGGAGGCTCTGGTTACAGTCTTGTGTATTCACAGGGCAGTGAGGGATAATGTAAAATATGCAGTGTAGCTGTTGGCTGCAGGTTTGGTCTGCATGGTCCTAATTAGTCACTGCGCTGTTGTACGTTTGAGGCGTGTCGTACGGTAACGTGAGCTCACCTCATTACCCTGTTAGAGCTGCGTAAGGTGCCACAGGGGACTGTTTGGGGTTTGTCAGTGGAGTTTCAAGAAGAGGAGAAATAAGGGAAGGGTAACCAGGGAGACGGATACTGCAAACCCCTGCAACGCTATCGCGTACAACCCCGCTCAACCGTCCCAGAATCCCCCGCACGGCTGTTGTTCTTGGTGAGTGTGCGGGTTTGGAATTAAATCCTGCCGGACGGCGCGCGTTCCAAGCGGTGGGACAGGTATATTTGTCAGAGCGCACGTGATGTATGAGCTCGGCAGAGTTAGAGACGCGGGGCTATCGAAACGAGCCCCCCCATCCCCCCGATCTCCTTTCCAGATGGGGCAGGATTTACGGCCCCCTGCTCTGGCCCGGCTCCTGTTAACCTCTTCGCCGTCCCGTCCACGGCTGCCCACAGGGCCCCCCCCGACCCGGAAATGGGTGCTTCCACGAGGTGGCCACCGACAACGGCATAAGGGGACGGGACGCTGGCTAAAAATGACCAGAGACCCCCTCGTCTCCCCAGAATGCAGCAGACGGTTGTAAAAGCCTCCGACACGGGGGTTGCATGTCTGAATGTGGTTGGCTGCGGTTTGTTGTTGCGTGGGGTGTGTTGTTGCGTGGGGTATGTTGTTGCGTGGGGTGTGTTGTTGCGTGGGGTGTGTTGTTGCGTGGCGTGTGTTGTTCCGTGCGGTGTGTTGCTGTGTGCAATTGTCTGGGGTGTGTTGTTGGGTGGGGTATGTTGTTGGGTGGGGTATGTTGTTGGGTGGGGTATGTTGTTGCGTGGGGTGTGTTGTTGCGTGGGGTGTGTTGTTGCGTGGGGTGTGTTGTTGCGTGGGGTGTGTTGTTGCGTGGGGTGTGTTGTTCCGTGCGGTGTGTTATTGTCTGGGGTGTGTTCTTGCGTGCAGTGTGTGGTTGTGCTCAATGTGTGGAGCGTTGTTTTGTGCAGTCGCCCAGGTCAGGAGTCATCTGTCCGAAGTGACCGCGGACACTCCTGTCTGACCCACCAAACCCCAAACCCCTGAACAAACGCCATGAAGCGCTCAAGCCTCACGACCGCGAACGTTATTGCTGTTTTTGTTCTTCGGGTGCGAGACGAAAAGGCGTTCGTGTGAGACAGAGCCCCGTTTCCACCCCCCCCCTCCCCGTGCCGCCACCGCGCCCCCCGACCTCGGCACAGACGGCGTAATCGCTCACCCGAATCCTCCCGCTCTTCCAGACGCCGGCGTGCACATTGCCACGTAAAGCTGGCGTTTCCTGCCGCCGTGTGACGCGGTGCCTGTGGAGGGCCCGCTCTGGTAAACGCTCGCTCCTGCTGCTGGCATTTCCTCTGGCCTCGGCGAGGTACAAACGCAGCACGAGAGCGTCAGGCCCACTGCTGAGCTGACACAACCATTAAAATGTTCTATGCTCTCCCCTCAGGGGGATGAAATTGCTAGAATGTTGGCTGGACTTTGTGAAAAGTTATGTGCGGCTATATATGATAAAATATATCATTCAGAGCACATGTAGTGTATACACTTTAATGTCCGTGGTGATATACAGCGTCAGTTACAAAATATTTCAATTATTTCCACTGACAATTTTAGGCATGTTTTTTTATGTTATATAAAACTTGCATACGATGCACGCAGTTTTATAACACATACTTAACTATAAAAACACAGCAATATTTCATATATTGCATTATTTATACGGAGTATATTTGTGCGTTGGATAGATTTTAAGTTTGTTTTGTGTAGCATTTGGTACAGTAATTTAGCACATCTCACCCCGTCCATGTTTGCAGGTGGTTCTGGTGCAGTACAGCAGTTGTAATGCTAAGCTCACTGATCTGACTTTTATCCACTGGATGTCTTTACACCATTTGGAAAATGAATATGTAACTCGGGATTGTTCGAACACTTGGGGTGATGATATTAAAAACTCACTCTGTGGTATACTGGCGATTAGCCCGCCGCATTCACCTCTCGGTCGGTATAGGACTTCTGTCCTGGCTTTCAGCTGCAAAGAGCCAGTGCTCCCCCTAACATACACACACACACACACACACACACACACAAATCTACATGCACACAAACCTACAGACACACACACGCAGCAGAATTGTGAAACGGTGATTCGCCAGTTCATACGCCAGTCTGGACTGACCTATGAGAAGAGTCGCTGTATTTCCTGCAGTGCATGTTGGGTAAAAGGAGCCTGTCAGTGAGGTGTTTGTGAAATGTTGGCAGGGAAACGCATGCCTTCTGGTTGCCGCTGGCTCTGAGGCCCTTGTGCGCGGGATTATTTATTAACACACGCATTGATCAATCTGCTTTCCATTACCATTCACTTTTATTGGACGAAAGTATTTCTGCAAACCCGAGGAATTTCGCTCGCACTGGAAAGAATTCTTCAGTATGAAATTAGTCAAGACTACTGCTGTTATTTTTTATCTTGCATTGTAAAACTCTTATCCAGACTTTATATCAACAGGGAATAATGGTATATGAAAGCTATGCGTATGCTTTCACTTCCACACTGTGGTGTTTGTGACCGTAAAGAAGGAAGGCTTTGCGCTCTGAGCTGCAGTTTTCATACCCCAGTGCAGAATCCCGTTTGTCACTGCTGTTGTTGTTGACCTGACAGTTTAGTTTAACACGTTCTAAACACTTCTGGGAATTCAGAGTTTGTTTTCATCTCATAGCTGGTCAGTATCCAACTTCAGGAAGTTGGTTGAATTGTCTTCCAGAAGAAAAACAGAAGGATTCAGTTGCCTGTTTTATAAGCGGTGTCCTATATGCTCAACCCTCTCCATATGGTATGAACTCTATTCAGCAGGACGTAGAATGAAAGTTATAGAGATGAAAGACTGCGGAAAGCTGACGGGTTCTCATTGAATGATCTGACAGATGGGCTGCAGGTCGAGTATATTAGCCCTGGAAACAGACGGACAAACGGATGTACATGGCGTTTACTGGGCCTCAGTTTAGCTGAAGCAGGAGCTGAAAAGTTTCTGTGTTTAGCTGAAATAAGAGTAGATGGGACTTGTAGTAGCATATCTAGTAGCAGTAGCAGAAATGTTACTTTGTTTAGCTGAAATAAGAGTAGATGGGACTTGTAGTAACATATCTAGTAGCAGTAGCAGAAATGTCCCTGTTTAGTTGAGATAAGAGTAGTCTTGTAGTAATATCTGTAGTAGCAAGAATGTTGATGTGTTTAGATGTAGCAGGCCTCCGTAAGATTCCTCCTGTAAACACTGTTGTATTTCTGAGGACCCGGCCAAAGGGCAGAGCATTAAATCACGGCCATGTTTTGAAGCAGACGCCTTCTTCTGGCGTCCGTTTAGCTGAACTCTGATGCGCTCCCTCTTGCATCTCGCTGTGTGGTCGGGGACGTCTGTCCAAGCACTTTGAGAGGATGTGCGTTATTGGCTCTAGACCCCAGCAGTAGTGTAGTCATTTTAATGCTTATCCCACACGAACACACTCGCTCACACACACACACACACACACACACACACACACACACACACACCTCCCATCCCGCACCAAGTCCAACACTTTTCACGATTCATTATCCTTGAGTCACCTCAGAAATAAGATAACTTTTATAAGGGAGTAAATTTGTGTGACACTCATTACGTATGAACTGTACTCAAAATAGTTTATGAATAGTTTTGACATTTTTAATTGGAGTAGCCAAACTGTCAGGATACTAAGGCCATCCCATCTTTCATCAAGTCAAAAATTTCCCATCTCACAATTCCTTCAGCTATAACGACAGTAAAAATAGATTTTCTTTTCCACCACAAACGTAATACTTTCATAAATTTATGACTCCAGTTTGATGATGGAACACTAGCAGATTAAGTGCCCCATAAAGCCTTTATGTATTTTTTTTTAAATCACAGTGTTACATCAGTACCCTGTTCTGACCTCCTGCGTTTGGGCGGTCTCTCCATAACGGCCAGAGTTTGGGGGTGCCACGGGCAGAATTTACACAGCACACCCTTCCAGCCTGACGGGGCTCTCCAAAACAGGGCCCGCTGTGCGGGACGGCGCTGAATGAACGCTTACCGCCATCCGCAAAGAAACGAGGGAGCTCACAGCTGGGCGGCATCAGGCTCCCCAGCGCAGAGAGAAATAAATAGCGGTCGCATGCTGCACTCAGACGTGTGGATGCTAGCGTAGCGGCTTCCCTGTGCTATCTCACCGTGATATCGGTCGCGCGCTGCACTCAGACGTGTGGATGCTAGCGTAGCGGCTTCCCTGTGCTATCTCACCGTGATATCGGTCGCGCGCTGCACTCAGACGTGTGGATGCTAGCGTAGCGGCTTCCCTGTGCTATCTCACCGTGATAGCGGCCGCGCGCTGCACTCAGACGTGTGGATGCTAGCGTAGCGGCTTCCCTGTGCTATCTCACCGTGATAGCGGTCACGTGCTGCACTCAGACGTGTGGATGCTAGCGTTGCGGCTTCCCTGTGCTATCTCACCGTGTCAGCAGATCTGCCCGGGCCCCGGGGAAGGCTGTTTTAAGTGTTTCTTAATCCTGTTATTTTTTTATGGCAGCACATTGCAGGTGATTTAGCTGTAGATTAGCTGTGCTTTGCTACACGCACCCCCAGGGATGGGGGTGTAATGGAGAGGCTCCTGCTTTCTGTCAGGAGATGGTAATGTGGTTCCACCTGAGCCAGGCCTGCCCTGCTAGAGGAAACGTCCAAGGAGTACAGGGTTTATCTGTGCCATTAGTGTGTGTGTGTGTGTGTGTGTGTGTGTGTGTGTGTGTGTGTGTGTGTGTGTGTGTGTGTGTGTGAGAAAGATACACAATGACCCCCCCCCCTCTCTCTCTCTATCTCTCCCCCCCTCTGTCTCTCTCTCTATCTCTATCTCTCCCCCCCTCTGTCTCTCTCTCTATCTCTATCTCTATCCCCCCCCCCCCCCCTGTCTCTCTCTCTCTCTCTCTCTAAATGACACAATGGGCGAGGGCTTGTTTTGTTCTATGGCGAGGCTGCCAGCCAGCGCTTCACCTGAAATGGGTTTGACATCAGGTGAGGTACGGCGTTGGCAGCTAAGCCACTCCGAGGTGGTCCTGCACAAACCACCACTCTAATTGGGCTTACTGAGCGGGCCTCGCGATCGAGTGGCTCTGGCAGTTCTGGCAACGAGTTTGAACCAAACAGCCTCCAGTGGAGAACGCGGACGCTGATTTTGACAAAATGGGGTCTCGGGCAAACGCTCCAGATTTTCTCGTGCCGTGGGGGGAGCTGCGGTGATATTTTATCTGTATTTGTCATCGCGAGCCGCCGCTTGGTTATCAGAGGCCTCAGGTTCCCTCCTGGGACATCCTGCTTTCTGAGGGAAAAATTATGTGAACCCCCCTCCTCTACCACTCCACTCTGTTCTCCCGCGGGATGGGCGTTGAACCACACCCCCTCTTCTCTGTCCCAAATTTATTAGACCCCCTCCGCCACCACAGAAATGGGGGACCTCTACCTCTCTCCCAGACAGACAAATCCATCACTATGCATCCGCAAGCCATCCAACCCCCCCTAATCTCCGACCCGTCCCGCCCCGCCCCGGACACCTCCCCCGCCCCCCCCTCATCCTGCCTGTCCTCTCCGGGCCCGTCCCGGTCCAGAGGGACCGTTCTGGTGCATCCTCCCGTCCCGATTCACTGTCACACGCCGGGGCCTCCGGAGGCCATTACGAGCCCCTGGGTCAGTGCGTTTACCGGCCCTCCAGACTCATCCTCTGACTGCCTCCACGGGGAACCAGGCCATATTGAGCGAGGGAGGAAGAGAGATAACTAATGGATTGTCCATGTGTCACCCTGTACTGCTGCCGTTAGCCTGGCGCTAACCCCTCACCCCCCCCACCCACCAATCTCACCCAGAGTCAAAAGCCTCAACAACTTTGATACAGCTCCAACCTCTTCTAAATGTTAAATCTGTGTGTGTGTGTGTGTGTGTGTGTGTGTGTGTGTGTGTGTGTGTATGCGCTCGCGCATGTGTATGCATGTGTGCGTGTGTGTGCTGAGGATGTTTGTTGGAGTCAGACTCTGTAAACTTACAGGCGGCTGTGATAGATGTGTGTTGTCTCTGGTTTGGAGCTGAGATCCGTGCCGCGAGGCTCTAAGTTTGTCTGTGTTTACGGGTGACGGCGCACACGCAGTTCTTGGCTCTGTGGTGATGGCTCAGTTGGCTGTGGCTCAGGTAACATGAGCACCTTGTGTGAGATCCCGCCCATCTCATGATCTGGCTTGCGCATTTTAAAGACTAGTGGCTTGCACTGGGGACTGCTGGAAATGAGCCCTGTGCTATTCTGAAATGGTGTCTGAATTAAACTGCTTTCATGAAAATGTGACTCTCTCTCTCCCCCTCCCCCTCTCTCCCCATCCCTCTCTCCCTCTCCCTCTCTCTCCCCCTCTCTCTCTCCCCATCCCTCTCTCCCCCCCTCTCTCTCTCCCCATCCCTCTCTCCCCCTCCCCCCTCTCTCTCCCCATCCCTCTCTCTCTCCCCCTCCCCCCCTCTCTCTCTCTCTCTCCCCCTCCCCATCCCTCTCTCTCTCCCTCTCTCCCTCCCCATCTCTCTCTCTCTCTCTCTCTCCCCCTCCCCATCCCTCTCTCTCTCTCTCTCTCCCTCTCTCCCTCAACCTCTCTCTCTCTCTCTCTCTCCCCCTCACCACCCCTCTCTCTCTCTCTCCCTCTCTCTCCCTCCCACTCCCTCTCCCTCTCCCTCTCCCTCCCTCTCTCTCTCTCTCTCTCTCCCCATCCCTCTCTCTCTCTCAGATGAGCTGAAGCAGCAGTTGGAGCAGAGGCGGATGCAGACTGCAGCCCAGGGTAGGTCTGTGCTACTGTAGCCTCAGTTTACACCCCCTGTACCTAACCCGAACATAACCAAACCCTAACCTAATGCTAACCTAACCCTAACCCTCATATGCCAGCCCACACCAGCCCTCTGTACACACTGCTGATTTCTACATAGAGTTGGAAACTGGCAAAACATGGCATGCACACACAGGTGCATGTGTGGTGCTGTGTGTGTGTGTGTGTGTGTGTGTGTGTGTGTGTGTGTGTGTGTGTGTGTGTGTGTGTGTGTGTGTGTGTGTGTGTGTGTGTGTGTGTGTGTGTGTGTTGTGTGTGTGTTGTGTGTGTGTGTGTGTGTGTGTGTGTGTGTGTGTGTGTGTGAGTGTGTGTGTGTGTGTGTGTGTGTGTGTGTGTGTGTGTGTGTGTGTGTGTGTGTGTGTGTGTGGTGTGTGTGTGTGTGTGTGTGTGTGTGTGTGTGTGTGTGTGAGTGTGTGTGTGTGTGTGTGTGTGTGCATTCATGGTGTGTGTGTGTCTCATCTCCTCACTATAACACACCTGTCATTCTTTATCCCTGGAGCCTGAAATCCCTCACTTTTGCAGTGTCAATGCAGAGAGAAGGTAATTCACCATATAACCAGAAACCAGGCCTGTGAACACCAGGATATTGCACTGTGAAACTGAGCTGTCAATCATCCCGCTATCGCAGACTCTAAGATGGCTGCCCTCTCTGGCCTTCCTGACAGCTCGCTCGAAAACGCACACTCGGCCACTCAACATCTGATGAACCGGAGAAGGCAGTCTTCTTTTGGACACGACAGATCTAAAGTCCAAACCTGACACCAGGCCCTGTAGGTGTCTATTCATTCCGTCTTCCTACAGTTTCATTTTCTATCCAACGCAAATCAAAGGACGTAGTTCAGAGTTCAGGACCGTCTGCTCTGACGTTTGAGCTTCATGTATTATTTACGCCGTCTTTTTACGCCGACCCTCAGACGGGTTCAAAAGAATAACTGAATGTGAGCCTCCGTCTGTCTGTCTGTTTAAATCCCGTATCACAGGGCACATTGTTACCGATCGGATCAACGTCAAAATATTACCTCCGACCTCAGGGCTGCTGCGTGGCTCATCCTGTTTCTGGACTGGTTAATGTTTGTATTGACAGAATACACTTCGTTTGCGTTCGTATACGTGCTAGAACTGTCATTTTGAGACCGTTTTAGCTGCCCTATAGAAGTGAGTGCAGAACGACAAATACCCTATTCTGGATTATCACCCCAGGGGAGCACAGAGCAACTAAAGAACATATTTCGCCACCATTTGGACTCATATCATGGCCAGGTAACGACACAACCTAAAGTTCTACCAAAGTTCAGTTTTGCTTTCAAGGCATGCTGTGCTCCCCTGAATTGACCGAGGAGGTGGTTGCAGTGAGAAGCACGGAGAAATTGGGAGTAAAATAAAACAAAATTACCAAATATTTTCAGAATGACACTCTCTGCCAATGCTCATGCCTCACGCCACAAAATAAAATTAAGTAATAACATTTTTCTAAGACGCAAACACACACACACAGCAGTAACTTGAGGTCGAGCTCTGCGTGTTTGTACATGAGCGTGTGTGTGTGTGTGTGTGTGTATGCGTGTGTGTGTCTGTGTGTGTCTGTGTGTGTGTGTGTGTGTGTGTGCTCGCGTGTGCATGTGTGTGTGTGTGTGTGTGTATGTGTGTGTGAGACATGACAGTCAGAAATGCGAGAGCGTGCCGCAGTGCCATTGCACAGGAAGTGGTGACACCGTACACTGTATTTTCACAAGGCTTAGCGCTAACATTGTTTCCATCGCGCCTAATATTTATTAACCACGGGTGGATTTATGTGCTGCCCTCGTCAGACGTCTTAAGATTTTAGCAGAGAGGGAAGCCATGCTGTAAGCTGATTTAGTGTTCTGGGGCCTGGGGTAAGGCTTTAGGATCAGAACGTTTGAACCGCGATGTTGGGTTTGTTGCACACCGATTCATGTGCTGCTGTAACTGCACTCGTTTCAGTTGGCGGTATGACGTAGCATAGCGTAGCATAGCGTAGCCGCCGCGGGAAGGGCTACTCGCATCTCCCCTTTCAGAAAAGCAGCGAAACGCATCGATCCGACGTCGAGACAGTCAGCGGCACGTCTTCACTTTCCGCGGCGGTCATCCTCCAGGGTGTTATTTCGATTCAGAAACTAGGAGTTGAGTGAATCGGGTTAGCCGATACCCGCACGGGCCTAGAAGGCATCACACCAGCGACCCAAGCTTGTGTTTTTCAGTTCAGCGCTGCTTTTGTGCTGTTTCGGCTAGCAGTGGGAAGCTTGGCGGTCTCTGTCGCATGTGCAGACTACTTTGTCTGCGGGTACAAATATCCGGAACAGAGGATTTGGGCAGCTGTAGTACCCTAATTCCGTTTTGGAGCAGTTTCAGCAGAACCCTCTCAACCTTGGATATGGTCTGACGACGGTTGTCAAGGAGACGGATGACCCGTACTCCCGAAGGGCGAGGGTCAGCGCATCGTTTCAGGGGTTTCATTTTGTTGGATTACTGTTTGATTGCGATTCTTATCGTTCACACCACAAATATAGAGAGCGCACACAGACACACACGCACACAGACACACACACACACAAATGCAAAGCTTACCTTACCTCGATAACTTGACCATTGTGTGCTCTCTAGGGGTGACTGAAGGTACTACAGAGCCACTGGAGCCAGACCCTGTGGAGGAGAGACTCTGTGAACAGATCGAGCGGGAGAAGACGAGGTGAGGCGTGTGTGTGTGTGTGTGTGTGTGTGTGTGTGTGTGTGTGTTGGGGGTGTATGTATGTATATGTGTGTGTGGTTAAATATATGAGAGCGAGAGAAAGAGACAACTATTTTATGTTGGATATCTATGCCACAAATCCAGGACATTTTACACAGATTACATCAGGTTATACACATTATATATTTCGTTTTGGTCCCTTACAGTTAAAATTGTGAACCCAGATTTTCTCCTCTTGCGAGTTTTTGTTTATTCCCTGACAA
>CM040406.1:50249991-50402491 GCA_022702515.1 Ilyophis sp. 1 JC-2022
ATATAGTGGGTTGGTAGTGTAGTGTAATGTTCAGGAAACTACTAGTCATGGAGAGGTAGCAGGTTTCAGTACAGGAGGTACTGCAATTGTACCCTAGAGCAGGGTGCCTGTCTTTTTCAGATTTTACAGACAAACATGAAATAATTTCTGCATGCAGTATGGAAATACTATTTAGCTTTGATTTATTGAATACTTTCATTTAAGCTCTATTTGCATTCTACATCAGTCACGGACATTGTTAAGCTGTTCCATATTCCAAATGAACGTGAATGAGATAAATCTGAAGTCCAAAACTAATCCGCTGTGCATTAGGAACCATCAACGAGTGAGGAGAGCTCATTCCTTCAACCATTCCAGAGGCCCTTCTCTCTCTCTTTTTTTGTCTATCCCTCCCTCCCTCCCTCTCTCTCTCTCCCACTCTCTGTCCCTCTCCTTCTCTCACTCTATCTCTCTCTTGCTCGCTTTCTCTATCTCTCTCTTTCTCTCTCCCACTCTCCCTCTCCCTTCCTCCCTCCTACTCTTCCTCTATCTCCATCAATTAAATTCAATAGAGCTTTATTGGCATGACCACACTTCAGCATAGTGTTGCCAAAGCAGTTGTTAAGTGAACAATAATTATGCAATTAATAGGGTGCTGGACCCTCAGTAAGGGGGGGTATTTTAACAAAAAAATAATGGTAATAAACAGCAATAAAAATAAAAAAGGTTAATTACTATTCAGGGCTATTCTCCCCGTCTTAGGGACACTGTGGTGGTGGAGGTGCCTGTTCACCGTCTCTCAGGCTATGGCACGCTGCTACATACTGGGCAGCCAGTGGTGCTGTGGGTCCCTCCCCCAGTAAGACTGGTAATCTCTTTGTGTCAGTCATTTATTTTAATTGAGGTATAGGTATTTTATATTTTTAAAAAGATTATAATTTTTTTTTGTGCTTATTTTTCACAATATAGGAGAAAGTGCATCTCTGTTTCCACCTCACCAGTCTCACAGTGACCACTATCTCTCTCTCCCTCTCTCGCTCTCTCCCCTCCCTTTTTCTCTCTCTCTCTCTCTCTCTCTTTCTTTCACTGACTGCAGTCACAGACGTGTGGCTGTCAACAGGGGCAGTTTAGTGTCGGTGTGCGGCCCTGTTTCTCCACACAGCGGGAGAAACCTGTTCACGATCTGTACCCGCCACTCACTTTTTTGCGGTGTGGAATAATAAGGGTCCGACGGGACCGCAACTCTTGTTTGCATTCCAACACATACCCCCCCCGACACCCCTAAAACCCCCCTCTGTCCCTCATCCGCACAGAACACAGAAACCCCACCACTCTCTACTCAGTACAACAGTGCCCTCTGGTGGCCAGTTTGTAACAGTACATACACATTTATAGCAAAAGAGGTTAAAAATGTTGGCTTTATTCAGGCTGGATTTAAATTCCAGGTGAGTAAATATGCACATATTTTAAACACTCAGCTGGCCCCTGTTACTCAAATTACGGTCCTCACGGGCAGAGAACTGCTGGTTTTCCACCCTCCCTTTACCTGGGAGTCAGGTGTGAAGACAGTCTGGCCAATCAGAAGCACAAATTGTTCAGTTAATTACCTGGGAGAAAAGAAAACCGGGGCCGGATTTGGATTCGAGGGCCAGATTTGAGTATCCATGCAGTAGGCCGATTTCTGGGGTTTCAAACCCACTTCTGTCAGTTCCGGAGTCCAGCGCCCTGTTTGTCCACAATCACCTGTGCCTCAGAAATAAGAAACATGGGAGCGAGAGGCTCCATAAACCCAATTGTGGGCTTTGCTAGTATGTGCTGAGTGTCAATCACTCCTATCATCCAATTGGAATGCGTTCCCACATTAAAAAAACGCTGTGATTGGTTCAATCCAGAGTGCCATTAACAGTTACATGGTGGCTCCACCTCTTTTTTTGGTGCATTTTGGCTGCATTTGAATAGTAAAAAAATAGCTTTTTTTTCTTTTCCTTACAACTTTTCCTTGACCTCGCCAGAAAACGTCATGGGGGTCATGGAAAAGTTGGAAGGAGAGGTTTACAAGGAATCTAGCGTCTACTGTGGAATTCAAACCTCCTTCTCTACCTTTCGTCTTGGTGCGACGTCCAGTCGTATTGACGTGATTGTAAAACATACAATCTTCTACAACTTCATGAATAATTACGACAAAAGGCGAATCATTGCCGTCTGCATTTCACTTGAACTGTTTGTTTTATCTCTGCGAAATTTAGCCTCTTAACAAATTTGGTGTATTGTCTGATTGTGTCATTGTTTGTTTACTTTCTATTATAAGCCAATACTAACCAACAATACTAGCTATTCACATTTAGATTTCTGGCATTTCTCAGACGTTTTTTGAATTTGGTAATTCGGTAGGTTCCGGAAAACTGTGATGCTTATGAAAACATTGGCAGCATTGCATTGTGGGGCGTGAATACTACCTTCCTTCTGAAAAGGATAGTCCAGAGCATCCTTTGTGAAAGGACGGATAAAAGTAATTGTGAAGCTCCTTTCCTTCTCAATATAAGAAATTTGAACGGTCCTTAGCATGGCTGCCCGGGAAATATTTCCAGTTCATGCGAGCTAAAGGATCCTTCCTTGCTCGAATTTGACTATTGGAATGCAGCCACGACCTCAACATCTCTAATGACCTGGGATCCTTTTTCTTATCGGCATCCCTGAGCTCAGCACTACTGTGTCCTGTGTTTTCCCGTGTTGTATGATAATAATAATAATAATAATGTATGGTGTGTTGTATGTTCTATAGGGTGTAATGGCGTGTGGTGTTGTGGTTGTGTGACGCATACGCTCTCCTCCTCTCTCCCGTTCTGTTCCATATCTCTTCTCTTCTTCCCTGGGGGGGGCCACAGGGGAGCCGCCCCACACGGGCGCTCAGCGACTAAAGGGTCTCCGTCCAAAGAGCCCGCAGTGTCCCGAAGCCAGCCGGGGAGCCGGGACCCCCCGCCGCAGGACAGCCGGAGGTCAGTGAGGAGGGGGTTAGGGTCGGTGTTTGGGAACGATGAGGGAAAGGGTGGGTTGTGGCATAAGCATGATTGACATTGAGAATTTGGAGAAAACGTGTAATAAATAATCATTGGATTGTACCCTTAACAGAATTTAACCGTAAGTAACCCCAAGTTCAAGACTTTAAACCCACAAACAAATTCAGTGGCTAGCATTCATGTAAATGTTCCACTTTACATTTAACCTGAGGGCATTCCCACACCTGTTAGCTGTACCTGTGTGTGACTGAGCTGTGTGTTTGAGTGTGTGGGAGACTGAGCTGCGTGCGTGTGTGTGTGTGTGTGTGTGTGTGTGTGCATGTGTGCGCACGTGCACACGTGAGACTGAGCTGTGTGTGTGTGTTTCAGAGCCCTGGTCCCAACTGGCCCTGCCTCCACTATACCGCTAACTGGAGACCAGCAGACTGACGCAGACATACTGGCCTTTGTTAGAGCGAGACACAACCTGATGAACAGAACAGGTCAGTATTTACACACACGCACACACACACCGATGCACACCGCCCTGCAATGGTGCAATCACACGCCATCCGGACATTTCAAAATTATTAATAATCAACAAGACCTTTAAGGAGACTTTACTGGTGTAAATGCCACTTATCTTTTACAACAGTAAGGTCTTGCGGGCAAAATTTATTACTGGGTGAAAAAGAAATGCTCAAGTGGGTCGAATAAAGGTGTAAATCCTGGCTCAAGCGCCCCCTCTAGTGGTGAAGAGATGAGGGTGCGGCCAGGAATGGAGCTGCTCTGTGCAAGTCAGCCTGGCCCTTGTCTCAGTGAGTCTCAGCTGGTGAGACCTCAGGGTGCGCACAAACACACTCATCTATTCTCTCAATTCAATTCAAAATTCAAAAGCTTTACAAAAACATACACCATCTCTCTCTCTCTCTTTCTCTTTCTCTTTCTCTCTCTCTCTTTCTCTCATTCCCTCTCCCTCTCTTTTTGTCTCTTTTTCTCTCACTCACTCACTCCCTCCGTTCTTCTCTCTCTTTCTCTCTCTCTGTGTGCTGATTTTGGCCCACTGGTACAAACGCCCTGGTATGTGCCACAGCCTTACATTTCGACTCGCCTTCCGACATCCGTGCAGACGGCGTGTGCCCACTGAGGCCGTCGTTACCCCCCCCCCCCCACCCGCGACGATAACCGCGAATCGCCCAAATATCCCCTCGCCCGCCAACACTCCTCCCCCCCCATCAGAATCTCTGAACACTGCGGTTCTGCTCTTATAAATGTCTGAACACCGTGTTCCTGATACTCACGCTCTCACACTGTCGCCTCCGCTGTGTTTCACTGACAGAATTTCCCTACAGAGAGCCAGCCAAAGGACACAGACTCAATCACAACACTGGCCACTCCAAACAAAACCTCATAGCATAATTAACTGTGTTAGCGTCGGCATCTAAGGCGAGCGCTAGGTGACCCTGGTCCTAGAGGGCCAGAGACGCTCCTGGTTTTTGCTCCATCCAAACCTATAACTACATAACTGCATTCATTTTAATTAATTAATGCAGGTGACCGTGTGCAAGAGGCACTCAGCATTTCACTATTCAGAATATTCAGGCTCAGATTTTTAATCATCCGTCAAACTCTTGTGATCAAGCTCAGATGGAACAAAAACCAGAAACGGAACTGGCACTCCAGGACCAGGGTGGCCTCCCCTGATCTAAGGTATCGACACTAATAGGGAGTTTTGTGTAAAAAAATTACCGTCACATGCAGCTGCCACCACAAGTGTTTCTAAACCCACTGAGGGTAAAAGGGGTCTTTCAGGGTTTTCAGAACCCTTTTATGTTCCCCATTAAACATAAATGGCCTTGTAAAGGCTGTCTGAGCTTGTAAAGGCTGTCTGAGCTTGTAAAGGCTGTCTGAGCTTGTGAAGGCTGTCTGAGCTTGTAAAGGCTGTCTGAGATTGTAAAGGCTGTCTGAGCTTGTAAAGGCTGTCTGAGCTTGTAAAGGCTGTCTGAGCTTGTAAAGGCTGTCTGAGCTTGTAAAGGCTGTCTGAGCTTGTAAAGGCTGTCTGAGCTTGTAAAGGCTGTCTGAGCTTGTAAAGGTCAGTGGAGCTGATGTATAAACTAAACTGGGCAGAACTCAGTCTTAAAAGAGCACTTAACCCTCCATTTTACAACACTTTTTATGTTTGGGGTAAAATTGACCCAAACAGTTTAAACTGACACAAAATTGTAATAGAAAGATTTTATCACTTTGCGTGTCACCATCTTAGTGTCTCCCGATCGACCTTTTATCACTAAATATTAAAAATCTAGGATAAATTTGTAATTTTAGAGCTGGAGCTACGTGACAGTTTATGAAGTTAAAAGCCTGTATGGGAAAGCACACTGAATCACCCACACACAAAAATTGGAGATAAAAGTTTTTTTTTAAGTCATATACACCTCTGAATACAAAGTTGGTTCAGAACTTTTTAAAACAGCTTTGTGTTTATTGAATGGTTTTCTATTTTATTCCAACAAAGTAGGAAAAGTCATACAAAATGAAAAAATAAGATTTAACTGGTTTTTAAGGGACGTCAAAGACTGAATGGGGCCAATTTGACCCCAAACATAGTAGGAGGGTTAAGTTGAGTTTATTCTTCAAGCAGCAGTCAGTACCTTAAAGGCTTTAATCAGAGCACCATACAGGCTCATACTGGAGGTTATACAAGAGTGAAACTGACTTCTGCTCTGCAAGGGCTCTGAACCGCCCCCGCAACATTTCAGAAGTGCAACACCATAGAGTTGAAATGTGACCGCCACATAGTTCTGTAGTGACCGCCCACTTTTTCCCGTGTGGAGCATTGCATTGTGGGATTCCCTTCTTGCTGGAAGCTTGCATTTTATACCCTTGGTGGAAGGGAGGATAAACAAGGGGGCGAGGGAATATAATTACTCCCTCCCCTTTCTTAAAGTGAATCCGAATCACACTTGGTGTGGCTGCCATATTTCATCCTGGCATTTTGGAGATTCCCCCCTTGAAGCTAGGGAAGGGAACGACAGGAAGAAAGGATACATTTCGGATCCAAACGCACCCCAGGTGTCATTAGTGGGAAAGGACACACTTTGTGTCATTAGTCGTTTAGCAACACTCGACAAACTTAGACCCTTATCACAATGGTTCTTAGCTTATCAGTACAGGATAGATACTGAAAGTATCCATGTATCATGGAAAGTATCCATGTACCATAAGAAAGACTGAGTGTGAATATCTGTGAGTGTATGGGTGTGTGAGCGTATGTGTATGTTTGAATATCTGTATGTGTGTGACTGCATGCATATTCATGCCCGTGCGTGCGTGCGTATGTTTGTGTGTGTGTGTGTGTGTGTGTGTTTGTGTGCATGTGGGTGAGCGTGTGTGTGTCTGTCTGCATGTGTGTGTGTGTCTGTCTGCATGTGTGTGTGTGTGTATACAGGGACAGATGGTGACATTAATAGCGCAGAGTTCTATATGGTTTCCTCTTGTTCAAACAGCCTCTCTCTATCAGAGTACACTGGGGAGCCTCATCAGGCATCCTTACCTGCACTGAGCAAACAGAGAGAGGGCACCTCAGCAAGCACATTACCCCCCCACTGCACACTGTTCAGCAAGGTGCCTAACCTGAATTGCTTCAGTATATATCCAGCTGTATACTGACTATATATAAAATATACTATGTATACTATGTATATGTAATATACGGGCGGCAGTGTAGTATAATGGTTAAGGACCTGGACTTGTAACCGAAAGGTTGAACCCTTGAGCAAGGTACTTAACCTGACTTGCTCCAGCATATATCCAGCTGTATAAATGGATAAATGTAGTAAGATAATAAGAAGTTGTAAGTCGCTATGGATAAGAGCGTCTGCTAAATGCCTGTAATGTAATGTAATGTATACTATGTATAAATGAGTCTGAGTAAGTGCTAAAAGCCTGTGATTTATTTACGCAGAATGACATCTGCGATCATTTCAACCCTGTGAAGATGTTCCCAATGTTCCTCACACAGCTGCAGTTTAATCTCCTCAGGATTTGCTCAGACTCTGTGATTGTGACATCACACAGTGTGCCTCGCGTGGACCAATCATGGGGCGTCCTTTGTGCGTGTGCGTTTCAGGAACAGCACAGCAGTGAACTCGCGTGATGCAGAGGGCCAACTCCCAGAATGCCGTGCTGCTGAGGCTCCGCTCACTCCCCGCCCACAAACTCCCATCTCTACTGCACCCCCCCCCCACCAGCTGCATCACCAGGGTGATACAGCCCCAGTTGGGACATCCCGGAAGAGAAGTAGCCCCAACCTGGGGCAGTTTTAGCCAGGGGGTAAAAGGCTTGGTACGTGCCATGACAAAGGGGCGGGGGAGGAGGACAGAGGATAAATCCCGCCCTATTTTTTGAGTGACGGCTGTTGAGTTGAGTGCTGAACTCAGTGTGGGCAATCCATGTGGAGCAGCAACTTATGCCTGCCTATAACGCTGTGACATCACACATCAATCAACACCTGGCCCGTCGCTATGGACACAGCAACAGCCTTAGCAGCTTGCAGTGTCAGTTTCAAACGAAGGGGCACAAAAGCACCCCAGTATGACTGGACCCCCCCCCCACTGCGTCACACGCTGATGATTGCCGCTGAAAAGCAGGCAATAACTTGTGTTTTTGGTGAGATTTCAAAAAGTGATTTGCATAATAAAACATGATTTTCTGTAAGATTTTTTCATTAGACACAGACTTAATTGAATGTGTATGTAAAAGTGTTAAAAATGACCTTTCAGACATTTCATTACCAAAATGTGTGTATTTTGCTGATTCAATGTAAAATATGAAGTCTTATGCAGACACAAAAACATCCACATCCACAGAAAATGTCTTTCAATGGTTCTGAATTGAATGATTGTGTGAGATGTGTGACTGTCAGACCCACTCAAAAACAAGTCAAATCTGAATTAAATGTTTTTTTTTTATTATTTGTTTTTTTTTATCTTAAATGCATATCTTAAATGTGTGTCTGTCCGTTCCATTTATTCAGCAGTTTAATATTAGTAAATATTTTGTTATATGTAACCAAAGGACCCCAAGATAAAATCAGAGTTTCAATTTATTGACTGAATCCTGTCATATTTGTTCTCTGTAGATTTGTTTTTTGACTGAATGCTTTTAGATTCTGTGTAGATTCTTTGAGCGAATCCTGTCAGATTTATACTCTTAGAAGAGCTTCCGTGTAAATCTAGCACATTGGTGATTAGGGTCAAAGGTCAGGGGCACCATGGAAAATCTGGACACTGCAGCGTGCGAGACGTCTTAGAAAAAGAGGTACATTTTCTTTGTATAGCACTTTTCATAGAGAACTGTCACAAAGACACTTAACAGAGAAACGGATAGAAAATTGGGCATAATCCAGGCCTGAAATCTGAAAATGCAAGGTAAAAATTCCCCTGTGGGGTGAAGAACAGAACCAAGCACCGACACAGTGCACAAAGGCATCCGCAAAGTGCCTGGTTCTGTTCTTCTTCCGGGGGGGGGTTCTGCTCATTGCAGGCAAAGTGGGCTTTTTGCATTGATCCTGCTGCATTTGTATAGCTCATCCATTTTGCCTGTAGCGCTGTGGAAATGACCCCAGCCAGAGAGATTTGCATCTGGAGCTGATTCCATACCTGCGTTCCAGGCTTCTGCACGGGTGGAAGATGACCTCTTTCCGGTCACTGCCCATCACGGTACTCTTTCCACCGCCCCCGTGCGTACACTCTGTTCCTGCCATCGCTCCGAACCCTCCAGGATTCAAACCTGCAAACCTTACAGGCCCCGCCCTGTTTCTACCAGATGCCAGATGCCAAGTCGGGTTGGGAGGCGAGAATGATATTTTTTTTAATGTTGAGACAAATTGAAAATTGTTTTTTTGTTTTTTTTATAGCAGGTTTGAGTTTTACAGTCTGATTTTATTAGTGCTTCAGGAGGGAGACCCACCGCTTGTGTTGCCACTTGAGACCCACGCTTGAGTTTACGACCATCGCTCAAGGAAGCAGAACACTTTTAAATGCATCGTTAAATGTTCAGTACTTCAGATTCTGAATATGTAAAGTGGTTGAACGGTAAATGGCTTTTTCGTGCTGCCATTTAAATATAAGAATAAAGTTGAAGCAGCGAAAGGTGGCATTAAATACTTTATCCTTTTCTTAAAATGTGGATGGGCATTCACTGTCTTAGGTCACAGAAAGTCAAAAGGACCATTTTCACATCACATCCAGTTTTCTCTGAAAGCGTTTGTGGTGTGTTATGGTAACGTTTCTGAAGTATGTTTTCATTAATGTGCCCATGTGAATTATGCAACGTTGATCTGCACAAACTAATTTCGACTTCACATGACCTGCCGATTCAGTACAGGGAGACCGGCTCTCTTCTGGAGATGTTGTTTTACAAGTCCGGCAAATCAGCAGGAACATCAAATGGTGCTCAGAGGATGCTCCCATCTTGTAAATCTGAAGTGCTTTTCCCCGAAAATCAGATTGCATGAACAACCCCTCAGTAAACCTGGTGAATTATTAACTGGTGTTCTGCTGACTCAATGCACCCAGTGTCCTTCTTAGTGAGGAGAGGTGGGGGGGTCCAGATTATGACTGGGGGGATGTAAAAGAGAGGGGATGGGGGGGGGGGGGGGGGGGGTTGTGGTTGTTGTCAGAGGAACCATGGAGTAGTTCCAACGTCAAGCACCTGTGTGACACCCCCAGAGCCAATCGGATGGCGGTTTTACGTTACCTCCGGCTGGTTCTCACGCTGCGCACAGAAGCCCCTGTACTGCGGACGAGGTCGACAGCCGGCCAGCCCAACACTCTACTTTACCAGCCTTCTAACAGAGGAAAAGGCTCCCGGGGGAGACTCTACCGCCGAGGCGGCCGGCGCTCTCTCTTTGCTGCTCCAACCTTGGGAAAAGCTGAGGAGTAACCATGGGAGACCACATGGAGGCGTCGCTTTGTCCGTCGTTACACAATGAGACTTTGTTCTGATCGAGGCCCGACTCGGTGATGACTCTTTAGGCTTTCTCATAACCTGTTCTGCTCAGTGAGGGCCAAAGGAACAGCTATAACAAAGGGTCTGGTAGGTGGTCCAGAACCCCCCCCCCTCCCTTCCCCCACGCCCAAAAACCCCCCACCCCTCCCTCTCTCGGCCAAACCAGCGCCACCGTCCATGGCCTGGCTCCAGGTGACTGCCATGAAGGTCAGCTGGACTGGACTTCTGGTCCTGGTCCACTTCCTGTACCTGCTCCTCGGTGCCACCATCTTCCAGACGCTGGAACGCGATGCCGAGAGCAACAACCGCAACCACTTCCAGCTGGAGAAACTGCACTTCCTCAAGAACTACAGCTGCCTGGACGTGGCAGCTCTGGAGAAGTTTGTGCAGGTAACTGTAGAGCCAAAATGGAGGATTGTTTCTTTGTGCTTAATGCCACTGTTCAGTAGCTGTATAAAATGTAAGAAAATATACAACCTTTTTGATTTTTTGTGGGGGATTATGGTGGCACTTTCCTGTATAGGTTTTAAAATTCACATTTTAAAACTTTCACTGACCTCAGGCTCTAAAATGAGATGTTTTATCACAGATTTTTAATATTTAGGGATGAAAGGCTCGTCAATTGGGAGTAACAGAAAGTGTCAAAAACATTTTGTTAGAATAGTTTTGTGTCAGTTTAAACTTTCGGGGTCAATGTGACCCGAAACATAAAAGGCGTCAAATGTCAAGTTAATATGAGGGTTAAGCAAGCCACTGATGACCCTCTACTTAATGTGTGCTTTAGACATCAAACCAAATGCTTACTTTGAGTTTCATACTCCAGCTTGTGTATAACGTGTATTTTTAAAAAGACGTATTAACATGGATATGCACATACTGTGAGATAGATTTATTAGATAGCCCTTGGTCTTATTTTCTGTCATTCTACTGTACGTACTTGAACAGAATGAACATCAAATCTCATTCCTTGAGTTGTGCTCTATAACAAAAAGACACTGCTTTTATCAGGAGATAAAATATATGCCATCAGTAGTCTATATATGCCATTCTCAAAACAAATCATATTTTTCATAGTGTAATATATAGAAAACCCAGATTGTTCACTGAGACAGAATTGATCTCTGGTCCCCAGATGGTGTGATCAGTAACCGTAAAGATAAATAAATAGCCATTAGTCCCTAGATGTGGCAGTATAGTAGATAAATACAACCGTTCGCACGCTTCATTTGAGATGGTACAATAAGCTGTTGCCTAGTTACAGAAGCACATCGTGGAAATGGATTGGTTCTAATTAGATAAATCAAATCAATAGAGTGTTCCACAGCAGATATCGATATGTTTGCCGTAGTGATAAAATGCTCTTTAAAATCCACATCACTTTGAGTCGCCATTAATTTTTACTATATATTGTCATTTTGTCATTAATAATATATTTATCGGCTTTTATTACTCACATATTGCACGGGATAAAATCTATAATGCACTGAACATAAACATGAAACGATCACTATGTATAACACTTTAAGGATGTAATGAAAGCCCAGTAGCCCACAGGTCATGTGGTTTTGGGGGATGGTGATTTGTCCCGTTGGATTAAGGCGCTCTCTTGCTCTCGTCCTGCCAGGTAATCCTAGATGCCTGGGAGAAAGGAGTGAATCCTTCCGGAAACTCCACCAACCCCAGCAACTGGGACTTCAGCAACTCCTTCTTCTTCGCTGGAACCGTCGTTACGACCATAGGCAAGTTTCTCCGAACGCAACCGTAACCGTAGCCCTCACACACACACCTATAAAGTCATTATAACCATAGGCAAGTTTCACTGACCGCAACCCAAACCCAGAACACACACCTATACAGTTGTTATGACCATAGTCAAGTTCCCCTGTCTGCAACCTTAACCATAAACCAAACAAACACTATGCAGTCATTATAACCATAGGCAAGTTTTCCCTGACCACAACTATAACCTCAACCGTAACCCAAACACACACTGTACAATCTTTATGACCATAGGCAAGTTTCTCCTGACCACAACCCAAACACAAACTCCAAACACACACTTATACAGTCTTTATGACCATAGACAAGTTTCCCCTGACCACATCCGTAACCCAAACACACACTATACAGTCATTATAACCATAGGCAGATTTTGCTGACTGCTACCCTAAACCTAACCCCAAGCACGCACTTTAAGACCACAGGCAAGTTTCCCTGACCGCAACTCAAACCCAAACTCACACTATACTGTCATTATAACTATAGGCCAGGGAAACTAAGCTATATATATAATAAGCTACCCAAAATACACACATTATACAGTCACTATAGGCCATAGGCAAATTCCCCAAATCTATACCCATAACACCAACAGAAGCATGGCCCTTTTCTCCTGGTCCCACAGGGTACGGAAACCTCTCTCCCAGCACGGGTTCGGGACAGGTGTTTTGTGTGTTCTACGCCCTCTGTGGAATTCCGCTCAACCTGGCCTTCCTAAACCAGCTTGGGAAGTGCCTCGCCCTGCACCTGGGGCGCCTGGAGAGGGGCGTGGTCTCCGCCGGGAAGCACAAGGTGACGTAGCAGTCTGCACCCCCTCTTTTTCGGCTTCCCCTCTTCCTTTTTCTGTCCTCTGCGCTGGTGTTTCTACCCTCCTTTTCCCCCTCTTGTCATTCATCACTTCTGTTGTTTATGGTTTTGTCACTCTTTCCTTTTCTCTCACACCTGCATGTTACCAACAAAAAATTCTATATTCAGAGAGATGTCCTGCATTGTGTGGCAGGCATTGTATCGGTATATATTACTAATGAGACTTTATAAACCACTTCCCATCAGGAATTCCTGTCTTTCTGGGAATATAGCTCCCATGGTTTTGATTTGGAATGTTCGGGTAAGTTGGAGAAAATCTACATGTCGGTAGCGATTTAAAAGATACATGTCTGATAATAAGTCAAACCAACTAGGATCACACTGAATGGGCATTTACTAAAAGCTGACTTCAATGAAGTTCTTCAGGTTCAGCAATGCAGGTGCTAAACCTTCATCGTAAAGAAGATTGAGTGAAATGTCTTGATAGTGAACGGACTGTCTTTGGACACCCTTGGACATTTTCTCTGTGATTTTCCCCCATGATTCTCCAGCAATCGATGGAGTTCCTGGCCGTGAGCTGCTTCCTGTTGATGGGCAGTGTGCTGTTCCTGGTGGCCCCCCCGCTCGTGTTCAGCTACGTCGAGGGCTGGTCGTACGGCGAAGGGTTCTACTACGCCTTCATCACCCTCAGCACCATCGGGTTTGGAGACTACGTCGTGGGTGGGTGTGTTGGAGAACGTCACGTCTCGCTGCCTTTGCGCACATCCACGAGGTGGCGCTGTGGAAAGGGAAAATTACAACAAGAAAAAGGAAGAATATACCTAATACAGCTGTGCTTGTGGTGCAGGCAATACGGGATACATTTCCTGCTTGAATTAAGAACTCTGTGAAACAATATCTTTGATTAAGAGTCTTGATGATGCGGCTAGGCCGCCAATTAGTATTTAACGTGGTCGTACCCCCTCAGCTTTATCCAAACGCATTGGTTATACTCTTTTAACATGCATTTTCTGTGTTACTGTCATGGATCTTGCCTTCCTTCCCTTATCTCCACGTTCTCGTTATTCTTTTTTGTCGTTTACCGGTAATCTATCGGATTTTCCTTTGTTCCATTATGGGGTTTTGCTTAGTGAATGCACCTGTCATTCATTTCCTCTGGCTATTTATACCCCGCTTCCTGCCTCTCTCATTGCTTCCATGTTATTCCACTTAACATTCGAGCCGGTAAAAGAAGGTATAGGATTAGTTAGTAAGCTAGTTTAAAAAAGAAAGGGTTTAGAAAGAAAGGGTTTATTAAGAAAGCTAGTCTCTTTTCGCTCTCATTTCAGAGCAGAGACTTTCTCGTTTTCTTTCGTTTAACACGAAACGGTTTCCTTTCGTTTCGCTCCACAAACGGGAGTAAGATAAGCGTGTCTGCTTATTTCCTTTGTTTTACCACTCTTATCTGCGAGCGCTTTAACTGCTTTGGTCCCAGTGAAAGGGATCTTAATAGTTTTATTTTCTTTGTTCGTTCGCTCCACAAACGTGGTTAGATAAGCGTGTCCGCTTATTTCCTTTTTTCTTTTACGAGCGCTCTAACTGCTCTGATCCCAGTTAAAGGGATATTAATAGTTTTATTTTCTTTGTTCGTTCGCTCCACAAACGTGGTTAGATAAGCGTGTCCGCTTATTTCCTTTGTTCTTTTACGAGCGCTCTAACTGCTCTGATCCCAGTTAAAGGGATCTTAATAGTTTTATTTTCTTTGTTCGTTCGCTCCACAAACGTGGTTAGATAAGCGTGTCCGCTTATTTCCTTTGTTCTTCGAGCGCTCTAACTGCTTTGGTCCCAGTGAAAGGGATCTTAATAGTTTTATTTGTCTTTGTTAGTTCGCTCCACAAACGGAGTTCGATAAGCGCGTCTGCTTATTTCAGTTTTGCTCGCATATCGAGTTCCTCGCCTTTTTCGTGAGGTTATTTTGTGTTCTCATTATTCTCCCTCTCCACTACGGATTATTGTCCGTTTCAGTGGTGTTCATTGAACACTTAAAGAGTCCGTATCTGTCGCAACTGGACCTCCAATATTTCCTCTGTGTCTCTGGCACAGAGAACCCCTACAGTTACACATTAAATGAAGGAATAAAAGTTTAATTTAAAGTGGTGAGGATCACTAGAGTTTGTCACTTTAGATGATTTCCCCAAGCTACTGTGAGATTAGATGTTCACATCCTTATGAGCTTACGTGCACAGTATGAACCCATTCAGCCCCTCTGAATGTCATATTTTCATGTACTGATCGTAATAATTGTGCCGACAACTTAATTATTTTCTGCCCTTTTGATAAGTTGCCTGTTACCAGTTGCAATGGGCGCACGCAGTTAAATTAGTTATTGGGTTGCATCTAGTTTGAATAGACGTCATCGTTTGCATATTTTCCTGAATAAGCAAAGAAACTGACAGGCAGTTGTTTTAATGAATGCCTGTTTAAAAATACTTAATAATTATGTTTTCTATGCACAATGAGGCTGGAGATGTCTCTTTTTTCTCAGGCACCGACCCGGAAAAGCACTACATCTCGGTGTACCGTAGCCTGACCGGCGTATGGATCTTCTTCGGCTTGGCCTGGCTGGCGCTCATTTTGAACGTCGGCGCCAGGGTGATGGAGCACATCTTCCAGTTCACAAACCCCGCCCACCAGGCCCAGGACAGAGGGGAGGAGCCTGAAAAACAGGAGGAGGGGGCGGGGCAGAAAGCCATCCAGCAGGCGGTGTGAGGGCGGGGCTGGGACGGGAGGTCCGACGCACCTGTCGGATTGCCTTATTCGACAGGTGTGTGAGTGGGTGTGGTCATTGCTTTCCATCTGCACTTGCCTCCGTCTTTGGGACCGCCCTTCCACGAGACAAGCCCCGCCTCCGAAACTCACTGACCAATGAGCTCAAGGGAACCCACTGTGAGGGACAACCTGACTGAACTGCAACATTCATATAACAGGCAACAACACAGCAAACTAATGCATTGTAGGAGCCTATGCTATCTCACAAAAAAACAAACAAGCCTTGGGAACTGTGTGTGTGTGTGTGTGTGTGTGTGTGTGTGTGTGTGTGTGTGTGTGCGCACATATTACATTATAGGCATTTAGCAGACGCTCTTATCCAGAGCGACTTACACAACTTCTTATTACATTTATCCATTCATACAGCTGGATATATACTGAAGCAATTCAGGTTAAGTACCTTGCTCAAGGGTACAACGGCAGTGTCCTACCTGGGAATCGAACCTGCAACCTTTCGGTTACAAGTCCAGCTCCTTAACCATTATACTACACTGCCGCCCTATTTGCTATATTTGCTTACATGTTCATATGTGGTGTATAGATCGTGCAACGTCTGCTTAGCACAATATTGTGTGGACTAATAACGTGTCGCTTTGCATGTATTCTGCGTTAAACATGTGTATGATCTCTGTAGTTTGATTATATTATATGAGTATCCTCAGATACCCTCTACAATGGATGCGGAAACTGGTAGCCTTCTTCTGACGTTATATTCTATGAATGACTTATTACAGGAAATATCGCTGGCCCCAGGAGAGGTGAAATTTTGTATAATTCATCGTGTGTGTGCGTGTTTGCGCATACACACCCACTGTACATTGCAATTGTACTAAACGCAAATGAAAATGTTGTTTATAATTTTTAAGTAATCAATTAAAATGCTGTCATCGCTTGTCTTGTAAATGTCTTGATTGGTGCGGAACGCCGGGTCCACAGGGGCATCTCAGAGGACCCGCTGATCTTTTCACTAATTTTCACAAAAAGTGCCGTCCCTTCAACTGAGGAAACGGGTAGGTGGAAAACACAGCTTGTGTATCGGGTCAAAAAGTCATCGGGTCAGCCGTCTGTACCTGTCTGCACTGGTCCCCACAAGTGATGACACTTCAACAGGTTCCATCAAAACCCCTAACCGGGTGGAGCCGCAGCAGGCTGTCAATCTCTGGCTCAAACCCGTAATGATTGGTTAAAAAGAGCGAGCCACTGATGACACATGATAATGGTGGCTCCGCCCATTTTGGGTTTCATGAAGCCTTTGCTCTCCCGCTGCTAGGTCACACTCCAGCGCACAGGACTGAAATGGTAGCGGAAAGCTAACAAACTCACTGATGCGTGCTAGGTGTCATAAATAACGCCATTTCAGTCCTCTATGCTCACTGGTTACATTAGGAAACAGCGGTAAGGTTTGAACTAGACTAGAGACACAACCTTTGACATTAGAGTGTACATCTGGTCTGTTTTAGCTGGGGGCGGGGGGCCAGTCACACCTTGGGACTGGAGAACTATCTAGATCAAACGGCAGTGGTGGGGATTAGTCCTCTCCACAGTGGGTTCTGCCTGTTGCTATGGGGATAGATAGTGAGGAGAGAAACCCGGTAATGGTTGAAACGTGATGAAAATAATGGGCGGGGCTGCGACGTGGGCGGGCGGAAAGAGCCTGATATAGTTTGTCCATGGCTGTTTATATATTTCGTGATACAACTTTTTGAGGGTGGGAATCTCACCTTTGCTCTGTTGATATACATTTCTTGGTAAGGTCTTTCCAGATCTGTTGCCGTAATTGTGTTTAGTGACACCATGTGGGTGTTGGTCTTTCACTGTATTTCTTCATAAGATCTTTGTGGCTGGTAGTTTGTCCTTGGCTATACTGATATATATTTGGGTATACTGATATATATTTGTTGGAGGTCTTCCCAGGTGTTAGGCTGTGGATATATACTGTGTGTTTCTGGGTAGGTTCTTCACCTGTCAAGAGCTGAGATCTCGCTGAAATTGGGCAAGATTATCTCTATTTGGTCTCTACCTCACCCTAGAGCTGGATTTGCATGATGTCCACAGAAGAGAGAATTCGGGAGGGAGGTGGACATTGGCGGTGGGGGTGATTTGCCTGCCTGGGCCCGGCCCAGATCTATCCCCACCCAGCGAAGGCGCAGTCCCTCTCCTGCCCAGACGCCCTGGAACTCCCTCAGCGGGCCGAAGCCATGCTCTCCCTGTGCAGCGGTACTCTTTTCTCGGCTTGCCTGCCGACGCGACTCCCCTCCATCCTTCTCCTGGCGGTGCTGTACATGGTCTACGTCCTGACCGGAGGGGCCGTCTTTTGGAAGCTGGAGGGTGGTCCCATGGAGTTGGAGCTCCGCAGCATCCGGGAGGAGGTGGCCAAGTTGCAGAGGCAGATGCCGTGCCTGACCGAGGAGGCCATAGTGAAGGTGGCGGAGGTGAGAGGTGGTGAGTGGCAGAAGAAGGGGTTCGCGGGCGCTGCTGGATGCAGGCCGTGGTCCTTTTGCGTTGAGATCTAACCTGCGGAAAAGCAGAATGCTTTGGAGGCTGTTTGGAGTCGGTGGAATGATATGTGACGGCAAAGTAATCGGAGATTGCCAGGTTTAATCCACTGAAGGCAAAGGCAAATGAAGAGCCCGCGGGAAGGGGGGCTGAGGGGTGGTTTGGGTCTGGGTTTCATCATTTCCCAGTACATGCTGGAGCGTTTGTAGGAAAGCAGGGCTTTGCTTAGGTAAATTGTTAGCTTGCTCCAGAGTACAGGGCTGCCCAAGTCTGCATTTAACCCTTTGAAGAGTGGCTTTTTTGGAATGTTTTTTTCTCTCCAAAATTCTAAGTCAGTGTTCTAGAACTCCTTTGCTTTCAGCAGGAGTGATTGTTACATCAGCAGTAGAATGTTCAGTTAAGAACATTCTAATCACATATTTGTGTTGATTGAAATGGTATACCAGGGATAAACCTGCAGCTCTCTGACCACAGGCTGTGGTGCCTCATTATGCTCCTCTACTCTCCACATCCTGATCTGAGTCAACGGGGCTCTGTTGAGAACCTCATTTATTGACTGCTGAGCCCAAAAAACACAGGAAAGAAAGGTGGCCACAGAATAAAAATTCTCTCCACCCGTCTGGCATTATTCTTATGTTGTCTTTTTGTACTGTCAGTTTTTAATAGTCCAAAACAAATTTTCCCCATTGTGGATAGTGCCCGCTGTACAAGCCTCCAGAGTCCTGACCTTAATCCCATTGGCTCTTTCGTCGTCAATACAAGATCCCGGCCAAAAGTGTATGCAACTCTGGATGGAAATAAACGTTGCATAAGGTTGACGTTGCATAAGGTTGTCGAAACAATTCCACGACGAATGCGCGCCATAATCAAAGCTAAAGGCGGTCCAACGAAATTTAGAGTGTGCAACTTTTTTCTTTTGGCCAGGCAGTGTGGATAGACAGACAGACAGACAGATCTCATTTTTATAACTCCAGGGCATGATTGTTGTAGAGTAATCAAAGTGGTGCCAAGGGCCAAGGTAGCGTTTGTGTGATATACCTGTATGTAGTGTGGCTGTCAGATTTATGAAGTGCATAGCAGAGGGTATTATGTAATGCAGTTACACCACAGGCATTTTGACATGGATACGCAACATAGCTTGGATCCAGGTTCAGAAAGAAGCCATTTAAACTGGGTCAACCACTCGAGTGAAAACGGGTTCCTTTTTCTGTTTTGTTTTTATACCCTGTAGTTCAGTTCTCCGGCAACGAGATTGTAATACTGTGGCCACCAGCTGAGTTACAGCTTAGAAAGCTCCCACATGCTGTTGGAATTGAATTAACAACAATTGAATCACTGTGTAGGTGCTCATGGTTATTGAAACATTTATCAATTTTATTCAGCAATATTAATAATGGAATGCTCGTAATATACTAATGTTTACCAGGAAGATCTGAAAAGGGGTATTTATTTTTAATTAATCATAGATGATATCAAATATTTATTTTATGGTTACAAAATTACAAAATAACCATAATGAGAAAATATTGTAATTATTTTAACGTTGTAAATGAATCACTTCACTACCTAAAACACTTTATAAAGGATATAATTCTGTTCATGAGTCTGATGTGGAAGAAAAAAATAATTCTCCACAAACTTTTTTTTATTACATTTGTTTTCCATATCGTAGAGCGGGTCACGTATATCACTTTATTTTGTAAAGTTTTTTTTGTCTTATGGTAATATCAGTTGAGATTGTGAGTATTGTGTAACGTTTATACTTATGCATTATGCATATCAAGCTAAATATCTAACATGGAACCCCCAGTGTGGGGGAAAAAACATAAATGTAACACCGGAGTGTGAAAATGAAATGAAATTAAGGCCGAATGTTGATCGAAACCCCGCCCTCATGTTCCCAGGTGTTACACAAAGCGTCGTCCAATGGGCTGAGCCTGAGAGATAACCACACTCTCGGGGTCTGGAAGTTCACCACCTCTGCCGTTTTTGCCGCCACGGTGGTCACTACCATTGGTGAGACCTCGGGGGGCGGGACACACAAATGGCCACGCCCCCCTCACACTGACACGCTTCCTGTATGTTATTAGCGGTTTGATTGTGGAATTCCCTGTCTAAATTCCCTGTCTATTTATTGGCATAATGCAAATCACTCTGTCATTTATTTTTTTTTGCTTTGTTTTGCTCATCAACATTTATATACTTTACAACAAAACCCCCATGTTGTTAAACTGTAATGTTTGTGAAAAGAAAAAGGAATTCTATGTTCTTCAGAATTATAAGTTTATTTTTATTTATTTTTTATTTTTTTGGAACTAGACAGTTTTTGGGTGACACAGATACAATTTAGACTCATTTGGGGATTTTTAACTGCCATCAGAAATATGAATGTAAAAATTAACAGAGTATAGCTTATATTGCAAGATCTCAATCTTCAGCCCTGGGAGTCCATTGTGTCTGCAGGTTTTGGTACGTTTCAGCGCTTACATGCTTAGGTCATACTGGCTATTTACATGCTTAGGTCATACTGGCTAAAGACTGCAGGTTGGGTGCTGGTTAAAAGTAAACCACAAAACCAGAACCCAATTAAGACCTGCTGACACTGTGGCTCCTCCAGGACTGGAGTCAAACCTGCAGACACTGCGGCACTCCAGGACTGGACTCAAACCTGCAGACACTGTGGCCCTCCAGGACTGGAGTTAAACCTGCAGACACTGCGGCCCTCCAGGACTGGAGTTAAACCTGCAGACACTGCGGCCCTCCAGGACTGGAGTCAAACCTGCAGACACTGTGGCCCTCCAGGACTGGAGTTAAACCTGCAGACACTGTGGCTCCTCCAGGACTGGAGTCAAACCTGCAGACACTGTGGCCCTCCAGGACTGGAGTTAAACCTGCAGACACTTTGGCTCCTCCAGGACTGGAGTCAAACCTGCAGACACTGTGGCCCTCCAGGACTGGAGTCAAACCTGCAGACACTGTGGCCCTCCAAGACTGGAGTTAAACCTGCAGACACTGTGGCCCTCCAACATTGGGGTTTAGAATCCTTGTTATAAGTCAGTGTTCTAGAACTCTGAATAAGTCGATTTCACACCACTAGGTTGTTATCCCTCCTCTGTGGTGTGCTTTTTAACATATTTTTGCACCTTGTTTTTAGTTGTATTACATTCATGTTTAATTTATTATCTCGCCTAAGTATTTTCTGTGTCTTAGGCTACGGAAACATCAGTCCCAGCACAACGGCCGGCCAGATCTTCTGCGTGTTCTTTGCACTGTTTGGGATCCCGCTCAACGTGGTCGTGCTGAACAAGATCGGAAAATACATGCTGGTTATTGCCAGGATGTTCAGTGACTTCATTGAGAGAAAGATCAATCGAAAGGTGAGATGCTTGCCCTGTGAACTGGCTATTTTATTTTAATCTGACCAAATACTTTTTGTGCTGAGGGAGATAATTTTCTTATTTCTTTATCTGCAAATCTTTCTCTTCTGTTAAAGCTTGTGAGAAATTAATCGGAACAGTTGTCTGAATTGCATATTTGAGTGTAAGGATAGCTTTGTGTAAGATCTTTAGCAGGATATATGACTATACAGAGCAAGACTCAAATATGTGTAAAACACTCAACAGTAAAACGCTACAATTGGGGAACATTCATCCAGCTGAGAAGCGGTTTACATCAAATTCTGAACTTGATCAATGGTGTCATCGGTATCTTCTGCCAGAGTGAAACTACAGAGTGTACCCTTTCTAAGCATGTATAAAATGTCAGAAACCATTATTAAAATGGTTATAATTAAATTAATTATAATTTCAAACCAGTTGCCTCTATTTGTGACACCAGTTAAATTCAGCGCCAGTTCAATTCAGATCATTTTTGTTTTCACTGTTAATACAGCCAGGCATAAATGAGAAATCAGTCCATGAACCCTAATGATAGCTTTAGGGTGAGCCCCTGAACTATTATTGAACACAGGAACAGGAAGTAAACACACCTTTGAACCGGGGTAAAACAGGAAGTAGTTCTGAACAGAGAGGATGGGTGTAAATACTGAATGGAGTTCGGGTGGGGTGTTGGGAGGATGTGGAAAGGATCCCTACACTGGCTGCCTGACACTGGTTCTGATACTGGTTCCAGTTTTGGTTACGGTTCTGGTTCTGATATTGGTTCCGGATCTGGTTCTGATACTGGTTCCAGTTTTGGTTCTGATACTAGTTCCGGATCTGGTTCTGGTTCTGCTCTATCCCCACAGAAAGGCATTGGGGTGTTTATCCACCTGATCTCTTTTATATCGGGGGTGACGGTGTTTTTCGTGGTGCCCATGCTGGTGTTTAAAGTGCACGAGGGATGGACAGCTTCTCAGGCCATCTACTACTGCTTCATCACCCTCAGCACAATCGGCTTTGGAGACTACGTCGCAGGTATGGCTCCCCCTGCTGGGCTGGGAAGGCACTACACAATGTCCACTCTAAAAAGAACCCCAGGTGTGAGGCGTGAAAGCTCTGGTGCCCTATAGACTTTCACAGACTATCTTACATGGTTCTACTAACATGGTTCTCAGTTAAGCTAATGCTGTGCCATACGGTAGAGACAGCTATGTTGGAGTATGGTAAGAGCTGCTTCCTGTGCGCGAATTTACGAATCCTAAAGGCGAAGGCTTTGCTCATGAATATTCATGTGGTTGCTTGGTAACCGACCGCGTGTCTCAGTTAAGTCAGTCGGGCTCGCCCACCATTTTAACAGTTTGGGCATGAGCCCGAGTTACGTGAACTCCTGTGAGGTTATGTTTAGGGGTTGGGCGTGGGGTACGGGAATCACAAACTCACAAAAATCAACACGCACACAGCGAAGACTGAGCGGGCATGCTCGCGGTCGGTTACCAAGCAACCATATAAATATTCATATTCATGGATAACCAATGTTCTGAAGTGAGTTAGCTGTATGCTAGCTAGCTTGTCTTTTGCCGCCTTCTGTAACTAGCTTGTCTTTTGCCGCCTTAACTTTCAGCCAGACGTATTACAGATTAATCCACACTGTGTCTAAATGTATCAATCAATAAATAAACAAATTAGATTTTTATAAAGCACTTTTCACACCAAGGGTGGCCCAGGGCACTAACAACTTACAAAACAATGTATAATTACACAGGGATCACACAAAGAAATGTCTTCAGGCAGTTTTTGAACATAGCCTGAATTGTTTCAGCATTCCTGATCTTGGCTTCCCTAACCAGGGTGTACACTACCAACTAGGATTACAGAGTTAGCGAAATAACTGCCCTGAGTAAAACCCAGAAATGCTCTTTTTACTTCAGTCCATGTTCCAGATTTGGGAGGGTTTTACTCAGCGCAGTTCTCCAAGCAACTCAGTAACCCTGCTTTGAAGTATACCCCCCCCAGGGAGAGCAGCAGTATTTATGACAAGCTGTCCATCCTCTCCGCACCTTTTAACGGCCTCCCTGTCCATCACAGACGATAACCCTGACAGAGTGTACCCGGACTGGTACGGGCCCCTCATGGGGGTATGGATCTTTTTTGGGTTGGCCTGGCTGTCTCTCCTCATCAACCACAGTATCGAAATCCTGGAGACCTTCAACAAACTGTGCAAATGTGGGGACAGCACCGACGACACGGACCAAACAGACACGCCTGTCACAGACGCCCAGATGACCGAGGTCAAAACTCAGAGCGATAGCCCTCAGTGAGTGAGTGTGTGTGTGTGTGTGTGTGTGTGCGTGCGTGCGTGCGTGCGTGCGTGCGTGCGTGCGTGCGCGCGTCTTTCCCGTACACAGTCTAAATAGAAATCAGTACTGTAGTAAAATTCTCTATTTGCTAAAAAAAGGTCAGTAGGAATTGGTATTTAAAAAGTACACTTTCTGATGAAATGTGTCACTGCACAATCAAACATGCTATTTTATAAATTGTTTAAAAAAAAATATATATATATTTTTTGGCAAAAATATTTTGGTCACAGGACCGAAAATATTCGACACATCTCAGGATTCCTCTATTTACAGGGTCCTGTATTGGCATCTTTTAGCGGCTTGTAATTAATTCCTCCGGCAGCTAGATGGTAATAAAGCCTTCTCAAGAAGCCATTGCCATTTCAATGTACTCAATTAGAGCGCCTATACTAATAACTGAAAATGCAAAGCCTCATTTATAGCCAGTAATCCACATAGAGAACCTGAAATCAAACAGGCTCCCACTAGCATATACCAAAATCATAACATTTCTGTGATATTCACTGCGATTTATTAATTTATTTTTGCAACTGTGCACTTGCACTGTTTTCAAAGGGATGGCGAGGATACAAAACCAGCCAATCAGGAAGAGGAGCCCAAAGAATGAGTCTCCGCCCGTCTCCACAGATCCCCTGTGATGCAAGATTCTTCACTGTGGAAAACAAACAGCAAAACAAAAAAAACTAATGGACATTATCTTTTCATTTCATGGAAAAAACAGTTTCTTGGTGGAATTATTATTCATTTTTGTAAATATAGTTTTAGCCAGTGGTGAAGTGCAGAAATGCAGCAATTAGTAATAAGACAAGCAAAAACCAAATATTGCAGATATTTTACAATATTACAGATGTTGTAATCCAGAGTGATTTACACAGGTTACATTTTTATATACAATCCGTTTATATGGCTGTATATTTTTAACAAAGCAATTTAGGTTAAGTACAGTGGTGTTCAAAAAAAATAGCAGTACATCAGTAACCTGATGAACCACTGTTATTAGTAGTAGTGATATTTCTGCATGGCAAATCATTTACTTGTAGATGTAGTAGTGTAATAGAAAAACAACAGACCCAACTGTCATGACATGCACGCTGCTTGTTCTGAGTAATTGGCTCATTCATTGAAAGGGGCGTGTTCAAAATAATAGCAGTGTGGAGTTTAATTAGAGAGTTCATTCATTCAGTGAAAAAACAAGTGTCATTAATTGTCCTTTATTAAGGAAGAAGGGAAACAAATGTTTCACACATTGTTATAAAATATATTTCCTTGAATTGCTAAGTAAAATGGGACGTTCCAAACATTGTTTGGAGGAACAACGTAATTTGATTAAAAAGTTGATTGGAGAGGGGAAAACGTATAAAGAAGTGCAACAAATTATAGGATGCTCAGCTAAAAAGATCTCAAATGCTTTAAAATGGCCGAAACACGCAGAAGAAAACAAGCAACTACTGTTAAAACGGATCGAAGAATAGTCAGAATGGCAAAGATTCAGCCCATCATCACCTCCAGAAAGATCAAAGATGATCTAAAATTACCTGTAAGTGCTGTTACAGTCAGAAGACGTTTGATCGAAGCTAAGCTGTCAGCAAGAAGCCCCCATAAAGCACCAAAAAACGGCATGTGCAGAATTGCCAAGGAACACATCGATTGGCCCAAAGAGAAATGGCGTAACATTCTGTGGACTGATGAGAGTAAAATTGTTCTTTTCGGGTCTAGTGGTCGTCGACAGTACGTCAGACGACCCCCGGGTACTAAAGTCAAGCCACAGTACACTGTGAAGACAGTGAAGCATGGTGGCGCAAAAATCATGGTATGGGGACGTTACGGTGTTCGGCCTATTTATCGTATACCAGGGATCATGGATCAGTTTGAATACATCAAAATACTTGAAGAGATTATGTTGCCGTATGCCGAAGAGGAAATGCCCCTGAAATGGGTGTTTCAACAAGACAACGACCCCAAACACAAGAGTAAGCGAGCAACATCTTGGTTCCAGACAAAAAATATTGAGGTAATGGAGTGGCCAGCTCAATCCCCCGACCTCAACCCCATTGAAAACCTGTGGGGTGACATTAAAAATGCAGTTTCTGAAGCAAAACCCAAAAATTCACAGGAACTGTGGAATGTAGTTTGGTCATCCTGGGCTGAAATACCCGTTTCTCGGTGCCAGAAGTTGGTTGACTCGATGCAATGCAGACGCGCAGCAGTTATCAAAAACAATGATTATGCAACTAAATATTAGTTCAGTAATTTAAAGTGAAGTTAAATCTTGAAACATTTCTTCAGTTTATACAGTAAGTGTTTGAGTTTGAAGAGAAAAATGTCGACACTGCTATTTTTTTGAACAGATTAATATTCCTTTTTTTTGCTTTCTGTAAAATAATAACGCAGACTTTATAAAATTTGTTAATGCTTTGATTTGGAATTTAATGTGTAATGATTCTAGTACATTTGAAATATGGAACTAAAAGCTATTCAAAAATATTTACACTTTATTTAACACACTGCTATTTATTTGAACACCACTGTAAGTACCTTACTCAAGGCTAGAACAGAAGCACTCCAGCTGGAATCAAACCAACATTTAAGGTAAAATTTCAGTTCCCTAACCATTATACTACACTATCAAATGTATTCTGCAGAGTCAATTAGGATATTATATTTTTTGATGATAAGTAGCAGAGTGCACAGGCATGTTTTATTGAGACAGAAAACAAATCCTCCGTTATAACAGGGTAAAATATGTGATAGAAATCACCAGTGTAACCACCAGGGGGAGCTATCACATAATTCTGGCTTGCCTTTGTATGAAATCACGTCAAATTCAGGCCATTCTATGTAGCACTATTTTTATTATTTTTAAAAAAAAATTACAATTCTAATCAGTGACAAATTTTGAAATAGAGGGAGGGGGAAAAAATAAAAGTATTTTTTAGGGAAAGTTTTGTTTAGGCTAGAATACTTTTGATATTTAACAGTAGAATAAATATATCTTCTGCACATTCGTTTGATTTTGTACAGAGCTTTTTCTATAGTTTCTTGTAATGTTGTTCCAAGACGATAATAAAAGGAAATAAAAGGCTTAAAGACGGGACAGCGCATGCAGGATTTGAAAGGGATGTGTAGTAAGAATATGAGGCTCGCCGCTTGATTGAGCAGCTCTGAGAGATTAACGGTTTAACAGAAAACAGAGGTGTATGTTGTGGGACGTGCGCATTCATAGCTGCAGAAATACCGCCAGGATGCACTCTCGTTGGCTGCTTTGTGAAAATGCCTTTGTCTCTGAGTTTGCCTGTCACTTTCCCGGTTTTCCAGGACGATCCCGGTCCCAGCGTCTGGTTCCCGGACATGAGATCTGATCAGTGGCTTCGACGTGTGATTCTGCTTCTCTGTGCAAGCAGATGTATCACACATATGCATGCGTGTGTATTGTTGCATTTGCGCATGTGTGTGCACTGTATGCATTAGTGTGTACATGCACATCAATTTGCGCACAAGTCTACATAAGTTATTTGTATGTGTGCATCTTTCTGTGGGTGTATGAATGTGCATATTGTGTGTGTGTATATGGTGTGTGCGTTTGTGCGCATGTGTGTTTGTTAGTGTGCATGCATGTGTTTGCGTGCATACGTGTGTTTGTGTGTGTGTTTGTGTGTGTGTGCGATTGTGTTTGTGTGTGTTAGTGTGCATGCATGTGTTTGTGTGCATACGTGTGTTTGTGTGTGTGTGTTTGTGTGTGCATGCGCACGTGTGTGTTTGTGTTTGTGTTTGTGTACATGCGCACGTGTGTGTGTGTTTGTGCGATTGTGTTTGTGTGTGTTAGTGTGCATGCATGTGTTTGCTTGCATACGTGTGTTTGTGTGTGTGTGTGTGCATGCGCACGTGTGTGTTTGTGTGCATGCGCACGTGTGTGTGTTTGTGTGTACATGCGCACGTGTGTGTGTGTGTTTGTGCGATTGTGTTTGTGTGTGTTAGTGTGCATGCATGTGTTTGCTTGCATACGTGTGTTTGTGTGTGTGTTTGTTTGTGCGATTGTGTTTGTGCAATTGCTCAGCTCTGCAGTGCAGTGGCACCTGATCCCAGCAGTGTAAACTCTACATGCAGCTCATGCAAAACCACACAGCCTACATTTACATCCACAAGCAGCCAAGCAGCTTCTTACCCTGCACTGCACACACACACACATACACTTATACACACACACCTATACACACACACACACACACACACACAAAGCAGCCAGGCAGCTTCTTACCCTGCACTGCACTGACTGTAACTTTCCATCTGAGGGCGAGTGCTGATTCCCTGTGTAAATAAGAACCTCCCTGCTCCCTCTGTACTCACCGACACACACACACACACACACACACACGCCTATACATGCACACACACCTATACACACACACATGCACACACCTACACACACACACGCACCTATACATGTACACACACCTATACACACACACATGCACGCACACACACACACCTATACATGCACACACACACAGACACACACTTATACATGCGCACACCTATACATGCACACACACACACACTTATACATGCACACACACCTATACACACACCTATACATGCACACACACCTATACACACACACATGCACACATATACACACACATGCACACACACACACACCTATACACACACACACAGACACACACTTATACATGCACACACACACACTTATACATGCGCACACACACCTATACACACACCTATACATGCACACACACCTATACACACACACATGCACACACACCTATACACACACACATGCAGACATAAACACACCTATACATGCACACACACCTACACACATAAACACACACACACACACACCTATACACACACATGCACGTACACACACACATACACACACCTGCTTTTTTTCTCAGTTACCAATTGACAGAGGTTGTTTAAACCAACTTTATTAGTGGTTGAGTTGACAGTACAGAGCTGGACGAAAACCTTCAGTGTGAGTTCAACAACAAAAATATCTTTGTTTTTTTTCTATGCCACCGATGTAATTAATATCACCCCTGTGATTACATATCAGTAGATGACCCAAATAAAGGAACTTTAGTCGCCTTATTCATGGTCATGAAAAGCAACGCCAAATTATTTCCACAGAGAGGGGGAAGGCTATCAATCATTAAACTGTATTCTTACGCTGCAGGCAATGCTATCAAATGTGATGAAAAACAGGATTCACCTACAGCTCAGAGCTAAACCTCAATTGGGTGGTGATATTTTGTTATTCTTTAGCATTAGCATGGATTAGTGTAATTGAAAGATAAAGGGGTGCATTGTAGTGTTGGAAAATGGCTCCACACAGAGAGCGATGGGGTTGAGCCATCTCTTGGCTCTACGTTCCCATGTCCTACTTTCTGTCTGTGAAAAGTAGGACTTTGCCGCTCGCTCTGTCCTCTGTTCCTCCCCGCTCTCAGGTCCGGGGGGGGGGGGTGTGTCCGAGGCTCGACACCCTCCTGTGAGCCGCGAGCCAGGCCAGGATTTTGTTTGCCTTTCATGCTCCTCTTTTCCTGCGTACTCATTGGACGTAATCTCTGGGGGCCCGACGAATGGGATTGCGGTTTCACCCTGCCAACCCACCCTGGGAACTGTGGGATTGGGGTTGAGGTTGGGGCAGGAGGTGTGGCCAGGTTGTTACATAACGCTCCCCGGGGTCGAGCAGGTGGGGTCAGAGACTCGAGTAACCCGCCACTCAGGAGACAATCCTCCATTCGGCTGCTTCCTGTGATGTCCCCCCCCCACCCCCCCCGTCCTCGCTCACGGGTCGCCGCTCAGCCGGCTCTGGTATCGCTCACAGATAATGGGTTCAGAGCCGTTATTAATGCCTGAGCTTGCTGAGTATGTGCATTTTTACGGGTTGTGTGGTGTGACTGAGCTCGGGGACATGAGACTGAAGCTCATGTGATTGTGTAACAGAGGTTCCCAAAACCACAAATCCACAGCGAGTGTGGCCTACGAGCTGGGCTCTCCTCACGTACCTGCACAATGTCATACCTGTACAGTAGCATACCTGCACAACACCTTACCTGCATACAGTAACATAGAGCCACGCCTCTACAGAACCAAACCTGTCACCAGGCACGTGAGTATACAACACTGATCTTACTTCAAGGCCGGCAGACATGCGTGCACAAGCATACACAAATGCACATCTACATATGTGCACACACACACACTACCCCCGCCTCTAGGCTTCTTTTCCTGGCAGGAATGGAAAGTAAAACAAACAGGGGCCCGGCGTGTGTAAACACAGCTCATGTGTGTATTCCGTCAGTCTGCATCATACTTGGATCTCCCCCGTCCCCCCTGGCCTTGACCCCTCGGTTAAACACACTCGCCCTGCTACCACACGCTTTGCCGGGTGACGGCGGGAATAACACGGTCAGGTCAGGGCCTCCGCACCTCCCTACCTGCCAACAGCTGACTATGACACACTGAAAAAGAGTGACCTAGAGTTCAGTACACAACAACACAAGAACACTACTATAGAACCGCCATTGATTCAGCGCAGAGTTCAGTACACAGCAACACAAGAACGCTACTATAGAACCACCATTGATCCAGCGCAGAGTTCAGTACACAGCAACACAAGAACACTACTATAGAACCGCCATTGATCCAGCGCAGAGTTCAGTACACAGCAACACAAGAACACTACTATAGAACCGCCATTGATTCAGCGCAGAGTTCAGTACACAGCAACACAAGAACGCTACTATAGAACCGCCATTGATTCAGCGCAGAGTTCAGTACACAGCAACACAAGAACACTACTATAGAACCGCCATTGATCCAGCGCAGAGTTCAGTACACAGCAACACAAGAACACTACTATAGAACCGCCATTGATTCAGCGCAGAGTTCAGTACACAGCAACACAAGAACACTACTATAGAACCACCATTGATCCAGCGCAGAGTTCAGTACACAGCAACACAAGAACGCTACTATAGAACCACCATTGATCCAGCGCAGAGTTCAGTACACAGCAACACAAGAACGCTACTATAGAACCACCATTGATCCAGCGCAGAAAAGTACAAAAAGGCAGCTCGGATTTCACAGCGAGCTCTAGATTACACACTAGTCTCCTGCAGGGGAAGTTTCCTACGGGAAAGGCAAAAAATAATAATTTGAAATAACAAACGTGAAATCTGTGTCACAAGATAGTATTTCAGACCACAGAGCCGCTGTGTGCTTCTCTTAATCGAATGAAAAAAGGAACAATCCGGATTGCTGTTCCTCTCTCCGGGCCAGTGAGCACATGACCACGCTATTCTGCCCGCTCTCTGCGTTAAGTTGCTTCCACAGCAGCCTAGAGTTGCGTCTAACCCTGACTTACAGAGGAAGAAATGTACGAGCTGAAAGTATACTTATTCAAATGCCCACTTGTGCCTTTTCTCTCACAAGGAAACAGTGATTTCTGATGGAAAACCAGCCTGTGTTCCAAAATATGACCATAACGTCATATGGTGTATCCCAGAGTTACGTTAGTTATCTCCTGACCGATGATTTCTCGTTATAAATGTACAGAGTGCACCAAACTGTGTGAATGGATGGTTGAACACAGTATATTTGCTGAATGAGCACATTTCGGGCAAGGGTCTTCTTAGGTATTGCAGCATGTTATGAGAAGCAAATCCTACGTAACACAACTATTGTCTGTTTTTGTATGTGTATGTGGATTGGGGGGGGTGGGCGGAGGGAGACGAGAGAACAGGTTGTACTGTTGTTATTGTGTTCTTGCCGTTTATCGGGAATTTGGGCTCTATATTTGTTTTTAAATGGGAGAAGAAACATGATTGGCTAATAAAAATAGCTTATCTGATTGGCTGAAAAACCTGGGCCTACTTAATTTATTGTCCACTCCAGTAGAGGAAAGAGTGGCAGATTTTTTTGCAACAAAAAATACACACAAGGAGATTTGGGGATTCAATAATTCCAACATTCAATCATTCACCACTCTTGACATCTTATTTTCAGGTACTCTTATAAGCAATACTATAATACAATAACCTCTCTGCATTTGAGTGAATGGATCTCTATGGGAATAGGGGAGTGGGACTAGATTAAGCTGTAAATAACACGGGAACAGTATGGAACCCATGGTTGTCTAAATGGCTGTAAGTCATCAAGGGTCTGAGGTATCAAACAAGCCTCAAACCATCACTCTGCTGCCAGATATGCAGTAGATATGGATGGATCACTTTAAGGGTTGTTTCTCCTGACTTATTTTCCTATTGAACTTTATGGAAAAATAAGTCAGGAGAAACAACCCTTCAAGTGATCCATCCATATCTATTCCCGTGTAATTTACAGCTTAATCTAGTCCCACCCCCCAATTCCCATATAGATCAATTCAAATGCAGAGAGGTTATAGTATCGCTTGTTATAGTACCTGAAAATAAGATATCAAGAGTCTTTTGATCTCCTTTTATACCCAGTCATGAAAGCATCACCTGTTTATCTGTGGAATGTTCCAAACGGGTGTTTTTTTTACTTCCCAGTCTTTTTCTTTGCCTCTCTCCCAACTTTTTTTGGAACTTTTTTGCAGGCATCAAATTTAGAATTAGCGAATATTTACAAAAATCAATAAAGTTGATAAGGTAAAACATTAAATATATTTTCTTTGTACGTTTTCAATTAAATATATGTAATTTTTTTTTACAAATCATTGCTTTTATGTGCATTTTACATACTGTCCCAACTTTTTGGGAATTGGGGTTTCTATATTGTACTGTGTGTTGTAGTTGCTTTTGAAGGTATGAAACTGGAAATGGACTAAATTCCCCTAAATCAGATAAATAAATGTAAAAAAAGTACCACATGACTTTTGCCCAGAGCATTGGGGTTAATATGCAAACACATCAGAGGTCGCCCTGGAGAGCAACAGAGGGTGCTGTTCTCTTCGAGAAACACAGATACGGAAGGAGTCCTGTAACCAGGGCAACAGCGGGCCAGATAAGAGGTGACATTATGACTGCGGGCGCCAGCGGACCGGATGCTGTTTGACTCGCCAGTGGAAAGAAAGTGACGGATTTTACGGTCGGTTAACCTGCAGGAATTCTCTGACTTTATTTTGTTTTGGTCCAACTCCATCCTGATTACCTGCACAGCCAGGTGGTGACATTAATCTGTCCCGTCATTGGACGAGGATAAAGACTCAGGCGGGGAGGCAGGGTGAGAGAAGGCTAGTTTTTGATGTGGCCTGCTAGCTCCTACCTCTCAGAAGAACTAAGCTTTTATCTCCGTCACTATTTCACCTGTGTCTCAATTTCTATAATTCAATCACTATTTATCTCTTCTTCTCTAACTCTCGCCATTCCTTCCATCAAAGCCGCTTGAGCTTTATTTCACTATGCATGCTGGGAAACAATCTTAGAGCTCCAGCTTCCCCGGGAGTTCAGAGCTAATTTATGGGAGTTTAAATATCTTATATATTTTATTCTCCCTTGAGATTGAAGTGAAAACAAAACCAAATCTACAGTATTTAGATGAAATTGTGTACACAGGTTTGTGTGTGTGCATGTGAAGCAGCAGAAGAGAATAGTTTTTTTTCTAATACATAGCTTTATTATAATGCTGCAGCTTATTCTCACCACAAGCTGTGTTTGAAATAGGAATAGAATGATTGTTTCAAAATCACTCTCCCTTCCAAGTAGATTATTTGGGATGAAATTTTTGACAAGTATAGGTTCCAACCATGAAACGGAAATGTGTTTTTTGGAATTCATGCAAAGCAACTTTTCCCCAAGTGCATGTCTGAACAAAAACAACACAAGGGCTGTAGTGGCTTGTTTAAAAATGTTCTGTTGGAAAAATAAAATGGAAAAGTTTTAAATGCTAATAAGGCAGCAATAGCCTCAAGAATAGTTTGAATGGTTTGAAATGTGTTCGTTTCTCACCTTCAGACAGGAAAATGACAGCAGGAAAGAAAACACACAAAGAGTGAACTACTTTAACTACATTGGTAGATGCTAGTGTTTAATATTTTCCCGAAAATTCGCTATTTTTAAACCCGGGATTATAACACCTCACTCCCGGGTTTCCTGGAAAATCCCATCAAAAAACCAAGGGTGTTCTAGTAGGCTATTATCAAATGTGCGACCCTACTTATTGGTTTATAGGCTACCAGCATCCATATGCCATATAAAACTATCTTTCAGCACCATGGCATTGTCCACTAGCGTACTATTGGCTGAGATTCTTGAATATCAATAACAACTAACTGACTCCAAAGACGTTTTATATAAAAGCAACATATTTTCTGTACAAAATTATGGCTGCATTGGAACTAAACAAAGACTACACGGCTATTAGGCCTGCCTGAACTGTGAGAAGTATTAACGCTGGCTATAACCGTTCAGGACAAAAAGGCTTTAGGTCTACAGGCAAACGGCAAAAAGAAAAGAACTATACGCCCCTCAAAAAAATAATGGCTACACATTTTTACCCTCTTCATTGCAATGTCGAGGGTTTCGGCGGTGAATGCCCAAAACAGAGAAATCTGAAAATAAAGTAACGTGTGTTATGCAGAAATTTCTCACGTTTATAACAAGCCAATAAAAAAATAAAACCTAAATAAAAAATCTAGGTAATAACTGAGAATGTGAGTAATAGGCCTACATTATATAGCCTAAGTACATGTTATGGCATAAATACAATAACTTAATATGATGGCATAAATACAATATCTCCATACTAGATACACTGGCCTGGCTGGAACGTCAGAGGTCAGAGGTCACACTGCATATCCAGTTAGAAGAGGAAACCAATATGATCACAGAGATCGATCAATACACAGGAAGTTTTTCCATCAGTAAGCGATAAACACTGGGTATTTTCTGACAACAGACATGTGCATCTCTCTCTCTGTCTGTCTCTCTCCCTCTCTCTCTCACATAAATATGATCCCCTATTGCCACTCACTCACTCACTCACTCACTCACTCACTCACTCACTCACTCCACTCACTCCACTCCACTCACTCCACTCCACTCACTCACTCACTCCACTCACTCCACTCCACTCACTCCACTCCACTCACTCACTCACTCACTCACTCACTCACTCACTCACACTCACTCACTCACTCTTGTGGTTTTGTTGTCATAGCCGGCGTAGGTTTCGCGCAGCACAGATAAAGACACGTGGCAAGTCAAATGACCTGCAAAAGCTGGAGGAAATAAAAAGCCCAGACCCTCCATCCTCCACACTGTCATCACCCCACCCGAGTTCCGTAAAGCTTCTCAAATATGGCCAGCGTGTCCATCCTGCTCATTACTTAAACAAACTGCTCATTCCTCAAACATAGCTGAAAGTGTAGGACTGGTCTCATTGGGTTTAGACTCTGTTAAGTGGCACGTACATGCTGTTATTTTAGTTTATCGCTCTCAGGTAAATGTGTGCGGGAAGCTGGTTATGATTCAGGACTTCAGAACTTCTCTGATTGTCGGACAGCTGATAAATCTTCGGACACACACGTGTGTTCATGAAAGCGATACGAAGGCGGTTAACTTGGTCCCTCCGATTCTGTCCTGTCCCGATCCAGCTACGTGGGGCCTGTGGGCTGTGGGGCCACTGACTGTCCGTGAGGGGAAACCCCCATTTTCAAACCCAACCCAACCAGGGGGTATGGTACTGTCGGAGAAGCACTTGATCCGTAATGTGTGTGCACTTGTGGTGTTGTTGGGACATGAGTCATATATTATACTATGCTGAAACCTAGACTACAAGGGACATATAAAAATAATAATTTCCCTGCACCATGTTCTTGTCATCAAAGACAATTAATTAAAATACTTAAACTCTATTTCTGCCAGGTGTCAGAAGAATACAAGAAATAAATTTGATAAGGTTGTCGTTCATGAGCAGCGGTTTCCTTCCTGAACGCTGGCCATTGACAAAAACGTTACCAAAACTCTGCTACAGCGTATGTATTTGCAGTCGCGCGTTCCAGCAGTTTTATTTTCAAGCGAGAACATGTTCAGGTCGAACACTGTGGAGAAAAGTTTTAGGCAGAGAATGTATTTGACTGGCTGCCACATTTCAAACAATAAGAGTGTGAGCCAGGTTGTAGACCTGAGGGAATATAAAATTAAAGGCATACCTCTTTTTGTGTGTCTCACAGTACATTTTACAAGTATATACAACAATCTTTTAACTTTTGAATTTATTTGAAGCCAGCAAAACCTTTAAGATATCCATAAAAGATTAAGTTTAAATAATGGGACCATTAAACTACTGTATTTGGGAGTATTTTTGGGGCAAATTCATGGGGTTGTACATACCACACTGTTGTGTTGGATTCATGTTTTCCCCAGAGAATAACTCTATTCATACAAAACTTATTTTCCCAAGTTTCCCAAGGGATTAACTTGATATTCTGATAGAGGTAACCGCCCACGACTGGATTAACTTTCTACCCAAAGGGATGATGGGGGTTTGAGTATATTCCTCTTACCCTGTGGCATTCCAGAAAGTTCCATGTCTTTTATTTTGAATCAAGTTCCCAGGTAGAGTTCAGCTATGCAAATAGATGTTGATAAACATGAGTCAACTGACACAACAACCGATAATTTATGTTAAAATAAAAACAAAATTACAGTTCAATCTGAACTTTTTTAAGAAAACATAAACATAAAAATGGGTTTTCATTTATTTTAGCAGGTACAGTTAGCCAGCCTGCTACTTCTATTATGTGCAGTCATAATCCTCTTTTCCGAGTACACAGATTAAAATCAGATGTTATGCTGGGAGTCTTTCCAAATAAACCGCATCTAAATCCCCTGGGATTTCCTGACGTGTATTCAAAAAAACTAAGTAAACAAAATGGCCAGTACCATTATCTGGGGTAGTGTCAGGAAACTTCCAGACTGATTAATTCATAAGGGATAGCTCTTTCACACACGCCTCTAGGATAGACCAGTGTGAATGGCACTTGTACATTAGGAGTTCCACCTAAACTTTTGTTTGTGGAAGAGATTTGGGTGGCATTTCAGCCAGCTGCTTGGTGGTATATAAAAAGAATAAAGAAACAGAGCGGTGCTTGTGCTCATCTGCTCCTGCGATGTTGGCTAACACAGGCCTCACAATGTACTCTGTAGTGTGTAAGTTATCTTACACGCCTTCGAGCGTACGCATGAGAGCGCATTCCTGCTAATGAAAGCAAACGTGCCGCACCAGAGCCGCTTTGGCTTGGAAAACGGGCGGGCTGAGCCGTTCTGCGTCCCTGTCAACCGCATGTCAGGTGATCGCATGTCAGGTGACTGCTGAGCCGCACTGCTGCGAACAGTTCAGCCAGGATGACAGCTTGACAATCAAGTCTGTTAAACATTCAAGTAGAAATTTCCCTTTCCTGAAGGAAGCACAAAAAAAGATATTGGCTCAAGCATTTTCTTTTACTTTAACACTTCCTGCATGATCCACAGTTAGTGATTTGAGTGTTTTTCGGTTTGCGTCAGTCATTTCCTTTACAGAACTCCAAAGTGTTCCATTATACAGTTAAGTGCGTCATAAGGTATATTTGACTTTTCAGTTGATGTCAATATTTTATTATGTGGGGGAGGAAATGACATGGAGGACCTTGGTATCTGTGTAGGTTTTTTGGCATGTTTCAACATTAAAGTGTTTTATTTAAGGCACTGTGTCATGCAGCCCTCCAGGACTGGGGTTAAACCTGCAGACACTGCGGCCCTCCAGGACTGGAGTTAAACCTGCAGACACTGCGGCCCTCCAGGACTGGAGTTAAACCTGCAGACACTGTGGCCCTCCAGGACTGGAGTTAAACCTGCAGACACTGTGGCCCTCCAGGACTGGAGATAAACCTGCAGACACTGTGGCCCTCCAGGACTGGGGTTAAACCTGCAGACACTGTGGCCCTCCAGGACTGGAGTTAAACCTGCAGACACTGCGGCCCTCCAGGACTGGAGTTAAACCTGCAGACACTGCGGCCCTCCAGGACTGGTGTTTGAGACCATTAACATAGGTTATTCTCTACAGATTTTTGTGCAACATAGATATACAGTACTGTACCTTTTAAACTATAGCTACTGCAGTGAACAGAATCTTGTATCCAACAATCAATATAAAGGCTGTTGTATTCCTCTTGTACTGTTCGCTAAATAAATAAAAAAATACAAAAAACCTGTAACATTGCGGCCCTCCAGGACTGGAGTTAAACCTGCAGACACTGCGGCCCTTCAGGACTGGCGTTAATCCCACCTGCAGACATTGCGGCCCTCCAAGAACACACAGGAAGTCATAATTCTGGGACATCCTGCTCCCTATTATAGTTGAATAGTGTAAATGGGGACCTGAGACCAAGCGTACAGGGGACCGGAGACCAAGCGTACAGGACTGTACCTTTTAAACTATAGCTACTGCAGTGAACAGAATCTTGTATCCAACAATCAATATAAAGGCTGTTGTATTCCTCTTGTACTGTTCGCTAAATAAATAAAAAAATACAAAAAACCTGTAACAATTCTGAAATTCTCAATTCCACACCCTTTACCCGTGGGCACGAACATTCCCCCCAGAGCGACTTACAAACACGGAGAACGTCGGCGTTTGGTCTCAGGAACACAAAAGTGTGATATCACCAAACAGGCTCAGAAGGCCAATCTTTAATCAATGAGTGTAAAGTCAGCTGAACAAATCAACAATTAGTATTTTAAACAAAAGTAAATACCACCACACAGCTATCCTATCTTTGCACAGCAATACCTATAACATTAGTATCCCCCAAAGCAAATACAAACAGAAAAAGGATATCTAAAAAAAAGGGTCAAGGTCTTTAGCCTGTGTCAGAAGATGGGCAGGGTTTCTGCTGTCCTGACCTGACTGCAGTGGGAAGCTCATACCACCACTGGGGGGCCACAACAGAATGGAGACTTGACCAGGTATCCAGAAGGTGAAGGGCTATCCTTCCAGAGGCTACAGAATGGAGAAGAAACCTGACTGGTGTGTTGTTTCTTCTTCTTTGATCTTCTTTGATCAGTGACCTGAGGATTTTTATGGACCTCAGCCTGTGTCATTCTCCGAGCGACACAGTTCCATGGTACTACATCCTCTATGTTGGCAGTTTGCGTGCCATTGATGAAAGTGGACTGGACAATCGTTTCATTGTATTTTAGTGCAGAGACAGCAAGCGAATAAGCCAGAAAAAACTTGTACCAGACTGATGGACGAGATCTGTGGGCGATCTGTGGGTGTCGCTCTAGAGTTTAAACTTAAATATTTTTGAGAGGAAAAACTCATTGGACCACTTCTTTGATTTTTAAAATGTAAGGATATGATAAAAAAATGTTATCAATAAAGAGCGCTTCGTGGAGATCGCATCTTAAGTATCAAATGCGTTACCGAAACGCAGTCCAAAAAAAAAAAAATAACAAAATTTTAAAGTTCTAAAAAGCCTTTATTCTAAAGTGCAAGGGAAGCATTTCAGTAGATTTATCATTTTTTCGCAGACATCTCCCACAACACCACTTATGACATTTAGTCATATAATACCTCAAAAACCACTGGGCTGAAAGAATGAAAACGACACCACATGACACCACAGAGAAATAACCGCGTGATACTGAATACTGGAGACGGTCATGCCTCAAAATGCAAACCGACCGAGAACGACCTTCCAATATTCCGGTCTCTCCTCCCCTCTTATAATAACTGTAACTGGGCCATGTACAGGGGATTGTACGTTTGCGTGTAGCCCTTCCAAAATGGCCCCCACCTAAAAAAAAATCAAAGTCAAGAAGAATAGAATTTTTTTTTGGTTTAGCCTCACTGGGAGGTTGGAAATGTATCCCAAGCCGGAGCGGATTTGGCTCAGTAATGTGTCTATGACATCATGTCTGCTTCTCAATCTCGCCCCCGTAACGCAGAGCACTAATTGACCCGTAGAGGAGGCAGAGTGCGCTTATTATACATGCACAAATAAAATACAGACCTAGGAATAAAAATTAAACGTGAGAGGATTTGACCAGATGGAGTCTTCAGAGAGGCGGGGAGGCGGGGTTTGGGGGGGGGTTCCCAGAGTTCCCTGCCCAGCTCTTTCTGCTCAAGGTCTCTGTAATTGAATAGGTGTGAGGTTTCCTCTGTTGTGTCTCTGAATGGACGTCTTAAAAATAAATAAATAAAGAAACAGAGAACTTCCTGCTTCAGGCACATACTTGCGGTCGTCGAATCGGCTTCGAGGAACATCTCTGGCACTCACTGACACAACTAGGTCTTGCAAACAAGGTGTGTTAAGACATTGATACAAATATCATTAATTAGCTTATGTGCTTAAATGCATAAAAACTGAAGACACTGCAGCTTTCCGGAACACGTCTCTAGTTAAAAAACTGTGTGCTGCAAGCTTTGAACCAAGCTTTCCTCTCCTGGCTGATAAATAGAAGCCAATTAAAGAATGCAAAAGTGTCCAAAAAATCATTCTCTTCCCCTCATAGATATCTCTGTATTCACACACACTGTATCAATACCGTGTATGTGAGCTCACTGACGTGCGAGTTGTGTGTGGTGAATATTTTGCTGTCAGGAACTTGGTATGAAGGCCAGCTTGTGCCGTCAATCAGAGGAAGAGTGACTGTTTGGGTGGGTGGGGGTCGTGGACAACAAGTTAGGACAATTCCAAGGGTCCTGACTGACAGGGGCCCTCAAAACTTGTGCTGTAATTGTGCAGGGATTAGAACGGGATTCCGGGACTTCCCAAAATGAATTAATTCCCGCCTCCCTGGAAAAATAAGTGCGGGAAACCATCAGTCACGAAGTGTCACAATTAATTATTCGCACAGTGTGAGCAAGCCCACCACACCAACAAGCCGACTGCTGACTCTCCCTTAATGGAAGATTTGTACAGGGATGAGGTGGCTTGGGGTGGTGGGGCACAACGTGGGATCTTTTTATGGGGCTCAAAACCCTTGGCGGTGCCCCTGTATACGTGGAGGTGTCTCATATCATTTGGAATGCATATCATAAAATGTATGAGCTCATTAAAATTTTACCTGGAGTTCCTTTTTTTTTGATAACTTGGGCAAAACCCCAAAAAACTGTTCATCCATTGCCTTGAATAGTAACTGAACTGGTGTGAACTCACCGATGCTTTACAATTCCAGGACACACATTATGTAAGAGGCTTTTTCCTGAAATGTGACATAATATAACATATGACCCCACCCCCCACTCCCACCCCTGCCCGCCTGCGAAGGAAGTTTAGGAACACGGTATAAAAACATTATGCCATTATGATAAAAACGTTATACACGCGTTTAGAAAACGCATACTTTAAGTGAGGAGCTGAAGCCATAGGTTTAATTGACAGTAAATGGTTTAGGGCCGAACGTCCTCGCCTTATGGAGAGCATGGAAAGTGAGATGTGGCGTTCCTGTGCCTGACCTACAAAGTGGGACTCTGCACGTATCTGTCCATCACGGAGACAAATTTCACGGGAGTGTGTGAGAGACGCTGAGACCACGCAGGGCAGAATGTGGCAGGCAGGAGTGTGTGAGAGACGCTGAGACCGCAGGGCAGAATGTGGCAGGCAGGAGTGTGTGAGAGACGCTGAGACCGCAGGGCAGAATGTGGCAGGCAGGAGTGTGTGAGAGACGCTGAGACCGCAGGGCAGAATGTGGCAGGCAGGAGTGTGTGAGAGACGCTGAGACCGCAGGGCAGAATGTGGCAGGCAGGAGTGTGTCAGAGACGCTGAGACCGCAGGGCAGAATGTGGCAGGTAGGAGTGTGTCAGAGATACCCCACAGGGCAGAATGTGGCAGGCAGGAGTGTGTGAGAGACGCTGACGCAGGGCAGAATGTGGCAGGTAGGAGTGCGTCAGAGATGCCCCACAGGGCAGGCAGGCAAGCAGGTGACCCAGATCAGACTAGAGGCCAGGATGAATCAAATCACAAGAGTGATAAAAAAAACACACATTCTCTCTCTCGCACACACACACACACATACTCACTTTCTCTCTCACATATACGCATGTATACTCACAGACACACACACACACACTCTCTCTCTCGCACACACACACACACATACTCACTTTCTCTCTCACATATACGCATGTATACTCACAGACACACACACACACACACACACACACTCTCTTTCTCACACACACGCATGCACAGACCAAAAATGAATGCAGGAGATGGACATATTCCAAAAACTGATGCTAATGAATCCAACCAATGAGGCTGGCACTACACCTGATGGGAACTCTGGCTGTGTGCTACCAAGGGATTAAAATAGAGATCCGGGACTTCCCAAATGAATTCCCGCCTCCCTGGAAAAATAAGTGCGGAAAACCAGCCGGTCATCAGTCATGAAGTGTCACAATTAATTATTCGCACAGTGTGAGCAAACCCACCTCACCAACAAGCCGACTGCAGACTCTCCCTCAATAGAAGATTTGACTTTTAATTTCTAAGTGTGAATTATCACCCTAAGTGAATTAAGTTTGCAACGTGCATTTAAAAAAATGTCTTTAATCAACTGGAAACATAATACTATGGGCCTTATTTATTGAGACCTTTAGCATGTGCAGAACCTTTTAGTAAACACAAAACCAATAACATGACCAATGATTGGCAATTTTGCACCAATCATTGGTTGTGTTATTAGTGTTGCGTGTCCTAAAAGATTTTGTATGTGCTAAAGGCCTTTATAAATCAGACCCTATATGTACTGCTTGTGTGTAATAAACATATTGCATACAATTTGCTGAAAATATCACACCGTCTTTAATATACACAAAACGCATTCATTTGTGTTGAATTTGGTACAATATAATGAAAGATTTATTTTTTATAAGTAGGTAACTAAAGTATAAATATAATTTAACCCTTCAATTTGGCCTCATTGGTTTCTCTCGTTACTAGTGCTCACTCCTATATTGCAATAATACTCCTAAACCATATCAAAATAAAAGTACTGCTGTTTATATTCTCGTGAAACAATATCATTCTCGCCACACATTCAGATGAGTGTCTGCTGCAAGCGGAGTCTTTTAATTTTATTTTCCCAGCGTGGTGAATGTGTGCAATGGGTGGATGGGTGTCTGCAGATGGATCCTGTATGAGTATGTGGATGCAAACATGGGGAAGCAGATGGAGTACAAGGGCTGATTATGGAGAGCTTCCTTCCCTGGTCGCCCCAAGAGCTGCACCTTGAGTCCCACAAACACACATCAACAACAAAACAATGGACTGAAAAACTAAAACAATCACGTCTCTTCTCTCCGTGGAACTGGCTGGATGTGTTCTGCGTGGAACGATTTTCCTCTCCACTGAATTGCCGGTTACTTAGCGGTGCTTGACCTTGGTGATTATTTTATTCTTCTGTAGCTCTTTTCTAATGACGGTCAGCATCGGTCAGACGGTCAGTGTAACCTTGAAGAGTAAACTTGAAAAATGGAAGCATTGTGCTCCTTTAGCTACGTGTCAACATTGTATCCATTGTATATGCATCTTGTAAAAGATAAAACTAAAAAAATTATTTGGACAGTACTGAAAATACAATAAAATAAATAAATAATATTTATCAATGTATTGCAATACTACAGTACAGAAATTATTTCCACTTTCAGATATTGTAATATATATATATATATATATATATATATATATATATTTTAAATACGATACTGTGAAATATATTTATCATTACTGCAGTCCATTCCAAATAGTTTATTAAGGTGGTTCCGGCAGATGGTTATATGTGGATGGGTATACAGTATGTGAATGAGTATATAGTATGTGAATGAGTATACAGTGTGTAGATGGGTATAGATATGTGGATGGGTATACAGTATGTGAATGAGTATACAGTGTGTAGATGGGTATAGATATGTGGATGGGTATACAGTATGTGAATGAGTATACAGTGTGTAGATGGGTATAGATATGTGGATGGGTATACAGTATGTGAATGAGTATACAGTGTGTAGATGGGTATAGATATGTGGATGGGTATACAGTATGTGAATGAATATAAAGTGTGTAGATGGGTATAGATATGTGGATGGAAATACAGTATGTGAATGAGTATGTAGTATGTGGATGGGTGTCTGCAGATGGATCCTGTATGAGTATGTGGATGAGTATACAGTATGTGGTTGAGTATGTGGATGGGTACACAGTATGTGGTTGAGTATGTGGTTGAGTATACAGTATGTGGATGGGTATACAGTATGTGGTTGAGTATACAGTATGTGGTTGAGTATGTGGATGGGTATACAATATGTGGTTCAGTATGTGGATAGGTACATAGTATGTGGTTCAGTATGTGGATGAGTATACAGTATGTGGTTCAGTATGTGGATGAGTATACAGTATGTGCAGATGGATCCTGCATGCTGACACACAGTGAATCACTTCAGAAACAATTTCTTTTTCTTGGGATTTCAGTGGAAGCATGAGTGTGGTGTATATTCATTGCCAGTGGAAGCATGAGTGTGGTGTATATTCGTTGCCAGTGGAAGCATGAGTGTGGTGTATATTTGTTGCCAGTGGAAGCATGAGTGTGGTGTATATTCATTGCCAGTGGAAGCATGAGTGTGGTGTATATTCGTTGCCAGTGGAAGCATGAGTGTGGTGTATATTCATTGCCAGTGGAAGCATGAGTGTGGTGTATATTCATTGCCAGTGGAAGCATGAGTGTGGTGTATATTCGTTGCCAGTGGAAGCATGAGTGTGGTGTATATTTGTTGCCAGTGGAAGCATGAGTGTGGTGTATATTCGAAAGAAGAATTGCCAGTGGAAGCATGAGTGTGGTGTATATTCGTTGCCAGTGGAAGCATGAGTGTGGTGTATATTCATTGCCAGTGGAAGCATGAGTGTGGTGTATATTCATTGCCAGTGGAAGCATGAGTGTGGTGTATATTCATTGCCAGTGGAAGCATGAGTGTGGTGTATATTCATTGCCAGTGGAAGCATGAGTGTGGTGTATATTCGTTGCCAGTGGAAGCATGAGTGTGGTGTATATTTGTTGCCAGTGGAAGCATGAGTGTGGTGTATATTCGTTGCCAGTGGAAGCATGAGTGTGGTGTATATTCGTTGCCAGTGGAAGCATGAGTGTGGTGTATATTTGTTGCCAGTGGAAGCATGAGTGTGGTGTATATTCGTTGCCAGTGGAAGCATGAGTGTGGTGTATATTCATTGCCAGTGGAAGCATGAGTGTGGTGTATATTCATTGCCAGTGGAAGCATGAGTGTGGTGTATATTTGTTGCCAGTGGAAGCATGAGTGTGGTGTATATTCATTGCCAGTGGAAGCATGAGTGTGGTGTATATTCATTGCCAGTGGAAGCATGAGTGTGGTGTATATTCATTGCCAGTGGAAGCATGAGTGTGGTGTATATTTGTTGCCAGTGGAAGCATGAGTGTGGTGTATATTTGTTGCCAGTGGAAGCATGAGTGTGGTGTATATTCATTGCCAGTGGAAGCATGAGTGTGGTGTATATTCGTTGCCAGTGGAAGCATGAGTGTGGTGTATATTTGTTGCCAGTGGAAGCATGAGTGTGGTGTATATTCATTGCCAGTGGAAGCATGAGTGTGGTGTATATTCGTTGCCAGTGGTGACAAACGCCTTTGGCTCCATAAAAACAAAGTGCTTTGAATGCAAATTAAAAAATAATAATAATAAATAAAAAACGGGGTATGGGAAACGTGAGCTTGGCTTCTCAATGGCTGAGCGTCTGACAGCCATCACCTTGGAGCAGATGCCAGCATTGGGGCCCAGAAGAATGAGTTTGAAACCTTAGGTTTTGTTTTTTTTGGAATGTGTCCCATGAAAAAAGAAAAAAAGAAAGAAATGAACTTATTTAATCGGAAACTGCCTGTAAACCGCTCGCAGCTTCAATGTGACGATTTGGGGAAGTGTGTGTGTGTGTGTGTGTGTGTGTGTGTGTGTGTGTGAGTGTGTGTGTGTGTGAGATGAAAAATGATCAAACAGCTGCTGTTCCCATCGCCCCCCCCAAACTCAGACTGGCTGCCATTACAGGCAGCAACACAGGTGCAGTACTGAAACTCCCACACTCTCGTTTTCACACACGCACGCACGCACGCACGCGTACACACACACACACGCAACTCCAATAAGATGCACAGATCCATGAACCCCCAGTCTGTTAACCAAATTTAAAATCAAACTCACACTTTAATAATATGCTCCCTACATTTTGGCCAGCTGTCTCACAGCATTAGGGGGACGCTATTCCTCTCAGGCCTTGGTATGAGGCATAAGAGGAATAGAGAAATAGAGGAATAGCCTACACAAAACTGCAGCAGGGAAATACTAAGCCTTTTTGTACAGGTCACTGAGTCATCATGGGAATTAGGCTCTTTGAGAGAAGCTTTGAACCAATCTGCCCAGTGATGAGTACATGTTGTTTGAAATACAGTACACCAACATAGCTACAGAACTGTATAGCAGTCAGATATAAAAAACAGAGTACTGGAAATCCCTGATAGTGTAGAGAGCTGAAGTTTGGCTTGGTGGTGCTCATTTGAATTTCCTGTTTTTTTGCAGCAAGCCAAGCCAAACTTCACACTTAAAACATATTTTTTGTTATTAATAACTCTTGTTGCTTGTGTGTGTGTGTGTGTGTGTGTGTGTGGAGGGGGGTACTTTCTCTCTCCATGTCAGGCCATTTACTCTCTCTGCTTTCAACCCTTGACCCTTGACCCTTGCTTAAATTGGCTAGTTTCCTTATACACTGCACGCTACATGTGATACTTTATAAATGATCACTTTGTGACAGATTTTTATTTTTTTTGCAAACCGCCAACTTCTGTGATTTTAAGATCTGGTCTACAAAGATGCGAGTGTTCCAAGGCCGGTGGGGCTGATAAATTAACAGTGACGTTTTAGGGAAGCCTTTCATTCCTCTTTGAAGGAAGTATGACTTCATGTGCCATTGCTACAGTATGACAATGAATAGCAGATATACTACAATTGACAAGACAGTTGCAAATGCTGCCTGTCCAAAAAAATTAAAGCCTTGTGACCTTCTACGACCTTGAATGCACATGCATATTATGGGAGTATTTTGACTGTCAAAATATTATTTTTTTCCAACAATGCTACTTGTAAGAATTAAGTATGATCACTCAATGAAGAATGGTTACATTTTTCACAAACAACGAAAAAAATAAATAAATATAATCACTGTTTTTGTGAATGCTTTCCGCAGTCTCTCTGCACAGTTAATGTTCATTTAATCCCTGCGTTAATATCCCCACCGTGACACGCTCACATCTCCACCGTGACACGCTCACGTCACCACGGTGACACGCTCACGGTTCTGAGAGAGCAAAAGCCGCAACTTGAAGCTGGGCTGTTCTGCCTTCAACTGCCGTGACTTAGCACACGCTGAGATGTGCTCGGTTCATAGAGTACGACACTATGAAAGCGCTCTGCTTCAGGGCAAAATTGCATGAAAAAACAAAAGTCCTTCCGGACAGCTTTGGTTCAGAGCAGGGAATAAATCCCCCGTACACATTCACGTATTAACAGATGTCCTTACTTACAGAGTAACTGGAAGAACTGGAAGAGAGAGAGAGAGAGAGCGAGGGGGGAGGAGGAGAGAGGGAGAGAGAGAGAGAGGGGGAGGAGAGAGAGAGAGGGGAATGGGGAGAGAGCAAGAGAGAGAGAGGGGGGGGAGGAGGAGAGAGGGAGATAGACAGAGAGGGGGGTGAAGAGAGAGAGGGGAGGAGAGAGAGGGGGAGGAGAGAGAGGGGGATGGGGAGAGAGCGAGAGGGGGAGGAGAGAAAGAGATAGAGGGGGAGAGAGAGAGGGGGGAGGAGGAGAGAGGGAGAGAGAAAGAGAGGGGGGTGAAGAGAGAGAGGGGGGAGGAGAGAGAGAGGGGGGGATGGGGAGAGACAAGGAGAGAAAGAGAAAGAGAAAGAGAAAAAGAAAGAGAGGGAGGGATGGGGAGAATAATTCTCAGGATGACAGACGCACCATTGTGATGATCTGCAAATTCAAAGCCAGGTCATGCAAGCACACGGTATGCCATTTAAAAAAGAAAGAAGAAAAAAAAAAGAAACAGAAACCAGAAAGAACAAACGGCATAAATAATGTACACAGAATAAATCCCTCACAGCCAAACCTGCAGGTCGAGTTATTGACCTGAAAACCCAACAAACTGCTAAGACAGGTCAGAGTGGGACCACTTAACTCGCTGGCTAACGGCGTAAATACTTGTGATTCCTGGGTTCGTTTATGTAAATACTTGTGATTCCTGGGTTCGTTTATGGCCACAGATGACTGTGAGAAATCACTGGATGAGTAGTGTAGTGGTTAGCACTGTAGGGCATGTGCCAGAGTGGCTACGGGTTCAAACAGAGAGTTCAGTCTAGACGGGGCACAGTCACTGTATCCTGGAGCAAATAGTACTGAACATGAATTGCTTCAAATAAGTATCTAGCTGTATAAATTAATATTATGCATAATAATGTAAAACAAAAATAAAATATTTACCCCCACACACTTATATATATATATATATATTTGAAATAAAAAATTCTGTGGATGTTAAATGTCAGACAAATTAACAAATACATGAATTAACCCCAGGTAACTCTCAGACTCGATCCACACTAACTGAACGAGCTGAATGAACCCCAGGTAACTCTCACACTCGATCCACACTAACTGAACGAGCTGAATGAACCCCAGGTAACTCTCACACTCGATCCACACTAACTGAACGAGCTGAATGAACCCCAGGTAACTCTCACACTCGATCCACACTAACTGAACGAGCTGAATGAACCCCAGGTAACTCTCACACTCGATCCACACTAACTGAACGAGCTGAATGAACCCCAGGTAACTCTCACACTCGATCCACACTAACTGAACGAGCTGAATTAACCCCAGGTAACTCTCACACTCGATCCACACGAACTGAACGAGCTGAATGAACCCCAGGTAACTCTCACACTCGATCCACACGAACTGAACGAGCTGAATGAACCCCAGGTAACTCTCACACTCGATCCACACTAACTGAACGAGCTGAATGAACCCCAGGTAACTCTCACACTCGATCCACACTAACTGAACGAGCTGAATGAACCCCAGGTAACTCTCACACTCGATCCACACTAACTGAACGAGCTGAATGAACCCCAGGTAACTCTCACACTCGATCCACACTAACTGAACGAGCTGAATGAACCCCAGGTAACTCTCACACTCGATCCACACTAACTGAATGAGCTGAATGAACCCCAGGTATCTCTCACACTCGATCCACACTACTTAATGTATGCTGTGCATTCCTGAGAGAGCTCACGGGCGCGCCAGAACACAGTTTTCAGAAAATGCACATGTAATTACAGCCGTCAGGCACACAGGTATGTTCAACTTTCACCAGCCTTTTTAAAGGGAAATCATCTCTCTCATCTCACTTAGTTTATTTATTATTCTTATCTGCACTTAAAATATTTTAAATTCTATTGCTTTTTTCTTTGAGGATACTCAACTTGACCCTCTGCCAAGCAACCAGGCTTGTTTCCTGATTTATAAAACATATAAAACATATAAAACATGCGTTTGGCAAAAACATTTTTTGCTTCTTCTTTCAGGAAGCTGCATCTAGTCTCTCTTTGAATTTCGATGATGACAGATTTCATTTTGACAGTTGTATATTCTAAATCTAACAAATTTTTGAAGGCCTTTGTGAACATATAAACCCCCACCACACACCCCACTCCATCAAACGTCTGCACTTCCACCTACAACTGTAAATATTTTAAAATGTCTCCATCACTTTATGAGCAGGTATTCAATTCTGTCTTCCAAGTTCATTCAGCAAGAACAGACAGTGTTTCCTTGAGATCATTGTCAGTGGAAAAAAAGACACTCGACAGCCAAATGAAGCAATCTAGTTCCCCCTAATTCCGTGGCTTGAAAACAGGCATGTTTCTTTACACTGGCCGGAAAGGCCGATATAACATGCTACGCAGGTCATGTGATCTAGGCAGCTGCAGCCGCTGTGTGTTGGTTCAGCTTGCGATCGAGGCACTTTCAACTGGAGCTGTTTGCAAGGATGTGTTTCCAGAGGTGTAAAAATAGCAGAAGACTGGAGAAAGCAGGTCACAGGTTACAGGAAGTCAACAGAGCACTGCGTTCATGTGTGTGTGTGTGTGTGTGTGTACATATGTATGTGAAAGGTTGAGGGGCAATTTTTGAACTCTAACTGAATAATAATAAGTGTGTACAGTCCCCGCTGACGTGGTCCCAGCTCTGAAAACAGACCAGATGCTAAATAGGGGCAAAAAAGAGCGAGTAAAAGTTCAGAAAGTTTTTTAAATGGTCAGCATTTAGAAGGTTTTTCTATGAATGGGGGTGTCGGAGTGGCTTCAGCAAGCCTCATGAACCCATTGTGACCTTTAATGAAGTAATAGACCTTTCCTCTGGTGTGTGGGTGTGGCGGGCGAAAAAAACAGTTAGTTTTATAACTCAGAAATTGATAAAGTTTGCTTAAAACCACAAATGATAAAAGCCAAAATGCTCATGAATAGGTGTTTTTTTTGTTTTGTTCCTGAGAATTCCATTGCAGGTACGAGCTTTATACACACAAGAAAATGTTTAATTCCTTCCACCATTCAGCCGATTAAAGACTCCATCCTCACCTCGATCCTCCTCCTTTATGATCCAAATGTTCTTGTTTACGCTCTGGTGATCCTGTTAATAATTGAGTGCAGGGGGTCGAAGGTGGACACGGCCGAGGGTCACGCTGGAAGTACTTAAAGACTCCTCAGCGCGGCGAGGTCCCTGAGGCCGGACGGCCCGAAGCTCGTGCCTGAAAGGAATTTGTCGCGTACGTATGAAACTCGTCAGAGGGCGCTGAATGGCCGCACTATTCCCCGAGCCATGGTTCTGCGAGGTGTGCGTGCGGCCGAGCCCTGCCGCGTAGACCTCGAACCCCCAGGAGCGATGGCCGCTCCTCCGGAGGTCCCAAATGGCCACAGACACACAAGGGTCCCGTATCGCGGCGGTGTAATCTAATAGGGCTTTTCCGCTCTTCTTATCTGGATCCTCCTCGGAAGTCATTTGTGAGCCCCCTACACACACACACACACTCACTCACTCCCCCAGCCCCTCCCCACATCCCCCAGGTCAGTGAACTGTCCTTTTTGCGCTCATGAAACCGTGATCTTCCGGTCATCAAAGGGCCTCTATGGCAGGGATAATTACCTTTGTGATAATTACCCATGTTCTCAGTAACTGCAGTCCCTCAGACTGTGTGTGTGTGTGTGTGTGTGTGTGTGTGTGTGAACATGAACAAATAGTACGTTTTCATCGCACTGTATTTCAGATTGTTCTATTGATCTATTGATCACCAATAACAAACTAAAATCAGGGTTGGGGGGTAAATTAAATTTAAATTCAGATCATTCAGAAAATGACCTGAAATTCAATTCATGAACTGAAAAATCTCCATATGGCCATTTTACATAAGTCATTAACAGAACATCAGTTAATGTCCTCAATTGATTGACTGAACAGGACTTGACCTCCAATGTTGGTAACAAGTCAAAACCACCAAACATAATTTGGCAGTAAGTAATGACAGGCGAACATGCATTTATAAACTACACAGTATCTCAGGTACACGTTGGCCAGGTACTGTACATTACTGGTCACAGTCTATGACTGCTACACAAAAGCCAGGACATGACCGTTCTTCATATGAATGTAATGTGAACATACTTAATCATTAATCTTCAAAGAAAACCAGTACAAAATAGATTAATAACTCCATCGTGTATGCACTGCTGAACACGTATCGACCATTCTAGAATATCACTTCGACACAAAGGTATACACGACCGCACCTTATCACCATTCCACACAGGCACGCAATATTCTAGAACATTCCCACCTTAAGAAGGGACTCAACATTCCAAAGCTCTATATCACATTTAAAAAAAATTTTTTTTTATTAATAATTATTCTAAACAAACTAAAGCAACCAAGTGTTCAAGGTTCTCCTTTACTTCAGAATTTGGCCACAAACATTCATTTAGTTATGTTATCAAATTAAGTCATTAATAATGAATTAATTAATAATACGTAATTCAAAGTTAAGACCGGTTCAACCCTTCAAGACCGGTGTTTCCTCTCCTTACATAAAACATCATCATGCACCATATCCCAGCATGACAGGGGAATGCCCACAAGGACACTGTGTTTATACAGGCCTACAATCACAATCACAATCTCGTTTTCAACACAAAAAAGCTAAAGTAAAGACACAAGTACTAGCCCCGTTTCAGTGTCAGTGTGCGCACACACACACGCACACGCACACGCACAGTGTTAAAGAGTTACAGACTGAGGTGAACGCACTCCTGAATCACTGCAATTAAAGAAATAAAACAATGAAGAGAAAGGGGCGTACCAGCCTGGCTCTGGCCGGACCAGCGGCAGCAGGAATAAACCCGCCGCTACAAACGCAGCGGTAAAGAGGTTGAGCCAAAATGGACGACGCTACTCTGAAATTCCTCTAGACCTGAATGGGAACCAGCATTGAGCCAAAGGGAAAAGATACATTAGATACAGGAACTGATGTCTGATACAGGGTCACATACTGTACATCCCTATAGACACATACATGTATGTACGCGCACATGCGCACACACACACACACGCTCCCGTACGTTCGCAGACACAAACACACATATACACGCACACACACATGCTCACGTACGTTCACACACACACACAGACAAGCAGACACAGACACACACACACACACACACACACTGACAAGCGCACACACACAAACATACACACACGGTGCAAGTCAATTGAGCAAAGCCACAGTGTGTAAATTACAGCCGGTCCAGAACATTACGCGCGATCCTTCATGAGTCGGATCCACTCCATCAGGCCTACTGAATGTGACGGGGAGGATTAAGGCAAAAAAGGTACCCATGGCGTCCCACTACAGGTTATTTGCTTACCGCATGCGGTAATAACCAGGTCAGAAAACCACCGTTCTCTGCGGCTCAATGAGGCCACTGAAATATACGCTGAGGTAATGCTGGGAGACGGAATGTTAGAATGTGCCGGAATGTTCTTTTATTGTTTTGATCGGCACAGCGAGCTTACACTTAAAAGCGTAAACAAGAGCTGTCAGAAAATCCTATCGATGGCGTTAGCAGTTAAAGGACAATACAGCAACACCTGGAACAAGGTGATGGAACAGGTTGGTGAAATCATCCTTCTAGGAAAGTTTTTTTTATTTTAAATGAGATGTTTTGGGACAAAAGAAGACCTCCCCCAGGAATGTCAGAGTGAATAGCACATCACTGCTGACTTGCACGGGAGCTGCGTACGTCACGTAAACACTGTTTACACACTTATCTTATTATGGCTCACACCAAAGACATGTAGCAGCAAGACCCCATGGTGGCAAGGCTCGGGAGAAAAGTTCCCATTTTTATTCACATTCGAGAATGTGGGAATGTTTTCCTCTTTACAATCACAGTGAAAAATTTATTTTCATAAACATTTCAAGTACTAAGCTTTGAATAAATAAGTAACGCTTCCAGGTGTGACATACGCTTCACTTACACTGGCTACTCCCACCTATCAACATTCATTAAAACCCATTGAGAATTTGGCCTTGCTTATTTGTTTTATTACATTTTTTCGATTGCTGCCAGTCATATTTTGCATGTAGACATTTTTGTAGAAGACTTGTTAGTTGGGTTTTCCTGGGAGGCACCAATATTTTAACATGCGGTTCATCGAGCTAATTAGCTGAAGACAATCAAAAGACGTGTTTTGACAACACAGCGAGATATGAGACAGCATAGTGGCACTGAATGTTTAAGTAGCAGCAGTACAGTTGATACAAGTACTTATAGCAGCGGTCTTGGTGGTAACTGTAGTAGTTTTTATGTAGACAAGTACTCAAAATGAACACCTGAAATTAAACTTCCAAGAAGCAAAACAGGTGAAAAGTTAAAGGATACAACCTTTTTGCACAGTGCAAGTCTATTTTAAGTCAGATCTTTTTCTGTTATACTTTTAGCGGTTATTTATTTTTAGCAGCCATACCTGGGGACAGTTCTCAAAATGGACGACGCTACTGTGAAAACGCTCAAGACTTGAATGGGTACCAGCATTGAGCCAAAGGGCCAATATACATAGATACAGGTGTTGATGTATGATATAGGGTCACATACTGTACATTCCCATTCAGACACATGGATGCATGTGCACACACACACACACACACACACACACACACACACACACAGACACACACACACAGACACAGACAGACACGCACAGACACGCACACACACACACACACACACAGACACACACACACACACAGACACACACAGACACGGACAGACACGCACAGACACACACACAGACACACACAGACACGCACAGACACGCACAGACACACACACACACAGAAACACACACGCGCACAGAAACACACACGCGCACAGACACAGACACACACACACACAGACACAGACACACACACACACACACGGAAATGGATAGCCCATGCATTCAACAGCCAGAGATGTTTGGGCACGATGAGTACCCCTCTCCCTGGTACTCTGGACAGCTCCACAGAAACACCCGAACACCACCACACTTAACAACACACAGAGGAAGAACAGCAATCCATCCTCAGGCGTGTGCCTTAGTTTCGGCATTCAGTTAAAACGCAGATTAATCTCAGAACTCAGTGCAGGCGTTTAGCACTTCCTTACCTCTTCTAAACACACTTCATCATCGTCAGTGAAACGGTGTTGATGTGATATTGGCGATGACTATAAGCAGGACACAGAGCGCATTTAGCTCTGCCAGTAATTAGATTTTAGTAAAGTGTGCGACATCTCTCTTCTCTGAGGCATTGGCTTTATCTCCGGAGCAGGAATGTTTCGATGTGCGTGTCTGGAACTTCACAGATGGATGAAAAATAAACACACACTCACACACACAAACACACGCTCACACAGACACACACACGCTCGCACAGACACACACGCACAACTACACACACAGACGCACCCACCCACACACACACACACACACACACACACACACACACACACACAGGGAAGCACAACAGAGAAGCACATTTACACCGGCATCAAAACACTTATGTTATGTTATGAATAATCTATGTTTTCCATCGTTTCCTCTTTTACCTCTCTGACTTCCTACTCTAAATGGAGCAGGGGGGGGGGGGAGATAACAATGCAGTCCTGAGCACGTCCTCCATTTTGTTTTTCACAATTTGCACTCTCGCTACACCTGTGCAGTCTCACTACACCTGAACACCACCAGCATTTTCTCCAGTGCAGATAGCCATGCAGAGTTTTTAGAGGGGGTGGGGTGGGGGGTTAGGACGATTCCAAGGGTCTTGACTGACAGGGGCCCTAAACAGAAATTGTGCTCAAACTGTGTAGGGATGGGGTGGCCTGGAGTGGCGGGGGCCCAATGCGAGACCTTTTCACGGGGCCCAAACAACCCTGGCGGAGCCCCTGCCGCCGTGCACTCTGGGAAGAGGCTGGACGCTTTCCGCCACACCAGCTGTGTAAACACAACGGGCCTGAGAAACAAACGCGGTGGACGCTCCGCAATCAGAAATGTGACTAGGGCCTGCTAAAGATCGCTCCTCTCAGCAGATGTTAGCACGTTAGCATTGCTCTCTCGTTTGGCCCACAGTTCCTTTGGCCTCGGGGTCCAGCTTACAGGCTCAGAGACGCCCAGACATGCATATTTAGAGGGACAGGCACCTCACTGTCTGGGAACGGCACTTACTGTTGGGAGCGACAGCCCATGTCAGGGATGGGCTAGCCTAGTCTACTGGTCAAATTCTCAAATGGGCGTGTCTTAAAAGTGTGATGTATTTGACACAGCGGCCCCTCCCGCTATTCAGCCACTTCCCAGCTGCTGGTTGGCTCATTGGGTTGAGGCTCCACGCTGTGGCGCATGGGATCGAACCCGGATTGTGCCAGGGCCGAATGTGCTTGGTAGCCCCGCGGCGAGCGATTGCATTGCCCAGGGTGTGGGTGGGTTCAGTCGGCCCCTGTTCATCTGGCGACCCCGCTATATGATTGGGCGCCCATGGTCTGCCTGCAGCTGCATATGGGCGTGGTCTTCCTTCGATTCCACTCTGTCTGAGTTTGGCGATGGTGCGTACAGAGATACAGGTGGCTGATAAAAATGAGCCGTGTTATACCAGACCCCGCCCCCCAGCCACAAAAAATATATATTTAGGGGAAGGGGGTGGGTCCTGGGTATTTCATTTTCATGTTTAGATCTCTGATGAATTACTTTGAACATTTGCAGTCTAGACCCTGTGGCCTGCAAGGCTCATTTGAACAAATTATGGGTGATGTCTTTTTTAATATAGTAGCTGTTATATGTCATTTAGAACCATTATTCCTTTTTTCCATCTTACATGTGCGTACTTGCAATTCTGACATAATTTAAACACAATTTTCAATCTTATAATTTATAACATTATAAATAAAATGTGGTGAAATAATATTGCATTCAAAGCACATGAACAGCATTTAAGGAAAAATGTTGACTTTTTTGACTTTTCATTAGATCATATTTACAGGCAGGATTGATTGCTCTAGATTTTATTATGTCACATTTATGCTTCCTACATATTTATGCATAATGTCAATTTCAAATTAAGTTTCGTTCCGGTGAAAAAAAGACGATAAAGAACCGTGGTTTATGGTTAGGACTTACTTCGATGTAATAAAATTGTCAGCATTCTTAGAAGAAAAAAACGGCGTGACCTTAGAATAAGAATGATGTAACTAGCAATAATCTGCTCACTCATCCAAAGTTCTCCAAGGAAGTAAATTACCTTTTTGCACAGATGAAGAACACAATGCGCGCAAAACGGATCTGGTTTTAGTTATGCACAAGGTCATAGCCTGCCATATATGGTCGCCATTATAGGAGTACCCGTTGCAACACCCAGAAATGTTGGTTTAAGATTAATTTCTCACTAAAATTCAACAACCCCAGTTGGAGCAAGTCTCCATTTCTCCAATACTCTCAAGAAGGCATCATCTGTTGTACAGTGTATGTGCTATCTTTCTCCATGCGTAAAGAGATTTCTGATACCCATACACTGTTTTCACGCAACAAATGAAAACAACTTTTAACAATAAAAACACGTGTGGCAGTGTATGCCAATTCAGTATATACAGGTTCGACATGTTTGGAGTTGTGGAGAGATAAAAATTAGTTTCACAATAACTGTGAAGTGCAAGAAGTAATCGCTTTGTAAATATAACGACTGCAAGAGCCTTAGGTCTTGGAACACTTACCTGTAGTTTTTTTTTTCGTCCACTCTCCTCTCTTCCTCTCCCCCACAATGGGCGGTTCTTTGTCTTATTTTACCACTCCCCTTAAAACTTTTTTTGGTCTACATTTAGCCTCGCGCACCAGTTGATTTGTGTTACACCAAGTACGCACGTGTGGAGAACGCTGCGAGAGAACCACGGGACGCTCCCTTGTGTTGTAAAAGTTGAGTCAACAGAAATTCCTAACGTGGCCGAAAAACTTATTTTTAAGTTTTATTTTTTTAAAGATTAATGTCTAAACAGAACAGCCACAACTTGTGCCTCCAGGGTAAATATTTTAGGATTTTTTTTCAAGGAATTGATAAGAAGAAAGGTTTAAAGCTTCCCGTTCCAAATTGGTCTGTGAGCATGCGCTTGGTGTAAAAGCTCCAAATTCAAACCAGAGGGCACTTCCGTGTGCTTGAAGTAGCGCCAATATCACGCTTAATTATGGTGGACAAGGGCCCATTATTGACATCAGCAATAATTTTTTATCTGTCCATTGGGGCAGCAATATTTCAAGTTCTCGAGGAGCCGAATTGGAAGAGAGCGGTTAAAAACTACACGGACGAAAAGGATCAAATACTCCAAAAATACCCCTGTCTCACGAGAGCGGACTTGGACAAGATTTTGGAGGTATGGTAATAACAAAACCTAACAAAGCAGATAATTGGCTTCCCCCTCGTAGCTAGAAAAGCAACGGGGGAAAGTGGACTAAAAAGTAGAATCGTGGTCGGTAATAAATTCACTCCCAGCAACACAAGTTTTGGAATAATATAGGCTAAACTATGGCAAAGTTGTACCAGTTTAAATGTTTTAAATTACCCATTCCTGCAGACCACTATTGTGGACCTTCTTAACTATACATTTGTTTACCACAGTTGGTGTAATCTTATGCATTCTCGTGTTTTGTGGTATAAGTGTCCATAGCCTACAGACAATAAATGCGATCGAATGAAGCCGGGTGATCAATGAATAAGCCGTATGCAGCTTACATAATATCATCCATTGTGTATCCGTATCAATCGAAAGTTCTTATCTTGTTGCTTAAACATTTGCGGACAAACCGTGCACATTGCTTTAGTTCAAACATACTGTTTATCTCATGCAATCTTATTAATGATGGTCTTTAAACGAACGTCTGCAGTCTGAAAAACTGTTGGGACGTGATTGCCCCTTTCTTTTTCAACATTTTGAAAAACATCTTTCGCCGGTCAGATTGCATCACAGAATCTGCAATGTCTCCCCTCTCCTGCATGGAGCTATAAAGTAAAAATGAATTATCTGCGTCAACCCCGGTGTTCTGTAGTAGCAGCAGCCGAACCTGTATGATAGAATCAGTTTTAACCAAAATTAGATTTGCTCTTTAGTTTAAGCGAAGGCTACAAACGAGTGTTACTTACATTTTTGGGGGGCACATTTCAATGACTGCGACGTTTCTTACGTTACTCAAAATATCGTGTCAGAAACATTACACGCTAAGCAACCTCACGTTGGCATAAAATCAAGGACAAAAGGGAAGAAACAGCATCGAGTCTCTTGATGGGGAAGCATGATGTGGATTCACAATTGAAAAGTTTTATTTCTAAAATTCACTTAGTCCAGCTTTGATAAACCACGTTTTTCAAGGTGGATATTATTTTTCTGATAAACGGTTAGATTTTGCACTATTATTCTTAGAGATTTCAGTATTAAAACGTGATTTTTCATGCAAAAAAGTCGACCAATTTAAAATAAAGAAACATTTTGATTTTCTCATAATTGGTCAAAGTGGACTCTTCAATGATCACATTCCTCTAATCCATCCGGTATGTAAACCCCGTTGACCAGCGGAGTTTCCCCAGAACACATTAGGAGTCATTTATGAAGTTACTTCATGTTTAAAAAGGGCAAGGGATGAATCATTGCCTACATTGCATTTATTTAGTTGGGCATGTCTTATGCCCTAAGACTTTCTGTAGCCTACTTTTTAGTGCCACATTATGCTGCAGTTCACAGCCAATTGTCTGCTTTTCAAAGTGACTGGGCGCAGTCTTTACATGCTTCCATTGGTCTGAAAAGATGTTTGCTGAGTCTGTGCAATGAGATTTCTCTGTTGTACATTAAGCAACAGTCATTATACTTTGAACATCTGCTCAGAGGGTGTCAATCCTGCTGATTGTGAGAAAGACAATGACAGCTGTGTGTCTAATGTGTGTACTGTTTGGTGGTCTGTAATCGCTCGCGGCTTTGCTTTTACCATCACTGACTAATAAAAGGGCAATCATCTAGGCCCACACGGTGTCTACATTGCAGTAGCATTGTAGCAAGTTTGAGTCCTAGTTGTGCATTTTGTTTTAGGGATTACTTAGTCAGCCAGCAGAAACTAATCGGCTTAATTCCCTTCACAAGAGGGGTGTACACGTCTCTGGAAAAGTAGAAAATGGTTAAAGAGTGCAGGAAATAAGTGGCACTGCATTTGTGTGTGTGCTTGTGCGGCCCTGCTCCATCCTTCTCTTGTATTACATAAGAACTCTGCTGTGAGACCACGAATGTTTTGGTGCAATAATCACCCACATCTATTTTCAAGTGTATTTACAAACAAACCAGACGTAATTCTAATTGATGAGGACCACAGAGAGGTGTTTGTATAGGTAGTAGGCTGCGCCTTTGATTCAAGTTTAGAAGAAGCCCATCTTACGAAACAATTAAAGTACCAGCCATAACTTCAAGCTATTATCATTAAGTGTCAGCTCTGAGCTTTTATTTTTGGCAGTCTTGGCCATGTCCACAGGCTAGTGGTCAGAGGTCTAAGAATAATGGGGCTGGCTAAATGTAAAGCAAAGCAACTTGCCAAATATTGTTCAGTTTCCTCCATTATTGGCAGTCGCTGTATATGGAGGAGAAGATGTTACTTGTATCCATAACGCTCCGTGCTAGCCTGTCTATATTGGTTTATCTATTACATCTGTTGTACTGCTATAAAGAGAGTGAGTGAGTGAGTGAGTGAGTGAGTGAGTGAGTGAGTGAGTGAGTGAGTGAGTGAGTGAGTGAGTGAGTGAGTGAGTGCAAAATCTGCAATAATAAGGGTTCAACTGAAACATTAGGCAAGGGTCATTTATGTTCCAGCTTAGTTTTGCATTGGCTTATGTTTTGCATTTCCAAAAGTTATGTTTTCAAAATTGGTTGTAAATGCATTTCCAAAAGTTATACAATGTCACTCTGTGGTAGGCAACTTTTGTAGGAAGTTCATATATTAGACGTAAGAAAATTGACCTCACGGATGGAATTCCAGTGAGATTTTTGTGCAAAAGGGTAAATGTGAGATTATAGAAAACAATGGGTCGCTGTACAGTGTCATTTCAGCAGAAAGGGCAGATGGGAGTTGAAGTCCGCAGCCCAACGTTATTGAGTATGTTTAATATGCCCATGGACTCCACTGTCCATTTGGATGGATGATGGATGATGGAATCAATGTGTGTACTTGTCTGGCAATTCTGTCTGCTCCCATTGAAACTGCCAGAGTATTTGACAGAGTGAATGACCTCAGAGTTTACTCGGGTAAGGTTGGCGGTTGCGTTAAACAGGAGCTTGTTTGAGTGGATTGTTTGAGACCTCTCGTCACTGCTAAAGTTCAACGACCGCTGCTGTTTATATATATATATATATGCACGTCCGTTCTTTACTCACATGGCTACACAGCTCTCGATTGTGATGTCATAGCTCTATTGTGATGTCATTTTGTTTTCAATGGGCGCGTTAAGTAACTGAGCGGCTCAGCTTCGCTCAGAGCAAAGAACGCAATTAACGGGTTGCTCAGTTTCGCTCACTCAGAGCCGCTCGGAGTGTTGCTGAGCACTTTTGGATGTGGATCACAGAGGAGCAATACGGAAGTACGTCGTTAGCTATGGACCCAAGTACACGGACCCTTATACACATGTAATATAAAATAGTGATTTAATGGTAAAATAAATGTGTTAAATAAAGTACATTTGACTGTCACACAATCATTTTGGTGCTACTTTGAATAATTTCCTTTGAAAAATACAGCTTCAGTGTGTATAGGCCTGTGTGTATGTGAGCGCGCTCTGCTGACGGAGCTGTCAGTACTCAGACGGTTGTTGACATTTGCTCAGCGCTCACGTAGAGCAGAACGTTAAGTGATTCAAAATCCGCTCAGTGCTCACCATGATTGCTCAGTTACTTATGGCATCAATGTCTGAGCTTTTTTTTTTGTTGTTTTGTAAACCAAAAGTAACATCACATTGATCTTCAGTAAATATTGGTTAGTCTTTCGTATTGCATATTGTCTCATGTCAGAAAATACAACGTCACCGTCATCATAAGTTCTTGACATCTTGGAGAAATGGACCATACCTTTTTGCTCAACCCCCCCCGAAAACATGCATGGAGCAAACGCTGGCGGGGTAACCAGGGGACAGGGGAGAAAAGCTGTCTGTCTGAGAGCTCGGAGATCCCATCTCTTTCCAAAATGCCTTAAACTCCAAAGCGTGCCACAACGCGCCCCCCTTTCCACATGTGAGAGGCACCCCCCCACCCCCAGCCCCGGTAAACGAAATATATACTGTTCTATCCACAAACTGCTGTGATTGGGGTCAAGTGCGAATGATTACAAAGGGTAGAGTGACTCTGCAGATTCTCAGGTTCAATAATCTAACACTCTGGTTAGTCATGTGATTGGGCTCATTTATTTATTTTGTATTTTTTTAGGTCATCGCTCCTCTGCAGTATCGAGTGCCGTGCCAGAGATGAAGGGGTTCATTTATTTCTCAAATAATTTATTTGTACTATATACAAACACACATACACATGGGTACACACACACACACACGGGTACACACACACACACACACACACACACACACACGTGTACACACGTACGTGCACGTGCACACACACAAATATGTAAGCAGCCATAGAAACTGAACACTCAGGGCCTGATTGAAGACCTTTAGTGGGTGCAAAAACTTTTAGCACATGCAAAACCAATAACACAACCAATGATTGGTGCAAAACAAATACCATGACCAATCATATGTCATGTTATTGGTTTTAAGTGTGCTAAAAGCTTTTAGTGTTTAAAAGCTTTTGTGCTAAAAGTAAATCAGGCCCTCGATTCCTCCAGCGCGTACTTCATTCTCTGAAAGGTGCACCTGTTCCTGCTCACTCGGAAACGAAAGTAGGAAAGGTATTTTCTGCATAACACAGGGGAATAAGATAAGAATTTTTTATAAAATTGTTATTTATTTTTTAATAAACTCGCTGAGATCTTCACATCTCATCAAGATGACGATCTTCTTCCTGTTGAGCTGAGTATGCGCTTCCTGTTGACTGCTTTCGGCTGCACGGCTGAGCTCGATGTGGCTACGCGCCTGTCGGCCTGCGCGTCGAGGTGTTCGTTATGGCTTTCCCAGCGCTCTGCCTCTTCCTGGGCTGTTTCCTGGTCCCACAGATGGGGTTTTCGGAGCACGGGCAGAGCTGTGTGTGTGTGTGTGTGTCTGTGTGTGTGTGTGTGTGTCTGTGTGTTAGGAATTATGGGCCCTGTGTCAATATAGAGCAAGGGTTCTCAGTCTTATCCAGAAAGGGCCAGTGTGGGTGCAGGCTTTTGTTCCAACCAAGCACTTAAACACCTCATTCTATTAATCAACCACTAGAGTGCTTTGCTAAGGTCCTTGATTAGTAGAATCTGCACCCACACCGGCCCGTACTGGATATGATTGACCCCTGATATAGAGCCATATTAGGGGTGGCAGTGTAATGCAATGTTTAGGGAACTGGTCTTGTAACCCTTGTAACTGGTGGTTGTGTGTTCCATTCCCAGGTGGGAGCAGATGGCTGTATGTTCCGTAGCAAATGTTTGTTTCTTACGCGGGATTTAAAACAATCTCACGTCCACCTCAAAGTTTTTAATGACGTAGGGAATGTGTAAAAGGTGGTTCACAATGGATTACACTTTAACTGTACAACGATCTCCTGTTCGAGGTCGAGTTATGACTGAGCGGTTTGTCTGGGATGTCTGCGTCTTGTCCAGGCCTTCCGTGACAACGATTAACCCGTTTGAGATTTTTAACCTGGAGCTCTTAGTGACTGCCGTCTTGAAGAGTTACGAGTTCTGAACTTTCAACGGGTTTGACGTGTAAAACGGGTTCAGATCCTCTGGCTTCCCCTGAAGCACGGTCTTCCGGAAGCTTCTGGCTTCACAAATTGAGGACAAATCTAGGACAATTCTGTTTATGTTGTATACTGCCGCACATTTATAATCAACGTGCAAGTTCTGGGAGAGCTCAACACCCTTCTTGTGCCACTTGATGTCGTCTCTGCTGACGCACAATTTTAAATGGCCATTTTGTTCCCACGTCATTTTCTTCAGCAGTGAGCCAAAATGTTTCAAGATAGGCTTGGAATTTATATGTTTATTTTATTGCCTCTTGGCTGGTTATGAATTTAACTTCGTCCTGGTTATGAAAGACCAATAAATGTTTACTTTATTACCGGCATTATCTGGACCTTGAGTTCTGTTGATCACGTCCACTCTTCTGCAGTTCCCAAGTACCTTATTCAGCATAAAATGGAGGCGGTACCAACCAATCTTTGATAAATCGCCACCTTTCTAATTTTTCTGCGAACAGAAGGTATACATGACTACTGTGGAACCAGTTCAGCAGGTTGAAAAGTGTGAGGGGGGGGGGGGGGGATTAATCAATTCAAATTTTTCACTGTCTGACATTGAGCGGAATGGTTAGCAATGAAACAAGACAAGTAAAACAAATAATAGTTTTTTTTTTTTTTTGGTTTATTTGCTTGTGTGACTGACTTGACAAGGAATAATGTTGACTGCCAGGAAAATAGGGCATTGGCAAATGGTGTTTGCTCACTGACTCCCGAGGGAGAGAACTCCCTACCTGGGAGCTGTTGATTGTGTATTTGTTAAGGAAAGATAGAAAAGCCTGCATGCAGGCACCCTGCGCCCCTCTAGTCACGTGTGGAATTTCTATTGTCCTGGAGGTGGAGGAATATGCTGCTCGTGAAGTATTTCCTCTGAGTGACATGCCGGTCATGAGCGCGAAGGCGAGCGGAACGATGCCATTCTTTGTTCGTCACTTTGTTTTTTAAGTCTTTGTTTCCACGGGGACATTTTGAATAAGGACATTTGATTAATTGGTGTGTGATAATATTCATAATAATAATATTTTTCTCCTGAACAAATTTTTGTTTTGAATGGTTTGCCTTAATCCAAACTATGAATTCCGCTTTGCATCTAAGAACTGAGGTGGACTGGAACTGGCACACCCTGGTTGTATCCTTTAGGCCTGGAGATAACACACTGCTTTTAAGTTTGGTTGGGAGTGGGGGGAGGGGATTGCATGTACCTCAGCATGTTCATATGAGCTCCATTCCAGCGCTCTTAATTTCTGTCACAAGAGACCTGTCATGGTTTGCTTTTGAGTAATGGGATTTCACCCCCTGTCCCACCAGTCTTGGCTTTGCTGTGTTTAAGCTTACGTCGGTGCCAGTACGCTAGTTAACTTGAACCTTTCAAGCACTTGTCACTGGTTGCCTGTGCAGCGGTGAGCGCTTCCAAAGTAACCCACCCTGCCTTGTTGTGAGATCATTTTGTGTTTTTTTGCTTATTCAATATCTGTAATACTGCTGTGCAAAATGCACAAAATTGCTCATGCACACACATGCACACACACGTACGATTGTATGCTTCCTGTTCCTATTATCATAATTAAAATTGAGACCTTAGTTAGCCTGGGGGAGCCTCTTACTGGACTAATTGCGTAATTAGTCCAGTACTACATAGAACAGTTTTAAAGAGGTGCAGGTCCACTATGCTAACCGATTCACACCCAATTTAGCAACAAAAAAAAAACTCTGCTTGGCTCCAGTGGGACTTTTGTGAAATAACAGGAAACTAAACCTAGAACCGGGTCTCCAGGACCAGTTCTGTGTGAGGGGAAGAGTGGGTGCACTGTTTGGGTGTAAAATTAGTGTCTCTGTAGGAGGCAGTGCCATTGAGGGATAATTAACCTCAACCTAATGACTATGTTGGTTGGGGGACAGTTTCCACACTAAAAATCGCACAGTTTCTGCTACAGACAGCCATTAAAAGCGGGGGTTCGTATAAATATCGTCCTTCCGTTGTGCGTAAAAAGAAAACGCTTGTAATGGAATGAAGAACGTCAAACATAAACGCTGAAACAGGACTTGACGCTGAGAAAGTGTGCAGTGAACGCAACGGACCCAGTTTCCTCTCGCTTTGCATCCTGTTATATTTCTGCGCGTCAGTAATTGTTAGAAAGGTTAGATTATTGATTAATTCACTCGGTAGCGAAACGCCGAAGTAGGTCACTTGTTTAGCGTATCCTCTGTGGATATGTCGGCACGTTGATATGTTCCAAGTGTGCTGTTCATGATCGCTGGCCTTGTTGCGCTGATAATTATGTAAACTGCAGATATTGTATCTGAAGGCGGTGTAGTTTAACCCGGACAGAGCCTCAAGCAGCTGGGCGCTGGGATGAGGTAAATTTTCGAGCAGCTGTCTCCGTTCTTCAGCCGCCGGCAGGCGCGGTGTAGATCGGAGTGGAAAACTACTCAGCTAGCCGCGCTGCCGCGCTTCTGCAAAGCGCCTGTGGCGATAACAGTTGGTGTCATTGTGGTTTTTTAGCTTCCTCCTTATCGTGGCTCTACAGTTGTTCCCCGAGCAAGTGCCACTTTGTGCAGTGAGATTGTCACTCCCCTCAAGATAATAATAATAATAATAATACTAAGTAATAATGAATAATAATGGACTTAATTTATGCTGTGTGTGCTTTACGTTGAGGCTGGGGTACTCTGAACCATAGACCAGTGCTTGGTCACTTTAGTGACAGTATGCCCATCAAACATTGGCTGATGTCACAAGGGAGGAATTAAGACAATACAATTTGGGGATTATTAGGTTGGCAGATTGGCAGTTTGTCCAGTGGGAACTCCTGTTCTTTGCAGTAAGTGCCATGATGGCTGGATGAGAGTTTAACATCTGGTATCTCGTCCCCCCCATCGATGCACTGGGGCACTGGGGATTTAATGCTTTATCCTGCAGGAAATCTGCCCCCTATTGGTTTTTCCACGTGGTCTCCCATTCCAGTACTGAGCATGCTCAATCCTGTTTAGTTTCAGGTATCCGGTAGGAAGTTTCAGGGTAGTATGGCCGTTGGCAATGGAAAACATTCCTCAGGCGGACAGGAAATTAATTATTTATTTAAACGCACCTACCTTCCAACATGGCCATAGAATGCGTAATGTCTAAAAACAAACAAAAATTGTGTTTAAAAATAATAATAATAATCCATGATATGAATGCATATTGCAGTGGAGATGGAAAATATGACTTAAAGGATAAAGAAATAAATAAAATGAAGGAAAATAAGTCTTAGGCCCTGTCAGTTAAAACAAATAAATACATAAATAAAAACAGAAGTCATGATATGAGTGAAATAAATGTATTTTATGGGCACGTATAGAGGCTGTGAAAGAATCTTAAACCCCCATTTTGTTTTGGGAAGATGTCAGCGAGCACTATACTCAGTATCCCATCATGCTTTGCTCTGTCCTTCTTACCACAGCCAGGGAGGCAGGCCATACTGGACCTCAAAATGAATGAGGGAGGCTATCGGGTCACAATGTAGATTTAGAATGTGGATTCAGCTGCTGCCAAATGTAAGATAAAAAATAAGGGAAAAAAATCTATGAAACATGATGAAAATCATTTCCCTGGCCGTCTGTGCTGGAGGGCTGGGGTGGGAGGGCAGTTTGAGGCTGTTCTCCCTTATTTTATAGCCACCTGATCAGTCCTTTTCTCTACACGCTGTACTTACTCGAATGCAAGATACTGCACGGTAAAGAGGCGAATTGCTGAATTGTGCATTATTGCAGATTTTTCTCTGTTATAGGCAGGTATGATCTCTGCCAACATGCACGTCAGAACAAGAACATCCATTTCTGCTTTGATTAAATATTTAGCATTTTTTAGAAACAAAGAGGAAAAATAAAAGAGTTGTGAAAATAATAAAATTAAATATAAAATCAATAAGAAAAGATTGCATGTATTCAATACGTTTGGGTGAATGTTCCTTAAAAATCTGAAGGCACTTTGATATAGCAACCTGGAATTATTTGTTGATGGTTGTACTTCAACCATAATATGAGGAGCACAGCGCTCTGTATTTTAACATGTAAATTGGTGCATGAAATTTGAAAAGGACACTTCCTGGTGCGCTCAAATTTAACACGCTGCCTGGCCAAAAAAAAAAGTTGCACACTCTAATATTTAGTTGGACCGCGTTTAGCTTTGATTACGGCGTGCATTCGTTGTGACATTGTTTTTCGATAACCTTATGCAACGTCACAACATTTATTTCTGTCCAGAGTTGCATTCATTTTTGGCTGAGATCTTGTATTGACGACGGGAGAGTAGACTCCGTAAAGTCTTCTCCAGCACATCCCAAAGACTTTCAATGGGCTTAAGGTCAGGAATCTGGTGGCCAATTCATGTGTGAAAATGATTCCTCATGCTCCCTGAACCACACTCTCACAATTTGAGCCAGATGAATCTTGGTTTTGTCATCCTGGAATATGCCCATTGATGGGATAACCTGGTCATTCAGTACATTCAGGTACTCAGCTGACTTCATTTTATTGCTGCATGACATTCCTGAGCCTAGACCTGACCAATTGAAGCAACCCCACATCATAATCCAGAGGCTTGTACAGTGGCCGGGCACTATGCATGACGGGTGCAACAGCAACTTTGTTTTTGGCCAGGCAGTGTACTTGGTCTTATTGAATATTATGAGGTATTCTGCAACTCCATTCTTTGAACTGGTGGCTAAAATATTTGAAATCTGCAGCTGTGTTTGAGCACTTTCCAATTTGAGCTGAATTTCCATTTCTAAACATAATTTGTGGCATACCGCATAATGTTTTTCTAAACGGTGTTTGGCGGCCATTTTCTTTTCCTTTTAATTATTTGTTTTTCCCGGAAAAAAAACCAATTTCTCCATTTGTGGTATGCATTTAAGGTTTGTGTAAACTAGCCTGAAACACTTCAGTTTTGACATGATGAGTTTTCCATATACAAGCTGTAACCGGTAGTTTACAGGAATTGGATTCACCAGCTGTGTGAGTGCAATGGAAAACAAAAAAAAAGAATTTATCTCTCTCTAGAAAGACACAGGCGTGTGTCATCTTTCCTGATGTAGACCTGCTGTTAAAGTCATGCAGCTTAGCTTCAAATGAAGGTAGAAAATGCACATATTTGGAGATGGGGATATTGGCAGTTTGACATTGCATTTTTTTTCAGCTATTGTGCCTAGAATTTGCCCGAGGTGTTGTGGTTGAGAACACCTGGTCCGTTGTCCACGTCGTCTGCACGTAATTTTCTGTTTGGCCAATTTACAAATCCAGAATTTGAGGTCTGTGGGACAGTGTCTTTATGACGCACCTCATCATTATTGCATTCAAGACTAGGAACAATTTCAAGGTGACTCTAAATTCCTTTGCGTTCCGTGACTTATGCCTAGCTGTGTTAGTGCATAGGTGTGTCCGTCTGTTTGCCTTGTTGGCATTTTCCCTGACAGGGTAATGGAAAAGGTATAATGCTCCACTGTAATACAGAGCCATTATTGGATCAGTATGGTCAGGAGGTGGGTTAGTGTTTGAATACAAGCACCACCCCCCCCCCTTATTTTTTGGTACTTGACTTATGGGATCTAAGTGTACTATGTGTTAGTTATAGAGGCGAGAAGTCTGAAATATAAAGTGAATAGTAAACCCCCCGTGCTTACACACACACCACATGACAACCTACAAACAAAGCATGTGAGAGACTGTTTGGTCAATTACTAAACATTAAGCTTGTGTCATAGTTGGGGGTGGGGGTTGGTTTGAGAGTGGCTTTGCAGAGTTCAGTCAGGGAAATGCATCCCTGTTTAAATGATATTTTCTTTTCCACCGAAATGCTTCCACCGAAAACATAAAAATTAATTATTTATTTTTGTCAGATCAGTTTTGGTCTCGTCTTCTTCTGAAAAGTATGTTGTGTTGAGGTTTGCTGGCCTGGTTTGCTGGGGCTGTTGTGTTGAGGTTTGCTGGGGCTGTTGTGTTGAGGTTTGCTGGGGCTGTTGTGTTGAGGTTTGCTGGCCTGGTTTGCTGGGGCTGTTGTGTTGAGGTTTGCTGGGGCTGTTGTGTTGAGGTTTGCTGGCCTGGTTTGCTGGGGCTGTTGTGTTGAGGTTTGCTGGCCTGGTTTGCTGGGGCTGTTGTGTTGAGGTTTGCTGGCCTGGTTTGCTGGGGCTGTTGTGTTGAGGTTTGCTGGCCTGGTTTGCTGGGGCTATTGTGTTGAGGTTTGCTGGCCTGGTTTGATGGGGCTGTTGTGTTGAGGTTTGCTGGCCTGGTTTGCTGGGGCTGTTGTGTTGAGGTTTGCTGGCCTGGTTTGCTGGGGCTGTTGTGTTGAGGTTTGCTGGCCTGGTTTGCTGGGGCTGTTGTGTTGAGGTTTGCTGGCCTGGTTTTCTGGGGCTGTTGTGTTGAGGTTTGCTGGCCTGGTTTTCTGGGGCTGTTGTGTTGAGGTTTGATGGCCTGGTTTGCTGGGGCTGTTGTGTTGAGGTTTGATGGCCTGGTTTGCTGGGGCTGTTGTGTTGAGTGATGCAGATGAGAGGTTTCATTTCCGCACAGCGAAGACGATTTGATGAGCGCTGCGCTGTTTTGTTCATCTTAGTGTTGATTACTGCAGACGGGGAAGGTTTGGTTCCTTTTTCAGATGCTGACTGGCTGGCTGTCTGTCTCTGTCTGTCTCTGTCTGTCTCTGTCTGTCTCTGTCTGTCTCTCTGTCTCTCTGTCTCTGTCTGTGTCTGTCTGTCTGCCTGTCGCAGCGCAGTTGGTTCTGCTCTGAGGGCTAGCAACACCAGCATTGCACACCAAACATTCTGTGGTTGTGTGGTACGTTGAGATGTCACTCGTTTGCATTGGTCCGCTGTGGTCTGTTAGGGTGTGGCATTCATAAAGGGGCCTCTCTGCATTGGCTCAATGCGTGGTCATGTGGTCTCTGTGTTTGGGTGTGGCATTCATAGAGGGGCTCTTGTGCTCCAGTTGATCCCAGAATTCCCTCCTCTAATGTAGCAGCTGAGCTGCACTGAGTGCTTATTAGCGGCGGCTGGCTAACCCACCTGCTGCCCACTCCAGAGTTTGGGCCTTTCCCCACGGTGTGCTTCTGTCTTTCTTTTCCATTTTTCTCTTTCTGTTTTTCCCAAGCTTGCCAGAATGTTGGAGCTCCAAGTTTGGGGGCGGGACATGTATGTGTTGTCCCCCACAATAATAATTCAGTAGTTGTGGGTTTGGACGAGTATAATCTGTACCCGGGGAATGCGGGGATATTCTGATGGATTTTGCTATAGAAATGCAAATATCTTTATATTCTTAAATATAATTTAAAGCAGTTTTCTTTCTTACCCTTTGCCTGTAATATTACACACAGAGCCATGCTTGCCTTTAATATTACACACAGAGCCATGCTTGCCTGTAATATTACACCCAGAGCCATGCTTGCCTGTAATATTACACCCAGAGCCATGCTTGCCTTTAATATTACACCCAGAGCCATGGTTGCCTGTAATATTACACCCAGAGTCATGCTTGCCTGTAATATTACACCCAGAGCCATGCTTGCCTGTAATATTACACCCAGAGCCATGCTTGCCTGTAATATTACACCCAGAGCCATGCTTGCCTGTAATATTACACCCAGAGCCATGCTTGCCTGTAATATTACACCCAGAGCCATGCTTGCCTGTAATATTACACCCAGAGCCATGCTTGCCTGTAATATTACACCCAGAGCCATGCTTGCCTGTAATATTACACCCAGAGCCATGCTTGCCTGTAATATTACACCCAGAGCCATGCTTGCCTGTAATATTACACCCAGAGCCATGCTTGCCTGTAATATTACACCCAGAGCCCTGTCTGCCTGTAATATTATACCCAGAGCCCTGTCTGCCTGTAATATTACACCCAGAGCCCTGCTTGCCTGTAATATTACACCCAGAGCCCTGTCTGCCTGTAATATTACACCCAGAGCCCTGCTTGCCTGTAATATTACATCCAGAGCCCTGCTTGCCTGTAATATTACACCCAGAGCCCTGCTTGCCTGTAATATTACACCCAGAGCCATGCTTGCCTGTAATATTACACCCAGAGCCCTGCTTGCCTGTAATATTACACCCAGAGCCATGCCTGCCTGTAATATTACACCCAGAGCCCTGCTCTTGGAATGGGTGGCATGTTGCTTTTTGGTATAATTGGAGTTTAATGGCACGCTATCAGGAGCAAGTATATTTTAGAGTGTCACTGTGGATAGAAAGGAGAGTAAAGGCAGGATTCTTGTTCCCTCCGTATGTGGTTGTTCTGAATTGCAGAAAAAGGAAACTACTGTGGCCGTTAAAAGATTCTGTATATTTGAAAGAGTATGGGTGATTAACCATGGTGTCCTGGTCAACGACCCCCCCCCCGCAAAAAAAAAAAAATCGACTGTGAACATCTGGTCACCTAATCACCTCTGGCTTTCCACATCTGGAAAACTAATGTGGTTACACAACCTCCTGCATTCCGACCCTGTGTGCTTTCTCAGGTTGTCAGTTCAAAAGAGAGAAGTTCTCCGTTAAGCAACGTGGTCAAATAAAGGTAGAGAAATAAAAAGTTTAGATCCTGGAAGTGGCGTAACACGGTGCTTTCCATGGTTGCAGGAGCGGTTTTTTTCTCTTACAATGTTTTTGGTTTTATTTGTAATGGTCAGGCCAAACTAGGCCACCCAAGGTACCCCTGTGAGTTTGACCAAATGTTGCCGAGTGCTCATACAGTCATGTAGATTGGCTGCACTTTTGTTGAACCCCATTGGTCACCTACCCCCTAACTGACACCCCTTTGATTATCAGATAACGTATGGGATGTTTCGGGACAGATTGCGCCTAGCTTCCTGTCTCTTAAGTGCGCGTCTGTGCCGTTGAGCGTTCCCGCCGTGCCTCAGGTGAAGGACGGCGGCTGTCTGTTTCGAGTGAGGTCATCATCGCTAATGGCCTCTCCTCATCGAAGGAACGCATCTGCAGTGCGATAAGATCGGCCGCTCGCAGGAAGGATGTGGTCTGTACAGGCCCCAGACACAACAACCCCCCCCCTCTTTTGAAGATGCTCACTTACTTGCTCTCGTCTGTATTGGGGAAGTCGGGGCTGAAGTCTTTGGAAACGAATGCTGCTAAATTGGTGAATGTGATATGCTTTTCGACCTAGTTTTGTGACTATATGACTATAGTTTCTAAGGCGCGTTGTCTGGCCATCGATACAATACAACTTGTTCATTGTCTTGGTTGACAGTTGTGGTTTTACTGGCTATACGGCACCATTGTCTGGCTCTGCTTGTTCGGGGTGGGGGTGGGGGCTCGGTTGAAGGTCGCTGAAGTCTGAAAGTCTACCCTTGTCTCTCCAGGTGGTGTCTGAGGCGGCAGGACAGGGCGTCACCATCACAGGAAACAGGACCTTCAACAACTGGAACTGGCCCAATGCCGTCATCTTCGCCGCCACAGTCATCACCACCATAGGTGTGCATCGCTTCGTACTGGTACCGAGTCCAATATAGGCCCTGTTTACATCACTCAGTACTGGTACCGAGTCCAATATAGGCCCGGTTTACATCGCTCAGTACTTGTACCGAGTCCAATATAGGCCCGGTTTACATCGCTCAGTACTTGTACCGAGTCCAATATAGGCCCGGTTTACATCGCTCAGTACTTGTACCGAGTCCAATATAGGCCCGGTTTACATCACTCAGTACTGGTACCGAGTCCAATATAGGCCCGGTTTACATCGCTCAGAGTCCAACATAGTACCAGTAGGGAGCAATGCAAGTCCAACATAGGCCCGTTTCACGTCGATATGCCTGCAGGTGGTCAGGCATAGGCCAGGCCCAGTGTCTGTGTGATCTGGGCACGCGTGTATGATGCGGTACTGTGACAAGATCGGGTACGGAACAGAAAAAAAAACTGTTTACTGAAGCGTGTCACGTTGAGGTGCCTTCAACACATTCTGCTGGCCGCCATTTTAATTAAATTTTTTAATTGTTTCAGATTTTTCCCTGTTTTCTCCCAATTTGGTAGCCAATTGTACCCTAGAACGATTAAATTCCCCATGTGGCAACTGCTGAGAATTTGCCGCCTCACAACCGCGCTGGCGGTAGGAAGAAGGTCGCCCCATGCTCTTCAGGGCATGACCCCTCGTGCCCCTGACCGGGGATCCAGCACAGCACAAAGCCGCTATGTGCGCAATTCTCCCCCATCGAGTCCCTCCCCCCCCAACCCGGGAGCCAATTTTACATTTACATTACATTACTTACATTACAGGCGTTTAGCAGACGCTCTTATCCAGAGCGACTTGCACAGATTGTTTTCAGCATTTTTGTTTTACATCTATCCACTTTTCCATTTATACAGCTGGATAAATACGGAAGCAATGTAGGTTAAGTACCTTTAGCTCAAGGGTGCAGCGGCAGTGTCCTACCTGGGAATCGAACCTGCAACCTCTCGGTTACAAACCCATTTCTTTAACCATTATACTACACTGCCGCCTTTTCCACCGTGTTTTCCGATACCTCAACGCACCGACCATACTCGGATCTGGCAGGACCCGGGTGCCTGGCCACCATTTTTAACCCCGGTGCTGCCAGTTTTGTGTTTGTGGAAATCGGCTCTCAGAAATCGAGTTCCGCTTTGGCCATTACTGTGGTTTTGTTTCCTCGTTCACGGTTATTCTTTGTGTCTATTGTGAAACAATAACTAAGGAGGAAGTTGTGAGCTGGTGGTTTGCCACCTTCTCTAAACCAGGCATCTCAGTTCTAGAGGCCTGCATTGTCTGCGCTTTTCTTTTGTTTTTTCCGGTGTGCCTCAGCGCTGAAGTTAAGTTCTGCATTGGCACAGTTTGCTTCCAAGGTCTAGATTAGCTGCTGTTTTGAAAGAAGAAACCTCAAAAACCCTGTGGATCTTGTGCCCCCTCAGGGCCATGGTTCAAGATACCTGCTCTAAATCCCTACCATTTTAGGTCTTCTTTTCACAGGCAAAGCTTGTGTGTATCTCACCACCTTAGAGTGTTGCCACAGGCCTCTGCTCGCTTAAATGGAAATGGGTCATGTTGTTTTTAAGACCTCTACGCCTCCCGTCCACACAAATATTTAACCCTTTGAAGAGTCGTTTTTTTTTTTTTTCCCTCAATTCTTAGTCAGTGTTCTAGAACTCCATTGCTTTCAAATACCAGTAATGATTGTTACATCAGCATTAGAATGTTCAGTTAAGAACATTCTAAGCATGTATTTGTGATCCTATACTTTAAAGGTTTAAACTTTATTCATCTTCCCATGTCATGTGTGTCCGTCGCAGGTTATGGAAACATCGCCCCAAAGACGTCCTCCGGGCGGGTCTTCTGCATCTTCTACGGCCTCTTCGGGATACCCTTGTGTTTCACCTGGATCAGCGAACTGGGCAAGTTCTTCGGGGGCAGGGCCAAACACCTGGGGCAGTACCTGACCAAGAGAGGGGTCACCCTGGTGAGAAAAGCTCATTTATGGATGTCTTTGTTTGAGCTACGCCTTGATTATGGGGTGGTGGGAGTTTTTTTTAAATCCACGTAAGTTAGTGTTTATATGAATAGAACAAGCACAGTCAACCCTATTAAAGACCGCGTACAAGGTCGGCTTTTTAAAATATTACCTAAAATCGACTAAAATGTTTCCCCAGTTCTTCTGAAGGGCTTAATCTGAATGCCCGTGGCCCCTCCCCCGCTCCTGAGAGAAGTTGTAAAAGTGATTCCAAGCTCCGGGCAGCTGAGTGTGTTGTGTGGAGACAGCCCAGCTGCCGTGGCATTCGTTTCGCTAACTCCGCTTTCGCGCTTCTCCTCCCCTTTCCAGCGGAAGGCCCAGTTCACCTGCACTGCCATCTTCGTCCTGTGGGGGGTGCTGGTTCATCTGGTGATCCCGCCCTTTGTCTTCATGTCCCAAGAGGGCTGGTCCTACGTGGAGGGGCTGTACTTCTCCTTCGTCACCTTGACGACCATCGGCTTCGGCGACATGGTGGCGGGTACGTCCGAGCTTCTGCTCTCCCAGACACTGGCTCTCATGGGCCCCCCTGTTAGCTCACTGAGACCCCCTGTTAGCTCACTGAGACCCCCTGTTAGCTCACTGAGACCCCCTGTTAGCTTACGGAGACTAATTCAGTTCAATTCAAATGTATTTGTATAGTACTTTTTACAGAGACACACTCGCAAAGACACCTTTGCCCGAGAAAGGCCCTGAACCCTCAAAAAAGTGAGTAATTGAGGTAAAAAAACTCCCCAGTGGGAAGAAAAACACTGAAACGGTGCCAAGAAAAATCCCAAACGGGAAGAAGTCTTGGGAGGAACCCGGCTGTAGAGGGGGAGCCCGTCCTCCGCTGGCCGGCCCGGTGTAATGAGAAATGAAATGAGGGATCGGTCAGAGGAAATGATAAAATGGGTTTGGCAAGGTTGCTGTCGGAGGTCCCGGACCAGACCATTCTCCTCAGGCTGAGAGAACCCTTTCGAATGCACTGTACTGTTGTAGGCTTGCGTTTGAATAACATGAAACTTTTCCTTTCTTACCTTCCTCCTGCCCCTGAACCCTTAAATTTAGGTTCTCACAACTTTGCCTCATAGTAAGTCTTTCCCAGTAGCACATAGCGGAAAGCTTTGTTGACCTTGGGAAATGTGGAAATCGTGTTTGCTATTGCTAGAACACTCCTCCCAGTCAAATATTCCTAATCTGATATTATTAGATAAACTCTGGTCTCTCGGGCTCATGTTTGTAGTATTGTGTTTTTATTCCTCTGAAAACTCTGTCACTGGGTCTCCGTCACTACGGTTAAGTGTGCTTAGTCATTGGCTGAACATTTGATAAAGGCCGTAATTGGAGTTGATAAGTTCCTTGGAGTCACCATAAGAGACGTTATGATTTTAGCATTTTAAGGCACAAACACTCATTCCAAGGACAGAAATAGAGCCTTGTTAGGCGTCGCGTCGTACATATTTTTCCCATTTTCTCTACTACTTGCATACTGTGAACAGACCCTTTAAATAATGTGACCAGCAAGTGCAGATAATCACTTACAAGCTTTAAATAATTGCCAAGATGGCTTCTGATAGCTTAAGAAAACTCATACAATATAAAGGGCATTCTTAATGATTTTGTGTCTCATAGTACATTAAATAAATAGTGAGATGTGTTGTTTCTTTCTCTGAACTGGGATTGGCTAATTTAACTAACTTAGAACTGCCTTGATCTTTACAAACTAAAACATTAAAGCATCAACTAAGGAACTTGATAAAAGTCAACTTTTTAATATAAAATTAGCCTCGAGATATTAACCACTCTCCGACGAAGGAAAATAGGCATATTATGTCATGATGAAATGGAATATAATGGATATCATGGTGCAATTCAGGGCATGCTAACTGAGTGTTTGTTGTTCCTTCTCACAGGCGTTGACCCGAACGTAGACTACCCGACCCTGTACCGCTACTTTGTGGAGTTGTGGATCTACCTGGGCCTGGCCTGGCTTTCCCTCTTCTTCAACTGGAAGGTACGCATGGTGGTGGAGGCGCACAAGGCGCTGAAGAAGAGGAGGAAGAGGAGGAAACTGTCCCTGGACGAGCTGCGGCATTACAAGGAGGCCAACAAGTCCTTGCGGCTGTCCCCGTCTGCTAACGACGTCAACATCTTCAGCTTCCTGTCCAAGAAGCAGGAGGGCTACAACGACCTCATCAAGCAGATCGGTGCCAAGAAGGAAGTGCCCAGTGTCAACGGCGGCACGGGCGGAGTCGGGGGAGGAGGAGGAGGAGGAGGAGGAGGGGCCACGAAGGACACAGCCCGCTCCAAGAGCTGCGGCGACGACGCCAATGGCAACACCATTCTGAACTTCGACCGTTCGCCCCGGCAGAAACGGCGCTACAGCTTCAGCGACCGCATGACCGTAGCCTTCTCCAAGTCCAAGAGCTACCTGATGGGTCTGGAGGACGGCCTGCCGTTGACCGAGGTGCAGGGAGAGGGGGACCTGGAGGCCCAGGAGGGGGTGTATGAGAACCAGCTGGACAAGGATGGCGGCGGGACGGATGGTGGCCGGGCGTGGGACTCCAAGGAGTACCAGTTGCTCATCTTCCAGAACGCCAACATCACCTTCATCGACGAGGAGAACCTGCTGACTGACGACGGGCAGACCAAGCTGTCCACGTCGGACGAGAATGCCGAGTCGGAGACGGACTCCAAGGAGGAGCCGAGCTCGGAGACGGAGAGCTCGGAGGGGACTGAGGGATCGGTGTTCACCACAGATGGCTCGGACCGCTGCCACTCCTACGAGCAGCTGGTGGAGGAGTACGCCAAGGAGGACAACAGAGAGACCTGAGACTTCAGCTTTGCGTAGAAGCCATCGCCCCTCCTTCGCTCCGCGCCTTTCTTTCATGCACACTGCCAACCAGAAAGGTGGGGAACAGACTCCACTAATGGCCAAAGAGAACAGAGTACTGACTGGGGCTTGGCCACGGAAGGACCGTACTCTGGACCGTAGTCCAAATCCTGAAGTCGCGTGCATAAGAAGCAATGACTGTCATTTTGGCTGTTTCTGTGCTCGTGGAATTTAGAACGCCCAACGTCACTGAACACTCGTATGCAGGGCTGTTCTAGTAGCTTAACAATTCAACAGTTATGTTTTCTTCATGTGTTCCATGATATTCTATTTATTAGTAGAAATGGAAGGTCTTAATGTGTCTGGGAACTTCTTAGTGGATTCATTCACGTTGAAGAGTTCCTGCATCTTCGGTTCAGCGATAATAGGACTTTTCACGGAGCCTGACGGTATCTTCCAAACGTGGATTGCTTCTAGTTTCCCAAATCATATTCACCATATTGGTGTGTTGTTATTGTCCTTGTATGTGTCAATATTAATAAGAATGAAGGAGTGTTCTTTTCTTACCGCATGCAGGCCTTAAATCCTCCTCTTTACCAGCGATTCTAAAAAGAAAAACAAAGGGTACTTTATTTGTGGACATTCAGGTAAATGCCTGGGCCTGGTGTAAGCTCTTTTACTCTGAAAGATATACAACAGGGAGTGGTGGAGCTTCTGCTGGCAGATTGTGCCCCCCCCGCCCCCTCCCCCCCCACCACACCCTGGCTTGTTTTCTTTCCTCCTCATTATTTTTATCCCCTGGCGGCGGATGTCTTGCTTGGGATAGATGATGTTTGAACTTTTTTTTGTTTTTTTTGTAAGTGTCAGAATTTGACTGAATCACTCCGCTAGGGAGACAACCGAACGAGCTGCTTTGTAGTGCGCAATACTGCGGCAATCTGACGGTCCAGCTGTGCCAAACCTTGCAGTGTTTTTAGGATCGACACAGCCCAAAACAAAAACACACATTTGTTGCTGGGGGACTTTAAGTAAGCCCTGGAAAAAATGTGAATATGCTGCCTAAAGTGGTCCCCCAGTGGCCCTCGATGTGTGCCCCCCCCAGCGGGCCTTTGGTGGCCCCCCCTTCACTGTTTTCTCACCGTTTCTCTTACGTCAGAGAGCACAGGAGTCCCTTGAGCTGAAACGGTTCATCCTGTCTGTGCTTCCTGAGTTTCTTTAAACAGCGGCGTACGTTCGCTGGATGTTTTTACTCCCACTGGTGTGTCTGCATTTCGCCTGCAAACCCCCCCCCCCCATTCCTTCAGAGAGCTACTGAGAGGATCTCCAGGTGTTTTTTTTGGGCTCGTCCATCTTTAAAGTCCCGCTGAAACCGGTTTTATGCTCTTCAGTACGATGTGTGTGTGCACTTCAGTGTGATTGGCTCTCCAGCTCATGGCAGAAGGGAATTCTTCACCGTGAATAATGACCATGAGGGCATTCCTGCTCCGAAAATCTTATTTGTATTTAAATTTTTTTTGTTAGGCCTCAGTCAGTCGGGCTATTCTCAATCAGAGCTGCGTTCGCTCGTGCAATTTCCTTATCACTCATCTGCCTTTTTTCCCCCCTTTCCTTCTGAGAGACGTTTTTCCTGTAAACACTGGAAAAAAGGCCGCCTGGTAGCTCTCGTGACCGCGCAGTGTTTCCGAGGGTGTTCCTCCACTGCCGGTATTTACCCTTGTGTACACGGCGAACTCGTTGGCGTGAATGTCGCCGTTGGTTATGTGGGCGGCCAAGGTGAAACAACTTCTCTGTCTGCAGGGGCGGGGCCGGAGGGTTGCCGTCAGGAAAAGGCGCCAAGCTCTTTTTCCAAGTTTTATTTTGCCTTGATGATTCTGTTAATCAGGGTGGCATTCCCTGTATTTTAATTTTTTGGGGGGTGGGGGGCAAACTGGTTGGACTGGCTATATTTAGAACCCGCGTTCATATTGGCTTTTGCGTATCATGCCGGTGTTGCCCGTGGTAACATGAAATGGAGACCTCTTGCACTTAGATTAGCCTGCCTTTCTGTCACTTATCTTTTTTCAGTGTCTAACCAGGCTCCTCACCATGTTAATTTTATAGTTTCTGTGGCCGGCTGTCTTCGCGAGTCAGCAATTGCACTGTTGTGTTTAACTGAAGGTGGCCTCCATCTTTTTTGTTCCTCTTGGCCTTTTGCGCTCGGTGTCCGTCATGTTTTTGCGGGGGGAATGCTGGGTGTTGTAGTCCTGTGAGAATGGCGTTTATTGTAAAAGTCTAGTTTTTTGAGGCACAGTGTTTTTCTGGGGAGTCCATGTTCGGGGGTGCACATGGCATGAATCCTCTCAGGCTCTGGAAGCACGACCTGAATTTAAAGGGACAGAACCTGTCGCCTTCCTGTAGTGTTCAGCATTTGTTTTCGTTGAGCTGCACGTGGTGGTGTCCGCGGTTAACGTCACATGCTTCAGAGGAGAGAATGTGCTGACTCTCCTGAATAAACTGATAGCAGTGCCTGAAGCATTAGGGAGGTATTGCTGATGAATATCATCAGGCATTCCAAATTGGGGAGGAAAAATAATACCTTTTTTTTTTTTTTTTTTTTTAGTTTTCAAAAACATGAAAACTGTCTGTAGGAACAGGGGAAGTGGGAGGGTTAAATTGTGGTGATCTCAATCGGTTTGTTTTGTGAGCACTGTTTCCGTGACCATGTTCGAGCGTGAAACCTGGGAAGCTTCACTTTTTTCTGTTTATTAAACTGTAAATACCACGCTGGGAATGTCCAGCTCCTGGCTTAAAATGTCAAGTGTTGGTGTGCATGCACTTTTTCTTCTACCATTTCTTCGGAACTTTCTCACCTCAGTCACTCGATCTCTTTTATGTCTCCATTTGCCTCTTCCTCCTCCTTCCTCCTCTTCCTCCCCCTTCCTCCTTCCTCCCTCATGAGTTAATATTCATGTCTCCTGTAGAGTGGAAAGGTTGGTCAATGTTTCTGCAACATTGGGCCATCCGTGATATCATTTCATCGCTGTGGTACTTTTTCAAGGTTTGAATGAAATGCGAATGATTTTGTGACAATCACGAGAACAAGTTTTATGTTGGTTTTGACTTTGTCTGAAGTTTTACTCCATGTGATGACTCCATTTGTGTAAAACTTATTCCAGCATATTTTTTAAAAATAAATTATTTAGTAGAAAACCTGTTTTGTATATAACATGCCTATGAAAAGTATATATTTTATTTCCTTTTAAATAAATGTTTTGTAAAGAACAGTTTTTCCAGTTATTGTGAGAGTGGTGGGTAAAGTGTAAACTAGAACTTTATGCTCACTCCTGTAGAGGAATCTTTAGCAGGATTGGAGACAATTCCTTTTCAATTTACACAACTTAAATGGACTGAACTGAAAAATGAGATTCCATTCATTAACTGAATAATGCTTTTTAACATTGTGTTAATTCCCTTAATGTTTTTTTGTAGATTTTTAAATGAAAGAATGAATGGAATTTAAATTAATTCCCTGATCTGAATGGGGAATTGATCCCAACCTTGTATCCCAGTACTTAAACCAAGTTGCACAGTGAACAAAACTGCACGTTGCTGGACTTTACTTTATTCATAAAAGGAAGGCATGTTGTTTTTCAGGCCACATACATGAATTGCTAAGTAAAATGGAACGTTCCAAACATTGTTTGGAGGAACAACGTAATTTGATTAAAAAGTTGATTGGAGAGGGGAAAACGTATAAAGAAGTGCAGCAAATTATAGGATGCTCAGCTAATGGCAACAGAAAACCGAAACACGCGGAAGAAAACGAGCAACTACTGTTAAAACGGATCGAAGAATAGTCAGAATGGCAAAGATTCAGCCAATCATCACCTCCAGAAAGATCAAAGATGATCTAAAATGACATGTAATTGCTGTTATAGTCAGAAGACGTTTGATCGAAGCTAAGCTATCAAGCTATCAGCAAGAAGCCCCCGGAAAGCACCATTGTTGAAAAAACGGCACGTGCAGAATCGGTTAAAATTTACCAAGGAACACATCGATTGGCCCAAAGAGAAATGACGTAACATTCTGTGGACGGATGAGAGTAAAATTGTTCTTTTCGGGTCTAGTGGTCATCAACAGTATGTCAGACGACGCCCGGGTACTGAATTCAAGCAACAGTACACTATGAAGACAGTGAAGGATGGTGGCGCAAAAATCATGGTATGGGGACGCTACGGTGTTGGGGCTATTTATCGTATACCAAGGACCATGGATCAGTTTGAATACATCAAAATGAAGAGATTATGTTGCCGTATGCCGAAGAGGAAATGCCCCTGAAATGGGTGTTTCAACAAGACAACAACCCCAAACACACGAGTAAGCGAGCAACATCTTGGTTCCAGACAAAAAGGATTGAGGTAATGGAGTGGCCAGCTCAATCCCCCGACCTCAACCCCATTGAAAACCTGTGGGGTGACATTAAAAATGCAGTTTCTGAAGCAAAACCCAAAAATTCACAGGAACTGTGGAATGTAGTTTGGTCATCCTGGGCTGAAATACCTGTTTCTAGGTGCCAGAAGTTAGTTGACTGGTTGGCAGATGTTATCAAAAACAATGGTTATGCAACTAAATATTAGTTCAGTAATTTAAAGTGAAGTTAAATCTTGAAAGATTTTTTTAGTTTATACAGTAAGTGTTTGAGTTTGAAGAGAAAAATGTCAACACTGCTATTTTTTTAAACAGATTAATATTCCTTTGCTTCCTGTAAAAGAATAACACAGACTTGATAAAATGTGTTAATACTTTGATTTGGAATTGAATGTGTAATGTTTCCACTACATTTGAAATATGGAACTAAAAGCTATTAAAAAATATTTGCACTTTATTCACTTTTTTTAACGCGCTGCTATTTATTTGAACACCACTGTATTAGCATAGACTGCTAAGCCGTTTGTTTCCTGAACACCTGAATGTGATTATCACTCTATAGCTGGAATTCAATGAAGTGGTTTCTTACTGAAACTTGGGTCAGTGTTTTATTGTTGGTGTTGTCCTGGTCTGGCTCTATTTAGTACAGACACTATTGTGACCCCAGCTGTGTCCAAGTTTTTCTGAAACATCCCACTCCTTATTAAAATATAGCAACAAATATAACATTTTCACATAAGGAATAAAAAATAATTTCACAAAAGGACAGCGGGTACGCTAACGGCAGCGCTGTTTGATCAGGCCGCTGTTACTGGTCTTTGGAAAGTGTTCTGACTTTCCGACCGGTGTGTACATTAGATTGGATAAGTTGTTTTGCTTTGCCGAGCCGCCTCCGTTAAGAGAACATGCACAATAATACCAGCGACAACAGCACAGCAGTTCAGAATACATTGTGTGCACTTCACGCCCCCCCACCCTTTTAAAAAATTGCACAAGTTCATCTTATTGCACAGCCCCCTCCCCCTCCATAAATGCACCAAGCCTTGTGTAACATGCCGTATTACGTCATGACATTGCTAACCCCACCACCTGCTGTCCCAGCAATGCAAGTACTCCATCCTCAGCTGGCATGAGAGAATCTTACTCCACCCCCCCCCTTTTACCCGTAGGGGACCCAGTATGGCCGCGTCCAGTTACTCGCATTTCGGCACCTGTTTGAGGACCCGCTGTTGCAGTGTGGCATGGCAGCTGGTAGTGTTGGGGGGGCCTCAACACTCTTCGTTTAGTGAGGCTGGTCACCGGTTTTGAGCAGCACCTGGAACGCTATAGCTACTAGGTAGAGGTGTCCCATCTTATCGGAAAAAGGCCAGTGTGGGTGCAGGTGCAGGTTTTTGATTTAGACCAGCACTAAAGACACCTGATTCTGCTGATGAAGTTCTTGATTGAAGACCATGACTAGTTAATTCGTTGAATCGAGGTGTCTTAAAGAAAAACCTGCACTGCACCAGCCCTGGGGAATTCTGTTCTCTTTAATTTTCTGTTTTTGTTTTTACCTCCCATTATACTTTTTTTTCCCTTGGTTTCTCAATTCAGAAAGTTTAATTAATTTTTAGTGCTAAATATCTGTCCACCATACATTTAAAAATCAGACCAGTGCAAAATAAGTTGTGCACGACATATAGAACAACAGAAAACCTTGCAGAAACCCTCCATCCCTCCCAAACGTTTGACGATCGCTGGCTCAAGCGCCTCGGGTAAACGAGGGGGCTCTTCCAGGGGCGATATGATATCGGTTCCCTGATAACCCAGGTCGAAGGGTTGTCGGTGAGATGCCCTGGTGCTCTGAGCTGGAGCCTAGCAGCCTCACCCAAGAGAAGGAAATCTGTAAGCTTATGTAAGGCTTATGGCCTTATGCTGCACAGGCGGTACCTCTGCAAGAAAGCAAGGGGACGAGTACTTATATCCTTTCAAAAGGAGTGGCGGAAAGTTCACAGAAAGGGTTACACAACAGAGGTGTGCTTTTTAAAATTCACTTATGTCACAACACCCGGCGCATTCGCAAGTTAGCCACACGCAGGCGCACAAATGAGTGTTCCAAACGCAATCGAAATTCCAGACTAGTGGTGCACATGACTAAAGGGGACTGATGTAACAGAATGTTTCCTGAAATGTCCTATCCTTTCCATCTCGAATGCATGCTTTTGGAATATTGCATTCCGTCAAGCATTTACATAATTCTGTTTTTGCACTTCTTAACCCTTAGATGCACGAGGGATTGGACACTCCATAAGTGGGACCCGTATTATAATCAATGTGTTTTTATGCCATTTTTGTCATTTTGGTTAAGAATAATCATTTGTAGTTTTTTTATATGTTTATATATGTTTATTTTTCACTTTTTAACATTTTGAAAACATTTTGAAAATGTTGCACATTTTAATAATTGAAAAAGAAGAAAATTACACAAAACAGCAATAGAAAAATGTCAACATCCATTGTGCGTGTGTGTGTGTGTGTGTGTGTGTGTGTGTGCGCACGTCAGTCATGACACACACACAATACATACATTAATGTTAGCTAGCTTAGTTATAGTTAGCTAACTCACTAAGCTAGCTAACATTACTGTATGTATTGTGTGTGTGCGTGTGTCATTCATGACTATTGTATGAAAGAGTATGTGTTATTATCATGTATCATCAAATTAGCATACTTTATAGTTAGCTAACATAGCTGAAATATATCAATTTGATGACATCAAATATTTTCTGAGGTAAAAAATGAAGATAATACTTACATGTATCAGATCTAACTGTGTAAAATAATCTTGAGGGGTGACAATTCTGATATAGTAATTGTAAATATATTCCTGGCAGCCACTGTTGATAAGAATCAAAGGTTCTCATTTTTGACCCACTTATGGAAGCTTGGGGTAGCAATACAAAAACTAAAATTTTTTGAAAAGTATAAAAGGTACCTTAAAAGTTTAAATGGCATTATATCAAAAACATGTTTTTTGAGGAATAGCTGGAATACGAAATGATACGATATTGCAAGAAAACGACCTCACCGGGTCATTTTTGACCCACTTATGCATCTAAGGGTTAAATGGTATAATAATGGATTATTAGGCTGCAGAGGGGGGTATTTCACAAAGCAGGATTAGTGATTTCGCTGGATAACTGTACTGAGTAAAAACCCGGAACAGCTCTTTTTACTTCAGTCCATGTTCCAGATTTAGGAGGGTTCTGGGTTTTACTCAGTGCAGTTATCCAGCTAACTCAGTAATCCTGCTTTGTGAAACACTCCCCTGAACTGCTGCAAATGTTTACTAAATCTTTAAAATAGCGTAACGTTTCCATGTAGCTGCTGTGTTACCTGTCTGTGCAGGTAAATGTGTTGATTTCACTCTGAAGATGACCATTGAATAAAATATCAGAGGGTATACTACGAAGCAGGATTACGGAATTAGCTGGACAACTGCACTGAGTAAAACATGGAACCTTCCCAATCTGGAACATGGACTGTAAAAAGTAAAAAGAGCTGTTCCGGATTTTACTCAGTGCAGTTATCCAGCTAACTCAATAATCCTGCTTCGTAGTATAGTAGTCTCCATTTGGAATGCGTTTGCTTTCTTGATTGGCCCTATGATGAGGTGAAAAGAAAATGGGACATACTGGGACTTACTGGCTTATTATAGGGCTCCCAGTGTTGACATTTCCAATCCTGTCCCCATCCAATGAAAAGGCTGAGATTAAGTCGTGCATACCAGCCATCTAACGCGAGATACATCTGAACAAAAAATGACATTATCTGGACCTGGTCAGCTGAAAAAACATTTATCCTCTCCAATAACACACCAGGACAACCCCCATTGGATGACCTTGCACGGAAAGGTCGGAGTGTTTTTGAAAAATAGACTGCAGGAGGAGTGAAAGGCAGGGCCTTCTGGTCTTTAGTTGGCCTATCATATGATTTCCACAGGCCTCTGTTTGAACAGATTGTGGAAATGGATAATGATTTATAAGTGATAGAAGTGGGGAATGCGTCCAATTGGGCAGGCCAGGAATGGTTTTGTTATTCGGCAACACATTGGATACGTGAGTCTACATCGCCCAAGGTCACAATAAAACAGTAATCTTGAGCAATGAGTGATGATTAATGACGATAAATATAATAATTCCTCACAATCAAATTTGTGGAAACATTAGACTTCTTTTTTATTCACACCTTTGATAAAAACAAACAAAAAACTATTAAATAAAGTATACAAGTACTGAGGTATATCTTATGCAAAAAAAATGCTGAAAATTCCAAACCTGCAATACTAATACAATTATTCACAGAAACATATTTTTATTAATATTTTCTTCCAGAAAACACTTGGATCACTATTATTCACACCACTAGCTAGTCTTTTAAATACATTCCAACAAAAACAAATCTTCATAAATATATAACTTATTTGAAGTTCATGTGAAGGTATATATAGTGACCTACATTGGTTCCCCTGGGCAGGAACAGGCAATCTTAGTCCTGGAGTCTCAGACGGTCCTGGTTTTTACTCGATCCAGACCCATAACTACATAACTGGATTCATTTTAAGGTGTAATGAATGCAGGTGACCATGTGCTGGAGGCGCTCTGCGTTTCACCATTCAGAATATTCAGCCTCAGACCTTTAATCATCCATAAAACTTTCGTGATCAAGACAGAAACGTCAACAGCCCTCCGGGATAAGGGTGGCCTACCTCTGCCGTGGGGTATAAAAAGCAGGGAGCAATATGGTAGCGCAGCTTGGAAATGGTTGACTTTATTGGGCCTTTAAGCTGGATATGAGGGGCGTTCACCACAGGGGCACTGGAGGAACAGTGGCGCAAAGCTGCTTTTATTCGACCCGTTAACAAGAGTGCGTGTGGGGTCAGTGGAGAGAAACGTTTTTATGCGCCGATTTAGATTCTAATAAAATCCAGCCATCTTGCGATAAAGGAAATTGCGGTTAAATAATTTGCTCTCGTAAAAGCATTCTACTACCTGAGACCTCTCACCTGAAGGGAAGGCTGTAGGTGGGGAACCCAATGGATAAAAAACACAAACACTTTCTGAGCCTTGACTTCTAGTCAGAAATTCTCACAAAAGCTGGACCCGTTTGGTTTATTTGGGAGAATTGCTCACATGACTAGGCCCGGGAGCCAATAATCAACACGCATCTATAACTTTGACTTACAAATGAATGCAAAGTGCTGCTTTTTTTGTTTTTCATATAGTTTGGCACGTTAATTTTGGTGGTTGCTGAAGCTTTATTTGTGATAAGACCTGCTATACATTTGCAAATCAAATGTCAAGGGATGTATTTTTGTTGAATCCAGGGGCCATATGTATAAACAGTGCTGAGCAGAAAAATATCCTCAGAAAGCCGGGCAAGCGAGTTTCCACGCAGAAATTTAGATGCATAATATAACGCGTGCTGTGAGAATCTGCATACCTCTGCACACGATGGGCACCATACGTACACAATGTTTGGAGTCCGTGTGATATGGCGACACCCTGACAGAGAGGCAGAGGTAGAAAATGTTCAACTTTTTTTCAGCAGATTCCCGACTTTCACCCTGAGCATTTTTTTACACATTGTTTTACTCAGAGTTTTATACATGTGGCTCCAGACATGCAAAAGCGTTACATAATCCCGACCTTAACATGGCAGACAATATTTTGAGTGCAGTGGAAAGTTACAAATGTGAAACATTACTGTAGTGTGACATTCCTGTTTTACTGCTTTTCTTTGCATGACATGGGTTCTGCCCGACAGGCCTACAGGCCTACAGCCCGACAGGCCTACAGGCCTACAGCCCGACAGGCCTACAGGCCTACAGCCCGACAGGCCTACAGGCCTACAGCCCGACAGCCTTCTCGTGTTAAAACGGCCAGAGCTGTGTGGTGTTGGGCTTGCTGCTTCATACTTGGATGAGAGACCAGGCAAAACCAGGCCGGTGCTGGAAGTGGTGCTGTGGGACAGACGGAGTTTGATGGGCAAGGCTGCATGTATCTCAAGTTTTTATTGTATTGACAGGTGTGGGTACTGAACAACAGTCAAGGCTCCAAGTAGTTATGTCACCCCTTCAGACCACTTTTTCTCGAACAATAGCATTATTCTCCCTATCAGGGACTGTGCTTTCACTGAGAAGATCAACTCAGACTGTGTCCTGACCTTCTGAAACCTTTAACAATAGACTCATTGAGTGCGATAAGAGGACAAAATGGTTTAAAGTGTTATTAATTAGCCACATGACTGGTATGCCCTTGGTAACTAGACCCTTTCAGTGCTGTGAGTGTCACAAAAAATGTGCCGCCATCTTGATCTTTCATTAGACGTCCCCAATCAATCATTTCCATGGGAAATACAGAAGAGGTTCTTTTTCGTTTCCAAGGCGCTGTGTCGCTTAGCAGCACAAAGAGAAGTCGTAATGGGTCCGATGTTTAAATGCCGCCATTGTGCCGTGTGCGATAATGTAAAATATGCAGTCTTTCCTTCATCTTTAATGTAAAGCATTCTTTGTGTTATATGCATACAAATAGCCATAGAATGAGACTTGGGGGGATGGTGTCGTCATCTTCTCTCTGTGGGCCTGTACTGACGAGTCCATGAAACCATGAAACCCTGATACAAAAATACTCTAATATCCTTTAAAGAATCAACCATTTACATTATTTATTTACAGTAAACGTGATTTAAATAATGTACAGAATTGATAAATATATAAATACATTTTGATAAAAAAATATTTCCTGGACTGAAACCAAAACGAAGCAGGCATTGGAGCGGGCATTGGAGCAGAGCAGCAGACTGAATATCTAATCTTTATGACCAATCAGATGAGTCAGCACACAGTAAAACACTGTGCTGTGCATAAAGATCTTAAAAGGATCCTTGGATCCACAGTAAAGTATAATCTCTTGCAGATAAAACAGAAGCCGTTTGGACACAGATTGCCCTCTCAACAAATACATTTTACAATAAAAACACGTGCTGGCCACTTTACAGATTAGTTTCCTAGAATTGATATGTTTTTTTCCCTTGATGTTGCACTGTAATATCGTACTAAACCCAAAGCATAGAAATGAACACTGAGAATTTTAATCCCATTATTCAAATTTGTTATTTGGATTTTGCCTTTGGAACAGCAGTATTTAGTCGTGGTAAATGAGATGAGAAGTGTTGGCACTGCACTTGCTCAAGGTATGTAGCCTTAATTACGTCAGTGAAATATTCAGTTGTATTGACTGGTTGATATGAAAAATGATAGCCTCTTTTAAGCAAATGAATAAAAAAGTGGGATGAATAAAGGTCCTTGTGTTTTAACCTGTTGCAGTACGATTGGATTTTCACCTCCTTAGTGATAGGCAATGCCTGACATTAATTTTTTGTTTAAAACATTTGCTGAACTGTCCAATATAACGTCGCCAACTACAAAATGGTGCACTGTTGGTTCAACAGAAAATGGAGGAGAGGTGTGATTATCCCTTAAAACCTCACAGTAATGTGTTGAATAAGGAACCACAGCTTCAAGCTGCAGCCAGAGCTAATATGTTATCTTTTGATGCTGCAAGCCAAGAAACAAAGAAGAAGAAGTGGAAAAAAACAACTCGATCCGTCTCAAGTCTTTCATTTGTCACTTCTGCTTGTATTTGTTTTACAGACAAGCTGAGGCGCTTCGGTTGACCTCACTGGTGTGCACTCGATCCAGAGCCTAGGTTTCCACTGGGTCACCCCGTTAGGTTGAGAGAGGTGGATGATGCAATTTTCCCCGAGCGTCCAGAAACCGCAGGTCACTTCACGCTCTCGTTCTCCACACACAGTTTGAGCTCCCAGGTGCAGTGTGCACTTGCGAACAGATTCACTAGCCAAATTCACTAGCAACACTCATCCCCACACACACACACACACACACAAACACACTCATCCCCACACACACACACAAACACACTCATACGCACGCACACACACATTCACATACGTACACACACACACTCACACACACACAGACAGACAGAGATAAAAAGAGAGTGAGACAGTGAGAGACAGACAAAGAGAGAGAGAAAAAAAGAGAGAGAGACAGGTATCACATCCAGACAAGAGCCCCATTCTCATCCTGTGTGTGTGTGTGTGTGTGTGTGTGTGTGTGTGTGTATCGGGGGAGTGAGGGTGTTGGGAGGTAAATGACAATTTTCTGCGACTTCAGATGCACCCATGCCACTCATAACAGTGCCATTCACACCTGAGAGCCAGGCCGGCACTACAGAACAGATATCCTGACCTCAAGATGGAGGTGCCAAGCCTGTGGGAAGGTGTGTTTATCCAGCACGCTGCCGATAGGCCTCTGTTCTGCTGGTAACCTCGTTGAGGGCACAGAGCCCTTGTCGTTGCTGCTTGACTGCCTAATCCAGCTGCCAGTTCAGGGGAATAGGTAACCTATTAAAAAACATCCCGGTTCCTCTCAGCACCTCTTGTGCCCTTTTGCAGGCCCGGGCGAGCACGTTGGCCTTGGCACCGGACCATCCCACCTCGGGCCCCCGCTCGGACCTCTGTGAACAAAGAAAGGGGACCGGATACACCGATCCGGAACTTTTCCGGCACAACACCGCGACGTGGCTTGGGAAGAACTGACGGAACTTTGCTCCCAGCCTGCGCTGTTGGGAGCCGCTCGGCGCTCCGACACCAATTATTTCCTGATTCGCTGCGGCCATCCGGAGCGGAAACTTTTAGATGCCCCCCCCCCCCCCCCCCCCCCCCAGTTTGTGTGACCCTGGGAGCTGCGCTGGCAGACACCGGTGGTTGTTTATGTTCTGGAGGGAACGGCGCTGGAGGGAACGGCGCTGGAGGGGGGAACAATGGCACAGACCCGTTTGAGACGAGGAGCAGTGTGGCCCGGAGAGGAAGCGCACACTCCTCCACACTCCTCCATAGTCCTCCATACACCCAGGTGCATCTCACATCAGCATCAACACACTGCTGCGTTTACACACACACACACACACACACACACACTACACCCAACACAGACTACACCCAAACACACACACACACACACACACACACACTACACCCAACACAGACTACACCCAAACACACACACACACACATACACGCACACACACACACACACTACACCCAACACAGACTACACCCAAACATACATACACACACACACACACACACACACACGCACGCATGCTGCTGTATTTACACCCAAAAAAAAACACACACTCACTCACACGCTACTGTACACAAATAAATACCCATATTTTTACCAATTTTGAGAAATTCAATTGTTTGTTTATTTTAGATTGGTGGAGTTTTTTGCATGAAAAATCACCTTTTTATACTTAAAATGGCATAAAAGTTAAACCGAAAATATCAAACCATTTATCAGGAAAATTATAACCACCTTGAAAAATGTGGTTTATCAAAACTGGACTTTGGAAAAAACCCTCTTCAATTGTTCATAATATGGTTAATAGAATCAAGTTGAAAGATTGAGGCCAGATAAGAAGAGATTGATTGAGGCCAGATAAGAAGAGATTGGATACTGCTGATCAGCAGGTAAAATTTTCCAAGGTCTTGTACTGATTTTATTTCCAGATTTACATTTGACTTGGCGCTGAAGATGTTATCCACTATCTATGCAACCAAGCAACGGTTTAGATCTATGGCAGCCTGTGTAGAAAGAGCTCCCTCTACTGTCAGAAAATAGGTCAAACATGCAGCTTCCTTATGGAATTTCAAAATTTTCAGCTCAAATCAAAAAGATTTTGCAGAAATGGCCTTAGAAAATTATTAATTTTCGTGATTCAGGTTAAAATTAAATTTTAGGTTTGAAACGTGGGCACCTTTAATTTTTCTGGGATATAAGCAATTTTAAACAAATTTGTGCTTTTTAGTAGTGCTTTAACAAGGAACGTTCTTAACATGTATCTGACTTTGTGTACTTGTAAAGACAGCAGCATAACCATCAGACAGTCCGTTTGTGCCTGTCAGTTTGTATGCAACATGTCTGGAAAATGACTTTTGGAACAATAAATTATTGTAACACAGCTTGGAGAACATTCTCATAATTGATTGTGCAACTGAACGTGAAACTCATCAATATTTTCCCCAACGTTCTCACAAAGTTCTGTCTGCCTCACGCATCTGAAGCACAAGCCTTAAGAGTGCTCGGATACAAGCCCGCTGTGCCTCTTTTTTCTTTCCACACCCTGACCTTTGACCTTCTGTCTCTCCCCTGACCCAGGCCCACGTCCAATCACCGACTCTTCAGTTCCATCATCACCTTCGGCTGCCTTTTCAACACTCGCCTCTTCACACCTCTAAGTTCTCCATCTCAATTGAATTACATACGAATTGAAGCATGCATTTGAATACTTTCGCCTGACGCTTCATAAACCACGTCTCCCAGAACCACTTTGCTATGTCACTAGAAAGTTGTTTAGTTTCATTCAGTTATGCATATTTTTTTCCTGCTGGATTGTGTTGCACTGCCAGTTCTAAGGAAATTCCTTAAATGTTCCCTGCATGTAAACACACGCATGCTATCAGTATTAATTATGAAGAGGTTTGCCTAAATAATAACCACTTGTGAAATATAGCGCCCCCCCCAGGAAGTTGTTTTTCGCTCAATATATTCCCCCTTGATTTAGAGGCACTTTGAGACTGAAGTTCCTGAACCGTGATTTAGTGACTGTGGGGTGATCATCGGACATCCTGCTTCAGATAGTTAAAGTCTCTGTCAGATGTTGACTGAGATACAGAGATCCTCAGGCTAGCTGGAAGCGCCTCTTCTTTGTTTTTAAAATGTTTTTAGAGTTTTATGACCCAATAATCTATACCTTCTTTTCCTTTTGACCATTAAACTCTTAATTTGTCTGTGCTTGTAAATATTCACCGAGCTATGCCGTCATAGTATCAATGGTCAATGGAAACACATAGAAAAAAATGCAGTTCTCTCTCAAATGTCAAGTTCAGAGAGAGTCAGGCTAAATAGGAAGAGACTATTTTGGGGGGTAATGTTTGGTGAAGTATAGGCAACATATGTGGAAATACGTGTTCTACTCACAAAAAACGTATAAATTAGCTTACGGGTGCTGTAGCCCAGGGAGCATTCAATAAGAAGAGGAAATGGCCAGCAATCTCAATATAAATAGATTTTAATAGCAGCAATCACCAGGACGTGTTTGGGCTACACATCGTCCATCAGCATACAGCCTCAGCGTGGGAACCAACCAAGGTATAAAGTTACAACAGTCACAACGTCATACAGGTGGCAGGCAATTAGCAGCAATTAGTGAGTTTCCCAGAGGACTCAAAACCAAAGCCCATAAAGTGCTGATTATCTACGGCAAACTACAATAGCCTTCGTTCTCGGGCTGGAGCTGTGTGCTGATGGAGGCCGTGTAGGTGAAACACGTCCTAGTGACCGCTGCTGTTGAAATTATTTATTTATATATTGAGAGTGCTGGCCGTTTGCGTTTCTTATTAGCGTGTAGCATTACAAAAAACCATACATAGGCCAAGGAAATATCCAAGTGACATCAGTGAAAGTTCAGCATTTATTGAATGTATTTATATTTTTTTACAGGTACCCATAAAAACAGCGTGTCCATAGTGGCCATGGGCTAGGCGACTGAAGTAACTGTGAGGTGCAGTGACTTCACTGTCCACCAGATGGCAGTAATAAAATAAAGATTATATTCAGAGGTGTAAAATCCAGGTTCTGAAAGTAAAAGTCCTCCCCAATATTTGGGTCCAATCACCTGGGGTGCGTCCCAATACTCAAAAAATGCACCCTCCCTTCCTACACTACCACCTCCTCTACGCCGTGCCCCGGAAACAGATCTTTGTGTTTTAATCTAATGTTGCTGATTACATCTTAATTACGTATTAATCATTACATATTAATGAATGTCTTGACACAAACCATAATGTCAGGTACATTGTATACTGTACATGCAAATACTTGAACTCTAAACGTTCAGACAGTTTTGCATACTTCCGGGTAGGAGAGAAGTGGTAGTGGGGGAGTAGAGGAAGGGAGGTGGGGAGAGGAGTGGTAGTGGGGGAGTAGAGGAAGGGAGGTGGGGAGAGGAGTGGTAGTGGGGGAGTGGAGGAAGGGAGGTGGGGAGTGAAGAATATTGGGACACAGCCCTGAATTTGCCAATTAGCACAATTCTTCAGCCAGGAGGTAGAACTAATTGGTGAAATCAGCTGACTGAGTTCATGGGTGGAAGAAACATGTGGCAGGACCTTTACTTTCTGACCCCTGGATTAATTAGATATCCATGTATTATATTAAGATATGATTAGATTTATATTCAATTTACCAGAGTTAAATATGTACAGAAAAGAATTGTCAATAGCATATTGTTGTACATACATATTATAAGTATATAAATATATAATTTTACATATAGACAGGTAAATAAATAAAGAATATTATATAAGTATAAATAGAAGTATATATATATTAAGTATATAAATAATATAAGTATAAATAATAAATAAGTAATAAAGTGTAGTGATAAAAAATATAAAGTATAGTATATATAAATTATATGTAATAAATATAAATCTAATATAATAGTATGATATAGTATATATATATATATCTATATAAATAATATATATACATAATAGTTTATATCAAATTATTATTGGGGGTATCTTACAAATTTATCAGTGGTTAGGGGGGGGGGGGGGGGGGGTGGGGGGGTGGGGGGAGGGGGGGGGGGGGGGGGGGGGGGGGGGGGGGGGGGGGGGGGGGGGGGTTGGGGTGGGGGGAGCGGGGGGAGAGGGGGGCTGGTGCTGGGGGGGGGGGGAGGAGAGGGAGGTGCAAGGAGGCTGGAGGGAGGGTGCGAGGGAGGGAGGTGTTGCGGAGGAGGTAGGAGTCCTTGACGAGGCTGGTGTGTACTGCCTCGATCCTTGGTGAGGGTGTTCGATTCATGGATTTTGGGTATGTTTTGTCCGATCTGTGGGCGTTTTTTTTCAGAGTGGACCGCTTTTTCTGTGATGCGAGTACATTTTCCAGCTGCAGAGTTTTAGTGATGCGTCAGAGACACATGACCTGGGACACCTGCTTCTGTTTTCCACCGATAGGAAAGAGAGATGCAGCTGTGATGGAAGTTGACCAGGAGATCCAGGACCCCAGAGCCTTCAGAGAGAGGGCCTGAGGTGGTGAGACAGGACCAGGAGAGGTTGAGGGAGGATGGAGAGAGAGAACTTGAAGCTGTGAGGGATAGGTCCCTCCGTCTGCCGTGGAGAGAAAGCTTGTCCGTCCGCCCCTCTTGGGTCTTTGTGGACCAGACAAGGATCTCCTGGGCCAGGTTGTCTTCTTGGTCCAGGTTGTGATCTCTTTGTCCCCAGCGTTTGTCTTGGTTTTGTTGCCCAGGTGTCCCACCGCCTCCTCCCTCCCCGTTCGTTTTGTTGTTGTGACGATGCCTACCACCGTTGTGGAGTTCGAGATGGAGAGTGGATGGTCGAGTTGAGGAGAGAGGAGTGCAGTCGTGGACCGTGGGGAGAGGGGTGGTGGGGGGGGAGGGAGAGGAGGGAGTCTGTAGTGAGTCAGGTTGGAGGGTTTAGGAGGTGAGAGTGTGTTGTGAGGTGTGGTTGTGTCTAGGGGTTGTGTCGAGTAAGGTTGAGTTTGAGGAGAACCAGTTGCAAGCAGATCAGTTTTGCCAAGAGAGTTTAAGGGTTTTGATGCTGAGCTGAAAGTTGAAATGCTGAGCCTCAGTCAATGAACAGCGAACTCTCCACACTCACCATGGAGGTGATGGAGAGCGGGAGGGCAGCCTCCTCCCCTGCATCCTCGGTGTGGTCGGCTCCTTGGTGGGGGCCTGGTCGGGGGGGATAGTCGGGGGGGTAGGTCGAGGAGGTGATGTGACTTGTGAAGCGAAGCACTTCTAAATGGTGTGGGGTGGGGAAAGGTCATTTAGGTCACAGCAATTCACAGCAGGGCAGCAGCATGGCACTGGTGGTTGTGGTTTGTTTGGGTGGTGGTTTTGGCTGTGTGCCAGTAGACAGTGCTTGGGCCATGAGCCAAGACCTCAGTCAGTCAAGTTCGCAGACCCTGAGCAGCTCACCCGAGGGACCCTGAGGCGGCCACCGGGGCGTGCATTATTAGTCCTGCTCAGTGCACACACATCAGTGGGGTGCAGCACAGGGGAGAGTGTGGGGGAGAGTGGGCTCGGTGGGGTACAGGCAGTTGGCCTTGATCGCCGTGGTTGTCCCTGTGTCGTCGGGGCATAAAAAGTCATTGAGCTTATCAGGGAGGGAGGGTTTGTAGTTGGGGGGGGGGGGGTGTTGTGGTTTTTGTAATAATGTAATGGGGGATGCATGCCCCTGCCACACGGGGGGGGGGTCGGATGATGAAAGTGCTCCCAATCCTTTTGTTGTGTGGCTGCTGGCCCCCCTTGATGCCCTTTTTTCATGATGGGCCTGGGCTGAGCTGTAGGCCTGCGCGTCACCTGATTTGAAGGCGGTGTCGCGTGTCTTCAGCAGAAGACGGACCTCTTACACTTTTGATTACTGAAGGGAAGCAACAATGGAGTGTTGCCCATGTGCTATATCAACTGACTGAACTTGAGTTTTTGAAGCGCAAATTTTTGTTTACATATCTGGAGCCCAGGGCAAGTGGTTGTGGATGAATGACCTACAATGTCAATGTATGTATTCTGAACAGGATAAAAGGAACTGTGTACAGTAGGCTACCATTTAGAATTTGCACGTGCCATTCCAGTCACACACCATACAGTGTATGTGATTTATTGCCGTTAATACCACCTTGTGGTTTTATTAGGTATTACAGTTAAGAGTTGAAGTCAGTGAACCAGCTACCCGGATGTGCTGCAATGGAAGTAAATATATTTAGCTGGTTACTTGCAGAAACCTCTCCATTTTTGTAATTTTTTAAACACACATTTAAAGTTATCACACAGCTGTACAGTAGGCCTATGTACTGTGAAACATACATAACTCAGTAACTAATAAAGTTATAATTCAAACTCCCAGCTGTACTAAACAGTATGAATAAACTCATGAATGACCTCTCCCTTAATAAAATATCAGAAGATATAGAACAGAAAATTGCAAACCTGATTTTGAATGAAAGTCAGTCTCCAGCCAGCCCTGCAGTTGAGCTTTCTCAGAATTAGTCAAGCTGGTCTCCATGACCATGTTTGAGCAGCTGTGTAAGATTGAGATTCTCAGGGGGAGGGCGGGGTGAGATTGGCTTCGGGCTTTTGGTGAAATGGGACAGAGCCTGAAAGCACGTGTCACATCGAAAGTGTGACAGTTGGAAACCCTGTAGTACCCATTACTGAGATGCATAGTCAAGGAATTTGCATCATGATAAAAAAAAGTTAGAAATTGACAGTCAGCATAAAGAGCTTCTGAAGATGTGGCTCTTTATGTTTACCATTGCACAGTGGCAGTGTGTGCTACACACACACACACACACACACAGTTATTTCTGTTTGCCACTGCATAACGGCTGTGTGCTATGAATCTGCATTGTGGATCATGCTGCCTATATTCCAATCAGTGTGAGACTTTGTTTTTCTCAAACTCCTCTGGGTAATAAATTCACTTATTATAAGAACTACCCTCAGAAGAGACAGTGGATTTTCCCATCTGAACACATACATAGTTTTGGATGTGGAGGAATGAAATGAATATATTAAATTGAGTGTTCACCTGCATGAGTGGAAGTTATGCTATTATTATAGTCCTCATCTGTACATCAATATTACGCACCTGATGGCAAAATTAAACATAAATAACCAGGCATAAATAAGGTTTATGAAACATACAGTGTTAGTGCACCACAGACTGTTAAAACAAACCCCACAAACAGCTGTGTGCCGCTTACTAGTACTGCGCCTTGAGGCCGAATGTACCTAATTTACTGCAAACTGGATTTACTGGATTTACAGGCTTTGCACATTTGAAATAATGCTTAATGTGAGTAGGCTAATACTCCTATTGGGATTATGTTGGGATTTGCATCATCGGTTCAGATTGAAAACAAGTTCACCCAGTTTAAACTGAGAAGGAATGAACATTGAACACGGCGACTTCTGGCTTTGAACTACTACAGGAGACACAAACAGACAATGAGGCCGTTTGCTGTTATTTGAGACGGAAGCTCAGATTTACTGCAGACCAAAATTCTATTCACACATTGCCAGGGAAACCTCGGAAGAGATGTGCAGTCATTCTCTAGCTATGAAGATTAAAAACACAAACGGTGATGAACACATCTCTGGATAATATAAGGCCTTGCGTCCCCTTTTTGGCAGCCTCTTTCTGACTTTCTGAATGAGCACAGAAATAAAAGAGAAGAAAAAAATGTCAAAGGAACCCCAGGTACTCTAGCGCCCCCTAGTGTCCACATAAGTTGGTGAAAGTCAATCGCCATTCTTTACCAGAACCTTATTACTCTTGAAGAGATTGAAGAGCCTGTCACATAGAAAAATCATTCTCAGAGATGTGTCAGTTTGGGGGGGAAAATACCATGTTTATTACAGGAGGATGTCATATTTTAGATCATTTAAAAATAATAATAAATTTGAATAATTGTATACGTTTAGTGTCAGACCAGCAACGTGACAAAAAGCTATGAGAAGAGACTGAAGAAGAAAAAAGAAATCATATGTAAATCCCTTCCAAAAAAAAAAAAATATGATGCGATGTATTGTAAATATGTGGACTTTTTGGAAAATATTATATCACATGCATTTGACAAAAGTGCATTTTTACTAAACTATGTTGCAGAATCTGAAAGCAGGAATACAATGTGTGTATATTGTCTCCCATATATTGTGAAGTGTTCCAGTATCTTGATACACAGCGAAAATGGTGTTGTACATTTAACACCGTGGTCTCATATAAACACCCTAGGGTGTTAAATGTACACCAGCAGTGTTAGATTTACACCAAATATATTTCCGTATATTTTATAGTATATTCCATTCTTGTTAGGTTAGAAATGGGCCCTTATGAGTGTGTTATTTAAAACAATGGCAGGGAGGTTTAAAAAAGACACACAGTGAGTATTAACTGTCACCTATTCATGTCTCCTCTGTCTGTATGTCTGTAGCCCTGAGCCCTGCACTTTTCTCTTCAGTAATCAGTGCAGATCTGATGATCTGTCTGTTTCCTATAACAATGCCATTGTGGGTCACGGGAGAACCAGTGGATGCAAACGGGGGACATAACTACTGACCAAAGCATATTCAACGGATCTAGATTTAACCTCACAGGCAGTCCACCATGGGTCTACAACGGCAAACTCAGTAGATTTTATTTTGGTACGTCACTGAGGTCTGAGTTATATTAACATGCCCTGCGATTGCTTGATCTGGGGGGAAAAAACGAAACAAAAAACATTCAACCAATCAGGTTTTCAGTGAAATGGAACCGCTCAGGGTGATGTATTGTTTGTGTCTTGACTTTGTTTTCATAATTCCCTCTCTCATAATACTAAAGTTATCTGCCTGCCTTAAAATGTAAATATTTTTTACCAGTTTCCATTTTGAATATACATTAAGTATTAATATATTAAGTATTGTATGTCTTGTTATTTGGCAGGATTGATATTATTTATTTTCTGGAGTGCCCTCAGAAAACTTTTTACAAACGGCAATACACTCTAAACTATAACCCTACATCCTGCAGATACAGTATAATACAGGCGTCCTTATTCCTCACAACACACTCTAAACTATAACCGGCTATATAATACAGGCATTGTTATTCCTCATAAACCTCACAGCATTGTTTTAAAGTCTTCTCTTCTGCTCCTATAATATTCAGTATCGAATTTAGAATTATTCTCTGTTAGAATATTGAAATCTAGGCTACAATGTAAGTATGACAGAAGTTTTAACAATATACTTTTCTTTGCTGCTTGAACAAAGATGGCTAATAGAAGATGCTATATATTACAAAGAATCTCAGCACTTTGACAGGGTATGTGTAGTGTGAGAGTCCACACCTGGGGGGTTGAATTGAATAAATTGGGGTCCCCAATCCAAATAGGGATGTAAGTAAGCTTGTTGAGTCGACAAGACGAGAAAGTAATTAAGTAAGCAATATTTTCTCTAACTGAAGTATACTTCAAACCCTCGGATGATATACTTACTTACGGGTTTTCGCTGAGTATATCCGGGAGCATACTTTTCAAGAAGTACACAAAATGGGGTGCAACTTCGCTGACATTTCCCTTCAATAACAACAAAAGCACCACGTGACATGGCCGCACAAGGGTGGGACGTCTTACACTTCCAAAGTACGGTTAGAATGTAGTACGGTGGTTATTTATTTGCATACTGCACGTTGTGTACTAAACAGTATACTTTAAACAGTACACAGCTGCTTGTACACAGTAAACAGGAGACAGGACACAGTAGATAGGTATCTGATTCGTACACAGCCAGTATATGCAGGTTTCTGGGCTTTCCTGCCCATAAGAGGTCAATTTAGGTCTTGGACACAATGTGTGTGGACTCTTTAGCTCTTTAGACAAATAAAAAACCCTGTATTTCATACTGTGTGCTGGAACTTTGATCTCATAAAGCAAAGCCAAATTCTTTTGACTAGACTAGACTGTGTTTACTGGTTACTTATTTTAAAATGAAAAATAGAGCAGAAAGTTTTTTTTAAAACAATATGCCACAAGAGTCCACAGGTGAACATGACCAAGCAATGCGAGGCTGATGTTTGACTGATCAAACTAAAATGAAAAACTAACTAAAATATAAAACTAAATCAACCCCCACATGATCTAAGTAAATCAACCCCCACATGATCTAAGTAAATCAACCCCCACATGATCTAAGTAAATCAACCCCCACATGATCTAAGTAAATCAGCCCCCACATGATCTAAGTAAATCAACCCCCACATGATCTAAGTAAATCAGCCCCCACATGATCTAAGTAAATCAGCCCCCACATGATCTAAGTAAATCAGCCCCTACATGATCTAAGTAAATCAACCCCCACATGATCTAAGTAAATCAGCCCCCACATGATCTAAGTAAATCAGCCCCCACAAGACTAACTAACTTTCACCCTGAAGAGAGTCAGGTTTTTTTTTCTAAGTCACCTTATCTTTTATTCACATGGAGGAAAAAAACTGCTTGGTTATTAAGTAAAAGGTATATGTGAATGTATGTATGTGTGAAGATGTGACCTGTATTATATTCATTTAGCACATGCTTCTATCCGCAATAGCAACAATCTGGAGCGAATCATCAGAAAAAATAAGCACATTCACCTAATTACATTACAATCACTTAAACTGCTCAAAATCAATATGAGCTATTCAGTCAAGCCTGGCTAACAACAGTCCCAGACCAGAGAGTGTACAAACACCACGAAGGCACTAATGCAAGTTCACTCTGCTGACCAAGGACGTAAAAATCCATAACATATACAGATCACATCCATAAGAAGCTTTAAATAAATAAATACAAAAAGTAGTGTTCATCGTCTACTCTGTAGCTGAGCAATTGTAGTAAACTATTAATGTAATAAAAAACACTTTTTTTTTCTTTCTGTGATTCAGGAAAATCCAGACACACGCCAGACTACAATATAGTCAACTGTGTGTTTTTGTCCCTATATTTTGTATATGTATGTGTTTGTACATACCTGGCCTTACGTTGGTGGTTTCTAACAAACTTTGTTTTATTCAGGTACTGGTTTGTCTCACCTTGTGTGCCATTCCCATGAGGGCCAGCTCTGCTCTTCTCAGGGATCAAGCCGAGACTGAAAATGAATGGTGGTAAAGAAGATGCTTTTTATTCAGAGAGAGAGCCCACTGCAAATCTAAAAATCTACAGGACTGCGGACACAGCTTCTGTTGATATCTCACAGACAGATTAATGATCTTCCTTTGTGCCTTTGGGTGGAGGTTCAGTACGGTTTTCTCATAGATCATATAAGGATCTCTACTGAATACTTTTTCAAAACTCTAAAATCAATATAATCTTTGTGGTCACTTCACAGAGGATTTAGCAGAGTCAGCTGAGATTAAATGTGAAAAAAACATTCAGGACTGTGTTTCGAACTTTGGAGGATTCAAAGTCGAAACACCCCTGAGGCAGTCTTCTCCAGTATGAGGTGAACTTCAATCTTTCGGCTGATGTGAAGGTCAAAAAACAGAGGTTGGCGTCATATTTCTAGCAGGCTAAATGCATCAGAAACACATCCGTGTCAATCTCAAAGAGTAAGTTATTCTTACCAATATGTTTAAAAAAAAGTATAGACGCAGTTAATAAAGTCATTTTTTTCCATGAAAATGTTAAATGTTTGAAAATGTTAAACTTTGAAATGTTAAAATAATTCTCTGAACTGCACAAAGTACACTGAACTGACTGTGACTGTTGGCTATCTCCAATTTCAACAACCCGTCTCCAGCCTCCATTACCAGCGATGACACAACCTGCATGTGTATAGTGTACACCCCGGTATTCTGTTAACTATAGGACTACTAACTGCCCGTGTATAGTGTACACCCTGGTATTCTGTTACCTATAGGACTACTAACTGCCCGTGTATAGTGTACACCCTGGTATTCTGTTACCTATAGGACTACTAACTGCATGTGTATAGTGTACACCCTGGTATTCTGTTACCTATAGGACTACTAACTGCATGTGTATAGTGTACACCCTGGTATTCTGTTACCTATAGGACTACTAACTGAATCCAGCAGTAACATTCCAGTAATGTTTGGTAACGTTCGGAATGAGATGATATTCCAAGAGCAGAGTTTTGTAATCCCATTACATTTAAAAAAACATTTATTTGTGTAGAAACACCTTTATCGTAAACCATCTTAAATACTTGACTTGATTGTGGCAAATGATTGCATTGAGGCCATAAATCAGGGTATCAATCGTAATAGGTTCCGGTGTGGGTGCAGGCGTTTGTTCTAACCAAGCAGCTGCACACCTGGTTCTACTAATCAAAGTCCTCAGCAAAGACTCTAGGGGTTGATCAGTAGAATCAGGTGTGTAACTGCTTGGTTGGAACAAATGCCATCTCAAAATGAATCTGGGTGCATCCCAATCCGCAAAAAATGCACCCTCCTTTCCTCCACTACCACTCCTCTCCTACCTGGAAGTATGCAAAACTGCCAAAAAGTATTTGCATGTACAGTCCACAATGTACCTGACATTGCGGTTTGCATCGAGACATTCATTCATATGTAATCATTTCTGTCTCTTTGTTATTTGTCCTTCTCTAAATAGGTAACACAATAATTATGCATAAAACAAACAAAAAAAAATGGGTATAATGAACAAACACTTAACAAACATACTTTTATCCTTGAGTGACCTGCCACTAAGTACAGCAAAATTCCAGTCAACTTCTGATAAGGCATTAAACTGATAACTGCACTGCGCTAACAAGGGCCGACCAAAACAACCCAGTTTCCTGAGTCAGAAACAAACACTAATAACTAGAACATTAGTGAAATATACTTCCCCTCCACTGACTGGGAATGTGGACAACCCCCTAAATGCCTCATTCCTAAACACATCCCCAAGAGTTGCATCTTTAGGCTATTTCAAATGTTTCGGTGTCCCAGAACCTCAAGAAATAGAAGGTGAGCTGTGTAAAAATTCAGTAAGCAGCAGCACAAAACACAGCCAAACAAAAGCAAGCAAACAAAAAGACTCACACGCGAGTTTAGTAAGACTTAAACTATAGCAACTGACAGTAATTGAGGTTACACCCTGAACCACAAGCACAGATAGTGCAGACAATCTCTTGCAGAAGAAACCAGTGCAGACACAGCTGAGCCGACAGACACCACAGCGTCTGGCTCTCCAACCACCAGGAACCTCAGGAGTGAAGCTGGACAGAGCTAACCTTATAGAACAGGCGGTGGTCCAAGTTCAGTCCTGCAGGGCTGGTGTGTATCCAGGTTTTCATTGTTACACTAGCCAAATTCGCTCAAACAGGTAAGGTAAAGACGCCTCCCTGTTTTCAAGCAATCGTAAAGAAAGGAATAGCAGCCAGACCACTCTGTTCTGCAACCTTGGGGTGATGTCTGGCTGCCTACACCCCCGGCTTCCACTTCTCTCTTGCGTCTCCTGTCCATTCTATGACATAATAAAGCTGTTATATTCTGTTTTCTGGTTGTAACTGCCGCTCAAATAAACTGATTGAATACACTTAATGTTCTTTGCTTTCTTAGTCAATGTTCTACCATTTTCCTGTGAACCACCTTTATGTAAGTGTCTCTGCAGAACCTGCTTAACAATTCAATTTGTAATCAACTGAATCTTCTTTCTACAGTACAGCCGTTAGTCACAGACAGTCAGAGGGACCGGTGTCATCTAAAAAGATGCATGTGACCTACTGCTTCTGCTATTTATTTTGTGGAGCATAAAACTAAAACTTGTGGAACAAGGTGCATCAGAGCAGATTATATTAAAAACCAAACCGTGTTGACAGACAGACAGTGTTGACGGGGTGAACAGTACATAAGACCTATAAGCATTGTGTCAGGCCTATCACAAATCAACATTCATCCATTTTGAGGCTCATTGCATGGATCAAATGGTCATTGTCATTTCTGTGTGTGTGTGTGTTGTGTGTTGTGTGTTGTGTGTTGTGTGTTGTGTGTGTGTGTGTGTGTGTGTGTGAAGAACAGCCGCTGGGTTCTGCTGCTCCTTTAAACAACGTGTCCCTCTCCCACCCTGTAGTGACACTAAACTAGGCCAAGGCTGCAAGCAGGCTGTTCACACTGTTGTAATAGAATGGATGTCTTGCATCACCAGCTCTCTCTGGTTAAAATAGGCTCCTGTTGGCCCTGTTGCATTAATTTTTGTGTTACCTGTTTAGGGAGGGAAAAAAACTAACAAAGAGACAGAAATGACTGGATCAAGACAAAACATGTTTACCTTGTATAGGTGTCTCAGACTGAGCGTTAAATTAGGCTCCTGAATAGTTATGAAACAGACTGAGCGTGCTCAGTGCAGCTCTGGCGCTGCCTGGGTCCGGATCTTCCTGACCAATGACCTAAAGGATGGATGGAAACCGACCAATCACAAGGAGAGGTCAGCACCGTTGGTTCCAGACTGCATCAAACTCGCAAGAGCAGGAGTAGACTAGCAGGGGGGGGGGGGGAAGCCTTGGGATTCATGTTTGTGTAGAATTGTCAAATTTAGATAAAAGAAAAAGAAAATAGAAGTTGTTTTTTATAAACATGCTTTTTTTTTTTTTGCATCACACTACTTATTTTTTCTATCTTTTTTATTTGGAAGGGGGTTGGGGGTCTTTTAAAAAATCTGAACTGCCCAGCCAGCATTATGTATTTTTTGTATGTATATACAACCGCACAGACACACAATACTAGATAGCCTACATACATCTGTGTGTGCGTGCATTTACGGAAATATAGTCTCATTATTGTTTGTCTACCTGACTACTTCTGTGGAGATTAATTTTAAACTGAACTGCGTCTTGTTATACTACAGGATCTCTGCTTGTTTACCGATAGTATCATTCATTAACAAAGTTAATCCAGTCTGCCCAGGGTTTTCAATTCGAAGGCGGGGCTATTTGCCGAAAGCTTCTTTCCAACTTAAATGTTCATTGGCTTAAATGAAATACAGTAGCGTCATCTCTCATGCTAACCAATAGAAAAGAAGGTGTGAGGGTATACAAGAATCTTATTGGTCTGAAGTTTCCCTTACCGGGAGGTCTAGGTCGACCCATTTAAAAAAAACAAAAAACTAACATGAATCACAAAAAAAAGGAAACGGAAAGGAAGACTTTGCGAGATTTATATAGTAGCGGGACTGTGTCTTAAATTGGTTAAAAAACATTTTAGTCACAGACATATACGTTTAGCCATCTTTGTTGTATTCAAAGAGCTCACTGTTCGCTTACTTAGGTAATTAGCGCAGCATGGTCGACAGTGTTTATCGGACGCGTTCGCTCGGTGTAGCCGCCGTAGGTTTACCTGACCAATATGCGGACGGCAAAGCGGCGAAAGTGTGGCAACTATACATCGGAGACACGCGGAGTAGGACGGAAGAGTATAAAAGCTGGGTGGTGTCGCTACTGAAAAAGCACGGTTGCCAGAGAGTCCTGGATGTAGCGTGCGGCACAGGGTACGTCCACGATCCGGTTTTCTGTTCCCTCGTGTGCCTAAGATAGCCCACTATCCTGTTTCATTATAGCCTACCGTTTATTATGCACTGTCTATATTGCCAGGCTGAAACAGTTCGAATTTGTGGTCCACGCTAAATCGCATTTCCCCTGCTAAAATTGTCAATCGCCGACGAAGTGGCTGCATATAGGCTAGCTGGGCAGTTGCATCATCTTCGTGATTTTTTAAGCCACTGTACACGTGCTGCCGTCTGATTGTGCTGAGATTTCCTTATTAATACGTGATGTGAATAAAACAGCACCGTTTATACGCTGCTGTACTCCTGAACCAATTTAAATGCAGCTCTCTTTAATGCTTTATTGGCTGATTGTACCTGATGTGCCCATTAAATGCACAGCCGGTAAAAGGACTGTGGGTTATGGAGGTGGTGTTGACGCTATATGGCCCAAAGATGTTCACTGTTTTGTTGCTCTTAACTAAAAATGTGATTTATTTTATTGCTAGGATGATGTCAAGAGTAGCCTATCGGTACACTGTAAAACTGTTGCTGTCACTGTTATTTCATGGAAATGTTGCTAATTAATTATTAACTGTCACCAAAGGGGGGGAAAAACTAAACATTTTATTAAACGTGTAGTTTGGCGCAGTTTGTCATCTCTATACGATTATACGTTATAATCATATGCCGATATAGTCTAGTAGGCTAGTTACGACTACTACTAGGCTAATAATAATAATAATAATAATAATACTTATTATTATAGTAGGCTAGTAGTAATAATAATTATAGGAATATAACACATACATACGTATTAATGTTTTAAAAAATTATTATAACAGTGCAAGTTTTAAATGTGATAGCCTACTACCATTACAGAAAGTTATTGGCTTATTCCAACCACGTTCTAGTCGGGAGAGAGAGAGAGAGAGAGGGAGAGCAGGTGCAGGCTCGTTTCACGCCTGAGGAGGGGGAAGTCATGCGGAGAAATGGCCGCTGAATTGGTTGCCGAATACCATCCGAATAACTGGTTGCTGCTGGCGCCCTGGGGCGTCGTAGTGGGGGGACAAGTGGACCTGATCACCCAGGGCCCCAAGGTGGGGAGGGGCCCCCAGAAGGCCCGTACTAAAGAGTTTGCATTGGGAAGGGGGCCCAGAGAGACTGCATTTGCACGGGGCCCAGAATGTCATGCTACGCCCCCTGCTGGCGCCCTTCCGTTATCAGTGCGCGTCTATAGTCTGGCCTGCAGCACCGCCAGCGTTTGGGCCTGCTCAGACCGCCTCTGGTCTCACGAGGCATCAGAGTTGATTGTTTCTGCCCTAACTTGAACATTTTATTCGAATGCCCCCCCTTCTTCTTCCAACCGAGAAGCAGGGCCCACGGATCAAGGGTTTCACTTTAACTTAAATTATTTCATTTAAATTTGGGTGAGTACAGGCCCGGGCGAAAAGACACCTGTGCCACGGGTAAATGCAAGACGATTAGCAGTGCTGCCAGTTTGCAGGTGTACATTCACACGAGTCCTTCTGCCGTCTCGGACGGACGGGTTAGGGGGTGGGGTCGGTTTTGACGTCACATGCAGAAATATGATAAGTACTACTATTCCTAAACAGCTTGAGGTTAATACTGAGGTTTAACCTTTAACATTATGTGGAAACTGAATATGGATACTTGGAAGCCATCCAAAAGTCAGCGGGCAAATCTTACAGTGCTAGTAGCCTGCAGCTAGTCCAAACATGCCGCTTTAGGAGAATACGGTGGAGTGCAGGGGATTTCCCTGTGAGGTCTGGTCGGCATAAACATTCACCAAGAAACGTTTCTCTGACTCTCTGAATTTCTGCAAATGAGCCCACAGCAGCAATGGGTCCCAAGAGATCAGATGCATCAGCTATGCGCCATACTTCCTTTGGGCTGAAGGCCATAGCAGGAACCGGCATGGTCCAGATTCAGTATGGACTGCATTTTACATTACTGCAGCTACACAAAGCACCTTACAATGCATGCCTCTCATTCACCCGTTCACTTCACACACACACACACACACACACACACACACACACACAACAAACGGCAAATAGCAGCCATCCAAGGCGCCAACCAGCTCTTCGGGAGGAATTAGGGGTTAGGTGTACTGTGTTCTGAGTGCTAGAATACTATGGCGCTGCGTTAACAAGACGAGGTAACCCGGCAGCCATCTGTAGCTCTCTAAGCTCAATACCCACGTTTTGAGGGTAAACGTGAGAATGCTGATTTCCCAGTCTTTTTTTAACAAGGATATTTTTCTTTAAAAAGTATTTTTTTAAAAAGCCTTTTCCAAGCTCCAAGAAAATGCAACACCTGCACATATATTCTGTCCTCGGACGTTCCACGCTGTGCACTTAGATGGAACAGACCCCACGTGCCCATGTGATCCTCTATCAGGAAGGGAGACTGATACCGTCTGGAGCAGCTGCTTATCATTCTACAAATATCGGGGTACAGTTGGACATTTGCCTAAGCAGGTGTCCCAGGCAACAGGGCCGTTCACACAGGCACAGCACATCTATTCTCTGTTTTATGAATGGTGTACGGAATTTTTTTTGAGATGGAATCTGACCCCTGAGGAAGAATTAGCTGAAGAACTCTGGTTTGGGCTTTAACCAGGGGTCGATTTGAGGGGTGACATAAACCATCCCTTTTGTAGAATTTACATCATCCCTTTTCATCCCCTTTGGGTTAATGGTGCTCTGTGATATCACAGAGCCCACCACCCTTTTGAATTTTTTTTACAAATCGACCATTGGCTTTTACACTAGTGAGATATTTCATGCTGGTTATGATCACTCATCGAGAGTGGCTGAAAGATATGTTACAATATGATAATTAATCTCAACCGGTACTATGGCAGTGCTCCAACCAATCAGCCAATATAAAATCAATTGAGCATGTGGGCCAATCACATTTGCTCAGGGACTAAGCTGGGCCAATCACATTTGCTCAGGGACTAAGCAGCTGGGCCTCTAGTGAGTCACCCTTACCACACTCTTACCTGATTGGTCGGACAAGCAGTAGGCGCATGTTCAGAGAACCCGCAGAAGATTCAGACAGTAGTCGCTGAGAATTGTCCGTGCTCTCTAGTCGCGCTAAACCGCTCTAGCAGTAAACATGTTTGTGGCGCGGTCTTTGGCGTCAAAGGGTCAAAGGGCAGTAGCCTTGCTAAATTTGGGCGGGTTGAATGCCTTCAGTAGTACGACCTTACGGCTGTGCAGTCATTGGATCTCGGCATCTTGCGTTCGTATTTGAGCTCTCTCTCTCTCCCTGTGAAATGCCCAGCCTAGATTCCTTCTCCGCTGGCAGTGAGCGTATGAGTAACCCAGACAGATTTAATGATACATTCTTTCCATTTACACACCACAGTTGTCGTGTAGGAGGGAGGTTGCCTTAAGGTTGCCTTAAGGTTAGTCAGGCTGGCAATGGTGAAGATACTTGACTTGTTTACTGGAGGTTTCCTGTGCAAATTGCATGATCTGATTTGCCTCAGTCTTGCCTCCAGCTACATAAATAGGTAGCGTCTACAGTTTTAAAATAGGCAGTTTGTGACGTTTGCAGTGTGAACCCAGTTGCATTATACAATGCGATCAGCAATGTTACACACTGTAAACCCAGTAATAACACAGTGCGCACAGCAATGTTACACAGTGTGAACAGCAATATCACACAGTGTACGCACAGCAATGTTACACAGTGTGAACAGCAATATCACACAGTGTGCGAACAGCAATATCACAGTGTACGCACAGCAATGTTACACAGTGTGAACAGCAATATCACACAGTGTGCGCACAGCAATGTTACACAGTGTGAACAGCAATATCACAGTGTGCGAACAGCAATGTTACACAGTGTGAACAGCAATATCACACAGTGTGCGCACAGCAATGTTACACAGTGTGAACAGTAATATCACACAGTGTGCACAGCAATGTTACACAGTGTGAACAGTAATATCACAGTGTACGCACAGCAATGTTACACAGTGTGAACAGCAATATCACAGTGTACGCACAGCAATGTTACACAGTGTGAACAGCAATATCACAGTGTACGCACAGCAATGTTACACAGTGTGAACAGTAATATCACAGTGTACGCACAGCAATGTTACACAGTGTGAACAGTAATATCACAGTGTGTGCACAGCAATGTTACAGTGTGAACAGAAATATCACAGTGTGAACAGCAATATCACACATTGTACGCACAGCAATGTTACACAGTGTGAACAGTAATATCACAGTGTGTGCGCAGCAATGTTACGCAGTGTGAACAGAAATATCACAGTGTGCGCACAGCAATGTTACACAGTGTGAACAGCAATATCACACATTGTACGTACAGCAATGTCACACAGTGTGAACAGCAATATCACACAGTGTGTGCACAGCAATGTTACACAGTGTACGCGCAGCAATATCACACAGTGTGAACAGCAATATCACAGTGTGCGTACAGCAATGTTACACAGTGTGAACAGTAATATCACAGTGTGTGCACTGCAATGTTACACAGTGTGAACACCGTAACATTATCCAATCTGTGCAGCAGCATTACAGTGTAAAAAATTCTTGTATTTTTCTCTGTGTGTGTGTGTGTGTGCAGGGTGGACTCCATCATGTTGGTGGAGGAGGGCTTCAAAATGGTCAGCGTGGATGCCAGCGACAAGATGCTCAAGTACGCCCTGAAGGCCCGATGGGAGAGGAGAAAAGAGCCCACCTTCGACCAATGGGGTGAGACTTCCACTAGCGCCCACAGAGATGGGCGGGGTCTAAGTGTGAGCCTTGAATTTCCATGGCCTTCAGCGTAAACCATGGGAAATGTATTTCAACCCTTTGAAGAGTGTTCCCCCCCCATTGTTCTAGAACTCCATTCCTTTCAGTGAGTGTTACATAAACATTAAGAACATTCTAGACACATATTTGTGATCTTACACCTGCTAAGCCCCGCCCCTCTTAGTTACTGTTGTATACTCAGACGAGCTTTATGTTTTGAACGTTCCATCCCATAGGGAACCATTCAGTCTAAGCTGAAACTCAAACTCCTCTAGCTTTTATACCTATTACCAACTAAAAAACAAAATGGCCAAGACTAATGAGGAGGCCCTCGGTTATGCCACCCTGGGTGCTTTCTTTTATCATTACATGAGAACTACGTAGAAACGACCTTGTAGTGTAATGAATATCTGGCTCTGAAAAGTGTCCTTCCTTGTCAGGGTTGCCAGACTGGGGGATTTTACCCTAAATGTAGAGGATTTAAAACATTTAGGGGGAAATATCTAAAGCAGGGGTCCTCAATCTTATCCAGTTAGGGCCGGTGTGGCTGCAGGCTTTTGTTCCAACCAAGCAGTAACACACCTGATTCTACTCATCAAGGTCTTTAGCAAAGTCTCTTGTGGTTGATTAGTAGAATCAGGTGTGTAACTGCTTGGTTGGAACAAAAACCTGCACCCACACCGGCCCTTTCTGGATAAGATTGAGGACCCCTGATCTAAAGAAAAAATGTAGATTGGGGATTTTCTGAATTTTTTTTGGGGGGGGATTAATTCAGGCGTCTGGCAACACTGTTTCTTGCTGCATCCTCACCAGCTGGAGCGAGAGCGAGCCCAAACGTTCATAACACTGTTAAACGTCTGATTCTCCAGTAGTTTCTATTTTATAAACCAGTGGTTCTCAAACTTGGTCCTGGGGGACCCCTGTGTTTGCTGGTTTTCGTTCCGACCACAAATGCAATCCCAGATTTTTAACAAGCTGTTAATTTATCTTAATTGGGTGCTTTTCATGTTTAGAGGGATTATTTACCCTCTTAAGAAACATTGTCAGAAGTAGCTATGCATGCCATGTAGAATAAAAGTCCCATGTTCACTTTGTGCTTATTGTGCTGTATTGCAAACAATTACAAAAGAAGAATTAACTATTTTATTTACCTAATTAAAGAAAAAAGGTCAATCAATTGGCTCCTAATTAGGTTGTTGAACACATGTGGTTTAAGTTCCTTCATAATTTTTTACTTAAACTTATTAACACAATGCAGGTTTGGTTCGTTATCATTTGCTTTGTCTTTGAATTCTTCATTATTTAACAAATGGTTAGTTTTAGTGGCCATGTGTCCACGATTTCACCAATTAGGATCCTATTGATTCACCTCACGTCTTCATTTGATCAGTTAAAATATTTTTACTTCTCTTTTTGTAATTATTTTCAGTATAGCACAATGTCAATGTTGGACTTGTATTATTCATGGTATGTATAGGATATGGTATGCATAGGATATGGTATGCATAGGATATGGTATGCATAGGATATGGTATGCATATTGCTAAAATAATGTGTCTTAAGATGGTAAATAATCCCTCTAAACATGAAAAGCACCTAAGATATATTAACAGCTTTTTAAAATTCTGGGATTGCAATTGTGGTTGGAACGAAAACCAGCAAACACAGGGGTCTCCCAGGACCGAATTTGTTGCAGTATACGCTGCATTTATTCAACAAACCACGCAAAGAGTTACTTCGTTGTCTGAGGAAGTAGAGGCTAGCAACAGTTGCTACGCATTAGAGCGCTGCAATTGGTTGTTTTCCCCTGTCAGTTATTTCCCAAACATTCGGCTACAAAGGGTACATTTTGGTGACTCCCATCTCTAGTGATCGAGGAGGCCAACTGGTTGACCTTGCCGGACGACGTGGAGAAGCCGGGGAATGGGTTCGACGCTGTCATCTGTTTTGGGAACTCGTTTGCTCACTTACCAGACTTCAAAGGTAAGAGGGAGAAACATCTTGGTGCATATACTTGTGTATTTGCATCCGGTGCTGGTTAGTGGCACGGATGAGTATTTCAAAGACATGTGTTTAATATGTACGCATTTCATATGTTATCCAGAATGCTCACCTCTTTTATTTGGTTTCTACCTGCAAAACAGCCTAATCTTTCACCTTGTTCATTGTAATTTATAGATAGTCATACGGGGGGTATTTAGCATTTTGTAATAACATACATTTGAGTGTATTTTCGCCCGTCTGTGTTCGCTGACCTACGCAGGGGACCAAAGTGACCACAAGCTGGCCTTGCAGAACATCGCCCGCATGGTGAAGCCCGGCGGTATCCTCATCATCGACCACCGTAACTATGACTACATCCTGGAGACTGGGAGAGCACCGCAGGGGAAGAACATTTATTACAAGGTAGAGGAACTCAATCTACCGCGGACTGCAGGCTCTGCCCAACTGCCCCGCAAATGGGCTTCAAAATGTCTTATCCTCTGACCGGAGCTGAACATGAAGCTGCTAAAGAGCTCAAACTTGAGACTTTAAAGCAGGATTTGGTCGATTCCGATCTCTGTGGGCTGGTGTTCTCTGTGGAGTTCCGTTTAAGTTGGCAACGTGCTTAATTTTTGGGAAAGCAAAATCAATCAAAAAGCAAAATAATCAAAAGCGTTATCAAATGAATAACCTGTCCGCTTCAAAATAATATAGCTTCCACCTTCCCGCAATTTCATACGTGCTATTTTACTTGAACGCTGCCTACCTGTGGATTTAGGGTTAACCCCTGTACCAGTAGTGTAGAATAATTGAAGAATTGCCCCCATATTCAAACGTCGTCTGTGATAATCACTAGTACTCTTATCAGCATGGGACATTGTGCTTGCCCGTATTAGAAAGATGTTCAGAAAGCAATATATGTTGTTTACCACTATCCCAAAGCCATGGCAACGTTTTCTTTACTGCACGCTGAAAAAAAGTGCTGTGTTTTAATGATGGCCCCAGGGAGCAGCTGCTCCGTGTCGAGAGAGGAGTTCATATTTCCCAGATGTAAGGAAAGGTCTCTTTTTCCGCCAACGAGCTAGGAGTGGCCAGAGTGCAAAAATAAACGGGGTGCGCAGAGCCTGGAAAAGTAGGCCAGTGGGAAAGAGGAGGTCTGACACAATTTCAGTTAGCTGCACTGTGAGAGCACTGCACCCTGGGAGCTGTAGTTTAACAGAGCTGAAATCGTGAGCGGTTTGAGAGGCACCTGTGTATGCACACCTGCTGTGGTGATGATGTGAGGAGGAGAGAATCTATGAACAAAGCCCTCTCCACCTCCAGCTCTCCCTTTCCTCCTACAGCTCTCCCTCTCCTCCTCCAGCTCTCCCTCTCCACCTCCAGCTCTCCCTCTCCTCCTACAGCTCTCCCTCTCCTCCTACAGCTCTCCCTCTCCACCTCCAGCTCTCCCTCTCCTCCTCCAGCTCTCCCTCTCCTCCTCCAGCTCTCCCTCTCCTCCTCCAGCTCTCCCTCTCCACCTCCAGCTCTCCCTCTTCTTCTCCAGGAAGTGCAGGGTTTGCAGTTATGGCTTATGCTGGAAACTAAACCATAAGTAAAGCATTGAACAGCAGAGAATCCAGATGCGTGCGTGCGTGCGTGCGTGCGTGCGTGCATGCGCGGGTTGTTTGACAATGACCTGTGACTTTGATTGTGTGTGTGACCTGTGATTCTGATTATGTTTCAGAGTGATCTGACTCAGGACATCTCCACCTCGGTGCTGTGGGTGGACAACAAACCTCACATGATCACCCTGGACTATACCATACAGGTGCCAAACCTCCAGGGACAACAGAGCACCACCGAACTCAGGTATGAGGGGAGGGGGTCTACCTGACAGTAGGTTAGATTGATTAACGTTAGTTAATTTATTAATATTATTTGTTTATTAATTTATTTATATTATTTGGCTAGAATGTTAGCTAGCTTACGTTAGCCATGACAGTTCCATCTGCTATTCTTGACCAGTTTTGGTCAAATGGGGTAGAGCAAATCTCTGCTAGATGCAGACAGCAAGGTCTGAAATTTGCCATGGAGGGCTACATATACGACGTGCGATTGTACACCGTCGGTGTAAATCATGGCGGGTTTGAGAAACCCGCACGGTAACGCACAGCGGTGAGGTCATGTGACTTTGTGTGCTTTTCATAGTAAGTTCCGTCTCTCCTACTACCCCCATCGGCTGGACAACTTCAAAGAGCTCCTGAGGGGCGCGTTCGACGGCCGGCTGCAGCACACCGTCTACGGGGACTTCCAGAGCTACACCCCCGGCCAGGCTCATGCCCCCTGCTACTTCATCCACGTCGTCCAGAAGACTGCCTGAGAGAGATCCTGTGATCGCCATCATCCTCCTCCCGTCTCCTCCCGTCTTTCTGCTTCTCTCTCCCTCACTCTCTCCCTCCTTTCTTTCTGTCTCTTACTCCTCCCCCACTATCTCCCTCTTTTTTTCACTCTGGTTCTCTCCCAATCCTCACCCACGCCCTCTTTCTCTCCTTTTCTGTCTGTCTTTCCAGCTCCCTTTCTCTCCTATGTGTCCTCCTCTGTCTCTTTATCTCATTGGCCCTGCCGTGGTGAACCCTGTACATACGGACCCCCCCCACCCCCCAAGACCGCAACCGAAACTGCAATCGCGACCATGACCACTAATACTGTGCAGCGGGCAGTGATTCTGACCCCAGAGGGGGTTCGCTGCCCTCCTGTAAATCCCATTCGCTGGGATAATTTGAGTGGCAGATGCTGAAAAAGCCCTCCTGGTGCTTAGCGCTGTACGCAAGCTCCTGGCGCTAAATATGGGTGGGGCCACTTACTTGAGTAAACAAGTACACAGCAGCAGATTCTTAAACGTTTTGGAAAAAAAAAAAAATGCAATCAGAAATATGTTTTACATTTTTTTTGCAGAAATAATTGCCATAGTAATGGATCAAAGCGTGGATAGCCTATGTGTTGCGCTTATATCCTTGGCTGCAGTGGCTCTTACCACTAGCTCCAGGTTCTAAGTACTGTATGCTAGCACCTGTTGCTCAGTGCAGTGCGCTAGCTCCTGGTGCTAAATACTGTATGCTAGTACCTGGTGCTCAGAGCTATATGCTAGCTCCTGGTGCTAAGTACTGTATGTTAGCACCTGTTGCTCAGTGCAGTGCGCTAGCTCCTGGTGCTAAATACTGTATGTTATCACCTGTTGCTCAGTGCAGTGCGCTAGATCCTGATGCTAAGTACTGTATGCTAGCACCTGTTGCTCAGTGCAGTACGCTAGATCCTGATGCTAAGTACTGTATGCTAGCACCTGGTGCTCAGGGCTATACGCTAGCTCCTGGTGCTAAGTACTGTATGCTAGCACCTGGTGCTAAGTGCTATACGCTAGCTCCTGATGCTAAGTGTCGTAATGTGGCTGAGTTCAGTAATCCCATCTTTGTCTAAGGTTGTACTTTTTAAATGGCAATCTCTTTTCTTCCTGTGCGTTTTTCTCTGGGGTAGATTAGTGTGCCTGTCCTGGGCTTTAATTACCGAGTGCTTCTCTGCAAATTATGGCAATCTTCTTGGACAAGATTACTGCTGATGGGTAAGCCCTTTGGTTTGAGATTACTGCTGATGAGTAAGCCCTTTGGTTTGAGGAGAACTGTTTCTCTGTTCTATGGGGGAAGGGTCTGGTACTTAAGGTGAGGTACAGGAGTTGGGCTTTTGTTTTTTTGTGTTTTTTTAGTGTTTTTTTTTTAGTTGTTGCTTTTGTCATTGTTCAAATATTTGGGTGTTCACCACAATTTTTCCAGTTTCTGTGAAAAATAATGAGACCACTCGCAAGCATTTCCTATACTTAAACTACTTTCTTTTGTTACATACAATCCATTTACAGCTGAATATATTACTGACGCAGTTCAAGTTAAGTACCTTCATCGAGGGTACAACGGCAATGTCCTTACCTGGGAATCGAACCTGAAACCTTTGGGTTACAAGGCCCAGCAGCCTCTTCTGCTGAATACTGCCATCATCTCCACTGGTGGTGACTGGGGGTTGAGCTGTTAGTAATGTTAGTAATGTTAGTATGCATCTGTAGTAAGACTGCATTGTTTTTATGTCACAGACTCCGCCCTTTCTGTCCTCACAAGTCCTCCTATAGAACGGTCGTAAAAAGATGTTCGCTCAAAGCTCAAATGCTTTTTGGAATGCGGCACTTAAAACGTCTGGGGTCAGAATACTTTTTAATTTTTCCCTTTGTTACAGTGTGTTACACGCACGCGCGCGCGCACACACACACACACACACATTTGTTGGCCCAGACAGATAAATACAGGCTGTGGTGCGCTGTAAATTGCGGTTTGTGGAGAACGGCTCTGCATCGCAATCATTCAAATGCAAAGGAGAGCATGTCAGCAATGTGGCAGTTGAGCCAAAGGACAACACATGTACATTTATTACTGACTGTCCGAACCCCCCACCCCCATGTGCCCTCTGTAATTCTCAAAAATCCTCAGCAGGATTGTCAGTTGTGCCACTTTAGGGTTTTTACTGGGACTCCGAGGCTCAGATGCACTGAACTGGTCAGCGCAGGAACACAGCGATAGTCCAATGGCCACATAAGTCATGAATCATTAACGGTGTGTCCCAAAATGACCTGTGTCACAGAAAGCTTAAAAAAATGTCGCCTCTATCAACTTTTGTGTATCCCTCTGTAAGACCCAAGCTGGCTGAGGGCTCTTGGGCAATTTCGCAGGTCTGGAACAACAAGAAGAAGACTTAACGAAACCTTGGGCAAATCAAAGAAAGGAGATCTTCAACACCTTACGGTTGTAGGTAAACGCAGTACGTCAATATCACTGACAGTTACTTTATTTCTTTTAAGAAGTGGCAACAAGGATGTTGCATTAAAGCTGGCGGAGCCGGTTATTTGAGAACACACACCAGAATTATGCATGTCCGGAATAATGCACCTGTTGCCCATTTTATCATGGGAGTGTGCTGCCACCTGCAGGAATTTTGTGGAAGTTTTAATTGGGTAATTTTGATTCATTGAATTAAATAATATTTCATTAAAACCTGGGGCAGTGAGCTGAGAATATTTTAGATGACATTAGTATGTTGTTGTCTGTTTGTTTATTTTGCTTGTGTGGTAAAAACAAAATTAAACTGGCTCAGGTGCAAACTGAATAAAACTTTCCAAAGTGCATCTTATCTTGTTGGGAGAATCTTTAAAGAATACAACAAAAAATGTTTACAATGTATCAGTGACTGTGATTAAATGAGTGCATTCTTGTGATTGAGTTAAACATGTGGCTTTAAAAAAATTGGGATAGATTTGCTTTTATTTGCATTGTCTTGTATGTTGGGTGATTTAATGATTTAATAAATTTAACAACTGTGTTTGATTTTTTTTAAATCCCATTTGAAGAACAGAAAAATTAGTAAATGTCTGATATTTGATTCTTCATTACGGATCAAAGCACCGATGCTTCCTCTGAATTTTTTTAACGGTCTTTTTACCTTTTGTAACGTGGTAAACTTTAATTAATACCCAGCACACTTTTTCACTAAAGTTGTATTTGTCAAACAGACTAGTAGGTGCGTGGTATCGTATTATCAAAAAGATTGTTTCCAAGTCAGGGTTGGCAATTTAGTAGTAGTAGTATTATGTGTCTGATGCAAGGTTGTGGTTTTATTGTAATTTGCAGTCATTTTTACTTTGGACTCCCAGAAAACTTGATACAGTATGTCTTACATTTTATACATACAATTATAGACGGCAAAATGTTCAGTGTGAAATGGTAGGCTACTTCTGTATTTTCCATATAGGACTAAAACACATTGTTCGAGTAAATCTAACACTACTAGAGTTGGTAACCTGGAGATTAGCTGTGGACTGGCATAGGTTTCTAGAAGCAATGCACAATTCTATCTGGGATTGGTCCACTAAAATTTCCAGACCATTGAGTCACATTGCTGCCGATTTACTTGAGGCTCGACCTTTAGTTAAAACTCCTACCCATGAGGGAATTCCCCTTCAATGATGTAGGGATTTTTTTTTAATGCATAGGGGACGTTTCGAGTGGGAGTCAATGACAGATAGGGGATTTTAAAAGGACGTATGGGGGGAAATAGTGAGAAAATTGTATTGGGAGTCAATTGAAGATGGGGGGGTTTCCGATTTGAGGGTGTTAATTCAGCGCAACATTGCATCATATCTGTGCTCATGCGCAGCGCCAGCAAACTCGGTAAGCAAACGCTGGGCCGTGCCACGTCGAAATGCTGTGATAACTCAAAGGGTGGCGTCGATCAAGACGATTAAATCTGATTCAAATAAAGAAACGAAGGCAAATACCCACTGCGGAAGTCTCTAGCCCACATTGCAATCCTAGACGTCTCCGCGTTCACGTTATCTAAGGCCACGTCTACTTCATTTAGCTGTGGTTTGGCCGTTTGCAATAGGTCTAGAACGCGATTTATGTTATTTATTAAAATACTACATGAAATGCAAAAGAACATACGAACATGATTTTTGCTTCGCTCAAGAGATGAAGTACCGCAAGCCACAATGGTGAGGCTCCAGTTGTGAACCGTGCGCTTTCCTGCCCTGCGGAGGGCCCGGGGTTTAGAGAGTCGCGGCGCATGCCTTAAATTTGTCCCGATGTAACACTAACACAACGACCCCCGGGTGGTTCCCGGCACCGATACTGTAACAATGGCAGCTCGGCGGAGCTGGCGGCTTAACTAAAGACAGGCTTTTCACACCACAGCACCAGCAGCGGCTCAAGCTTCGCTGGCGGCACGTCTGAGCGCGGATGGCCGCCCTGGAGGGGAACGCAGTGCATTCCACGGTCTGGCTTTTTCCAATTCTTCCCGCAGCACAAACTCCCCGCGCCTCCTTTGCTTTAAGTGATATTATTGTTCTGGCTGCGCTCGACTCATATGCACCATGCTGTTTGCTCAATCGTCAGATAAACTACTTTGAGGTACATTTGAGTCAGAGTGTCCCTCTCCGGGACGGTATTCTCAAATAGATTTTTGAAGGGAACACAGTGAACTCGGCATATTGCAGTTTACCTCGACAAAGGGCCACCTACATTTGTTTATCACAGCCATTTATCCAATGGAGTGAATGTTCTGATGGAGCACAATTAATAATACTTACGGCTCTCCAGCTGGGACTGTCTTTGCTCTGCCAAGGTCCAGATGCCTCTTCACTGGACTCCCAACATCAGAGTCAGATATGGCTCACAGCCCTGTGGCTGAGTCTTGTCCAATAGCCAGAATTGGTGGGACTTAACAAGACTAATAGCCACTGTTGCCATATGGAATGGGGGATTTAGGATGGTTCGAAGGGCCCTGAGTGACAGAGGAACTCAAAGGATTGTGCGGGGATGGGGTGGCAGGGGCCAATCTGAGATATTTTTATGGGGCCCAAAATTCCTGCACTCTCAGCAGAAAAAAAGAGTAATTTGGCTCATCTCCATAGTGAACCCCTTTTTAGTTCTTTATGGAATCCTGTATGGTAGGTGTGAATAGTGTCACCATAGATATAGAACCATATGACATATCATGTAATGTAATAGTAATTTGGAATTCTGAAATGGAACAAATTGGCAGCCATCTTACCTGGGTACAGTTATAATAGAAACCTATGGGTCTACCCCACTGTTTTTTTGTTGTTGCTGGTGGGGCTACAACTGAAGTTCCCTGGCGCTGTAATGGCGGCATGTAGTCCAGCTGTCTCTCGTGTTTGTGTTTGTTAATTTGAATGTGTTCAGGTCAGGAGAAACAATGCTTAAAGCTCTACTGCATATCTGGCAGCAAAGTGATGGTTTGAGGCTAGTTTGATACCTCAGACCCTTGATAACTTACAGCCTTTAGCCAACCATGTGTTCCATACTATTCCTGTGTAATGTACAGTTTAATCTAGTCCCACGCCCCAATTCCCATAGAGATCCATTCAAATACAGAGAGATTATAGTATCGCTTGTAAGTGTACCTGAAAATACAGTAAGATATCAAGTGTCTTTTGATGTTGTTGGGTCACAGTAAGACATCAGGAAGTCATGACATGCAAAAGATATGCAACCAAATATGAAATATTATAACTTTATTAAAGTTTATGTTAATTTGTCCAATTACTTTTGGTCCCCTAAAATGGGGGGGGACTATGTATAAAAATGGCTACATTGCTACACTGTTCACCCAATATGGACAAAAAACCCTCAAATTAAAGGTGAAAGTCTGCACTTTAACCTCATATTTATTAGTTACTGTTCCATTTAAAATCCAATGTGTTGGAGTACAGAGCCAAAACAACAAAAATTGTGTCACTGTCCAAATACTTATGGACCTAACTGTATGTCACATCTATGGTTCTATATGAGTGTGACAGCTCCCAGATTTAATAATTTTGCCTGAAAAGGTACCCTTGAACTAGATAGGATTCCTCTATGGAGACACAGAGGAGCCTTTTGGAACCCTTTCTTCTAAGAGTGTAGATCGGGTTCCTCTATGGAGACACAGAGGAGCCTTTTGGAACCCTTTCTTCTGAGAGTGTAGATAGGGTTCCTCTATGGAGACACATACCCCCTTTCCACCAACACGAACCTAGTTCTGGTTCTGGGCTGGTGTTAGTGCCGGTTCGAAGTTGGTTCAACTTGCAAACCTTCTAGGAACCGGTTTGCTTTTCTACGGGCTAGAGAGCCACGTCATTACGTCACTGTATATACGTCTGTATACGTCTCCGCTTTCCCAGCAACGCTAGCGCCAACTTCAAGCACAGCAACAACAACGGCGGACTACATCACATCTCTAGTGTTGCTCCTGGCTTTGCGAGCCTACATACATTACATGTTAAAACACAAATTTCGCTCGTCAATTTCTCAGCCGTTTTAATACTATCAAGCCATTTGCCAGATCAACTTATCTTATCAATATCTCGACATAAAACAAATATGGGAAAGATTTGTTAAGCCGTTTTCATACAATTAAGTACATTAAACAATTTGCATTTAGATTAAGACTTTTTTTCCCCAATGACCAAGCTCAAATTCTACAACTCTAATCGCTGAAGTAGACATAGCGATATGTCGGGCGTGACATGGACTAATGCTTTTGACAGATTACATTTCTGTTTATTGTGCAGTTTTTAAATAAACCTTTATAATTCTACGATACCAGAAATTAATTATCCATTGACTTAACATTGGGGAATAAATTTTCTAGCAACCGAAGGCGAATTAAAAGTTTGAACTACCGTTACAGCAGTCTGATGTAAGCGGTTCTTGGTTCTGGACCAGCGAAGTGTTGGTGCCGCTTTGGAACCTGTTTTCCTGGCCGAGAGCCGGTTCTTTTGCTGTCGAAATGCGAAGAACTGGTTCGAGATTAGGCACCGGCTCTGAACCGGCCCTCGAATTTGCTCGATGGAAAATGGGTATCAGAGGAGCCTTTTGGAACCCTTTCTTCTGAGAGTGTAGATAGGGGTTCTCTATGGAGACACAGAGGAGTCTTTTGGAACCCTTTCTTCTGAGAGTGTAGATAGGGGTTCTCTATGGAGACACAGAGGAGTCTTTTGGAACCCTTTCTTCTGAGAGTGTAGATAGGGTTCCTCTATGGAGACACAGAGGAGTCTTTTGGAACCCTTTCTTCTGAGAGTGTAGATAGGGGTTCTCTATGGAGACACAGAGGAGCCTTTTGGAACCCTTTTTTCTGAGAGTGTAGATAGGGGTTCTTTTATGGAGACACAGAGGAGCCTTTTGGAACCCTTTCTCCAGAGAGTGTGGCAGCATCCCTGCTCATAACCCTGTAATGGAAATGTGCTCAAACGCTACAAACATTGGGTCCATTAAGAGTCACCATTTGTGATAGTGTTCTTCAAGCCAACATCAGTTACAGTGTAACACAACCTCTGACAGACTTATTTTTTGCAGCCAGAATTAAAGAGGTAGACATATAGAGTCCAGGATCAGAGAATCAGATAAGAATAAGAGTCATGGTTTTATGAAGGTGTCACAATCGGGGGCTTTTGTGCCTGTTTTACGAACAAAGCGGTCTGGGCTAGAACATCGCTTTAACCAGCCAGTTGCAGTACATTTAGCCACATGGAATGCCCATGATGGTAGTCCTGCTTTTAAACAGTCAAAGTCCATTATGGTAAATTTTAGATCCTAAGATTAATTTTAGTTTTGAAAGTTTTCAACGAAATTATTTTTCAATTCAATGAACTAATAGAAAGCTATAAGTCATAATCCAAAAACCAAAACCATAAGACGAAACAGGCATGTACAGTGCTTTGTCACGCAATCAAAACCATCTGCATCCCTGCACAAATTATTATTGTTTTTGGCCAGGAGGGGGTGCAATTGCACCACATGCAAAATGCGGCACACACTTCCATTGTCAAAGGATGCCATTAACAAAAGACACTTGCTGCGCCACCCACAAATCAAGATCCTGTTCTGTGTCATATCCCTCAAAAGACTACCCAGAGGACAATTTTCTCCCGGCACCTCACTGTGAATATTAACGCTCTTCTTTGTGATTCATCCTCCGTGGTGAGCGGGGGATTGCTTTGAGGTGAACCGGGCCTGCATAGCACAGCATACCAGGGCACGTATTCCCTTGCAGTTCTTTTATTTAAAAAAATTATAAAATAAAAAAAGGAGAGAGAGGAGGGGGGGGGGGGGGGGAGCCAAACCTTAAAAAGAGTATCACAGGCACAGAGCAGCGAGTTGCCGGGGACTGTTGCCACGGCGCTGGGCATGTTGGTGGTTGTTGGGGGGGGGGGGGGGGGGTTTTGGGTATTTAACATGGGCGTCATGTGGTTCACAGTTTTGGGGTACGGTCCCAGCGGAGCCCCCCCCCCCGTCCACCCCCTGTCCCGGCCCCGCCCGGGCACCGCGCAGTTGCCGCTCAGAGGTTAACGCGGACACAGCCCTGATACACAAACCAGATGTGAGTGGCAGCCAGTCCTCGGCAGATGTGTGGCGTTAACGATGAAGGGCGGTGTGTGGCAATGTGTTTTGAATCTTCCACACAGCCAGGAACGAGTGGCCTCAATGACTCCTGTAATAAGAGCGGGGGGGGGGGGGGGGCAAGAGTCCTCACTGTTCACTAGAAAATGAAAGCAAGGAGGAGGGGGGGGGGGGGACAGAGAGAGGAGAGGAGAGGGGAAGACGCATTTCCTGGTTCTCATTATGGTTTGCAAATGATATTTTTGGCAGTGCTCCACAGGAGAGAGAGCGAGAGAGAGAGAGAGAGAGAGGGGGAAACGGTGGAGAGAGACTGAAACTGTTCTGCGAAGCTCTGGGCTTCTTTTTTTTCCACGATGGTCAGCTCGTGGGGTGGGGTGAGTTCTGGACCCTGAGGGCCACTACCTGCTCTTCTGTGGGGCCCTTGCTGGCCCCGCCCCTCTGTTTGCTGGCCCCGCCCGTCTGTTTAAAGTGTGTGTGCGTGCATGTGTGTGCATTTGCGTATGTATGTGTGTGCGTGCATGTGTGTGTGTGTGCATTTGCGTATGTATGTGTGTGCGTGCATGTGTGTGTGTGTGCGCTTGCATATGTGTGTGTGTGCGCGCTTACATATGTATGTAAGTGTGTGTGTGCGTGTGTGCTTGCATATGTGTGTGTGCGTGTGTGTGTGTGTGCATGTGTTCTTGCATATGTATGTATGTGTGTGTGCTTGCGTATATGTGTGTGTGAGTGTGTGTGTGCTTGCATGTGTGTGTGTGTGTGTGTGCTTGCGTATATGTGTGTGTGAGAGTGTGTGTGTGTGTGCATGTGTGCTTGCATATGTATGTATGTATGTGTGTGTGTGCTTGTGTATATGTGTGTGTGTGAGAGCGTGTGCATGTGTGTGTGTGAGAGTGTGTGCATGTGTGTGTGTGTGTGTGAGAGTGTGTGTGAGAGTGTATGCATGTGTGTGTGTGCGTGTATACACAGTATGTGTGTACGATTGTGTGTATCGATGTACTCGGACTCTCTGGCATGACCGTGAGATTTTTAAAAATCTGTAAAAGACTTCCAGATGCCTCCCGTCCTCCACTTCTCACTATTCCAGCTGGTGCTGCTAATTTGCTGTCTGGTGATGAGAAAAGTGGACGAGTGGGGGCGGTGGGTGTGTGTGTGTGGGGGGGGGGGGGAGTCTTGGAGACGGAGGGGGGTTGAGTCTTGGCCCCAGCAGTGGGGTCTGCAGGCACTTATAGAGATGTTAACAGAACGGGGCCACACCAAGCCCAGGAGAGCGCTGGGATTTTCCACCACCCCCTCCGCCAAGTCGCAATTTGGAAGCGTAGCAGCCGACACTGAATACCCCCTTCTAGAGTTACCAAAGGGAATAATACTGTCCTGCCTGACCACTTCTTTCCCACACTGGTGGGGGGGGGGGTTGGTTTTTGGGGGCCTGGGGTGGGTAGTGGGGGCCTGGGGTGGGTAGTGGGGGTCCACAGACACTGAGTCACACAGCGCTCTGAGGGGCAGGGGAGCCGGGGTGAAGTAACCCTTTTGGCAAGAGCCTGACATGAAGGAACACAGAGCCAGATTTGTCCTTCCACAAGTCCCATGGTACGAGAAATAACATAAAGGTCCAACAGCTCTCTTTCTCTAGCCTCATGCTCTCTCTCTCTCTCTCTTTCTCTAGCCTCATGCTCTCTCTCTCTCTCTCTTTCTCTAGCCTCATGCTCTCTCTCTCTCTCTCTTTCTCTAGCCTCATGCTCTCTCTCTCTCTCTCTTTCTCTAGCCTCATGCTCTCTCTCTCTCTCTCTTTCTCTAGCCTCATGCTCTCTCTCTCTCTTTCTCTAGCCTCCTGCCCTCCTGTGCTCTTTCTCTCTCTCTTTCTTCTCTGTCCCTTCATCCCTTCTACATAAACAAATCAAATACAGGCGAATGTTCCTCTTGCCCCCTTATTGGCAGGACTCTTGAAAAATAAATAAAAGACTTTTCCACCCAATGGAGGCTCAGCTAGCCAGCAGTTTCCCTCTCGGGGTTTTGGGGGGGGGGGGCATGACGGCAGACACGTTTTGTGACAGGGATATGGGAGGCAGTGAAACGGAGGAGGGGGGGTGTTGATGGTTTAACCCTACTGTGATAAGGCAGCGGAGTTCTGTCGGGTACAAAAACCGTTCATTCTCCCTCGAGGGTTACTTCCTTTGTGAGTGATCCACACTGCAGACTGAGAGCTTCATCCTCTAAATACGGGCTCAGATGATTTTTCATGCCGTATTCCCCACGGGACTGTAAAATGGCCGCCAAAGAAAACCCGCCGTTCAAAACAATAAGCCAGTCATTCCCGGCTTTCCACAATAAAAAAACGCCCTTTTTCTATTTGATTTTGTACAGAACGGAGCACCGGTATGATGAAGGACTGAACCGGATTGAATTGAAAAGCTTTGCTCATAACTCTGAGGTTGCAGGTTTGATTCCCGTGTGGGACACTGTCATTGTACAGGGTACTTATACTGAACTGCTTCAGTAAATATCCAGCTGTATAAATAAATTGCATTTATAGAAAAAGAAGTGCAAGCTCTTTAAGTTACTACTGAAAAGTCTGGTATAAGGCAAAGGCCTTAATTCCCCAACCTGGGAATAAAAGCATCATCCAAGCTCAGTTCCCTAACCGTTATGCTACTGGGATTGCAGTATGTGGTACTTGATACTGCAGTATGTGAAAAATATCCGCCGTACTATTTTCCAACCACACTGTGGAAGTGTCGTAAGATGTCCCACCCTTGCGAGGCCATGTGACGTGTTGTTTTTGCTGTTATTGAAGTAAAACGTCAGCAAAGCTGCACCTCATTTTTACACAAAGCTACGCATCAAATTTACGTGACCAAAATGTCCGCATACTTTTTGAAAAAGTATGCTCCTGAATACTTTCAGCGAAACCCCGGAGGTAAGTATATCATCTGGTGGTTTTAAGTAATCTTTTGCTTACTTTTTTACCTCTCTACTCAACAAGCATGCTGAGTAGTATGAAGGGTGTTGATTCGGACACAGCCAATTTGTCTACTTAACTAGTTTCGTGTACAGTGTACTCAACAAGAATACTCAGTAGTATGGAAGGGTGTTGACAACCACAGTCTAGGACAGGTGTGGGCAACTCCAGTCCTGGGGGGCCGGTGTATATGCAGGTTTTTGCTGCCTCCCTGGCTCAGTCAGCTAATTAGTCATATACACCAATACCGATTCACTCGTAGAGTAGGCCGCAATCATACACTACGATACACACACACAGGCACGAGAATATTCATCGACTGCTGTTCGTATCATGGAATGTAGCTAAAATGTCAGATCATGTAAATGATTGGGCTCATGAAATAATTAAGAGCAGAAGTTGGTCGGAAATCCAGAAACGGATATGGGGCCCCTCGTCCATTCCTGGCCTAGGAAATCTTGAAATCAGTGAGTAGAGAGTTTGGGAATCAGTGAGGAGAGAGTTTGGGAATCAGTGAGGAGAGAGTTTGGGAATCAGTGAGGAGAGAGTTTGGGAATCAGTGAGGAGAGAGTTTGGGAATCAGTGAGGAGAGAGTTTGGGAATCAGTGAGGAGAGAGTTTGGGAATCAGTGAGGAGAGAGTTTGGGAATCAGTGAGGAGAGAGTTTGGGAATCAGTGAGGAGAGAGTTTGGGAATCAGTGAGGAGAGAGTTTGGGAATCAGTGAGGAGAGAGTTTGGGAATCAGTGAGGAGAGAGTTTGGGAATCAGTGAGGAGAGAGTTTGGGAATCAGTGAGGAGAGAGTTTGGGAATCAGTGAGGAGAGAGTTTGGGAATCAGTGAGGAGAGAGTTTGGGAATCAGTGAGGAGAGAGTTTGGGAATCGGTGAGGAGAGAGTTTGGGAATCGGTGAGGAGAGAGTTTGGGAATCAGTGAGGAGAGAGTTTGGGAATCGGTGAGGAGAGAGTTTGGGAATCAGTGAGGAGAGAGTTTGGGAATCAGTGAGGAGAGAGTTTGGGAATCAGTGAGGAGAGAGTTTGGGAATCGGTGAGGAGAGAGTTTGGGAATCAGTGAGGAGAGAGTTTGTGTTCAATGTTGTCTACTGTATTATTTGTGCACGCGTTTATATCACTGAGTGATCTTCTGTGTCCCGCTTCCAACATATCTCCAGCCTGCACAGCAAACATTTCAGTGTAAAATCAACTATGATGGAGTCTTTTGAGTTCTGATAGGGCACATATCGGATTGATTTAACACTGCTAGAGTTGTTTTGACACTTCATTTTGAAACCTGGACTTTGACATGAATTGCAAATCAAAAGTAAAAATGTGCTTTGAGTAATCTGAAAGCACTGATTGTAGCACTACTAATTACTATTATTATATATTTTTATGATATAAAGACTCATGGAATTGAAAAGCTAAGATCAGTTTTTAGTAACAGATTTAGTTTTAAGCATCTTAGTCCATGAACACCATCGTTCCTCGTGCATTCGCTAATCTAACTCACACTTTCCATTTATTCAACTTTCAGGCATGTTGCAGTTGGCCGAAAAAAAATAAAAAAATATATAAATGTTGTGAAAAATAATATTGGTGAGCCGTGACTGTGTCTGTGTTTACCTTGTTTGAATAAATCAGGCCACTTTCTAAAAATAGCCGTGTAAACTGTGAGTTTCCAGCAGTACCGTATATTCCAATACCCTGGGGAATATATCTCAACAGGGCAACCTCAGATGAACGGTATATTTTTGGCTGAGGTGAGTTTAAAAGGAACAGGCTGTCAGAATCAACCCCCCCCCCCCCCCAGGGGTGTGTCAGAACAGGTATGAGCATGACGCTATGGCAGCTCCCATACAGGTGGAGACATTTTTTTTGTTTTTTGACCCATATATTTATTTTCCACACTGAGGGAAAAAAAAAAAGTGTAATTATGTTTTTTCTTTCTTTCCATGTAAAAACCATCTCGGGGCGAGCTGTGTGGCGGCCAGCTCTTCCAGGTTCATTTCTTAAAAATCTGCCAACTCGCCGCAGGTTATGCAAAAATAACAGGGGCGCCCTCCAAACCAAACAGGAGCGCGCCTTGCCCAAAAAACCTCCATGCTTCCTCTGGGCCACCCCACAAAGAATGCTTCCTCAGTTCTCCCAGCCTGTCTGGGACACGGTTGGACTGGTGGGGGGGGGGGGGGTGTTTCCGTGGCTTTTCCCGAAAACACTGCATCCATTGTTAAGGGCCACGGCCGTCCCAAGGAGAACGGCAGAGTGTTTGCCCTAGAAAGAAAGAAGGCTTCACTCGGGCCCACAGAGAGGAGGGTTACGCACGACAGAGCGAGAGAGAGTGAGAGAAAAATATCCATTTACACAGGCCAGTCAAAACAAGACACATTCCCTTTAACTTGGCCCAAATTCAGAAAGGTGGAGTTACTTCAGAGCCAAACATACGCTGTACAAGTGTACACACATGCAGAGAGAGAGAGAGAGAGAGAGAGAGAGAGAGAAGTGAGGTAGCGGACGGCCTCAAACAGCGGCTAACCATATATAATTAAGCAGAAGTATATGTACTGTACTGTGCACATGTTTTGAAAGAAACCGTTTGTTCCCTAAAAGGACTCGCAACGGCTGCTTTGACAGTTACCTTTTGTTTGCACAGAGGATAACATCAGCATATCACAGATCGCTGACCTTCGTTACTGTAAATCCTGCCGAAACATCCCGCCTTCCATTTAAACGAATCTGCGAAATGAAAGATCGCTCGGGTTACTGCTGCACGGCGGTTACTGTCAGAGTGATTGATGTGCCTTTGAAGCGACGGACAGCCGCAACTCTCAAAGGAATGAATTATGGGTTCATTCATCTGAGTCCTTTCTTTTCTTTTGCTGGGAGACACAGGGCGCTACTGTGAGGCAGTGTGAAACTCAAGCTGTTCTCAGGAGAGACTCGCTGCCACTCTCCCTCCCTCTCTTTCTCCCACTCCCTTTTTCGTCTTCTTATTTACCCCCTTCTTCTCACTGTCTCTCCCCCTTAGTCAAGTTCTCCATCTCTCTCTACCCATCTCTCTCTTCATTTATTTTTTTCTTTCTTTCTCTCTTACTTGCTCTCTTTCTCACTCTCTCACTTTCTCTTGTTTTAGGTGAATGGTCTATTAAAGGATGTCAAAAGTCTCTCAATCTTTCTCTTTCTTGCTCTCTTCCTCCGTTGTTCCCTCACTCTCCCTCCTTTGCTCTCTCTTTCTATATTGTTTTCTCTCTCTCTCTCTCCCTCTCCCTCCCTCCCTCCCTCCCTCCCCGCAGGTATCAGGAGCCGGGCTCTCACACTCACTCTCATAGTGGCCCTCCCAGGGCCCGGTTCGCCATGGAAACCTTGCGGAGGCGTGCACTGCAGTAAATCCTCCACTCCCCCAGGGGGCCCCGTTCTCTTGCATTCCCCCTCTCCTCCCCCTCCCAGCCACCGTTTCACGAAGGCCCAGTGGCAGCTGCGGTCCCGAGTCTCCATTAATGTGTTTGTTGCGAGGGAGGGTTGCGAGTGGAAGTAAATCTCCCAGCATCCCCTGGGGTAAAAAAAAAAAACCTCACCCAAAGAGCCCCTTTCAGCGGGAATGAAAGACGTAGTGTCTCGCTGGCTGTCGGGGCCCACTTGTGGGACGTCCCCCAGGATAGCTGTTCTTTTTAACTGAGCCTCCCATAAATGGCGCACTGGCGGTTTAATCGCGTTTCATTTGTCACAATCCTGTAAGAAAAAAAAAAAAAAAAACCCCGGCAATGCTTTCAACAGCTGTGCGATGGATACACTGCCATCCCACTGAGGTCAGAGGGCATACAAACCCGTGAATGGCACCAAAGTCTTTTTTACGTGTCTGAAAAGGTGCAAACAACACAAACACAAAACGATGTGAAATTAACACCACAGTGAGGGGGAGGGGTTGAGTGGGGGGGCGGGGAGAAAGACAATCTACCATTATAGCGAGTACGGATAAGAACCTTTTTGGCCCCTGTTGCGTGCCCTGTTGAGAACGCCGTGCGTTGTCCGGTTATTCAGCTGGGTGGAGCCCCTGAGGTGGAAAGGATGACAACCTTTCAGGAAGTCAATTAGAGCCTCTGTCCCAGAGAAACGGCCCTTCGGGGAGGCACAGCAGAGCTTGGCCACTTGACAAGAACATGTGTGTTTTTGTCTTTAGTTTCACTTTAATAAATGAATGCGTGAAAGCAGCTCTTTCTGCTTTTTTATCTTTGATTGAAGATGCATAAAAGTTATTTAAACCCTTTTTTGCCTCTCCATGCCCATATTGGACCTAGGCCAGGGAACACGGATAAGATCTTCAGCTAACTGAGATATTTGCATTACTGTTCAACTGAGCAGCTTCAACATGAAAATGAAAATTGGAGAAACCCGGTGACCCCTGTTTTTGCATAAGAAACTTCCTGCCTACATTACCCAGCTGGATACTCTCAGACACTTAGCATTGTATTAGCAATGTAAAACTCACACACCACAGGCCTTGCAAATTTAATTAAACTTGTTAATTACAATAATTATTAAAAGAATATTATTCTAAAAACTGGGGGAACAAACAGGTGTTGCTGCCAGTCCATGCAGTGCCTGTTTCTGTTATAAAGTTGTTGAGATATTGGACTGGCGTACGCAGGTGATTGTAATAAGGTCAGCAGAACATCGCTATTGTCCTTTTTTCCCCAATTTAATTACATTTCAGGCATTTAGCAGACACCCTTATCCAGAGTGACTTATATAGGCTTTTATTTACATACATTTATACAGCTGGATATATACTGAATCAATTCAGGTTTAGTACTTTTAGCTCAAGGGTACAATGGCAGTGTCTTCCTTGGGAATTGAACCCGCAACCTTTCGGTCACAAGCCCAGTTTATTACCCATAATGCTACACTGCTGCCACTTCCTTTTCTGTGCAAGGGGCCCTGGGATGTTCTGTTGAAAGACCCGGTCATATGAATGGGTTGTACAGCACTAAGAGGCGCTAAAATATTCCCCAGTGTGAGACGTCGGGGGTGTAGAACGCACAAAAAACACCGGTGTTACGGGTCCAACTTGTTGAGCGGAGAAACGGCGGGCGGGCGGGCGGGCGGTGTCCGCTATGGTGAACAGGCAGTGTCCTTGTCTCCCTTGCTCTCTGTCGGTGACACGGCGAAGGCCCCCGAGCGGAGCACTCCAGCCCTGACAGCGAAAGATTAATGCGCCGCAGTGCAGGTCAGGACACGGCCTGCAGATATAGGACGCAGGGTGCAAGGGTGAGGGGAAAGTGGGGCGGCGACTGATTTAGAGGAGGAGAAGAAGAAAAAAATTAATTATGTGGAGTGGAAATCCTGCCTATGACATCACAGCAGCTGAATGCCCCTCCCAGAGTGGGCGGGTCCCTAAGTGATGTCAGTCAGGTGGTTATTGATTGGCTGATATAGAAGAATAAGAAGGAGGAAGGAGAAGAAGGGGTGTGGGGGGAGACGCTTGGAGGAGGTCGGAAAGCGGAGCGTTCGCCAGTGATTTAGGGCGGGGCGCGGTAAGGCGAGGCCTCGGGACACGTAAAAGCTGCATTCTTTGGGGATGAGGGACGGGATGAACGGCCCGGCGCTGGAACAAGAGACCCATTCAGGACCTGAGGAGGTGCTGCCTGGAGCAGGGCCAACACGATTTCACCTCAGACTGGGCGTGTCACACAAGCTTCTCTCTCTTTTCTCTTTTCTCTCTCTCACTCTCACTCTCACTCTCTCTGTCTCTTTCTATATCTCTCTCCCTCTGTCTTTATAAGTCTTTCTCCATGTCTCTCACCCTCTCTCTCGGTTTTTGTTTGTATTCAGTGCACCCCAATGATGAGACCTTCGTTCTTAGGCTCTCATTTGGTGGTTGGGTCTGGTGCGGGACAGGGGTTGTTTGGGCTTGATATCTCCATATTGATTTATTTTAATGGTGTTTTATTGGCAGGACATCCACTGTGACATTGTCAAAGCATATACAAAACATAGATAATAGGACGTTTAAAATATTTAATTATGCCATTTTTGATATGTTAACATTAATATTAGTAATCATGTTGTGACATTCTTTGAACATATTCCTAATATGGGCAAATATGCACCTCTCTCTCTTTTAAAAAAAACTCTCCTCCTCTATTTGCTGTAGTTGTACATCATTTTAAAGGTTTCATTAAACCATTTTTAAAGTTTATATCTTTTTTCAGTGGCACACATTTCTATTGGAGCGATCTCAAATAAGCTAAGCTGATAATGATCACTTTTATGTCCAAAAGTGAATTTACAAAACAGTGAACACTAGATTTTACGCTCTTTCTACTGCTTCTTGAACACATTTCTATTTTTCAGAGCATCTGGTTTTTATTTTAAAAGTTTGGATTCGGGTCATACCCAGATGAGGAAGAGGTTCTTGGAAAATAGCAGAGCGTCGGTGAGCTGAGGTTAAACAGGTATTACTTTTGACCTCTGACCTTTTCCCAATGCATAGTATAGTATTATGATCCCAGGCACTCCATCAGAACTGAAAGGTTACTACTGTCGACTCAATCAATCAAATTGTATGTGTGTATTTACGTATATATATCACATAAAAAATTTTTGGTGGATGGAATTATGGATATGTTGTGTGTGATATGTCCACGTTTGTATGAATGTATCCATACAGTATATGAGTGTGTGTGTGTTTGTGTGTGTATATATATTCCTATATATTGCCTCCACTCCCAGTATTGTTGACAAGAGAATGCTTATATTGTTCAAATGCAGTCAGTTAATTTCTCATTTGCAATTAGCGAGGCAATGAATTACTTTCATGCTTCAATCATCTTTTATTAAACTGTATTTAGTTAATTAACAATGATCAACAGTCTCTGAGGCATGCGATCAGGCTATACAACAAAAGTGCATTTTTAAAAAATTGATATGAAAGAAAAGACGCGGTTCAGTCAACCGAAACGATGCATTTCAGACAGAAGATACAAGCGTGACAACTTTAACAATAGTGCAGAACTGGTAATCAGGTCACCTCGAGATAATGTTTAACCTGTAAAAATAGAAATGTACACAATTCCCTAAATGTTTTAACACATAATTAATCTTATGCTGCTACCATGTGCTACCATAAGGAAAAATATTTCAAAAAGTTTTTAATGCGCATACCTTATGTATGGATTCATCTAGCTATCATATAAAGTATATTTTCATGATGCGAGGCAATCTGTTGACCTTCTGTTGACCTTGTTTGAGCCAGAGTGCATTCAGGGAGCCGGAGTTCCTTCACGCGATGCGGAAAACGCCGGAAGCCTCTAGTCGTAGTCCCACAGGTCGATGTCTTGGACCCTTTGGCTCTGTATCTCATTGTTGGCGTCGGCGAAGATGTAGAACTGGACGTTGTGGTAGTCGGGGCGACCGCTGATGAGCTCGATCATCTGCCCCTCGCTCTGCAGCACCAGCTTGGCGTTCTCCACCTGGTACTGGCTGTAGCTCACCAGCAGGTGCTGGAAGCAAGCCAGCAACCCCTTTCCCATCATGCCCCTCTGCTCCATCCAGTTCTTCACCTCCAGGGCCTTCTGTAGGGACAGGGCGCGGCCCAGGTTGACCCGGCAACGGGGGGTGACCGTGATGGTGGCGCTGGGCTGCTGCGTGACGTAGGTCAGCTGCAGCTCGTCGCATATGACCCGCAGCTCCACGTTGGCTACGCCCTCCTCCGCCACGGCCTTCCGGGCCTGCTCCAGACAGGGCTCGAACTCATCCTGGCAGCGGTGCCCGGCGAAGTGGGCGGCCGCCACACTGGACGGGGTGAGCCGGGCCCCCACGTGGATCTTCTGCTGGAGCTGGGGCCCCGCGGCCCCCTGTTTGACAGTGTAGTGGATGATGGGGCTCCCCGAGGTGAATTTGACCAGCTGCCTCTCGCCCTCCACCAGCAGGGCGGCGTTGCTGCGCTTGGCCGCTGGCATGCTCTCCAGGGCCTGGATGGCGTGCTCCAGGTTGGCCTTCAGAACCACGTCCAGGAGGCCCTCTTGTCTCAGCTTGGCCTTCGCCGACAGGAAGCACTCAAGGTCCAAGCACGGAGTGTTGAACACCTTCCTGTGAAGATGTCAGAAGAGATACATTTATGGACATCTGTATCTTAATGATAAAGTATCAGGGGTGGGGGGGGTTTGTTACAACGTTTTGAAGGCATCCTGTTTACATCAACAGTGAAAAATGTCATGCCTGTTGCTGGCTTGTAATTGAGAAAAAAGGTACCAACCTAGTTTGGATATCAAAAACCCAATTAGGAGACCTGCTACATAACAATAGAACAGTTTAATGAAGTCCAGGGTGAACAAGAGAAAACCAGAACAAAAGGATATCATTTGCTATTTTGGCGTCCCTGTTTGAATTCCATAATTCCCCTGAATGTAACGCTTCAACATGCATTAGCATACAAATATTAAAAAAACATAAAAATAATACTGTGTTGATACCATCAAGCTTTTCCAGCTGTATTCACAAGGCCACAGGTTTTAGGGGCCACTGACGAACATGAAACTTTTCCAATTAGGGTCTTTTGATAGTTACTCTAGATTAGAGGACAGCAGTAATTGTCTTTGTTCTCTACCATATCCCAGACTTCTCTGCTTCATACGGGACCTCTGAAGACGGTTCTTAGATCGGCACGCATCATGATTGTAAAATCATTTACATAATTTTTTGCTTACTTATATAATTTATTCTTACTCATGTCTACCCTGTCCATTGTTACAAAGTCACTCACACTCTCCTGGTTCATTATCCCGCCCTGCTTTGCTTTTTAAATACAAATGGTTTTTCTGGCTCATTTCAGCCCTTTGGGTGTAAAAAAGAGGTGTGTGTAGATCAAAAGAATTTAGTAACTATATTCATAAAATCTCCTCACGCAGCGCATGGCGTATACACCATTTCACCGGAATGCTAAAACATTTGAATCATTAGCTTCTTTTGAAGAGAAAAATGTTGAGTGCGGAAAATTTTGTGCGAAAGTACCACCCCGAACCGCTCCCACAAGTCCCAGATCAAAAGCTTTCACCCTCCAGCCCAAATTGGTCAAATTAGCAGCGTACCAGGGGAGACGGGCCGATTGACATGACCCCTTCCCGCCTCTGGGAATTCTGTTTCCCTGCGTGCAAACGAGCCTTTCTCGAGCATCCCCTCGGGCTGGGATGAGTCCTGACAGGAATGTTCTGGAAATAGCCCAGACTGACACACCCAAAATAGGGTGGGGTATGGGATGGGTGCCCCAACTGGATACCTGAGGCCCACGCCATGTTCTCTTTTCTCTGTTCTCTCTCTCTCTTTTTTTTTCTCTCTTCCGCTTCTCTCTTCTTTCTCTCTCTCGCTCAATTTGTTTTTCTTTCTCTCTGATTTTGATACACAGAGAAGGCACGTGACGTCACTTGGCACTGTAATGGCGACATGTAGTCCAGCTGTCTCTCGTGTTCGTGTTTGTTAATTTGAATATGTTTTGTTGTGTCTGGCTTTTGTCTTTTGTTTTTTTCATGCACTGTGTGTCTGTTGTGGGACGTGGGAAACAGGCTGGAGATGTTTCAGGGCACTCCTGCTGCTTGTTTTGATAATATTTATGCATTGTCTAGTCTAATTTTGTTTGTGGTCGTCACCATGGAGACGCATTCCCAACATATGCTCGAGAATTTCCGTTTGATCTGCAGCAACAAAGTTGAAGATGTCGGGACTGATCCGGGAGTGCAGGCTATCTCCAAAAGGCAACCAGAGAAGGGAAAGAAAAAATAATGCGGGGGAGGAGCGACGAGTGGCGACGAGAGGGAAGGCTGACGCAGTTCGGTGCTCCGTTGCGACAGTGTACAGAAACCGCAACACTGCGTGTATGGAGGAAAGTCGTGGAGGTGGAGTTTGTGTGCTGGACTGTTTAATGACACTGGGCATCTGGGGACAGCGGGGGCTATTTATTCTATTCCCCTTTAATTCACTTAGTTAGTTTGATTAATGCAATGATTCTATTGAATGTCTTTATTTGATATGTTTGTTTGTGTGTTGTGGGTCTGCCCCACTGTCTGTGTCTTTTTTGTTAATGCTGGTGGCTACAACTGAAGTTCCCTAAAGGGAAGATAAAAGTTATTCTATTCTATTATAAGCATGTACAAGCACACATACTTCATGTTTTTTAAAATTACGTAATATTCTAATATATTATAAAATACATTTGCGTTATATGAATTTATACATTTGGGTCCAAAGTAGTCTGAGGATAATCTGGGGAAATACAGTACACTCCCCGCGTACATCATCCGCGTGTTTATCTGAGGCGGAAGCAGCTGAGTTAAAAAACCTTACACAGGGGAATCGAACCCGCGATGCGCCGCCGTGCCGCGTTCCATTTCCTAATGAATACGCATATCACCGCTGCCAGTGTGGCGCACTGTGTTTGTTCCATGTTATTGTTTTGATCAGTTACAGCAGGGGGGTTTCGCAGGCAACGGATTCTGGGGCGTCTTTGCGGTGGAGAATTGCACAACGGGTCTGTTTATCAAAACACCGATGACCCAGTTCAGAACCCAAAATACAGGCGCTCGTATCGGAGAGGAAAAAAACAACAATACAATTTTTGCTTTCACCTACAGTAGCTGTTATGTAATGCTAAGCCATGAAAGAGCACCTTGGAAGATCACAAAGGGAAATGAATATTGTTTCCTATGTTTTAAATCAGAATAATACATGATTTATGTTTTTCTGGCTTACCTCCACATCACATCTATATATATGAGAATATCTATGCCTATTTTGCATATTTTCTCCTACCTGTTTTTTTTTTCTACAGGTATATTCAGTACCAGTTACATTTGCATATATTAGGCACATTTTATTTTACACCCTGCTTGTATTGGGTATTAATTTTATTAGCATATATAACGGGATTACTGAAATCCTGAGTTATTTGTGTCAGGCAGGAGACAAAGAGAGCGGGGCCCTTATTTATGTACCCCTGTGTGTATGAAACTTACATCTCATTCATGATGGCAGAAGGGTTCCACCGGCAGGTTCAGCTCTGGATTCCGGGGTGTTAGAACCCTGGGCGGAACTGTTAGAACCCTGTGCAGAAGTGTTAGAACCCTGGGCGGAAGTATCACAGGTACTCTGGGAGAGGACAGAATACTCTCATGTCTATCAATTTAACATGCAGCTGTCCACTCTTTCTTGTGACTCAAAAAACAACATCACGCTAAAGTAATATCTATAGCCGTGGTATTCAAATCACAGCCCTCGAGGACAGAGAACTGCTGGTCTTCCACCCTCCCTTTACCTGGGAGTCAGGTGTGAAGACATTCTGGCCAATCAGTAGCACAAATTAATTACATGGGAGGAAAAAAAACTGAAAACCAGAAAGAAAACCAGGGCCTGATTTGGATTTGAGGTCCAGATTTGAATATATATGACCTATAAAATATTTAGTTTATGTTCAAGTTTGTTGACAGCACCTTTCTTTATTTACTTTTCACATTTAGCAGAAGTTCTTACCCAGAACAGCAAATGTGCATATATAAAAGATTAAACAATGAAAAAATGGAATTGAATCAGCCATCAGTTTGTAGCCAGTAGTTATTACAAAATAAAACAATAAATAAATGTTAAGTTACACATTTCTTTGCTTGGAATGTCTTCTTTCTTTTTTACCGGTTAGCCTAATACCCTGGGGATATAGGCTAATATGCCCAACCATTATGATTTTTTACCCAGTAGATTTCCCATTCCCTTCCTTCCTGTTACCATTTAGCCTAACATTAACTCGTGACACTAGGCAGAGGATGGGCTCCCTCTCTAAGAAGCGACATTTCTTTCCACCGGGGATTTTATTTTTCAACACTGTTTGAGTGGTTTTTCTTCCCACAGGGGAGTTTTTTTTATTTTTTTACCTCACTGGCTGTTTTTTTTAGGATTTCAGATTCAGTCTTTCCAAATTTTCCTATTTTTCTGTAGAGCGCATTGTCTCTGTAAAAAGCACTACACAAATAAAATTTTATTAAATTGAATTTTCATAGTAGGAGATATGAGACATAAATTGTGATGACTAGCTAGTGTGTGTACATGTATATATATGCATACAAAGCATTTAATGAAAAAATAATTCAGAATGGACGGTCCACTCACCTGGCTGAGGAGTTGATTCCGTGTCTCCAGGTAGGATGGCAGTTATTATGACTGTCACCTGCCCAACACACACCTGACTCCTCCCACCTGTGGCAGCCAGACAGGTTCTCAGGAGGCATTTCCAGGTACGGGCCCGAGACCGTGTTTACTCTTTTCGAACCGTGTTTATACCTCCATTGTCACATGGTGTGTTTGGGGCCTGTTCGACGTGAGAACGCTTCCGATCAAAGCCGCCTCATGTTTGTTTTGTGGGACATATTGTCTTGATCCCTACGGGGGTCTAATAACACCGTCACAGGTTTTTGGCTTGGCACTGCACTATAAAGTTTTGTGGAATGATATTGTTCATGTTTTGTTCATGCATATAGGCATCGCAATGTTTCGGATCCATGGCAACCATGGGGTCTTTAAAGGGTTTTGAGAATGTAGTCCACATGTCAATTATCTGTGTGTACCTATATCTATATGTAATCTTGGGTGTTGATAGGATGATGTTGTGTGTTGGTAGGATTCAGAAATGCATTGAATGTGGAACAGTCTGATTTAGGGAAAACGGTGACCTCATTAGGAGACAAAACACAGGCCAGTGTACCCCTACCTGACTGCTGCTGTGATGACTGAACACAAAGACACACAGACACGAGCCTACATGTACACACACACACACACACACAGACACAAGCCTACATGTACACACACACACACACACACAGACACAAGCCTACATGTACACACACACACACACACGCACACACACACACACAGACACAAGCCTACATGTACACACACACACACACAGACACAAGCCTACATGTACACACAAATACACACACACACACACACTTTCACACACACACACACACACACACACATGAGCGCGCACACACACACACACAAATACACACACACACACATACACACACACAAACACACGCACACACACGCACAAATACACATGAATGTATACATACTCGAACATGCACTCGGACGTGCGTGTGTGCTAGCACGCATGTACATGTAAACAGACATGCATGCAAACAGACACATTTACACATGTACTAACGCCCACAAGCACAGACATACACACACTTGAATTTACACACACCCACCCACTTTCACACACACACACACACACACACACACACACACACACACACATATTATGGAGGTTACTTGCTGCGTCTAAACATTGCACTATAAGTTTACTCTTGTTGTAAGTCCAAGTAACCGGATGTTCAATGTGCCGGGGCTGCTGTCACGCTTTCACTGATATGAAGGTCCTTAAATCATTTGAAGTGTTGGTTTTTACCTGAAGCACATTAATCTGGACACACGTGTTTGTCACCATCAGCAGAAAGCACGGGGCCGTTTAATGAGAATCCCCAGCTGATAAGCGCAGAGATAAGGCTACGTGGAGCGGGTAATGAGAGTACCTAACTGATGAGCGCAAAGATAAGGCTGTGCGGGGCTCCCCTGAGCCCCACTCCCTTTTTAAAATCAGCCTAGCTCCAAGGTGAGCAGCATTATGTGCAGGGAAACCTGGGAGGCTTCACAAGCCAATTTCAGGGCCTTGTGATGCAAAACCATTCCTCGGCAACAGACAGTTCCCATGGAAACACGGAGCTGCCAAAGTTCCTTGTTGACAAATGACAGCTTCCCTCACCGCAGTCTGGCTCGCGAGTCAAAGATGGCAGAGCGCGGAGCCTCCGGGCGGCAGCGGGGGAGGTCTGACACAGGGAAGGAGGGAGAGAGAGGGAGAGAGGGTGGGGGAAAGGGAGGGAGAGAGACAGGAGGGGACAGAAAGAGAAAGTGTTGGAAAGGGAGTGAGAGAAACAGGGGTGCAGTGGGAGAGAATGATAGAGAGGGAGAGAAAGAGAGAGAGAGGGTGTGAGAGAGAGAGAAAGAAGGGACAAGGGAGGGACAAGGGAGGCAAAAAGAGAGAAGAGAGGAAAGGAGAGAGGGAGAGGGGAGGGAGAGAAACAGGACAGATAGAGAAAGGGTTTGAAGGGAGCAAGAAAGAGAGGGGGAACAGAGGGAGAGAGATGGAGAGGGGAAAGGGGGAGAAAATTTAAGAGGGGGACAAGAAAGATGAAAGGAGAGGGAGAAGGGGTGAAAAGCAAAAAAGATAAAGGGAGAGAGAGAGTGATGGGGGGGGGGGGGCGAGGCTTCCACACTCTGCCCCCCCCCCCCCCTCGGATCACAGTTAGGCCCCCAATCACGGTTGTTTTGCAGAATTAACCGTGTCATCAACGGGACCGCAAACTTCCGTCTCCGTGGTTACCTGTCTGACACATCTGCATGTATAATCACTGCCACTGCGATGTACACGACATCCTCAAAGGCATACACTACGCAATCTCTCCTGATGTACACTGTACAGTCTTCCCATGCAAGGTGCACAGAGGATGATACAAGGTAATAATGTTGAAAATTGTCTCATCCTGATAATGAAAGGGTGGTGGTTGCTGTCACATTTCCCTCGCACAATCAAAACGCAAAAACTGCTCTCCCTCCTTCTCTGATTGCTTTAAATGGAAACATCACCCTAAAATTAATTTATTTTGTGGCAAGTATATCTGTCCACCAATTATACAGTCCAATGACAATGACAACAGTTATGAAACATTAATCTTAGAAAAAAATTGAAAAGAAAAGGGTCAGTTTTGTAGCCTACGACCAGCAACCCTCACTTTCTGTGTGATAGGTATAAAAAAAAAGGCAGCTTTCGCTTCAGATGTACAGCAATACAAAATGCAACTTGTAAAAATATGGTTCATACAGTGAAAGGATCAATAAGGTACAATTCGGGTGACTTTCCCCTTTAAAGATATGACGCCATAACATCACCCAAGGGCGTGGAGGGAAAACGGGGTAAATGTGACAGAACCGTGGCTGCCGGAACGGGGTGACCATCCTGCGCGCAGGTGCGGCGTTACCATGACAGCCTCAGGAGGAGTAAACGCTTTCAAAACCGCTCCGTGAAATCCCAGTGGCACCAGGGTCAAAAGCGACCTTCCGAGTTCCTAATTTGCGATGACTGGGCGGGACGGCAATGTTAAACGTAACGACACAAATATTTATGTTCAACCTGACCCGCGATGTAATACTCGGAAGGATTCAGTCAGATTGAGAGGGACGGTAATTTGACGGGAATGTCCGCCAGAATGTAAATAACACGAATATTTTCACGGAGACCGTTCATTGCCGTCAGCCAATAATCAGCCGCGACAATAAGCTCATGAATATGTTGCAATTAAGTTGCGATGGCCCGCCATCAAGACCGCGGGAAGCTCGTGAGCGCGTAATGGCATTCAATTAAACGAGGAGCCGCCAAGGGGCTCTCGCCACATCCCAGATCAGACGGCCGTGCCCGCGATACTAGAAAACCAGCACTGGTTAAGCAAAATATAAACCAGGACAGAAAGGGAACGTATTTTGACACCTTGAAGCTTCGCCACAGAATCGTTTAAACATAGGCTAATATTCAGCAGCACACGTGAAAGTTTATTTAATATCTAACATCGGGTTCGAGCTTGAAAGCAACGTCCTTGGAAGAGGTCAGTAAGTATATAGAGGATGTGCGCAAATGTTTTTTTTTTTTAAAGTGTCTGATGAATTTAAATATTTCAAGTAGGCCTATGTGTTTGGCTCAGGCCCGCTCCTGCAATTCTAACGTTCTCTTACCCCGAAACTCACTGATTAGTAATTTTATGAGGGGCTATTTTAGGCCTTTAATTGCTATGAGCATCACCTTGCTAGACGCAAGCCACTCCAAAATATAAAAAAAACAATTTAAGGAATCTCTTTCAGAAATGGAATATACTGCAATATGCTATAAACATGTGGGGGAAAAGTATGCTTATATATTTCACATTAGTGTATTTGAAAAAAAACAAAAATACAGCAACATTTCATACATTTATATTTCAATATAATCTCAGTGTACGTATGGGATAACTGATAAACAGACAATATTCCACGTTACATATTACATACATATTCGTATGTAGTCCATATTACACAAATTTATGAATGCCTATCACGTCCATCCAAGAACATTCCCCTGAGTTGTACTTTCATGTATTGGGGTCTGTAGGAAAGGTACTTTCTGTTTTAACCCATATTTATATTATCGTCCCATTTGGCCTCTCTTTCGACACAAACCACACCCTCCTTTAAAAAAAACCAGCAACAGAGATGAACAGAGTGAAATATGGTGACTTGTCTGTGGTGCTATTCGGCGTGAGTGCGTCCTTTTGTTTCGAAACTTCACTCGACTTGTCTTTTTATTGCAGCGCGGAGTTTATAAATTAATATTTTTTACGGCCGTCGCACGAGACTCGGCGCTTGGCGGGGGGAACGCGGACCCGATGCGCTACAGCCGGTAAATATTGTTTCCATAGAGATAACAGAGATGACACAGAGGAAGCCGCGAGGTGATTTGCTCATGTGTCAGAAAGATTAATGAGCGCCAGGAGCTCAACTGATGCCTGAGTCCCCCACACACTGAGGTGGGGGGGGGGGAGGGTGGAGGGGTGAGACTGAGACAGCCAACCAGATGCACCCCTGTGCCGCACCGGTACACAATCACACAGGCACACACACACACAATCACACTCTCTCCACACACACACACACACACACACACACATGCCCACATACACGCACACACACATAATTACACACGCACACACACACACAATCACACTTTCTCCACACACACATGCCCACACACACACACAATCACACTCTCTCCACATACACACACATATGCCCACATACACGCACACACACACAATAACACAGACGCACGCACACACACATACACACGCACACATGCACATTCCTAACACCTTCGATTCCACAGCTACACCTGCTCCAGTACGGCTCTTGTTCCACCGCCGCTGCTCCTGCGACGGCCCATTTCCGCATTACGAGAGACGAGCAGCTGCACCAGTGCATGGGCCGCATGCAGACCGCAACACTGCAAGCAGCATGCTGATATACGCACACAATACTACACTACCCATAATGCAGCACTACCACTGATACTGTCAGCACTACAGCGGAATTACAGTTTACTAATTCATCGCATCCACAAATGTTTGTGCTGCTGTTGACTGGGCGAGCCAGAGACCGAGAAGAACAGACACTGTGTGCCAGTTAGGGATGTGCGCGTTTAGTCGACTAAACGTCAGGGAAATTATTCGTTAGGAACATCCCTAGTCCCAGTGCTATAGTACAACAAGTACCAACACAAGCATTATTATGAAGATGCTAGTTGCACTATAGTACTGGTATTTCAGTGTGCAAATACGATAACTTATTATTATTTAATCTTTTACTAAAATACTCAGGTTGTACTAATGCTATAATACTGACGGTTATACTATTGTTTCTCATGGCTATTCTCAAGGGATCATGGTGTGATTGTGGGAATACAGATCGCATTCTTTTTAGGCCTGTATGAAAACGGTGCATGGATGAGGCCACAATCAAAATGTCTGATAAAAACAACATTTCTATCTCTGCATATGCGTGTCGTTGCTAAATAAATAAATACAATACAATCGCTATGCATTTCAGGACATTCTATTTAATCATAATAATTCGTACAGTTCACAAAAAAAACATCACATTAAAACCGTTGAGCAAAGTAGATTTACTACGAACCACATTTCTTATAAGAAAATGTAAATGGTTGTGCTTTTATGTTTGTATCAGATCCTGACACCCTTGTATTGCTCTTTGTAACGATTTCTCATTTCTTGTAATGCTAGAAAGCTCTTGGTAACAAAAAAAACCAAAAAAAAAACCAAACAGGACCGCAGAAGGAAATTGACAAAACAAACGATGCACTAAAACACTCTGTTACTTGTCAGAAATTGGAAAAATGCTTCTGGAAGTTTCTGTGATTTGATCGTAATAAAGAATGAACTCAATGCGCAATGAGTTACCGATGGAGATTCTGCATTCTGTAAGTCACCTTCTGTAACCCTGGCTTGAATTGGTCCAAATTAAATGGCAACAATGTATATAAAGGTCCAACAGAAAAAGGGCCACGCCCTCAGTACCGAAAGAGGGCCACGCCCGCAGTACCGATCGGCCACGCCCTCTGACGTACGCCCAGCACCGTCTTATTCTCCACCATTTCTTTACAAAGCCGAGCATTTTGCTCCAGGTTCAGATATAATCTCAGGTTTTGTTGAAAGTTAAAAGCGATGCAGAGGCGGATGGGGGGGGGGGGTAAGTGGGAGATGTAAAACAGACGTCTCCAGATTCCCGCGAGCGCTGTACCAACATTGTTTTGGTTTTTTTGAGAGTGAGTAATGGTCGTATTCCCGCCGCCACCCACGCGCTCCGTTCCGCTTCTCGCCTGAACGCTGGCAGACACCGTCGAAAAGAAGAATCCTCGCGCGACGAGCAGCCTTCAGCGCCAGGACGAACGGAGAGCTACAGACATTAGAAAAGTAAGGCACCAACGCGCTTCTCACTCTGGGGAAACGCCAAGTCTGCAGTCCTCTCTCAACTGCCCTGTGTGGCAGACAAACTGACATTAATCTGCGCTGACACGAGAGACTCCAAGCTCTCGAACCTTTGACCCCAACTGGCCTTCAAAAAAAAAAAAAAAAAAAAAGATTCCCATAGTCTACCTGCGAGGAACACCCACTGTGGGTTTGACGAGGGTTTGAATTGTAGGAGCTTACATGTGCGGTGAAGACTCAAACTTAAAAAAAAAAAGAAAAAAGAAATTGTGACCCACCCACTAATCACAGATGAAAACCCTGCATTAACAGAAGACAGAAGTTTGGGGAAAAAAACAGAACTGCCCTTTGACAAGTTAAACAACAGTGATTTAGCACCAGCCTCGCAATTTTCTGATGAGCGGGTGGGCGGACATTTTCTGATTTTAATTACAGACCTCGGTCTGGGCGGGAGGGGGGAGGGGGGGTCCAGCGCTACGCAACACGCCACTGCCTTCGTCGGATCCCTGGCCCGATGACGTCGTCTTCGGTTGTCCTCCACCTTGGCTCGTTTCCCCTGGCGACCCCCCCCCCCCGTCCTTTACAGTTTCCTTCCAGTGGGGCCCCAGGGGGCCACTTCCTGTCTGGGGTTGCCGGGGTCCGAGCCCCAGCGGGAGTGCCCTGCCTCCTCACTCCGCTCGCCGCGCTGGTGCCGCTCATGTCTGTCCGCACCCTTCCGGATCCCCTGCTCCCCTTCCCAGGGGGCCGTTCTGTCCCGTCCCCTGGGCCGCTCTTTGGCGTGGGGACCCTCGCTGTGGGGCCGGCTTGCCTCGGGCGTGTCCGGCCCGGGGTACGCGGAGTCTGCCCGGGCTTCCCGGCCTTCCCGGTTTTCCTCGGGGAGCAACTGAGGGGAGGAAGAGGAGGAGGAGGAGGAAGAGGAGGAGGAGGAAGGAGAGGACGAAGCCTCCTCCTGGTAGATGGAGAAGGGCAGACGCAGGTATCGCCCCCCGTACAGGCAGCAGCAGCAGGCCGGCAGGCATTGGGGCGGGGCCTCCCCGCGGACCAGCCGGAAACGCTTCCGGTAGGGCCCCCCCGGCGGGCCGAAGTAGGGCCGCCCGGACTGCGGGGCCTCCCAGGGACAGGCGGGGCCGGGGCCGGGGGCGGGGACCGGGGCCGGGCCTGGAGGGAAGCACCAATCACTCTGCAGGAGGATCTCCGCCCTCAGCCGGCGCAGGAGGTTGTTGACGAGGACGGAGCGGCGCAGGAAGGCCTCTGGGTCATCGATGAAGCGCATCTTCTCCAGGGAGAGGCGCAACACGTGGGCGCGCTCCTCCAGCACCGGTGCCACCTGCAACACGCAACACGCAACCAGGAATTACACACATGCAGCCCTCCATAGTTAACTGTGAGTTCATGGGCCTCATTTACCAATCCCTCTGTGAACAAATTTGTTCTTAAGACTTTCAAGACTGTTTTTTTTACAAACATTTCAGGATTAACTGATGTTTGCGTTGTGAGCTTCTGTTCTACCGAAAAAAAAATCCCAAGTAAGAAAATATGGTAAGAATGTTCATAAAAACGTTTTAAAGAAAGTCTTAAGAACAAATCTATTCGTAGAATGGTTAGTGAATGAGGCCCAATGTCCTGTACTTCCTATGGCCAGTGGTCAATTTTACAGACTTATTCAAACATGACTCTTGGACCCCGCGTGTGGTCTTCAGTTAAAGTTGTTGGAAAACGTGTTTTAATTTCTTTCTGCATAGTTTATTCCTTAAACTCGTTTTAACAAAGTGCCTGTTTGGCTCTTGGCCATTTGTAAAACTGATTTCACCTGTCAGCCTATAATTTAATAAATTAAAAATGTAACCTGTTTTTGAAGGAATCACTTATCATATCGCACATTACAGAAAATAAAAGCGTTAGTTGAAGCTGACAGATTAAAAGTCCAGGGATGTGAAATGGGGGCATTTATATTTCATCAAATTCATAACCATTACTGACATAATGTGGCCTTAACAGTGTAAAACGCCCTTCAATATGCATTAATAATGTCTAGTTAAGATCAATTAACAGGTTGTTACAATTTAATTCGCAATTAGTGGAGGAACAGAAAACGTTTCTTGTGTGTTCAGGGGAAACTCTGTTTGTCCCACCGGTGTCTGGGTCAATGGCATTTCAATTCACTCAATTACAGAAAAATGACTTGAAATTAATTTCATGACTGAAAAATTCCAATAATTTATATGGGGATATTTCAGTTAATAAATTGCCTTTTAATTATATTGAGGCTGAATTGAAATGCAACTGACCATAGCACTGTTCCCTACACATAATGACAATATGCAAGATAAGGATTATTATTTACAGACTACAGAAGACAAAACCCTCCCAGCTAGCAAGAAGCAGACATCCACTAGCAACCTGCTATTGGTCTGCTAGCAATTTGCCTGGATAGCAATACATTTTAAAATATACATACATGTTCAGTAATTCGATTTCATCTTTCTCTTTCCTCATTCATAGAGTGATTAATTCTCATCTTTCTCTTTCGTCATGCGTTGAGTAATTAAATCTCATCTTTCCTCATTCATAAACATGGGAGGTAGGCCAGAGTGGTATTCATATATGGCTGTGACTACGTTTCTGAAGATAAAGGACTTGGTACTAACTGTTTTGATGTAAAATCAAAAGCTCACTGATCTCCGTGGTACTTATTGTCTGGCATAAGACGACGAGTAGTCTCTATGGTACTCGATACCTGTCAGTAATGCTTGGGAGGAGAGTACCCTCTATGGTATTCATTCTCTGGCAGTAGCTCCTGAAGCTGAGTAGTCTCTATGGTACTCACTGTCTGGCAGTAGCTCCTGAAGCTGAGTAGTCTCTATGGTACTCACTCTCTGGCAGTAGCTCCTGAAGCTGAGTAGTCTCTATGGTACTCACTGTCTGGCAGTAGTTCCTGAAGCTGAGTAGTCTCTATGGTACTCGATACCTGTCAGTAATGCTTGGGAGGAGAGTACCCTCTATGGTATTCATTCTCTGGCAGTAGCTCCTGAAGCTGAGTAGTCTCTATGGTACTCGATACCTGTCAGTAATGCTTGGAGGAGAGTACCCTCTATGGTATTCATTCTCTGGCAGTAGCTCCTGAAGCTGAGTAGTCTCTATGGTACTCACTGTCTGGCAGTAGTTCCTGAAGCTGAGTAGTCTCTATGGTACTCACTCTCTGGCAGTAGCTCCTGAAGCTGAGTAGTCTCTATGGTACTCACTCTCTGGCAGTAGCTCCTGAAGCTGAGTAGTCTCTATGGTACTCACTGTCTGGCAGTAGTTCCTGAAGCAGAGGTGGGGGTCCTCGTCCTCCACATACTTCCTCTTAAAGTAGGCGATCCTCGACGTGGTCACATGATCAGGTAGTCTTCTACAGTGGGGTTCTGGTAAACAATTAAGTAACATGAAGGCAAATGAAAACAGGCATAGGGATCTCTTTGGCTGTTTTCAGAATGGCTCCCTATACGCTTTATAGTGCACTATGGGTAATCCAACATTTTGTAGGATGTCCCAATTCTCAGTGTTCTCAATTTAGAATTCGGAAACCATCAAAACATAGTCAAAACATGTAAACAGTGGCTTATAAAGCGTATAGGGCGCCATTCCGAAGGCTTTCTTTCTTTCTCTCAATCCGAAAGACTTCAAAAGATGTTCGCTTTTGTTTCCGTGGGGAAATATCTGATGGAAGCCCTAAGAAGATTTGATTGGACCTTGGTACCAGCAGCTCAAACATCTAAAGAGACCTTAAATCAAACAGAGCACCCTGCTCCAGCAGAATGTAGAATAAGTATGAAATGGATTACTAGCTAAGGGGTGTATTTATAAAGCATCTTTCATAGTCATAAAGAGTCCATGCCCATAGAGCAGGAGTGCTGATCTGGGATCAGTTTTACCTTTTAGCTCATTCATAATGGATAAGGTTAAAATAAAGGCTGGTTAACCCTAATCCTATAGTCTGTGATACTTTATGAATAAAGTCAACAGAGCTGATCTGGGATCAGTTTTGACTTTTAGCTCATTCATAATGGATAAGGTTAAAATAAAGGCTGGTTAACCCTAATCCTATAGTCTGTGATACTTTATGAATAAAGTCAACAGAGCTGATCTGGGATCAGTTTTACCTTTTAGCTCATTCATAATGGATAAGGTTAAAATAAAGGCTGGTTAACCCTAATCCTATAGTCTGTGATACTTTATGAATAAAGTCAACAGTGCTGATCTGGGATCAGTTTGACCTTTTAGCTCATTCATAATGGATAAGGTTAAAATAAAGGCTGGTTAACCCTAATCCTATAGTCTGTGATACTTTATGAATAAAGTCAACAGAGCTGATCTGGGATCAGTTTTACCTTTTAGCTCATTCATAATGGATAAGGTTAAAATAAAGGCTGGTTAACCCTGATCCTATACTCTGTGATACTTTATGAATAAAGTCAACAGAGCTGATCTGGGATCAGTTTTACCTTTTAGCTCATTCATAATGGATAAGGTTAAAATAAAGGCTGGTTAACCCTGATCCTATACTCTGTGATACTTTATGAATGCAGGCCCAGAGCCACAGTGCTCCAGATCTTTGGCCTGGTTTAGTCTAAACATGTCCACTGAAGGTCTGTAGGTTTCTGGTTTCCTTTCCAACCCAAGCTTCCAGGATTACTCAACTCAGGGAAACTGTTGACTGGACGGAAATTCAAACTACATGTCTAAAGCCCCTCGGGACTGTGAGTGTCGTGGACTGAGAACGGACGGACGGACGGACGGACGGCGCACTGGCCCACTGGTGAAGGCTCGGCTGAATCCCCTTACCCTTGGCCAGCTGCTCGACGGCGCACTCCAGTGGCGAGGGGCTGGAGACACAGCTCTTGCTGCAGCGCTCCGACTCCCAGATGGGCTGAAGCTGTGGAAGAGCGGGATCCGCTTCCGGGGCGGAGTGGTTGCAGAACGGATTCATCGACAGAACCAGGGTCATCTCTCACTCACTCCGGTCTGCGCGGGCGGGAATTAGAGAGGGAGAAAAAAAAACATGAGTAACCACGGCAACCAGCTTGTTTGGCAGCAAAAGACATGAGCTCCTAAGTTTTTAGAAACATTTGAAATGTTTTCACAGGGACGTATTTAATAAATAATCAAAAACAAATTATATTAAAGAGGTGAAGAAAACAGGACACCGTGTTCAGGAAGAGAGAGAATGTATAAATGAACGAGTAGAGAATATATCAGTATATGTGGTCACTCTAAGACACTTTCCAGTACATTATGAAAATATAAAAAAATGAGAAAACCATACTTTAATTATAAAGGACTTATCTTCCCTAAAAGGAAAAACTGAAAATCTTTTTGAGAGAAGGACCAACAGCTCCAGCTGTGGTGAATTATCTATTAGCCTGCCAAGACCTGATGCACACTAATGCTGTGATTATTATTATTATTATTATTACTATTATTATTATTATTTAGTTAGTTGTTGTTTTTTTGTGTTTTGTCACAATATGCTTTGGCAATATTTATAAGTATATTTCCTGCCAATAAAGCATTTTCAATTTTAATTTGAGAGAAAGAACGACTGCTGTGGCAAAATGTGCAGGAAGTCCGTGGAGAGATACGTTATTGGCTGTACAATATTGGATGCCGCAGCCAATCGGCAATCAGGGACCACTCAATATGCCCACACGTTTAAAGGTTATGTCAACAAGGCATTTAAAAGCATATTCACGTTCAGTAGATGATGTTATCTAAGCTGATAAAAAGGGCAGCTGCAAACCTTCCATCAAAACAATAAAATATTATCTTTGCAACATGTCACCTCTGACAATGTTTACCTAAGATCTGTTTACATCTGCACCTGCCTTTCTAAACTCAACGCCCTCTCAGGTGGAATGAGGTGATGTGGCAGAAAGAGTTCACACATATCCATGACAGGATATGACATAACTGACATATGCAACGAATCAGAACCCATCTTGTTTTATCACCACGTAGAAGCATTGAAGCCAGTGTAGTGAGTCCTGGATGAACCCGGAGAGCTCCATGTTGAACCCTTGGGTCAGAGTTACTGGACCTCTCCTTGGGCTGGACAACAGAGAGCAGCCCTATGCCGCCCCGACACGGGGCCTTTTGTGCACTTCTGGGGCCTCTGATCCCAAAGCTTTCTGCCATGGAGACGGCTCTGTGTCCCGCCCACGCAGAGCCAATCCCTGCTCTTTCTGTGTCACTCCCTGTTCCCACCACACCTCCCTGCTCCAACCACAATACCGCACACACATGTTCAGTACATACTGTACATGTACTACACACACGCACATGCACGTACATGTACCACACACACACAGGCACACACATGTACGATACATACTGTACACGCACTACACACACACACACTGCCTAGGGACTACAGATGAAAACTAGCTCTCGAGCTAACTCTGGCATTGTACCCATTGATGCTTTTTGCGGATATGTTGATTACTATGTGCTGTCCCTATTAAATAATTAAAAATACCACACGCACACGCACACACACATTGTACACGTACCACGCACACACTCTTTCAATCTGATACCTAATCCGGTATTGAGTTTCCCCCTCATCATTGTAAAGCGCTTTGAGAGTGAGAAAGGCACTATATAAATGCCAGGCGTTGTCATTATCACACGCACACACACACACACATGTACGGTACATACTGTACACGTACCACACACACACATACCACACACACACACACGCACGGTATACTGTAAACATACCACACACACACACACATGTACCACACATACCACACACACACATATGGTATACTGTACACATACCACACACACACACACACACACACACACAAATATCACTTTTTTCTACATGCATTTATACAGCTGGATATGTTATTGAAGCAGTTCAGGTTAAGTATCTGTCTAAAGGGTACAATGGAACCACCACATCTGGGAATCAATCCAACAACATTTAGTAAAAAGCCCTGTTTTTTAACCATTATATTACACAAATGCACGTACACACACACACAAACCACACACAAACAAA
>CM040406.1:50407491-50452491 GCA_022702515.1 Ilyophis sp. 1 JC-2022
GTAGTAGTGTGTGTATCAGCATGTAGGGCAGCTGTGTGGGGAAGCTGTGTGTAGTAGTGTGTGTAACAGCGTGTAGGGCAGCTGTGTGTAGTAGTGTGTGTAACAGCGTGTAGGGCAGCTGTGTGGGGAAGCTGTGTGTAGTAGTGTGTGTATCAGCATGTAGGGCAGCTGTGTGTAGTAGTGTGTGTAACAGCGTGTAGGGCAGCTGTGTGGGGAAGCTGTGTGTAGTAGTGTGTGTATCAGCATGTAGGGCAGCTGTGTGTAGTAGTGTGTGTAACAGTGTGTAGGGCAGCTGTGTGTAGTAGTGTGTGTAACAACGTGTAGGGCAGCTGTGTGTAGTTGTGTGTGTAACAGCATGTAGGGCAGCTGTGTGTAGTAGTGTGTGTATCAGCATGTAGGGCAGCTGTGTGTAGTAGTGTGTGTATCAGCATGTAGGGCAGCTGTGTGTAGTAGTGTGTGTAACAGCGTGTAGGGCAGCTGTGTGGGGAAGCTGTGTGTAGTAGTGTGTGTATCAGCATGTAGGGCAGCTGTGTGTAGTAGTGTGTGTAACAGCGTGTAGGGCAGCTGTGTGGGGAAGCTGTGTGTAGTAGTGTGTGTAACAGCGTGTAGGGCAGCTGTGTGTAGTAGTGTGTGTAACAGTGTGTAGGGCAGCTGTGTGTAGTAGTGTGTGTAACAGCGTGTAGGGCAGCTGTGTGTAGCAGTGCGTGTAACAGCGTGTAGGGCAGCTGTGTGTAGTAGTGTGTGTAACAGCGTGTAGGGCAGCTGTGTGTAGTAGTGTGTGTAACAGCGTGTAGGGCAGCTGTGTGTAGTAGTGTGTGTAACAGCGTGTAGGGCAGCTGTGTGTAGTAGTGTGTGTAACAGCGTGTAGGGCAGCTGTGTGTAGTAGTGTGTGTAACAGCGTATGGGGTAGCTGTGTAGGGCAGCTGTGTGGGGCAGTGTGTGTAACAGTGTGTGAGGTAGCCATGTGGGGAACTGGCCATTGTGAGTTCTGAGCCTTAGGTTTGCTGTTGAACCCTTTGAGCAAAGAAGATCACTGAATCTGCTCTTTTTTGGGTCTCAAAACACACCTAGCAAGTAAGAAAAATGTATTTACTTGTGATAAATAAGACCATTTAAAAAAGCTTTGCTTTATTTAACCGTTAAAGTCAACTGAGAACTCGGGTATCGTTTGCACGGATGCCCTCGTCAGTCAATGTTGGTGGGAAATTCAAGGGATTGTGTAATGGTACCCAACCGTGTTCCTAGTGGTCTATCGTCCAGTAGGTTTTCACTCCAACCCTAACAAAGCACACCTCATTCAACAGCTAGGCTGAATCCCAAACTGAGCCCTCATGGACTTGTGGACTGTGGACTTACAGACTTTAATGGCGCATTTCCGAGTCTGCATTGATGCGGACTTGCAGAAAAGTGCGGGTAGAAGGTGCAAAATGTCCGCATAAGAGCACTTTCCAAAAACACTATTTTTACAATGGGACAGCCCTAAGCCCTAAGCACTAAGCCCTAAGCCCTAAGCACTCACAGACTTAACAAGAACGCGCCTTTGAGTCTGCGAGTCCAGAGAATGGGATTCAGATCTCACTGGGCTGCTAATTAGAATCAGGTGTGCCAAATTAGGGTTGAAATTAAAACCTACAGGACGGCAGATCTCCAGGAAGAGGGTTGGGGACAGCTGGTGTAAGCAATCAGATGTAGGAGAATGAGAATGATTAGGTGACCAGATGTAGGGAATCCGTTTTTTGGGAATGTCACCAGAACACAGAGGGATTGACACTCCTACTCTATTGAAAAGGTCCACAAGATCTCATCTGATAGAAAAACCTCCTGCAACACAGTGTCCCCATCACTGTCCCGGGCCTTATTTTGAAAACAGCTTATATATCCTCCCAAGATCCGGCAATTCATTTGTGTCCCCTGTAGGGGACATGAGCCTCTGGTCTTAATCTCAAGAACCATATATTCTACAATGCTGGAACCTACACTACAGGGGACATTCGATTAAAAATGATAAAAAAAATATTTTTTGCTGCAACATGTTTTTTTCGTCCAAGAAAGACACTTCCTGCCGGGTCTCAAGAGGAGGTCAGGTGATGCTCTTTCAGTCTTTGAGACGTAAGCGCTACTTGGTGATAGAAGGTCAGATGACATATCGTTGGTTCCCTCCCCTCTGCAGCGGTTCTCTGAGATCGACCCCCGCGCTGTGGCTGCTGCTGTTTTAGGAGCACTGTTAAATCTCACGGTGTAGTCATCTGACAGCCTACAGGCAGAGCCATAACACACACACACACACACACTTCCGACTCTGTCATCCAGGCAGAGATGAAAAACACTTATGACTTTTTTTTTCTTTTTGCAAAAACTTTTTAGCCCTGAGTTTAAAAAGTGGCAGGTTTCCGTGATTACACCTACAGAGGTACGACTGCAGTGTTGATGATATGCATAGAGGTGATACCCTCACAAACTGCCGATAGACAAGTTGCGATGTGCAATTAAAGCAATTAAGCAGAGACGCTACAATTCTGACGGACCTGCAAGAGCTGTAATCTCACGAAAAGCTTCACAAAGACTCCTTTTTTACTCGGGCCTTAAGAAAGTCGCACCATCCCAAGCAGCAGAGCTTGGGGAGAAGCCACGTTCTAAAAGCGAATCGTCATTAATGAATGAAGAGGGGACTTCTAAGGCCCGGAGACGCAGCCCCGGGGCCTTAACGAACGGCTGCGCGAGGCGACGAGCGGCTGTATCGGGTTTCAAAAAACAACTTCTGATACAAAGCACTTTAGCGGGGCTGAAAAAAAAAAAAAAAAAGCCGCGGCGCTCTCTGAAAAAAGAAAAAAAACGCTAGACGCCGATCGGCGAGCGGAGGCGACGCTGCTATTTACACGCATTATCCGGGCCCGGCGGTTTTATCTAAACATGAATGAGCAATGCCTTTCCACGCAGGCACACCAATTAGCCGCTTTCCGGTGAAAAGAGACGGCGTGGAGGAGTGCATCGCCCGGAGTTAAGCGACACGCGTCGGGAGAAGCATCCTGGGTAGCGGAGATAAGAGCAGACGAAGAGGGTCCCTTCAGATCCGCGAAAAAAAGTGCTTTTCACACCTATAGCTCCTCCCCTGCAGATTCAGCCTGGGGGCGAAAGCGGAAACTGACTCACACTTACTTCACATCCATTTGTTTTTCACACTTATCACTCCAGGTCACTCGCCCGCCCTCCCGCCGCGCTTGTGTTGCGTGCTGCTCTTGCGATGCCTCTGGCTGTTGTCACGTTGTGTCGTTTGTCGGCGATGGACGGGTACAGTGAAGCGCTCTGGGAACACCGCTCTCTTCGCAAGAGGATGTTAAAGTTGTGTCGGGTTTATCGATTGACATTGCATTGTGTGGTCTACGGCTGGCGGAATATGCAACCCTTAACCGCCAAAACGTCACAGAAAAAAAATTCATGGTTGCCTTCATAATAGCGGCAGCAGGCTCCCCTTTGGAGTGACTCAGAAACAATCATCCTGAAATGAAACAGCTGGAGCAGTTCAGGACGACCACCAAAGCTCGTTAACATGCTCTGAATAATAACATGAATAATTCATCTTAGCCAAAAGATGACAAAAAAAAACATAACCTTTGACAGGAAACCCCTGCTGGGTTTCCTGACCCGTTGTGGAGGCGTGCACACTCCCTCCAGAAGTTCGGCTCACCACACCCGTTTGGTTTCAGCAAAGGGGCCAACTTCAAACCGAGCCGCACGCCAACATTCTTACAATGCTCGGCGTGGCGTCACAGCGATGCAACGCAACATCGACCTCCCGGCCTCAGCCACGCACCCTGGATCTGCAGCAGAAATCACGAATGACGTTGCGGGGTGTATGGAGGTGACGGTCTTCACCCGCATTGCCCATTAGCGTGAGCAACTTTGTAATAATAATACGAATAATAATAATAATAATAATAATAATAATAAAAATAATAGAATTCCAAAACAATCTATTTGTCCTTTTCCAAACACTACCCCCACCCCCTGGGAAAAAATCTATAAAAATGAAGGACACCTGTTCTTATGACCTGGAATAGAGCCAAGGGTGTGTGATGTAACTGCTATTTTAATCTGCCAGTGTGTGTACCTGTGTAACAGACTGACTGATAAGCGAGAGGTGGAAGGTCAGTACCTGAGTAGATGTGAGAGAGAGAGAGAGAGAGAGAGAGAGAGAGCCAAAGACATGTGTGTGCTCAGTATGGGTCGTATAAGGACACAGTGACTGATTGGGTAATAAAGACCCTGACTCCGTGTGGGGTTGGGTCAGGGGTCAGGGGGGGTGGATTGAGGGTGCCTGATGAACATTCTGGCTCCAGAATCTGAGAAATTAACTTCTAACGTCTCCACAAGCCAACCGTGACCCTGTCCCCTACACTTTTTTTAAACAATAGCTCACCCCACCCCCACCCCTACCCCACCCTCCTCCAAACACTGAAATCACATCTCCGCCATCTCCTGAGCAACCTCTGCCAGACTATCGCAATTTCATCTTTTTGCAGTTTTCCTTCTAAGGGAAACGGAGCAGCAAAGGTTGGATTCCTGGCGAGTGACTCCAGATGTTGTTGGCAGCAAGCACCGGGAGCCACGTCCAAGCGCAATACCAGTCCCGAGTCCGCAGGGCTTGTGTGGATCATTCTTTATAAAGGAGGGGATGGGGGACGGAGAGAGAGAGCGAGAGGGGGGGGGGCTTTTCCCCCTTTTGCTTGTCTCACTAAAAGGCTGCCAATAGTTTTTTATTTATATTTAAGGCCCATCTGATCTGATCTGTATGGGCACACAGCTGTACATGGTGCCTACAGCCAGCCAGGCAACCAGTTGCTGAAGCTATGCTTCGTCCTCCTCCTCTTCCTCCTTGTCTTAATCCTCTCTATGCCTCTCCCGCTCTGACAACACATCTGGCGGTTATGAGGCTCGGGGCGTTAGCCCCGTTCCGCGCATAAGCGCTCATGGTAAAACTTCACGGAATAGCAGGACCTCTGAGTGCGGAAGGCACTTACTGTAGCTTATTATGTGGGCGCTACTTAAATGCCCCACCCCCCCCTTTTTTTTTCAACTCCTCTAGACTACGGGCAGACCCTGGAGAAAACTAGAGTGCGCTAACCGATTACGGGCGGGACATAGTATGATCAAATCTAAACACAAAAGTGATTCGTAGCCTACAGATCATACACAGTCGAGAACGTGACCAAGGGCTTCCCTTTAGACTACGAGCCGACTGGAAACGCGTTGTTATTGATTGAAGGAGGAGAGCGTGCATGGCTTATTTGGAGGGTCGAGAAAACTACCAAACGTGTCATGGTACACTGTGCCAGGGGACAACGAAAGCGTAGCGTTTATTTTATGTTCTCAGGAAGTGCCGTCGTCTCCGATGCACCAGCATCCTTGATTGATAGAGCTAGAGCTACAATAGAGCAGCACTGTCGTCGCGAGCGCCCTGCGGGATTACGCGGGAGTCAGGGAGAGAAGAGTAGGTTGTAGTCTACTTGCCCGTGCATGCCAAAACTTGACACATATTGACAAAGAACTCTGACATCGAGAAGAACATTTTGTTACAGCATATTTAAGCAGTGGGTGATCACCTGCGAGTCGAAAAGGTAGCCATTCTGCTTTACAAACTGGTTTTTGATCAGATAAAACAGGTCAAACTGCCCATCAAAATTAAACACGGGTTTGTCGCTGCACAGTCATTAAATTGCGGTCACGGAATTACATAGCCTACGCGTAACTGGTCTAAATAATCTTGCACTTTACTTTCACTTATTGCCTAGGCTACTGAGTAATCATTTACGAATTGCTTTAATTTAGCTTCACAGTTTAATTTGCATCGTCTATTTCTACTTGTTAAACCGTAGACTATTTGATTAATTTGAATTAAATTAGCGTATTCGTCGCACCTCTACACACATAACCACATTTTTACGCAAATTGTCTGCCCCTCATTAGACTGTCGCCGCGCTACCGAAACTGAAATATTACCATAAAACAGATATGGACTGTTCTGATGTCACGTTAGACCACCACATAACAACCCCCTGGCTGGAGATTCTCTTTTCCCCGGAGAAATCCGTATTAGGAAGTGTTTGTTTTCCCTCAAGTTTTAAACGAAAATGTTGGTCTCCACAGGTCCACTACCGAGTCCACAGGTAGGATACCTTATCGGGCAGCGTCGCGCATGCACGTTTGTTGTCCATTCATGCATATAATGACCTACCTTGAATTGAGTTGATGTACTTGCGTCCGCTTTTTTCTCCTTTTTTTGGGGGGAAAATAGAAGCTTCTTCCTAAGTCCTTTTCCAATAGAACACTTGATATTTTAGCTATTCCCCTATTATACCAAACTATCTCAATAGTGTTTGTCAGGACGAAACGATATCGTACCCTTATCACTTATTTCTGCAATATAGGTTACCGCTCACAATAGCTATAGACCATAGTTAAAAAAAACAAGTCAATCAGAATGCGCGCTGAATCACTTGCATTGCACATTTAATAGTGCCTATCTGTCTGTCACCGAGGTCATGCGACCGTTGTGTCCGAGATTCCTTCAGAGACGGAATGTGGTGGGTACCATCACTTTCTTTGCCGTGTTACGATCTGAACAAAGCCCTTGAAATTACACGGTGTGTTGCTTTCGTCCATTGAGCCTGGTTTCCCCCCAGACAGAAAGACTCCGCTGGCAATCCGCAACGGTGCGACGATGCTGCAGCTCCGTCGGTCGGAATGATAGTTGTGTACGTCTGGAGAAAACACGAGCGTCGCCCCCCATCCCTCACGCAGTCATAGCACTTTTTCAAATCAGCTCCGTTCCGTTCCAGCGGTAGTCCCTAGCTGGACTGCTTTCAGACTGGAGATGGATTTTACGTGTGACCGACAATGGGAGGAGGGGGGGAACCAGCCCAGGCATCTGTTCCCCATTTCCCCTTTGATCCAGCGTCGAGTCGTATTTTCCAGCGTTTCTCCAGAATGCATTCTGTTCTGCGCTTCCTATTTAGAGTAGCGTTGGGAGGCATGCCAATCCGTGCTCCCAAGCTCCGCTCATTACGACCTTTTTTTCTCTCCCGCTCTCTCTCCCTGTCTCACTAGCTGCAAGTTCCAAAAACACACCCTGCTACGAATCAGGGACAGACATTCAAACATCTGGGCCAAAACCATACATTTTTCTTCTTGAAAGCGATCTCTTCATCAAGTAGGCTAAAAAGTCTCTTATTACTTTTCCACATGAAGAAGAGTGGGGGGTGGGGGGGTTCTCCTGGGAGTATGAAAGTTAAACGTCCCGCGTCAAATTTATGCAAGTGTGAACATGATCAAACGTATTATAAACCGACTAAGTAATAACGTGATATCGAAATACTGTACCAGAAAAAATAGGCAACACCATGTGTTTAGTCAGCTTCTAAAGAACCGCGACCGTAAAAAAAAAATAGTGAGGAAGTAACAGAATGTACTGTACACTGCCGTGCTGGAATTTTAACGTTGCCACCATAGCTGATAACCTCTTAAGTTACTTATTGATTTACTTGGTAAATATACATCTATCTATCTATTTAGCTATCTATCCATCTACATAGGTGCCTGCCTTTGTTAGGGCTTTTGTGACTGATTGCATAATTGAGGCGATGAAGCACTTTTATGTTTGCTGTCATCATTAAAACAACAAGCGAAGCACAATAACAAAGGCAACGATGATTATATTACGATTATATTACAATAATATTTATATTTTATGATAATGATTTCACGATAATATAACTGGAGCATCAACAATTATATATATATATATATATATATATATATATAGAGGCCAAATGGTATTTTTATATTCGTGATTTTATTTGTGTTGTCATATAATTACAAACACCATGTACTTCTCTTCGTCAATGTGTTACTCTGACGCCATCTGTCGTTCAAATGGTGGCCGTACAAGGGAAACAATTTATTGGAGCGAAACCGTTCGTAGCCTATACATAGTTACATACATCGCGATACTTGAGTGAACTGAGAAGCTGATAAAATAGATCAGACAAATTTCACCTTTCACATTGTTAAAATGACACTTTTCTGGAATCATTTTTTGACCTAGGTTTTATTTCTTTCCATAGCTGCAAGCCCCGGGGCTGCAATGGTAGGCCTATTTCTGATAGGGTTCGGTTGAATTCTTACACGAAAAATTAGTAGGTGAGTGCCGGTGGCTTTTCATGCAAAGTAGGTAAACATCAATCTCTGGAGACTACAAACCGAGGTAAAGGGACAGACATGTTTGATCCCGAGGTTATGTAGTGGAGTGGTGAACTCCAACTACAGTGTCGAGTGGATTAACCGTTGCAACTGCGCATTATTCCTGTGTCTTTGAAACAAATGCGGTTATAACGTAACCATGGAAATCATGTATGTGTCTCTGTGCGCGCGTGTGTTTATATATTGAATTTCAGGCATGGCTCATAGTAGCTACAGCAGAGAATAGAAGTGAACCATGAAGTCAGCCTGCCTGACCATCCATATTTCCATAAAGTGAATCTGGCATATATAGCACAATGTATTTTATCTTTTTTTAAACTCCAAATCGTACTTCTAGCTCCCTTTAATAGCGACAACAACCCCCAAGTTATTTGGAATCAGGACTATCCTGCTGACTTAATGCTCCTACCTGGCGTTATGCTACGGGCAATTACGCTTCACCTTGCAGAGTTGCCAGGTACAATCAGAATTCAGTGACATGATGACTGGTTACTGCAACACGGGGCGCATCCACACAACCCATCAATCTTAGCAGAATGGGGGCGGCCCCTGAACTCATGTATATGTATATATTGTCTCTCTCTTATTTATATATATATATTTATTTTTTTGAGGGAGTAGATATTCATCAGAAGCCCACGTGTGAGCTGCCGTACAGAGACTAGTGCGCAGTCGGGGCAGTCCGCCTGCCTGCGTTTGCGTGTGTTTGTTTGGTCTGGCGCCGCCGATCGCAGCCGCTCACAGAGACGGCCCCCGGCCCTCACAACCACTCGCTTCGCGATGGGTGGCCAGCCCCCCCCCCCCCCCCCCCCCTTAGAAACCACTCTGCAGAGACCAGGGCCGCACCAGACAAACTCTTTTAAAGTTACCCACCAAATAAATTAGGCACAGATACCCCGCTGCCTCAGATCTCTGGTTTATTGTTCGGGAGGACGTAAGGAGAGTAATTCATCCATCCCCCCCTCCCCATCTTCCACATCTGCTCGCGGGCGGGTTGCATGTCTGTGGTGGTTGGGGTTTAGGCCCTGCTGACTTGAATGGATTGTATCCATCATCAAAGTGCGGTACCACACTGGTATTCCCGAGGGCTGAAGGGCTGCTGTCGTAGAGGGCAGCTGCTGTCAGAGGCAGCTGGCAACATTCGCCGGTAGCAAAAAACTTAGCAGGGAAGAGGCATATCGGCACAAATGGATATCGTTTCAGCGAGTCCCGCGTTTCTAATACAGCGCACAACTGCATCCTGATTAGCTTCAGCCCCGATACGGTGCTACAGCTAAAACCGAACCCTTGCGCTCCTGTAGGTAGAGGCTGTTTTCAATACTTAACTGGCTCCCTGTCGAGGCTAAGATAGCTCAAGTTAGCACGGTCCAGGAGATAACTCACAATGCCACCCCTGGCGCCAGAGCACACGTTGCTAGTGTTGGGCTTGGCAGATTTAAGAGTGTGACTGGGAGGTGATTTTTTTTGTTGTTGTTGTATTTTTATATCAAGGAGCAGAATTGAATGAAATTAGATATTAAAAAGAAAAGGTTACAGGTGTGAATTATCACTGGGAGAGCCCAGGGCCATCATTCACAGTCCCTAAGTAGCAGCTTTGATCTAAAACAGGGGGAGGCAAACCTGGTCCTGGAGGGTCAGAGACAGTCCTGGTTTTTGCTCCATCCAAACATCTAACCGCATTCATTTTAATTAATCAGGTGCAATGAATGCAGGTGACCATGTGCTGGAGGCACTCAGCATTTCACTATTCAGAATATTCAGGCTCAAATGACTTTAAATCATCCATCAAACCTCTTGTGGTCAAGCTCAGATGGAACTAAAACCAGAAACGGCTCCAGCACTCCAGGACCAGGATTGCCCACCACTGATCTAGAATCAGATTTTCCCTGTCCGTGTCCTACCCTCATTCATTATGCCCAAAAAGGCTAAACTGATCCTAGATCAACACTCCTTTTCAGAGAGGCTTTATAAATCCAGGACCAGAGATCTTTGTGGAGCTGTCCCAGGGAATGCTGGGTAACGGGGAAATCATCCAAACGGCTGTCAGCAACACCGCACGTGGTAATCAAGGGCGACGGTGAGCAGAACATGTTTACGAGGTAGAGGGTGCGCTGTCGTCTTCTTAAAACGGATACTAGTGCGAGACTAAACATCCGTAGAGTAGCAATGGAGCTGCGGGTAAATTGGTCTGTTTTTTGTTTTTTTTTGTGAAAAGAAGCCACAGTTTGTAATTGGCACAGTTTCACCTGCTGTGATTCTTCTTCCTTTTGCGACACCGACTGCTCGCATTTCCTCTTCGCTCAGGATCCAAAAGAACGATTAACTCCTGCTGAAAAGCAGACTGTCCGGAGGAGGGTAGAGAGGGGTTCGCTCTCATTTACGGTGACACGTCCAAAAATCTGTTTTCTTATTGGCTCCTGATAATGATCTCATGGCTCACGGTCCCCCATCCCTGGACCGCTCAAAAATGATGTCGCCCGCTCAGCGGTGCACCGTGTTGCCAATTATCTGCACACACACACGCACCAGATGGCGTTCCAGCAATCCAATTTGGACCAATCACAGGAGAACACAAGGTTTTACTGTATTCCAGGCAAATACATATATATAAAAAAATGTAAAAGGGAGAAAAAAAAGCGACTTAGGAAAAATACCCAGAGGCAATGTGTGGCATTCTCGCGAGTTCAGCTGTTCCTCTCGTTCCCTTTCTCTATCTGTCTCTGGGGAGGGTGTTACAGTTTACTATGTCCCTCCGGCTTCTCCACAGGAGCTCCTACGCTTCTTCGGCCCAGCCACGAGGAAAGAGCCTGGGTGACCACCTGAATGTGGGCAAGCACGCCACACTGTGTGTGTGTGTGTGCGCGCATTATGTGGTGAAGGCCGGCAATGTGTGGGGATATTAATGTGTCTGTTGGAAACAAGTTCGCTGCGGAGTTTTGAAAACAGTTTGAATTTTTTCAGTTAATCGAATGTTTCATTGATCAACTGACTGGCAGCAGTGTAATGGTTAGGAAACTGGGCTTGTGACCGGGGGTTGCTGGTTCGATTCCCAGGTGGGGTACTGCCGTTACACCCTTAAGCAGAACCCTTGAGCTGAATTGCTTCAGTGCATTGCTTGTAAATAAACGTGAGCTGTGTGTGTCATTCTCGAAGAGCGTCTGCTAGATTTATTTATAATAGCAGGGTAGAGTAGGCCCACTTGTCTTGTTGCCTTTAAATACTTTCTCTTTTTCTTTCATCCATCTGGCTGTTGGCCCTCTGCTCAGTACGTGACATGGATCTGAGCTACAAATTTCCACAAACGGAGCCAGAGAGTAATGAAAGTCTTTGAATCCTGGTACCTTGGCCAGACGTGCGCATGAACTATGGAGAATCTAAACCAAAAGCTTTTTAAACATCAGCTCGGCAGCTACATCGCGCAGTATGACGGCACGCGGCTTTTATTTACTTGCTCTAGATCGTTTTGCTTTAGATTTCAAAACCAAAACAAAACATGCACAGAAAACAAAGGTATTTTCTGTATCAGGGGCAGGTAGTGCCAGAGAGGTTTATGGGGTTTGAAGTTCCGTAATTCAGTAATCCTGTATGTATTTCCCCGTCACAAAAAAACTATGGTTACTGCACACGGAATAATGCAGAAACAATTGTAGTGTATTGGATTTTAGAGAAGCAAAAAAAGAAAAGGGCTTTGCTCTTAATATCAGGTGCATTCAAATAAATGTTTTTTAAAAAAGTGAACAATTTTTATATACCTCGTCACAGCAGCCAGTCCCACAGGTTCTTCTCCGTGATGTAGGCAGAAAAGAGCCGCTGCTTTTGAATGGAAATCCTTGGACAGACCCTGTGGAGGTAGTGTTAGTTGGGGGCACAGGCGTAATCAACTTTGGGGGAATCACACTGCCAGACCATGTAGTCTAGAGTAGCCAAACGTCAAGTCAAACAAGCATACTAACTAGTCTAGCAATTCATTCATATGAAAATATTGGGGGTGATGCGTCTTCCCCACCAAACCTAGGCGTATGGTTGGGGGGCTTAAGGTGGTGGTAAGGTAAGCAGAAAAAGGGGGTTCAAATTATCTTGGTCCCCGGCCCTCACGTGTACCTCAGGAGTGGGTTTCATTGAAACCCCCACCCCCAGGCTCTCAAGTTTAAAAAGGGGGGCAGCTGTGGCTTTGACCCCCAGCAGAGTCCTCCTAGACATTCAGACTGATCGACTCATTCTCCCCTTTACGCCACATTAATAAGATCAGTCTATGACACATCCAGGCTAAACCACGTTTTCTGTATATTCCACAAAGCAGGATTACTGAGTTAGCTGGATAACTGGAACCCTCCCAAACCCTCCCAAATCTGGAACATGGACTCAAGTAAAAAGAGCTGGGCTGTGTCCGAATCAGAGCCCTCTCTACTGCGCCCTGTCTCCTGCGTACAGTGTGCTGGCAGAACTGTGCTGTTTAATGTGCACTGTTTAGCAGTCTGCGAAAAACATCCGCCATACTATTTCCCAACCGCACTGTGGAAGTGTCGTAAGCAGGTCATAAGACGTCCCACCAGTGTTGCCATGTCCGCGGTTTTACAGCTAAATTGGGATACTTTCAAAGTGCAGTCACGGGTAAAAATGATAAGTCACAAAGCACACACTTATTTTAAAAAGTAAAAACAAAATGATTTATATTTAATATACATGGGTTTCGGTTAAAAATAACCTATAATTTGGGCTAGTTTTGAGTCGCCATTTGGCTGGAAAGTCTTACAAGATCTGGCAACCCTGCGCCCCACTCTAGTGCTGCCATGTCACATGTTGTATTGAAGGAAAACATCAGCGAAACTGTGCCTCATTTTTTAAAAACGAAGCTTCACGTCATATTTATGTGACCAAAATGTTCATGTACTTCTTGAAAAGTGTGCTCCCGAATGTACTCGAAACCCCGGAAGTAAGTGTGACAACCGGGTGCTTGAAGTATACTGCAGTTAGAAAAACATTTGCGTACTCTACGACTTTCTTGCCCTATCTACTCACCAAGGCTACTCAACATTGCTGATTCGGACACGGCCCTATTCTGGATTTTACTCAGTGCAGTTATCCAGCTAACTCAGTAATCGTGCTTTGTGAAATCGCCCCCTGGTGTGAGAGCAGGTGATGTAAATAAGGAACAAACCCCAAATAAGGAACAAACCCTTACCTCTTCCCTGCATTTGGCTCTGACCAAAGCTGCTCAGATTTATCAGCTATGCAGTTTATAAAGCGGATATAATTTAGACTACAATCGAGAGAAAACCACCACCACCATTTAATCTGTCAAATACGGTACATTCAAATGCCAAATACAAAATCAAAAGTGCATCTGTTCCTTTTGTAGAAAGCTGAAAGAACACACGCAGGACCCAAAAGTCACGTTAGAAGTTTTTCTCTTTTAAAACAATGATATCACATACAAATCGTCTTTTTTCATAAACCGTCATGTTAGACATCGTTACAAATTAATTCACATCTGTAGAAGTACATTTACACACAGTGATACAATGTTGTATTTATAATAATAATAATGCTCTCAAAAAATAAAATGAGAAATATGTAAGGCACCGACAAAATCGGTGGTTATAAAGTAGGCAGTTTTTTTTTAAAGAATAAAAACCGAAAATGTAGAATTAACCCGGTAAATCAATAAATCAGGAAAGAACAAATTAGCAGAGCATAGTAACACACGCAGAAAACGTGTTTGTTCTAAACCACAGTAGTAAAAACACACCTTGTGAAAGTTATTATTACCCAAAGGGAGCCATTCCTGAAAGTGACAGACAAAAAGTACACACCGAGACCAGTTTGTGTGTGCAGCGTCTCTTGTGTTAGCACAGTGCAGCTAGCTGAATGCTTCTTGGGCAATGCAGGTGTGATTCTGGGTCCGAAAACCATCAGTGTGTAGATCTTAGACCTAGTCTTGCCTCTGCTACTACCCCTTTAGTAATGGAACATCTTCACGGTATGAACGTCATGCTTTGGTTATAGCTTTGCAGCCTACACAGCAAAATATTAAGATTCAATTCAAATAGAGAGTTTAGATCACAAATTTGGTCTCTATTGGACTTGTATAAACTGGGTTAGATTTGAATGTTATGCTTTGGTTATAGCTTTGTAACCTACACAGAAAACTATTAAGAGTCAATAAAATTTTAATAGAGAGATTTTAGCTGGTGCATTTGGTCCCTATTGGACATGTATAAATTGTGTTAGATTCTGAGATGTAACACTGAGAAAGGTGCTGGGTATTGTATGCTGGGTATTGTATGCTGGGTATTGTATGCTGGGTATTGTATGCTGGGTATTGTATGCTGGGTATTGTATGCTGGGTATTGTATGCTGGGTATTGTATGCTGGGTATTGTATGCATCATGCAGTGATTGCATTGAACCCAAACGCAGAGGTGAAAATCACCCTCTATGGTTTTAGAATAATAATAATAATGTGTGTAGTTTTTCAAGCTAAGTCTTTAATGAGATGGTAATAGTGCCAACCCTCCACTCAACTTTACATATCTTCCTAAATTCTCGCATACGAGTCATATCCCCCTTCTTGCACATGACACACAGACAGGAGATGATCAGGCTGTCACAACAGCCACAGAGACCCAGGAAATGAGAGTATCTGAGGCAACTCGCAGCCCCATCAGAAATCGGAAAATGCCAAACAGTTTAAAAGGCATATTGTATGAGGACCTGAATTGAGCTCAGATCGACTGGTCATAGATGTGAATACTTTACATAATTTAAAAAAGATAGAGTAAGGCTTATCATTGTAGTGGGTAAAAGAGTATCTTGAAGGACCCAATCAGACGCTGCATATTAACGTCCTTAGGAGACCTCTCTCCAGACCTGTCGTTCCTCATTGAGAAACGTGCACATTTGCCTGTCCCAACGGTATTTAACGGACTGTAATTAGGACGTGATGATTGGCCGAATGTGTGATTAGGTCACACACAAATCAGGGCTAATCAGCAGTCGCAAAAGCCTTGTTCTCCACATGTTCCCAGTCCCTCTGGGGTTTTTAATTTTTATTCAGAGTAAAGAAAGGGCCTAATCCTGCAGTCTTGAGTACGATGTGAAAATACATAGTGACTGAGAGGCTTTGACCAGCTTGAGACAGAGAGTGGGCTAGTGATTTAGCTTCTCCGCTATGTCTGGAGGTGCCGAGAGTGTGTGTGAGAGAGTGTGTGTGTGAGAGTGTGTGTGTGTGAGAGACAGTGTGTGTGAGAGCCGGGCAAGAGAGACAGTGTGTGTGAGGGAGTGTGAGAGAGTATGTGTGTGAGAGAGTGTGTGTGTGTACGCGTGAGAGTGTGTGCGTGTAAGAGAGTGTGCTCGTGAGAGAGTGTGTGAGAGCGAGTGTGTGTGTGAGAGAGTGTGCATGTGTGAGACGGGCATGAGAGTGTGTGAGATTGGAATGTGAGAGTGAGCGTGTGTGTGAGAGAGAGTGTGTGCGAGACGGGCATGAGTATGTCTGTGAGAGACTGGCGTGTGTGTGTGTGTGTGTGTGTGTGGGAGGTGGACACATGAGTGTGCAGTTAGGGGGCCTCCTTGTTTGTTTCCTTATCTTTCACAAGGTGCGTTTCATCACTGTTGTGCTGTAAAGATGTGCTTCTGTCGTTACAAAGCGTACCAGTTCACAAGGCTGAGTGAATCAATGGGATTTTCTTTTAAAATACATCTTCAATGGAGACCAGAGACATTTCATAATCAATACCACCGCTGACACCAGCACAATCGAGAAACAATATCACACTTAATGAACAATGTTTTTCCATACATTTTTACCCCCACTTTATACATATTTATAATTCTTTTTTTTTTGTTTGTTTTTACCCATTAGATTGTATCTGAAAAATAAAACATGAACGGAGAAGTGAACTGTGTTTACTGTGAAAGCGTTTAGTTAGTCTGTTCGGCCTAGTTCAGATCAAAATTCCAACAGCAGGTGAGATTTTAAATAAATAAAACCTAAGTAAGAGTAAGTAGTCCATATTAAAATGATGGCTAATAAATTAAATGACTGTGTCCATAAATGACCTATGCGTTGGTTGACTTCAGCCGTCTCGTTTTTAACTCTTTGGACTCAAGATCTTACACGTTGGATGTCAGAGAGTACAGTGACCGTCAGTCATAGCCTAGATGTCCTGAAACTTATAAACCTGAAAACCTAGAACCATCTCACCGACTGAGGACTTTGTGATCTAAACCGGCTGTCATTTCGTTTTTTGTTTGTGAAAAGGACACAATTGATAAAATAACAAAGGAAGAAGAAACCCAATTGAGTGAACATACGTATCTCCAAAATCATATCGCTCACAGAGCTTTTAACTTATACCAGATACCATCATGTCTCAATGTTCTCTTTAATATAAAAATAGATAGGAAAAAATCTATATAAAGTATACAATATGCAACAATCAATAGGTTAGAAGTATCTTGATTGAAACACGTTAGAATTGAAGGAGATCGCAAAGAGAAACCAGTTACCATAAGTGAGCGATAGGGCTCCGCCCCTTCCCGCCTCACAGGAAGCTACCTGTAGCTACCTACAAATCTCACGTGCCACACCTCTATGCTTGCAATTGTACTGACCGAATGACAAACCTGCCTTTGTGGCCAATAGGAAAGCCCTATGCTAACCTTTTTGCGATAGGCTCAGCCAATGAGACCGCTTTGCTTATGACTGCCGACGGTTTTCCTGTTATTGTCACACACTGGCTGCATTTGGAATGGCTCCCTATACGCTTCCTAGTGCACTATTCAGGGGATTGGCCATTTTGATGGGTTCCGAATTCTCAATTAAGAAAACAGAATTGTGATACCCTAGAAGATGGCCGATTCCCTGACTAGGGCATTATAATGCTTACAGGGAGCCATTCAAGTTATGCAGTCACCATTTGACTGAGCCGTCAGTTTAGGCTGTGTAAAGCACGTTGGTCAGCTATGGCTCGAACATCAGACGGATATCTACAGCACTGGATGGAGCTCACATTGCATTTCCTGGGATGGCATTGAGCTCAATGGGCCCTCAAACAGCCCTCGCCCGATTGGCTGAAAGCCTTCAACATTAGGATGGGCTAGGTTCTCACCCAGCCCCAAGCTCAGAAGAAACTATTCCATAAAATAAACGGCTTGTTAAAACAGATGGATATTTTCGCCACACCACAGTCTCATCTCCTCCTATGTATCACCTCCACAGCGTGTGCTTTTCACCTGTGTGTGTGTGTACAGGTACAGTATGTGTGAGAGCCTGGAGGCACAGTGTATGCACGTGTGTGTGCACATGTGCCTCCCCTCCCCCAGAGAAAATTTTCATCGATTCACTCCCACAGTTCCAGACAGGATGCTTGCCTAAGCTCCGCCCTCTGTGCACACAGGCCACGCCCCTCTATAAGGCAAGTGAGAGAGGACCTGGTTGTGTAGCTTGCAGCCTGGAGAAGCACTACTATTTAGCCCTCCCAGCTGAAAGAGTGCCCGCCAAATCACCCGCTAGAATATTACAAACTAAAGACTGCGATCCCCAGATTCTGCAGAAGAGCGTTGAGCGAATATCCACAGCCTTCAGGGGTTTCCTGGAGGCCACCGATATGGGATGTTGGAACACCAACCTTGACTAGAACATCAGGAACAGTCACACACGGCGGGACTGGAGTTAGCTTGTGTTTAAGGTGCTGTGCAAACTGCCATCTCTACAGCAGTGTGGACACTGACATGGTCAGCCATGAGAGAACCAACATCTTATCACATTAACCAGCTCAGCTAAACTGATAGCAGAGCATTCGATCGGCCAGGTATTGGCATAGCCCGAGCACCTACTGAAGGTGTGATATAAACATTCACGTCCAGTTTTACTGTTTATAAAGCCAAGGTCTCTCACAGAATACATTACAACCCATACAGAATATATATCATAGAGCCCTAATAACAATAATAATAATAATAATAATAATAAAAAGTGCAGTTTGAAAATTCCATGTTAAAGAGCTTTCACTGATTACAGTGTAATTACAGTAGATTATATGCTGCGCAAACAGCCTTTTCCAGAGACGATAACGAGCTCACAACGCTATGCTCTGCTGTCTACCTGAACTTAATTTCACTGAGTTTTCCTGGAGGGGTAGACAGCCAAAAGGGTCTCCAGGGAGAAGGCCTAATATACGCCTGCTGCACACCACTGCAAACGAAACACAATGAGCACCCTTTAAAATACCCAACGAACACCCTTTAAAAAACATGTCCAGAAAACAGATCAATATCAAACTCGGGTGTCAATAACACCGCTGGAAAGGAAAACAACCAATATTCATAAAGAAAATACCATCAAGTAGCACGCATTTAAAAACCACAACAATTGTGTTCATAACTCCTCACAGTCCCCATATATGTCTTCCTTGGTGACTGATCATTTTACCCAGGAGAGAGTAGCATTATCCATTATCATACATTTAATTTATTTCTTTCCTTTTGATTCCTCTCCGCGCGAGACCTGTGTCCACCTCAGGCATGTCATTGGTGAGACAGCTCAGTGCTCTAGAGCTCCATTGCTTTCAATTACCAGAAGTGATTGTGACATCAGCATTAGAATGCTCAGTTAAGTACATTCTAATCACATGATCGTACACCTTACAGGGTTAAACACTATTCTCTTTCACATTAAAGGCCTAACATCCGAGCAATTATCAAAGATGACACAATATGTCCGCTAGGGGAGATGAAACGACGGATAGCATTGGGTGCTACACCGTCTCCATTTGAAAAGTCTCTGAGAAGACTTTCAGCTACACACCAGTGTGGAATCAATAATATTGGAGAAACAAAACTGAATAAAAAAAAAAGAAATAACTGTTTACCATAAAGGGTATCTACCCATGAGGGAAGTTGACTCGCTGAAACTTTCATAAATTCTCTACACATTCACATCAAGATTATTTGATGTATGTTTACAATTAAGAAATAACAACCATTATTGTCCTGTGTGAATTTTATAGTTAATAGGCAGCAGGGTATACAGGTGAAATGAATAATAAAATTTTAAAAACCCATGACTGAAACCACAGTGGAGTTCATTGGAATAATTTGTTTTTTTCCCAAATGTAAACTGATTTACCCTGTTATTTCAAACGGGATTTTTTTTTTTAGGCCTAGAACTGAGGATTCATTGGAGAATTCACGTGCGGATGTGTGAGTGCATTAAACTACAGGTTACAGATTAGGACACACACCTGAATCATTCCAATGGTGTGAAAGCAAAAATAAAACCGAAGTAAACAGGTTAGAGTGGTTAAGTTAACAGGCACTGGTACCACAGACTAAGCCTAAACCTTATATGCAGGACCTCGGCAGTGGCATCCGATTGGACCGAATCCTTTTTACATCCCCGTCTCCTCTAACACATTCTTGAGGCTAAGAGGGTTCCAGCGTGATCATAGAGCCCCCCCCTCCATTTTATTTTATTTAAAGGGCTGTTACAAACACTGCATGAGAGGCTGTTATATTCTTGGCTTTTTATATTTATAGAATATGACCGGTGGAGTGGTTGTTTGTGGAGTTTAGAGGAGCCCGATTCCTTTTATTTGTGCTAATGACCCATTGATGGATGGGCTTTCGGCCGTAGGAGGGTAGAGGAGCAAACACCACCAAACCCCGCCCCCCACCTGCCTCAGTGAGCCCCGTTGGTTGCCAGGAGTGAACAGGACACCTTTTCCACCTTTTAGACCGGGCCTCGACACACACTTCTAAACTAATCTCTTCAGTGTCTGATTTGAGAGAAAAAAAAAATCCGCCTTTTTAAGCATTTTCTTTTTCTTTTCTTTTTCTTTTCTTTTTTAGATTCTGCAGGCTGTCATCATACTAACCTCCAGGCTTCACCCACCTTTGCGCCTAAACCAAAACAACGCAACCCTCCCTGCTCCCCCCTCCCAACGCCTCTCCAGTGTCACTGGAGGACAGTTTGACGTTTTTCCAGAAGCTTCCGTTGCTGCCTCCCTTTCTCCACCATCACCTCCTCCTCCTAGGACTCCAGGAGGCTGTGCCAGTGGCACACCTGCTGGCCCTTTGACTCCTTCATCTGGGTCCAGTGCGTGAGCTCCTCCTCGCCAGAGCTGTTGAGGCCCAGGGAGATCCAGCCAATCATCTCCTTGCGCTTCATGCTGCGCTTGTTGTAGACGGACAGGATGAGCGTCACGTCCGACAGCTGGAAGAGCGCCACCTGGAACACGAACGTCTCCTTGTAGGTGGGGTTGGGCTGTCCCCGGCAAATGGAGGTCTTGCACTTGGACATCTCCTGGCCCATTGAGTTCAACAGGGTCAGCTTAACATAGGTGTCTATGGAAGGGGCGGGAGAAGGGAGGGACAAGTCAATGATTGACAAGCACATTTGATTACACAGCTACTCCCGCCCACTTCCCTGCCATTGGTGAGAAACATGGTCACATGGTCTAGCATGATACCATGCACCTGAATGTGTCGCATGGTTATGGTAATTATGCATGTTTATGCTGTTACTAAAAGGCCCGGTCACATCGTACCGTCTGACTCTATGGCCAAAGTGAACTTCCCTCTCTTTGATTCAATTCTCATCTACATAATGCCTGACAGCAATTGCCTGTATTATCAGTTACCCAAATACTGGTATCAAGTATGAGTGTTCACATGGTTACATACATTTTTATATCATGAAATACATAAATCTTTGATATCATGCAATAGGGCAGTGAATCTTCCAGTAAGATCAATCAATCAATCAATCAATCAATCTCCATTAGCGTGGCTGCATCACCCACGATCCTCTGAAAATAAATCTTACCATTTCATCTGGCCTTTTTGTTTAATCGTGACATAAATAGCAGCTATATTTAACTGCTTATGGGAAGGCTCGATTCATTCCCGTGTGTGATAAATGTGACTCGGTTTTACAGACACTCCATCTGAACGTCAGCGCGCCTTTCCGCTTCAATACCTCTTCTCCCCTTTTACACTTCTCTATTAGTATCTCAGGGGTTCGGATAAAGCGCCATTTAGTCAAACAAACAAAAAGGAAATTCAAGCTTTTTCGGAAGCAAAGGGAAAAATCTATTTCTACTGCTATTCATCTACATTTTTTTTTTTATTTCTTCTTTTTTTTTAAACAATCATATGTTTTGTTTGTTTATTTGTTTCTTTTTTTCCCTTTTTTTGTGAATTCATGCCAAAATCCAGATGGGGCGTTTGACACAAAAGCCGAGCGATGAAAATGGCAGGCGAGCGTATAGAAAAACACAAAAGCCAGAGCAAAACATTGCGCACGTCTATTCAAGTCTGCCTTCGCCTTGGCTTAAAAGCCCTACTTAATAATAATAATGCTAATAGTAATAGTGCATTCTCCTCTCTATAAGCACGCCGTGTCAACCCCCGCTCCCCCCCCCTCCCCCCTTCATGTTAAGAACATGCTTGTATGACTGAGCTTTCATTACTGCCAGCTGCAATTGAAGCTCTGACTCTGTTCATCCTAAAGAGGCTCTTCTCTTTTCAAGCCACACAAAGGCTCTGATTTCCATTCCTCTGGCCTGGAGACGGATTCCGCTCCAGGGCTGTCAAGGCTTTAAGTGGCCCGCGCTGGATGGAAGGCGTTGGCAGCCATTTTGTTTTATTTTCGCTAAATGAGTCGAGTTTTTGCGACTGGCAATTAACGTGACTGACAGCCACCACCCAGCTGTGCTTGCTTGATGGGTTTCTAGTGGCTCCAGGAGCCCCCAGTAAAAAACGTAGCCTTCGACTCAACGCTTTGCGTAACCTTTCTAGGTGGCTTTAAAAAAAAAAAAAAAAAAAAAAAAGCCATTGTTCCTTTTCCACATGATGTTTAATAAATTCTGTTTTTGGAATTGATTTTCATTCATGCAAGTAGATATTCATTGGAAAAATGTTCCCTCCATTTCCCTCCAATCACAGTAATGTTTGTTGTACTGCCCTTCATTCTGGAAGTAGACGCTACGAGCTGACTGACAATCGTCGTATTAGCCTAAATCTGCATCGATTTTGCTAAAACAGAAAATCGTAAAAAGGTTCCATATTTTAGACTGACTTTAATCATCACCGATTCTTCCAAGCAACAATGTTCCCATTTTAGATGTGGCTTTTTAGTGATATTCCTTCAGGTTATTAATATTGTGGTGCCATACAGGAAAGTATCTGGCAAATCATATATCCATAAATGTAACTCCTGCCCCTGTTAAAAAACTTAGTCACCTGCACATATGTCGCACCACTCTGCAGCTGAAAATTTAACATGCAAGTCCAGACACAGTCCGGAAGGTGGGATCTGTTTTCTGGACATTTCTGGGACGTCGAGGGAATGTTTATCAGCTGTGGGGATTACGACGTGTGACGGTAGCCCCCTGCTCCTGGGTTTCTGTCCTTTCTGAAAGATTTGAGTTTCAAAATCTATGCAGAACGGACCCAGTGGTCTAAACCCTAAACCCGGGGTCTGCAATCGCACTCTCAATCCTCCCCAGTCCGCTACCGCTATCTGCCGCTATCGCATGTTCTCCCCCCAACCTCTGGACTGCCATTACACAACCCCCCTCGGTCCATGATCGCAAAAGGTTTTTAAAGCTATGATGGGGTCCCCTGAATGCCTCTGAACCTGGGTGGGGGTCCCAGGTCTAAACCCACCCACTAAAGACACAATCTGCACAGTGACTCATCCTCCTGGTCTTACGTCATTAGACAAGGAAACTTTACACCTTGGGGCAACATGGACAGCCGACCCGCAGCATTTTACGGCATGGAGGCACGGCGAGGCAACCTTCACCGGACAGCCAAGCGATGCGACGAGACGAGACGCAGTCAAGGCAGGCGTTAGCGGAGAGGCAAGCAGGCATGGCATACAGACAGCACAGGGGATACAATGGAGGCAGTGATGCAGCTGGCCCAGTTATCCTGGTTCGGGGGCGGGGGGGAGAGACTAATACACACACAGCTTAGAGTTGGCAGATTTTCTTTATGGCTCTGGTCTCCTGTCACTGGCGGGATTAAGGGCTTTGCGGAAATCAGACATTTACCACCACCAGGGGCAATCTGCAGCCTGCGCTGCTAAAAATACTGAGGTGATTTACAATTTAAATATTGATAAAGCATTAGGGGACCGCTCGCCTGGTGTGAATCCACAAACGGAATGGCTCGTTTTGATTTATACGCATCAGCTAAAAGGTCTGACGGTTTTCTTTTCCCTCCATAATACGAGCGTTAGAATAACTGCAGCTTATAAAATCTCTCACGTTAAAAACCGCATAGAAGCTGTGTAGAACAAGCCTTTGATATGTGTGCATTCGGTAGACAGGCTCTGGCTATGGTGCACAGTCACTGCCACAGAGGCTGGCTATTCCAACTGTCATTTTTTTTAAACTGTCACAAACACAGTGAAAGCGTTGTCGTGGTTACTCATTATAAGGACACACGTTAAGACAGTGTGTCTGATTGTTGCCAAGCTACATTTGAATCAGCAACCATGAGGAAAACACAGCCACTCTAGTCTACTGACATTCAGGTGCAGAAAGAAGGGAGGGAGAGGGAGGGAGATATTTAAACCTTCCATCTTGGTGGAGAGACAGGGAAGAAGAAATAAATAAGGAGAGAAGCAAAGAAATCAAACGAAGAAGAAAGAAAAAAAAATGTCCATCATGGACAGTGGGAAGAAGCAGCAGGTTGCCTCGGACTGACGGCAGAGACTCACCTCTGATTATATACACCTGGCCACCTATCAAGTGTTTTAGACAACAGAACAGCCCATCTGACAACAGGGGTTGGGAAGCAGTAAGAGAAACAATGACCAAGATGTCAATAGTTGGGCGAGAGACAAGGAAAAACAGAGAGAGAGAGAGACAGGGTCAAAAGGTAAAACTCATCACACAAGGTCAACAAGAAGGTCATTCTTGGAGGAGACTGACAGGCGATCAGATGTGCTCAGGTACAGACAGAAGGAGGAACAGTTTTTTGTTTTTGTTTTGCAGTAGCAGGTTGAGCTCGGGTGGGGAAGAGGGTTGTGCCGCGATGGAGGCAAAGTTCGGCTGATCCAGGGTCAGCCTGGTTTAGCCCGGATGATCGCTCATCCAGGGATCAGCTGATCTGGGATCAGTCTCGCTCTGCCCGGAGGACCTTACGCAAAGGGCAAAATGGAATGCTTGTGCGGACCATGAGAGCCCACCCAAAACGCCGACTCCACACGGAGGATGCTGTGAGCTGCAAGCAACCCATATTCACCCATTCATTTAACACTGACCCTCGATTGCTACTGTAATATTCTGTCTTTACCGAACCTAAAACATCAAACCTATTCTGCCTTCTGGTCAAAAACTTACATGGGCTAAAATACAATATAAGTAAAGTTTAGACTTTTGCACAGCAGCCATTTTAGATTTATTTCTATTAATGCAGATAAACACTTATAAATAGATTATAACACATTAATAGCATGTAATTATTATGTTATTGAAGACTCTACAATCAAGCTTCAGTCCACAAGGATGTTACACATTGGCTGTGAGTTACTGTGAGACAGATTTTTTTAATATGGAAAACAAAGTGAAACTAAGAACCCGTCCTGCTGTCTGTACCTCATTTAGCAGAAAGTGTGCATTGTAAAACAGTGACGTAATGATCACATGTTAGCGACTGAGAATGGGAGTCAGAGGTCTTCTTTAGCCCGGTTCTCTGAGAAGCATTGAAGCCGTTATACACTTAATTAGTCACAAACATACCTCTGCTGTTAATTAAAAATTAAGTCAGTGGTTAGCTACAGTGGTAGACCGAACCGTAAATCAATCCAAGGGGACTAATACGATATTGGTAATCTGGTAACCGGAATGTGTAGATGCTTTCGAAAATAAATAAATAAAAAACAGGAAATTAAAAGTGTGCCACTTCTGAAAAGATGCCCATTGGCCAGTCTTCGACAGTCTACCCTGCACTTCCTTTTCCTGGAGAGGGTACAGTGTCAGAGAAAGATCTAGAATGTGTGCCAGGAGCCGCTTGGCGCTTTTAGCGTACTTACTGGGTGGTTTGTTGGCGGCCAGGTTTTTAAAATGGCTGCCCTTGATGACCTCCACGGAGAGCCGTCCCGTGGTGGCGTTGTACACCAGGCCCACCAGGATTTCGGGCGTGGCGCCCTGGCCGGCCGACTGGAAGGACGAGGCGCTTTCGCTGCACGACATCTCCGAGACGCTGACCTGGGACTCGCAGCCCTGCTGACAGACACACGGACGGACAGATGCGTAGATGGACAGATGTACCTAATTACTGATTTCAGCTCAAGGAGAGCATGACAATGATAGACATTTGTAAAAAAATAAAATAAAATCCATAAATAAAAAAGCCAAACTTGCCATTCTGCTCCCCTTGTTAATGTAAAAGGTCAAAGATCATGTTTTTCCTTGCAGATATTCCAGGAATGCCAAACTTGGAACTACACCCTTGTTACAACTGTACTATACATTTGAAAAACTGAAGGGGGAAAAAAATTTAACTGCTAACACAAAACGTACAACAGACCTTTCTGATGTGAGTTGAGTTTAAGCATATCTGTGAAGATGTGATGGTTTATGTTCTGTTTTGCCCGAAATGTTATTAATCTTAGTGAGTCTGAGCATGCTTTTGGGCCCGTTGTTTAAATATCTCAGAGGTTTGGGCATCAGCAAAGAGCTCGACCAGACAAGTGCCTACAACAAACTCTGAGTACTGACAGGGGTCCCTGTGGAAGGTCAAACGCACACATGCACAGAGTCGCGCACACACGCGCACACACACACACACACACACACACACACATACACACCAGCAAAGAGCTCGACCAGACAAGTGCCTACAACCGTACTGAATACTGACAGGGGTCCCTATGGTAGGTCAAACGCACACACGCACAGAGTCGCGCACACACGCGCACACACACACACACCAGCAAAGAGCTCGACCAGACAAGTGCCTACAACCGTACTGAATACTGACAGGGGTCCCTATGGTAGGTCAAACGCACACACGCACAGTCGCGCACACACGCACAGAGTCGCACACACGCGCGCACACACACACACACACACCAGCAAAGAGCTCGACCAGACAAGTGCCTACAACAAACTATGAATACTGACAGGGGTCCCTGTGGAAGGTCAAACGCACACACGCACAGAGTCGCACACACGCGCGCGCACACACACACACCAGCAAAGAGCTCGATCAGACAAGTGCCTACAACCGTACTGAATACTGACAGGGGTCCTTATGGTAGGTCAAACACACGCACGCACAGAGTCGCACACACACGCGCGCACACACACACACACCAGCAAAGAGCCCGACCAGACAAGTGCCTACAACCGTACTGAATACTGACGGGTCCATATGGTAGGCCTACATCCTGAATGGTGCCAGGATGTTGATATCAGGTATGTCACACTGACACATACACTATGTTCGTTGAATATGCATTCGCTAGTCTAGGAATGTTGCTAGCCAGGTTGGACACTATTGAGCTCGTATAAATAACACAAATTCACTTTCATATAGTAAGCCACTCTGGGTAAATCCAGTCTGCTAAATTAAATGTAATGCATTATCACCCAGTAGTTAAAGATCTCAAGATTCCTCGCCACCTCAATTACAAACCACACACAGACTATACATGTACACTCAGATCATACATACATGTACACTCAGAACTTACATTGACACAAGCGAGGCACACATACACACATCTGTGTGAAGCTACTTTACATTCATGCACAGACATGTAACTGTAACATGTAAATATTATGCAGATATTATCCACACATATGCAAAAACATGCACACAAACATCCCCAAACCCACATGTATGTGATCAACCCATCGCACAAGCACGCACACACAGACATGCACAGAAACATGCACGCACACATCCCCAAACCCACATACATGTGATCAACCCATCGCACAAGCACGCACACACAGATATGCACAAAAACATGCACGTGATTAACCCATCGCACAAGCACGCACACACAGACATGCACAAAAACATGCACGCACACATCCCCAAACCCACATACATGTGATCAACCCATCGCACAAGCACGCACACACAGATATGCACAAAAACATGCACGTGATTAACCCATCGCACAAGCACGCACACACAGACATGCACAAAAACATGCACGTGATTAACCCATCGCACAAGCACGCACACACAGACATGCACAAAAACATGCACGTGATTAACCCATCGCACAAGCACGCACACACAGACATGCACAAAAACATGCACTCAAACATCCCCACACCCACATACATGTGATCAACCCATCCCACAAGCACGCACACACAGACATGCACAGAAACATGCACGCACACACAAATGAACACACACACTACAGACAAATGCGCACACCACACACACACGCACACCAACACAGAAAAACAAGAACACACACACTCTCACACACAGACGCACACAAACACTCACACACACACGCAGATACACAGACACACAAACATTCACAAACAAACACACAAACACCCTCTCACAGACATACACACAAACACACTTACACACACACAAACACTCTCTCACACATGCACACAAAAACACACTCACAAACAGACACAGACATACAAACACTCACACACACACACACACACACACACACACACCCTAACTCACCGGTAGCGTGCAGCAGGGTTCTAACGTGACGGGCACAGACATCTTGCCCTGCAAGTTGAGCTTGGTGAGGTAGAAGATCTTTTCCCCCAGAACCCTCTCCTTCTTCATGCGCCTCACGCTGTAGAGGCGGAAACGCACGGCGTAGTTCCCGATCATCTCCGACTCGATGTGGCTGAACTTGAAGGTCTCGGTGAACACCGGGCACGGGCCCTTCTGGATGCCCGTCTTGGCCCGCTGCTTCTTGGTGGGCAGCAGCACCAGGTGCACCTGCCAGGAGATGTTGCCCGTACGCTTGAGCGCCGGTATGTCCGTCACCGCGGTGACAGTCACCATCAGCCGCTGCTCGTCCGAGTCGTAGTTGAACACCACGTCCAGAGTGCCGTACTTCGCCGCCGGCTCAGGCTCGTAGCCCTTGGGTAGCTGCCCCGCTGATCCACGGGCTGACATGTCCTGGGGGAGGCGTTGCAAGCTTGTGATTGGGGAGAACTCAGTAGGTAAAGGTACAGACGTAAGTGCGTGTGCCTGTGTGTGTGTGCATGAGTGTTTGTGTGCGTCTGTGCGTGTATGTGCGTGCGTGTACCTGTGTGTGTGTGCGTGCGTGTGCCTGTGTGTATGTGCGTGCATGTGCCTGTGTGTATGTGCGTGCGTGTGCCTGTGTGTATGTGCGTGCGTGTGCGTGTGTGTATGTGCGTGCGTGTGCCTGTGTGTACGTGTATTGGTTTGTGTGTGTGTGTGTGTGTGTGTGTGTGTTTAAGTAGTGGGAAGAAAGGAAGATTTGTTTGGTGGTGTTGCACTTTGTTAATGTCCTCATAAGTCTCTAGAAACGTCTCTTCAACAGCTTCCCAGTTCACTAATGAAGAACTTATCTTCCACTACCAAGCTCACAACAAACCTATCCATCACTGCTGATAGACCTGCTCAATTGACCACTTTTAAAATATCTATGTTTTTTACTTCGACCTGCTGCCTCCATAAAGCATCTGGTGGAAACGACTTCACTGTCAGAGGGAGATCATAAATAAAAAAATAAAAAAACAGATATTAAGATGCTCAGATAGGCTGTGGGTGAAAACGTACCACATAAATAAACTTTCCCTCCCTGGTTTCCATGGTGCCGTACCTCTGTGTTGTTGCTATGGTTTCCCCATTGTTGAGCGAGCTCAGCACGGCTACACGCCTCTCTTATTTTGTAGACAGTGTGTGATCTTCTCAGGAGGGCCTGCGTGAGGCAGCCTGCTCTCTATGCTCAGGAGCGCGTCTACGGATAACAGCCTCGCGCGGACGGCAAGCCGGACCTGCCGTCGCGTGTACCCCAAACCTGGCCGAACCGCGAGGCCACACTGCACGCCATGCGTCTTGCGTTTTCGTCGACTGTGCTTGGAATGTTCACAGCTTAATTTATTACATTTAATTTGATTTTATTTATTTGCTGGGGACAAACACAATAAAAAAACACTTTAGCCCATCTCTTATGGTAATGGAATATAGAGTACTGCAGTATACTGCTGCATTTATCTTGAGAGTGCCTGGATGTCAGCTTTAAAAGGCCCATCAGGGTTTGAGTTTCTTGTTGCTGCATCTTACCACAAAGGGAAGACGTTGAGTAAAATTACGGAAATATGATCCTAGTTTTTGGAAGCTAATTTAAGCTGTTTTAGCTCCCAACATCTGGCAACCTAGATATTATGTAGGACAGTGTCAAGTGTCAAGCATACAGTAAATTTCATCTGGCAAAAAAGACAAGACACATTTTCACCAAAAAAAAACATATGGGGAAACATACAGAGAGAGAGGGTGTGACTGGGGGCAGATACAGAGGGAGAGGGTGTGACTGGGGGCAGATACAGAGGGAGAGGGTGTGACTGGGGGCAGATACAGAGGGAGAGGGTGTGACTGGGGGCAGATACAGAGGGAGAGGGTGTGACTGGGGGCAGATACAGAGGGAGAGGGTGTGACTGGGGGCAGATACAGAGGGAGAGGGTGTGACTGGGGGCAGATACAGAGGGAGAGGGTGTGACTGGGAGCAGATACAGAGGGAGAGGGTGTGACTGGGGGCAGATACAGAGGGAGAGGGTGTGACTGGGGGCAGATACAGAGGGAGAGGGTGTGACTGGGAGCAGATACAGAGGGAGAGGGTGTGACTGGGGGCAGATACAGAGGGAGAGGGTGTGACTGGGGGCAGATACAGAGGGAGAGGGTGTGACTGGGGGCAGATACAGAGGGAGAGGGTGTGACTGGGGGCAGATACAGAGGGAGAGGGTGTGACTGGGAGCAGATACAGAGGGAGAGGGTGTGACTGGGGGCAGATACAGAGGGAGAGGGTGTGACTGGGGGCAGATAGAGGGAGAGGGTGTGACTGGGGGCAGATACAGAGGGAGAGGGTGTGACTGGGGGCAGATACAGGGGCAGATACAGAGGGAGAGGGTGTGACTGGGGGCAGATACAGAGGGAGAGGGTGTGACTGGGGGCAGATAGAGGGAGAAGGTGTGACTGGGGGCAGATACAGGGGCAGACAGAGAGGAAGACAGTATGACCGGGGGCAGTACACACACACACACACACACACACACACACACACACACACCTCTGGGCTGACCACGGCCGTGCTGTCGCTGGGCACGTCCTCCTCGTAGCCCTTGTTGAGGTAGCTCTCCTGCCCCGCGCTGGTCTCGCTGGGGCACTTCCCGTAGGAGTGGCGCGGGCTGTCGCTGCAGTGGGACATCTCACACTTGGCATCACCCATGTCTGAGGGGGTACAGGACATGCGCGGAGACCCGTCCTCGTCCTGATAGGGGGGCGGCTGGAGCTCGTCCAGAGGGGGGGTCCGCCTCAGCCTCTGGATGCAGTTCACTAAAAGTGGGGGGGTGGGGGTTCAAAGACGATATTAGCACAGTCAACATTACCAAATCATAGCCTGTATTTCTAAAGTGTCACAGAGCAGGATGGTATACTAGGAAGCAGGACTAGATGGGTAACTGCACTAAACCCCCCAAATCCGGAACATGGACTAAAGTAAAAAGAGCTGTTCCGGGTTTTACTCAGTGCAGATATCCAGCTAGCTCAGTAATCCTGCGTCGTAGTGTACCCCCCAGGAGTGCAGATCTAGGATCAGGTTTAGTCTGATCACGGTCTATCTTTATCCATGATGAGCCAACAGTGAAAACTGATCCTAGATCAGTACCTGTATATACAAAGGGTGACCCAAAAGAAAGACCAACATCCAATGGCATTTAAGTAAGTTAATTAGAATGGGATTCTGCTGTGGCTCTTGGGCAGGGAGTGTCCAATCTTATCCAAACAGGACAGACGTGAGTGCAGGTTTTTGTTTTAGCCTAGCACTATAACATCTGTGGCATATGGGCCGTTCTTTCCACATGAACCCGGTTGTTTCTGTACGGCCCAGATTCAATCTACATGTTCCCTCATCTTTGACTAACAAACACAAGCGGCCCTTTCTTTTCACATTCTGGCGAGTTAACGAACTTAACTACGGCAGTTAAGCCAAAAAATGTCTTGTGAAGAAAGAACAGCATACTTGCATTAAAACCGTGGGTCACATTTAAGGACGAATGTTGATTGAATCCAGGCCAGTGTGCACTAAAGGACATCTGTCTGTTTGCATTCAGGTATATAATGCACCAAGACCACACGCTTTATGAGACGCACATGCTGACTTGGGGGGCAAACGAAACGGAACAGTGCGTTTCTTCTAATGTGGCAGCGCGTCTTATATTTCATTTATACTATAAAGCATTCTGAGAGAAATGCAGTCGGCGTGCCGGGACTGCCTTGGCGTGTGAAACGTTTTAAAAAGGTGCTCGGCTTTAATTCCAATGCACAGCGCGTCCTAAATAAATCAGCAGCAAACGCCGTGTTGAAAAATTAAATGGGAGAATTATTAATCTTTTTTTTCTTATTCCTTCTCTCACCTTTCTGAATGATTCAGTTTGCCCTGGAGGCTTGCTAAAAACAGAGCCGCCGGCCTCGAATGTAGATTCCGTGTTAGCGCAGACATTTTGGAGGCTTGGCGGATATTCATGAGTAACAGTTCCCGTGGCGGACTTGAAGGGGAGTCGACAGAGCGTCTCTCCCTCGCGCAGCACCGCGGTTCGCGAGATGGCCTCCATTAGCGGCTGCGGCGCGCACTTTACGGTTCGCTACCCTCCTCCGGAGCGCTGGCTGAGCCCGCAGGAATCTCGCGCTGGCCGGGGAGAAGATCCGAGTCCAAGTGACCTCATCTCGACAGTCATCTGGCCTCCATTATGTGTCCAGTGGTATTCATTAGCCTGGTCTCTGGGAGTGCCTCAGTTGCTCCTTCTGCTACACCACAGAAAGAGGAGTCTTTCCAAAGCAGAGACAGCCAGTTTTAATCGATCATACCACTGTCCCACTTTCATGACATCATCAGCCACACAAGACTTCAGGGGGACTCTTTACAGTATGTCTTGCCAGAGGACCACCGCCTTTCTCTGTGCTACTGGCTTTCTGACTTTCTAAAACCAAAAAAAAAAAAAAAAAACCTTTACTCATCAAGCTGTTATCCAACAATAGAGAGAATTTCGCTGTGAGTGGGAATTTTTGAGCATTGCAAATGGATGCACTTTCCACAAAGTGGTGTGAGCGGGTATACAAGAGGCTTTGATATTTGAGTGAGTGGAATCCAGGGTTGGCCAATGAATAGAGCAGAGACAGCGGGGAGGAGAGTCCAATCCAGAGAGCAGCGGATTGTCTCACAGCGGGAGGCCTCTGCTCTGTAGTAACCAGCATTTTCCTGGCTGGGTCAGTCATGTCTTTGCCTTGGGTAGCATTGTAGCATAATGGTTAGAGAACTGGATGTAGGTTTAATGCCAAGAAAGTGTCATAATTCTAGTGTATTGTATTGCGAATTTGGTGTACAGTGCACTGTCACCAGAGAAGGGATGTGCCGTGTCTTTTCCGCTGGTCCCTATGGGTTGATAATACAGCCACTAGGCTGCAGTGGAGAACTGTTCAGCAAAACCCAGCCCGACAATCACACAACAAGACAGACCTCATAAGCCTTCCAGTGTAAATAATGTCTCGGTCATTCCTCACCCTAAAAATAAGAGCGAGCGACATATGAAACAACCATTTTATTTTATTTCGTTCTTTCTTTTTGGTGGTGTCACAGGCTGAATTTGAAATGGGGAGCAGGGAGAAAAAATCTGTTTAAAAAAAACTAAAACCGTTGGGTTTTATTATTCATGCCAAGGGCAAGTGCTGCAGCCTGCGCCTCTGAGTGCAGATCCTCTGTATTCAGCTCTGACTCCCTAATTGGGCACATGGCAGCCCCTCCATCCCCATTACCTAAATCCCCCCATGCCAGAGAGAGAGAGAGAGAGAGAAAGAGAGAGAGAGAGAGAGAGTGAGAGAGAGAGAGAGAGAGATTTTTCACACCCTGACGTCCATGGTTACGCTCTGTTTTAAACCTTCACTGGACGCTGGAAGAATAAGGGACAGATTATCGGCTCCTTGGGTCATTAAATGGATCATATTCAAGGGCTTTCTGTCCATTATTAGAGTCTGCCGCACTGGTATTTTAGCAAAAAATAAAAAAACAGGTTGAGCTGTCTGCTTATTTCAGTTGTGCAAAATCAATTTGTTGTTATAATTTTCAAGAATTGCAAAATTAACATTAGTTCAGGTTTTAATTTAATTTAGCCATGAGTACTAGGTTACATTTTACGGATCCTATTTTATTCAGGGGATCTGGGCGCAGATAACTTTAATGACGTCCAACAATAACGTCAATCTAAAAAGAGATAACATAATCATCATATTCATAATCATCATATTCTTACTTTATTTATGTGACCTCTAGTATTGCATTCCAACACACACACACTGCCTTTCAAAATGGTGCCGTACGGTACGGTGGGAGATTTAGTTTGAGCTAAACTAAATTTGTCTTAAGGTGCATACTCCCAAAGCCAAACAGGAGAACAAATGACTTTAGAGAGTGAGGAAGACGGGGTTGTGGCGGAGGGGGGGGGGTCTAGACGAGTCTTAGATCCCACTGACAACAAAGAGAATCAAACATTGCATGACTGATGAGGTGGAACCAGGCAACTTTTACCCGCTTCAAAAGCCCAGACTTGCAGGGAATGAGAGAAAAAAAAGAAAAGAAAGGAAAACACACAAACAGAATCTGAAGATAACGGCACTAAAGTCATCGGTCGTAAAAAAAAAATAAAAAAAAATAAAAGGAGGAATTTAAAAAGAACCAAGGCTAAACAAGAACGACGCTGGCCCATGAGGTCTACAGAAATGGCTCCGGAGCTCAGAGACTTTACCATGGTGTTTGTCTCTGCGTTCTGCTGGTGGTGTATTATAAGGGGTAGAAAATGGAGCCTGTGACCTAAAGGTTGCAGGTTTGACTCCCAGGTGGGACACAGCCATTGTGCCCTTGACCAAGCTACTTAAAGGATAGGTTCACCTTTTCAACCCAGGCCCTACTGAAATATTGTTTCCTATCATTTACAATCGTCATTTTCAAATCTCCTTTTCAAAAATGGGAAACTCTATATTTGTGTTATGCACGATTATAAATGATGGGGACCAACATTTCACTCGGGCCTGGGTTGAAAAAAGTGAACCTATCCTTTAAGCTGAACTACTTCAGTACATATCCAGCTGTGTAAATTGATATTATGTAAAAATGCAAAAGCTGTGTAAGTTTCTCTGGAATAGTGTCTGCTACATGCCTGTAATGTGATGTGGTCCACAAGAGTGATTGTGTATAATACAGACACCCAGGTGCACCACCACTCAAGCCTGGACACGGCAGCCAAGGGAGGCAGCCAGAGCCAAAATGGCTGCCTGCCCTTTGACTGCGCCTCACACACAGAGACACAGTCAGGGCAACATGGCCGCCTCTCAGAGACACAGTCAGGGCAACATGGCCGCCTCTCAGAGACACAGTCAGGGCAACATGGCCACCTCTCAGAGACACAGTCAGGGCAATATGGCCGCCTGTCAGAGACACAGTCAGGGCAACATGGCCACCTCTCAGAGACACAGTCAGGGCAACATGGCCGCCTGTCAGAGACACAGTCAGGGCAACATGGCCGCCTGTCAGAGACACAGTCAGGGCAACACTGCCGCCTGTCAGAGACACAGTCAGGGCAATATGGCCGCCTCTCAGAGACACAGTCAGGGCAATATGGCCGCCTCTCAGAGACACAGTCAGGGCAATATGGCCGCCTCTCAGAGACACAGTCAGGGCAACATGGCCGCCTCTCAGAGACACAGTCAGGGCAACATGGCCGCCTCTCAGAGACACAGTCAGGGCAATATGGCCGCCTCTCAGAGACACAGTCAGGGCAACATGGCCACCTCTCAGAGACACAGTCAGGGCAACATGGCCACCTCTCAGAGACACGGTCAGGGCAACATGGCCACCTCTCAGAGACACAGTCAGGGCAATATGGCCGCCTCTCAGAGATACAGTCAGGGCAACATGGCCGCCTCTCAGAGACACGGTCAGGGCAACATGGCCGCCTCTCAAAGACACGATCAGGGCAACATGGCCGCCTCTCAGAGACACAGTCAGGGCAACATGGCCGCCTGTCAGAGACACAGTCAGGGCAACACTGCCGCCTCTCAGAGACACAGTCAGGGCAATATGGCCGCTTCTCAGAGACACAGTCAGGGCAACATGGCCGCCTGTCAGAGACACAGTCAGGGCAACATGGCCGCCTGTCAGAGACACAGTCAGGGCAACACTGCCGCCTCTCAGAGACACAGTCAGGGCAACATGGCCGCCTGTCAGAGACACAATCAGGGCAACATGGCCGCCTCTCAAAGACACAGTCAGGGGAACACTGCCGCCCCCACCCTCTAACTGCCGCCTCACAGGGCTGGGATTTTGGCGGTCACGCGGGGCCCCGGGGCTGGCTGCCTAGGCGATAGCTCTCCAGGGCTCTCGCTGGCGGGAGGACACCGCAGGATCGCGGGTGGGTGGGGGTAGAGGGAGGAATTTAGCGGCTCTCACGATTCCCAGTAATGAGGAACACATCCGTAGTGTCTGTACTGGATCCACGCACGATATGACCTTACCCTCTCTTTGCGAGCCAAAATCAGACGTTCTTTTATCAAAACCATACTGAGACATTAAACACATACTGAAGACTGTAACCGCAATACTCAGGGCACAACATTGTCTGTCCACGTAAGATTTAGATACGAGGAACAGAATTTTGCATTGTGTCTCATGTAGTTATTTAGAATACAAAAAATATATATTATAGTATTACCATAATGATCACATACACATGATGGAACCATAATTGTACAATTCTCCTGAATTGAACACTTGATGCAGTGGGGATTGAAAAGACTAAGGGAGCCCCCTAGTGGTTGAACAGGAGAAGCACACCGTGCCAAAAAAACTCAAATCCAAATCCAAATTTGGGAACAAAATTGGGAGGTTTCATTCAAAGTCGCACGTACGCATTCTAATGGAATCAGAGAATTGGGCAATGCCCCATCTATATTTTGTATGTTGTTCTTGATTAAGCTTTTATGGGCACTCCCTGAGGGGCGGCCAGAGGTTTAGCGCTTATCATTGCTATTTTAATACATTAGCTTGTAGCTGCTTAAATAACACCACGTATTTTTTAAGAAGCTTTATTCAAGAATAGTCTAGCATACTGAACGTTCTGCTGTTTTTGGATTTTTCCTTACCCAACTACAGTAAATAATATGACATCATATCCATGAGCATTCCTGATATTTTATTTATTTAGGCATTTTGTTACTTTAGGCTCAGGGGTGTCCACTCTTATCCGAAAAGGGCCAAACTTGCTGCAGATTCTTGTTTTAGCCCAGCACTATGACACCTGATTTAACCAACTAATTAATCATGGTCTTCAATCAAGACCTTGATAAGAAGAATCACATCTTATTGCTGAACTAAATCAAAAACCTGCACCCACAACAAAATGGTTTGATATCCCTGCTTTAGGTAATAAAAGTGTTCCATGTGGAACTCAAACATGGTAGTACCCCTTTTCTACCCATAGGCGGCACTGCTGGCCATATTTTTTTAGAGCCCCAGCAGGGACCAAGCAGCTTCCAAACCCCTGACTTTCTCTTCCGACTACATACCTACCGCTACAATGCAGCATGCGCTTTACTGAACAAATCATTTAAAATGCACTTCTTATACGCTACTAATTTTACAGTATGGTTGCCATGTTTATAGAGCCACTGGCGCATGATGTTAATTGCATCTGTATTGTGAGGAGGTGATTATGAGACCACAAGCAAATATATATTTATTCCCCAAAAAAAAAAAACACTGAACTGCCCTCTAGACCTAGTGCGGCAGGATTTAGACTTATCGACTAAAAGTCTGGTGAAAATAGTGCTTTGAGGAACGAACCCGCACACTTTTCAGGACGCGCCTCCATTTTTCTAACCAATCACATGAGCTCACTGCAGGTTGTCCTAAGGTTAAGGTGGTGATTATAACATCGACCATGAGACACAGGGACGTGACTGAAGAGCTAGAGGAGGCGTGCCTCAAATACGGCCCACTTCCACAAAGCCCGCCCCTCTGAGAATCTGACCCAATGCCTAAGCTGCACATCCCAGGCATGGCCAATCACTGCTCAGCTAGTGACCTCCTCAGACGGTAAGGTCAGAGAGAGATCTGTGTCTGGGTTTCCAAGGCAACCTCATTTGTACCACTGGTGGTGAACGCCTACACGGTAAGATTTCTGTTAATTTAACTCTTAACATGAGTTTACACGAGTCCAGCAGGGGATCAAATTCACTCTGTCGGAGTAAAATGAACGTTGATTAAACACTGCACACTGAGGGGGACTCTTACCTCCCTCCGTAGAGACCTCGCTGCTGTAGCCATCGTACTCGGCCGACAGGGGGCTGTACTTCTGCCTGGTCTCCCAGCCGTAACCCCTCTGGGGCTGGGGGTCTGCCGCCCTCAGGCCCTGGGACCGGGTCACCGCCTCCTGGTACTTCCCCATCACCTCGTCCTCGCTGTCCGAGGAGGAGCCCCGGAGATCCCCGTCCGGGTAGCTCTTATCTGGGGGAGGGCGGGCGCAGGAGAGGGGCGGGATTAAAGCTGGGCTACACCTGCTGCTCATAACTGTCACCTGCTGACCATACCCTATTCACCTGTGATCATACTATTCACCTGTGATCATACTATTCACCTGCTGACCACACCCTATTCACCTGTGATCATACTATTCACCTGCTGGCCATACCCTATTCACCTGTGATCATACTATTCACCTGCTGACCATACCCTATTCACCTGTGATCATACTATTCACCTGCTAACCACACCCTATTCACCTGTGATCATACTATTCACCTGCTGACCATACCCTATTCACCTGTGATCATACTATTCACCTGCTGACCATACCCTATTCACCTGTGATCATACTATTCACCTGTGATCATACTATTCACCTGCTGGCCATACCCTATTCACCTGTGATCATACTATTCACCTGCTGGCCATACCCTATTCACCTGTGATCATACTATTCACCTGCTGGCCATACCCTATTCACCTGTGATCATACTATTCCCCTGCTGGCCATACCCTATTCACCTGTGATCACACCTATTATTCGTAGTATTCACCCTCTGCTCAACCCTTCACCTGCTGTTCATACCATTTACCCACTGTCCACCCCCACACCTGCTGTTCCTACTACAGTATTTAGACCTGCGCCTACTGTTCCTACTACAGTATTTAGACCTGCGCCTACTGTTCCTACTACAGTATTTAGACCTGGACCTGCTGTTCCTACTACAGTATTTAGACCTGGACCTGCTGTTCCTACTACAGTATTTAGACCTGCGCCTACTGTTCCTACTACAGTATTTAGACCTGCGCCTACTGTTCCTACTACAGTATTTAGACCTGCGCCTACTGTTCCTACTACAGTATTTAGACCGGCGCCTACTGTTCCTACTACAGTATTTAGACCTGCGCCTACTGTTCCTACTACAGTATTTAGACCTGCGCCTACTGTTCCTACTACAGTATTTAGACCTGCGCCTACTGTTCCTACTACAGTATTTAGACCGGCGCCTACTGTTCCTACTACAGTATTTAGACCTGCGCCTACTGTTCCTACTACAGTATTTAGACCTGGACCTACTGTTCCTACTACAGTATTTAGACCTGGACCTGCTGTTCCTACTACAGTATTTAGACCTGCGCCTACTGTTCCTACTACAGTATTTAGACCTGGACCTGCTGTTCCTACTACAGTATTTAGACCTGCGCCTACTGTTCCTACTACAGTATTTAGACCTGCGCCTACTGTTCCTACTACAGTATTTAGACCTGCGCCTACTGTTCCTACTACAGTATTTAGACCTGGACCTGCTGTTCCTACTACAGTATTTAGACCTGCGCCTACTGTTCCTACTACAGTATTTAGACCTGCGCCTACTGTTCCTACTACAGTATTTAGACCTGCGCCTACTGTTCCTACTACAGTATTTAGACCTGCGCCTACTGTTCCTACTACAGTATTTAGACCGGCGCCTACTGTTCCTACTACAGTATTTAGACCTGCGCCTACTGTTCCTACTACAGTATTTAGACCTGGACCTACTGTTCCTACTACAGTATTTAGACCTGGACCTGCTGTTCCTACTACAGTATTTAGACCTGCGCCTACTGTTCCTACTACAGTATTTAGACCTGGACCTGCTGTTCCTACTACAGTATTTAGACCTGCGCCTACTGTTCCTACTACAGTATTTAGACCTGCGCCTACTGTTCCTACTACAGTATTTAGACCTGCGCCTACTGTTCCTACTACAGTATTTAGACCTGGACCTGCTGTTCCTACTACAGTATTTAGACCTGCGCCTACTGTTCCTACTACAGTATTTAGACCTGCGCCTACTGTTCCTACTACCTCCCAACTAACACCTCAGCTGCTGTAACCATAATTAACCTGCTATCCCCACGGCTATATTCAGACATATCACCTGCTGTGCCTACACCTTACCTGGAACTCCAGAATCCCAACAATAAAGGGATTATACCCTTACATTGAGCCACCAGTCAGTCCTTTGACAGAAAATAAACACACAAGACTTGTGAAGGCGAACCAGATCAGCTGTAAATACCAGGAACAATTATTAACATGAAACTAAGCGGACAGAAGAGTCTCAAAGACCATTTACAAATCCAATATTAGAACTGTCAAATTGAGCAGAATCTGTGGCCTGCAGGTCAAAAAACAATCGGTGAGACATAAAACAGAAAGACTGAAAAAGGAAACAAGAAAAACTAAAAAGAAAAGTAAAAAAAAAATGGGGATAAAAATGTGCAACGCTCTGCATATTGCAGTTACAATTTCCCTCCACCAGGGGGCAGCAGAGCTACTGTATGGAACTGAACTCTTGCTCGTAGTGGAGAGGCGTGGGCTGAGCAGTGTTGAGCTTCCGTCAACAGGGAGAGCTGAACTCGGGAGAGAAATCACTCAACGCTGCGAGACAAACACCTCCCCTTCAGTTACAGCTCTGTCTCTCACAAAAAACAGGGAGAAGGCTCATCTTGTGTCGATGTCAAAGAATAAGGGTGTATGTTTGGTGCATTTCCAGCATTACAGGAGGCAGGGCTCAGTCAGGGAAGGGGAAGATGTTTGGCCCTGATGGACAGACACACGGACAGGCTCAGCCTTCTTAACCCTTTGTAGAATAGGATTTTCGGAATGTTTTTTTCAATATTCTAAGTCAATATTCTAGAATTCCACTGTTTTCGATTAGTAGGGATTGTTACATCGTTAGTAATGATTGTTACATCAGCATGAGAATGTTCAGTTAAGAACATTGTAATCACATATTTGTGATCTTACACTTTAAAGAGTTACTGGGCTGAAGGTACTGTCTGCTTAGAATGCCTGGATAGATTATTAATATTCAGAATGTGTTGCATTAATGAGGCTGTCTCACAGTACAGCTCCTCAGTGCATTTGTACATCACTGTGTTGGTCGAGCTTGAGAGAGTGATTAGAGTCTTCCCACACATTCTGAGAGAGAGGAAAAGAGAGAGAGAGCGATAGATGGAGAGATGGATTGATTAAGGCTCTCTGTGTTATTCTCATCTGATACATCATGATTAATAAAGAATAAATTAAAGGATAAAAAATAAACTAAAAGCCAAGATAATTGTGATTTCACACAAAGATCGTCCAGACCATTACATAAAATTCATTTTCTAAAAAGTTCCAGGAGAATTCAATGCTTTTTTCCTTACTAACGGGCAGGTAGGCTACATGTTAGAGAAATAGGTATTTACTGTGTTGATTGTAACATCTACCAACATACTAACAGAGAAGAGAAGTCCCAAATACAAATGTTTGCGAAATTTAAATATTGGCAAATATACGAGTTGCTAGTTTACATAACATGTTGATTACAGTCTGAGGATCGCTCATATAACTACCAAATGATCATAGCTATAAATATCCAGAAGCACGTGCAACAAATTTGAGAAGATGGTAATTGTGCAAGTTATACACCTGTCTATGTGAGATATACTGTTGCAGATTTTGAGTGATTTGAGCTGCCGAAATCCACTGGCCTTACAGATGCATTAGGATAATTAATGCCTTCAGTCTCCTTTAATCCTGTCTCTGCACAGCTACCTCGTCATCATCCTGAAACTTAACCTGACGTCTTAATCTCCTGCGTGGGTAGAGCTTTGCAGTTCATTGCCAGAAAGCAGAGAAGAAAAGGCGTTTTATTCTCCCTTGGCATTCATTAGCAGGGCGAGAATGGAAACCGTCGCTGCTCCTCACATGCACGGTAGCCTCACTCGTCCCCAACTTGCTCATTTCTCTAAACAGCTTGAAAGCAGCACTGTCAACTTTGAAGAGTAGGTTTTTTGGGAACATTTATTTATTTTCAAAATTCTAAGTCGGCATTCTAGAACTCCATTGCCAGTAGTGATTGTGACATCAGCATTAGAATGTTCAGTTGAGAACATTCTAATGACATGTGATCTTACACACAGCAACAGTGTGTCACTGTTGGTGTAACTTTAACACCATAGGGTGTACATTTAACACCATAGAATGTTTATATGAGACCACAGTCTCAAATGTACACCGAGATTTTTGCTCTGCACCTTAAAGGGTTATAATTCTAAATGTGGTTCATAAAATGTATGGGGGGGGGGGTGTATTCACTAAAGAATTACTGTTAATTGAAGTATAAAATAGGCTTTATCGCACACACAAACTGTCTGGGCCGATTGAAAACATACACTTCAACTGAAATAAATATAATACTTCACATCATAATGTGAACAATCCATTTAATTCTCAAAGTCCATCCTGTTTATCTTCCGTTCTTTTGCAGTTTCATGTGTTGGTGTCTGGGGAGAACAAAAGGGCTTCAGGTGCTGTAGGTCACAGATCTGTGTCTCAGTCCAGCTCAAGCTGCTCATCTCTGCGTTTCTCTCAAAGGTGCACTTCAAACATGCGGAGAGTCTTTCAGGAAGGACAGGGAGAGAAGAACAGGTGTGTCAGGCCAGAGCTCCAGAAGTGAATTTCATGCACGGAGGAGGAAGAGGAAGAAGAGGGCGGTGGGCAGAGAGCAGCGGAAGAGAGAGGGGGAAGCGATTTCAGAACAGCCGAAAAAGAGGCGGGGCCCCAGAACGCCGTCTCACCTTTCCCAGAATTCCACCTGTTCCTCTCTTTCCTGGTCGGGTCAGCTGGTGCCCTGGAGTCGAGTTTGGAAGACGCCCTCTTCTCGTTGGTCGAACTCCTCCCCCCCTTCTTCCCCAATCTCAGATCAGCAGGAGGGGAAGTTTGGGCTATGCCCCCCGCGTCAGGGGTTGCGGGTTTCTTTCTCTCCCTGGTGCTGGCCCTCCCGTTTTCCACCCCCATGTTCCGGCTTTCCCGCCCCCGGCGCCTGCTTGGCGCGTCATGGTCTCCCCCGGTGAGCCCCTCACAGGCGTCTCCAGCCCCGCCCTCCCCCACCCTCCCGCGGCCCACCTCCGCAGTCTGGGAGATATCGCTGCAGGTGGAGAAGGTCTCCGTGGAGAGGGCGGAGCCCGTGCTGTAGTCCGTGGTGTCGGCCTCGGGGTCCTGTGAGCCCCGCCTCTTCAGCCTCATCTCCCTCAGGAGGACCGCCTCTTTCTCCGCCTCCCGCACCGCCCTTTCGGCCGCCTCTGCCTTCTGAGCGCTCTTCGTCCTCTCCTCTTCCTCCGCCTGCACCTTCTGCATGATGGTGTTCACCTGCTCGGCCAGCTGGTCGCTGACCGCATAGGTGACATCGCCGACTGCAAAGGCCAGGTCGTCCACCGCGTCGGTGACCGAGTTCAGCAGTGAAGAGACGGACGGAAGGCTCTGCTGGAAGCTTCTGAAGAACGCCATGCCGACAGGCCACTCCCTCCCGTCTCATAACAGCCCCGCCCCCTCCTCGGCTCTGCTAGACCCTCGTCCTCCCGTCTTTCACCAGGGATTTATTTAATTTTGGCCGGTGTCTGATTAAGGTCCTCCGTGGGTCTGGGGTTCTAGCAGTCAGCTGCTGTTGACACACAGACAGGGGTGTCTGGGGGGTGTGTGTGTGGGGGTGGGGGGGTGATGTACAGCGAATGAGAACGAGCAAGAGCAACAGCATCCGTTCGTCCCCAAAAAAATAAAAAAAAGCCCATAAGCTTGCAGAAAATTGATGCCCACACAGAAATCTAATATAATTATACAATAATTACATTTTATTTGTTCTCCTCCATCACCGTTATGGAAGAATAACTGCTGAGCTCTTCATGATAACAAAGGAGAGGAGCTTTCCAATTTGTACAGACATTTTGTGTCCTGCATTATCACTGCCTGGCGTTTTAAAAGGAAAATGTGCTTCATTTTCGTCCAGTTTTAATTTTGTTCTATTTGCATTTATGTTCAGCCATAAACATTCCTCACAGGGCTCAGGATGGGGCCTGTAATTCTATTTTCATAACGCCGTCTCCTCTGAACAGGATGTTCCTGCACTGTAGCCAGACTGAGGTGCAGCAGTAATTAGCCTAACAGAGGCCCAACGTAACGTACAAAGATATTCACACTGAGTCGATAAAACCAAACCAAGTGGCTTTAAAAAGGACGAGCAGGGGGGGGAGTCTTGGTGGCAAAGCCTGTTAAGAGCACCAACATCGCAGCTCATTGTGAACCACGATGTCGGCCGTTTCGAATCCGGCCGTGCGACCTTTGTCACGTCTCTCCCTCTCTCTCGCTCCCATTCTTCCTGTTTCTCTACACTGTGCTGATCTGTGTTGCATGTCTCTCTCTCTCTCTCTCTCTCTCTCTCTCTCTCTCTTTCTCTCTCTGTCTCTCTACACTGTGCTGATCTGTGTCACATGTCTCTCCCTCCCTCTCTACACTGGACTCTCCAATAAATCTGAAAAGCCCTAAAGATATCATTTACAAAAAGAGCCAGCAAAGTGAAACAGGGACATTGCCAGGCAGGGTTGTGGTGGTAGGCAAGTTTGCGTATCATCCGTTACTTGCACATAACCATTTTCTGCGTGGAAAAAAATGCTTTACTTTGTCCTATAGGCCTAAATAGCAAGAGTGTTCAGTGAGGTGTGAGAGGTACTTTTGTCTTGTTTTAGGGGTTAGTATCCCTCCTACTTTTCATTCTGAATAATGGCAGGCATGTGGTCCACCGCTTGCCAAAAGACACAACAGATGGTAAAAACGGTGTGTGTGTGTGTGTGTGTGTGTGTGTGTGTGAGAGAGAGAGAATAGTGTGCAGAGCCACTGTGTTCAGGTCAGCACACAGAGAGGAGAGGAGTATTACTCTACGATTTTGGGGGGCAGTTGGCAGAAAGTGGGAACGGGGGGCGTGGCCGGCCGTGACACCTCAGCCTTACCCAAACGTTAAGCCCGGATCGCTTTGCATTCCCAACGATGAAACCAGGCGTCCACTTCACACTTCAAATAAAAACTTTCTTTTTCACATTTTACACTTTTTCAATCAAGTGTTTCCTCTAGCAGCCACTTGGGCCAGTAATGTGGCTGGTAACATGTTG
>CM040406.1:50454991-50607491 GCA_022702515.1 Ilyophis sp. 1 JC-2022
TCACCTAAAATCCATGCTCTAATCTTACCCGAAGATCCCGTTCTGCTCTTTATCTAAACGCTTGTCCGAGTAGGAAGATGAACTGAACTCCATTGCAAGGAAACACAATGTAATTACAGGACGACTCCTTACAGTGAGTACAGAGAGGCTGAATGATGGTATTAATCCAGTGCAAACAGAGCCCAATGATCGCTCCGGCCATTTCAAAGCTGGTAATGAACGAAAGAGCATTTCCCTGTGGGCCCTCTGAGCATCGCAGAGTGATTGAGTCACAGTCGCTGTATACAGGGGATTCTTCTTTCCGCAGAGTGATTGAGTCACAGTCGCTGTATACAGGGGATTCTTCTTTCCGCAGAAGGTGCCGGTGCACAGGTTACCCCCCCGAGGGGTAATTTAACGTGGTTCGGCTGTGCGCCGCGCGTATCCGTCAGCATTGGAGGCTTAACCTGTTGACTCTGGGACATTCAATCAGGCTTGCTTTCCCTTGTCCTCCACTCGAGCGATTTGTCGAACACAGCCAGGGCCTGATTGATTACTGCCAATGGAAGAATGGCTTCTAGCGCGTAGGCTACGTCTCCAGAGAGGGCTCAACGCGTGGCCTGCTTGACTTGGCGGAGAGAGAGAGGGGTTGAGTTTGCTGGTCCGTGCAGATGTGACACACGTGTGTTGTGATCCGGGGGGGAGCTGCATGCCAGCAATGCATCGGTGCATTTAAAGAAATATTTTGCCAGGCATAAACTACTCAAATAAAGGCTGAATATCAACATGAATCTAAACAAAACAGTGCATGTCAATAGAAGATTATGGTCAGTTGCAGAGAGGAAATCTCATAAGACAAAAGATCTGATCGGAGGGGGAAACAAACAAACAAAAAATAAAGCCAATCTCTCAGCGGAGTTGATTCTGTTACCGTAGCAACATGGAAGTGGTTACAAGCTGTTGGCAGGGAGCCCTGTCAGATGACACGACTGCCTTTCATCAAAAAATGTGTCTGGGGCTCCTCTCTGCGACAAACGTCAACGGCTTCCTCCCGACATCCCAATCATTACTGTGGCAGAGAATCCAATACAAAGAGCAGCCTGTTAGAAGTGGGGAGCGCTGGGATAATCTGTTAGAAGTGGGGAGCGCTGGGATAATCTGTTAGAAGTGGGGAGCGCTGGGATAATCTGTTAGAAGTGGGGAGCGCTGGGATAATCTGTTAGAAGTGGGGAGCGCTGGGATAATCTGTTAGGAGTGGGGAGCGCTGGGATAATCTGTTAGAAGTGGGGAGCGCTGGGATAATCTGTTAGGAGTGGGGAGCGCTGGGATAATCTGTTAGGAATGGGGAGCGCTGGGATAATCTGTTAGAAGTGGGGAGCGCTGGGATAATCTGTTAGAAGTGGGGAGCGCTGGGATAATCTGTTAGGAGTGGGGAGCGCTGGGATAATCTGTTAGAAGTGGGGAGCGCTGGGATAATCTGTTAGGAGTGGGGAGCGCTGGGATAATCTGTTAGAAGTGGGGAGCGCTGGGATAATCTGTTAGAAGTGGGGAGCGCTGGGATAATCTGTTAGAAGTGGGGAGCGCTGGGATAATCTGTTAGAAGTGGGGAGCGCTGGGATAATCTGTTAGAAGTGGGGAGCGCTGGGATAATCTGTTAGGAGTGGGGAGCGCTGGGATAATCTGTTAGAAGTGGGGAGCGCTGGGATAATCTGTTAGGAATGGGGAGCGCTGGGATAATCTGTTAGGAATGGGGAGCGCTGGGATAATCTGTTAGGAGTGGGGAGCGCTGGGATAATCTGTTAGGAATGGGGAGCGCTGGGATAATCTGTTAGAAGTGGGGAGCGCTGGGATAATCTGTTTGGAATGGGGAGCGCTGGGATAATCTGTTAGAAGTGGGGAGCGCTGGGATAATCTGTTAGGATTGGGGAGCGCTGGGATAATCTGTTAGGAGTGGGGAGTGCTGGGATAATCTGCTAGGAATGGGGAGCGCTGGGATAATCTGTTAGGAGTGGGGAGCGCTGGGATAATCTGTTAGGAATGGGGAGCGCTGGGATAATCTGTTAGAAGTGGGGAGCGCTGGGATAATCTGTTAGGAATGGGGAGCGCTGGGATAATCTGTTAGGAGTGGGGAGCGCTGGGATAATCTGTTAGAAGTGGGGAGCGCTGGGATAATCTGTTAGAAGTGGGGAGCGCTGGGATAATCTGTTAGGAGTGGGGAGCGCTGGGATAATCTGTTAGGAGTGGGGAGCACTGGGATAATCTGCTAGGAGTGGGGAGCGCTGGGATAATCTGTTAGGAATGGGGAGCGCTGGGATAATCTGTTAGAAGTGGGGAGCGCTGGGATAATCTGTTAGGAATGGGGAGCGCTGGGATAATCTGTTAGAAGTGGGGAGCGCTGGGATAATCTGTTAGAAGTGGGGAGCGCTGGGATAATCTGTTAGGAGTGGGGAGCGCTGGGATAATCTGTTAGGAGTGGGGAGCGCTGGGATAATCTGTTAGGAGTGGGGAGCGCTGGGATAATCTGTTAGGAGTGGGGAGCGCTGGGATAATCTGTTAGGAGTGGGGAGCGCTGGGATAATCTGTTAGGAGTGGGGAGCGCTGGGATAATCTGTTAGGAGTGGGAGCGCTGGGATAATCTGTTAGGAGTGGGGAGCGCTGGGATAATCTGTTAGGAGTGGGGAGCGCTGGGATAATCTGTTAGGAGTGGGGAGCGCTGGGATAATCTGTTAGGAGTGGGGAGCGCTGGGATAATCTGTTAGGAATGGGGAGAGCTGGGATAATCTGTTAGAAGTGGGGAGCGCTGGGATAATCTGTTAGGAGTGGGGAGCGCTGGGATAATCTGCTAGGAATGGGGAGCGCTGGGATAATCTGCTAGGAATGGGGAGCGCTGGGATAATCTGTTAGGAGTGGGGAGCGCTGGGATAATCTGTTAGGAATGGGGAGCGCTGGGATAATCTGTTAGAAGTGGGGAGCGCTGGGATAATCTGTTAGGAATGGGGAGCGCTGGGATAATCTGTTAGGAATGGGGAGCGCTGGGATAATCTGTTAGGAGTGGGGAGCGCTGGGATAATCTGTTAGAAGTGGGGAGCGCTGGGATAATCTGTTAGGAGTGGGGAGCGCTGGGATAATCTGCTAGGAGTGGGGAGCGCTGGGATAATCTGTTAGGAATGGGGAGCGCTGGGATAATCTGTTAGAAGTGGGGAGCGCTGGGATAATCTGTTAGGAGTGGGGAGCGCTGGGATAATCTGTTAGGAATGGGGAGCGCTGGGATAATCTGTTAGGAGTGGGGAGCGCTGGGATAATCTGTTAGGAGTGGGGAGCGCTGGGATAATCTGTTAGGAGTGGGGAGCGCTGGGATAATCTGTTAGGAGTGGGGAGCGCTGGGATAATCTGCTAGGAGTGGGGAGCGCTGGGATAATCTGTTAGGAGTGGGGAGCGCTGGGATAATCTGTTAGGAGTGGGGAGCGCTGGGATAATCTGTTAGGAGTGGGGAGCGCTGGGATAATCTGTTAGGAGTGGGGAGCGCTGGGATAATCTGTTAGGAATGGGGAGCGCTGGGATAATCTGTTAGGAGTGGGGAGCGCTGGGATAATCTGTTAGGAGTGGGGAGCGCTGGGATAATCTGTTAGGAATGGGGAGCGCTGGGATAATCTGTTAGAAGTGGGGAGCGCTGGGATAATCTGTTAGAAGTGGGGAGCGCTGGGATAATCTGTTAGGAATGGGGAGCGCTGGGATAATCTGTTAGGAGTGGGGAGCGCTGGGATAATCTGTTAGGAGTGGGGAGCGCTGGGATAATCTGTTAGGAGTGGGGAGCGCTGGGATAATCTGTTAGAAGTGGGGAGCGCTGGGATAATCTGTTAGGAGTGGGGAGCGCTGGGATAATCTGTTAGGAGTGGGGAGCGCTGGGATAATCTGTTAGGAGTGGGGAGCGCTGGGATAATCTGTTAGGAATGGGGAGAGCTGGGATAATCTGTTAGGAGTGGGGAGCGCTGGGATAATCTGTTAGGAGTGGGGAGCGCTGGGATAATCTGTTAGAAGTGGGGAGCGCTGGGATAATCTGTTAGGAATGGGGAGAGCTGGGATAATCTGTTAGGAATGGGGAGCGCTGGGATAATCTGTTAGGAATGGGGAGAGCTGGGATAATCTGTTAGGAATGGGGAGCGCTGGGATAATCTGTTAGGAGTGGGGAGCACTGGGATAATCTGTTAGGAGTGGGGAGCGCTGGGATAATCTGTTAGGAATGGGGAGCTCTGGGATAATCTGTTAGGAATGGGGAGCGCTGGGATAATCTGTTAGGAGTGGGGAGCACTGGGATAATCTGCTAGGAGTGGGGAGAGCTGGGATAATCTGTTAGGAATGGGGAGAGCTGGGATAATCTGTTAGAAGTGGGGAGCGCTGGGATAATCTGTTAGGAATGGGGAGCGCTGGGATAATCTGTTAGGAGTGGGGAGCGCTGGGATAATCTGTTAGAAGTGGGGAGCGCTGGGATAATCTGTTAGAAGTGGGGAGCGCTGGGATAATCTGTTAGAAGTGGGGAGCGCTGGGATAATCTGTTAGGAGTGGGGAGCGCTGGGATAATCTGTTAGGAGTGGGGAGCGCTGGGATAATCTGTTAGAAGTGGGGAGCGCTGGGATAATCTGTTAGGAGTGGGGAGCGCTGGGATAATCTGTTAGGAGTGGGGAGCGCTGGGATAATCTGTTAGAAGTGGGGAGCGCTGGGATAATCTGTTAGGAGTGGGGAGCGCTGGGATAATCTGTTAGGAATGGGGAGCACTGGGATAATCTGTTAGGAGTGGGGAGCGCTGGGATAATCTGTTAGGAGTGGGGAGCGCTGGGATAATCTGTTAGGAGTGGGGAGCGCTGGGATAATCTGTTAGAAGTGGGGAGCGCTGGGATAATCTGTTAGGAGTGGGGAGCGCTGGGATAATCTGTTAGGAGTGGGGAGCGCTGGGATAATCTGTTAGGAGTGGGGAGCGCTGGGATAATCTGTTAGGAGTGGGGAGCGCTGGGATAATCTGTTAGGAGTCGGGAGCGCTGGGATAATCTGTTAGGAGTGGGGAGCGCTGGGATAATCTGTTAGGAGTGGGGAGCGCTGGGATAATCTGTTAGGAAGTGGGGAGCGCTGGGATAATCTGTTAGGAGTGGGGAGCGCTGGGATAATCTGTTAGGAGTGGGGAGCGCTGGGATAATCTGTTAGAAGTGGGGAGCGCTGGGATAATCTGTTAGGAATGGGGAGCGCTGGGATAATCTGTTAGGAGTGGGGAGCGCTGGGATAATCTGTTAGGAGTGGGGAGCGCTGGGATAATCTGTTAGGAGTGGGGAGCGCTGGGATAATCTGTTAGGAAGTGGGGAGCGCTGGGATAATCTGTTAGGAGTGGGGAGCGCTGGGATAATCTGTTAGGAGTGGGGAGCGCTGGGATAATCTGTTAGGAGTGGGGAGCGCTGGGATAATCTGTTAGGAATGGGGAGAGCTGGGATAATCTGTTAGGAGTGGGGAGCGCTGGGATAATCTGTTAGGAGTGGGGAGCGCTGGGATAATCTGTTAGAAGTGGGGAGCGCTGGGATAATCTGTTAGGAATGGGGAGAGCTGGGATAATCTGTTAGGAATGGGGAGCGCTGGGATAATCTGTTAGGAATGGGGAGAGCTGGGATAATCTGTTAGGAATGGGGAGCGCTGGGATAATCTGTTAGGAGTGGGGAGCACTGGGATAATCTGTTAGGAGTGGGGAGCGCTGGGATAATCTGTTAGGAATGGGGAGCTCTGGGATAATCTGTTAGGAATGGGGAGCGCTGGGATAATCTGTTAGGAGTGGGGAGCACTGGGATAATCTGCTAGGAGTGGGGAGAGCTGGGATAATCTGTTAGGAATGGGGAGAGCTGGGATAATCTGTTAGAAGTGGGGAGCGCTGGGATAATCTGTTAGGAATGGGGAGCGCTGGGATAATCTGTTAGGAGTGGGGAGCGCTGGGATAATCTGTTAGAAGTGGGGAGCGCTGGGATAATCTGTTAGAAGTGGGGAGCGCTGGGATAATCTGTTAGAAGTGGGGAGCGCTGGGATAATCTGTTAGGAGTGGGGAGCGCTGGGATAATCTGTTAGGAGTGGGGAGCGCTGGGATAATCTGTTAGAAGTGGGGAGCGCTGGGATAATCTGTTAGGAGTGGGGAGCGCTGGGATAATCTGTTAGGAGTGGGGAGCGCTGGGATAATCTGTTAGAAGTGGGGAGCGCTGGGATAATCTGTTAGGAATGGGGAGAGCTGGGATAATCTGTTAGGAGTGGGGAGCGCTGGGATAATCTGTTAGGAATGGGGAGAGCTGGGATAATCTGTTAGGAATGGGGAGAGCTGGGATAATCTGTTAGAAGTGGGGAGCGCTGGGATAATCTGTTAGGAGTGGGGAGCGCTGGGATAATCTGTTAGGAGTGGGGAGCGCTGGGATAATCTGTTAGGAGTGGGGAGCGCTGGGATAATCTGTTAGGAGTGGGGAGCGCTGGGATAATCTGTTAGGAGTGGGGAGCGCTGGGATAATCTGTTAGGAGTGGGGAGCGCTGGGATAATCTGTTAGAAGTGGGGAGCGCTGGGATAATCTGTTAGGAGTGGGGAGCGCTGGGATAATCTGTTAGGAATGGGGAGCACTGGGATAATCTGTTAGGAGTGGGGAGCGCTGGGATAATCTGTTAGGAGTGGGGAGCGCTGGGATAATCTGTTAGAAGTGGGGAGCGCTGGGATAATCTGTTAGGAGTGGGGAGCGCTGGGATAATCTGTTAGGAATGGGGAGCGCTGGGATAATCTGTTAGGAGTGGGGAGAGCTGGGATAATCTGTTAGGAGTGGGGAGAGCTGGGATAATCTGTTAGAAGTGGGGAGCGCTGGGATAATCTGTTAGGAGTGGGGAGCGCTGGGATAATCTGTTAGGAGTGGGGAGCGCTGGGATAATCTGTTAGGAGTGGGGAGCGCTGGGATAATCTGTTAGGAGTGGGGAGCGCTGGGATAATCTGTTAGAAGTGGGGAGCGCTGGGATAATCTGTTAGGAATGGGGAGCGCTGGGATAATCTGTTAGGAGTGGGGAGCGCTGGGATAATCTGTTAGAAGTGGGGAGCGCTGGGATAATCTGTTAGAAGTGGGGAGCGCTGGGATAATCTGTTAGGAATGGGGAGCGCTGGGATAATCTGTTAGGAGTGGGGAGCGCTGGGATAATCTGTTAGGAATGGGGAGAGCTGGGATAATCTGTTAGGAGTGGGGAGCGCTGGGATAATCTGTTAGAAGTGGGGAGCGCTGGGATAATCTGTTAGAAGTGGGGAGCGCTGGGATAATCTGTTAGGAGTGGGGAGAGCTGGGATAATCTGTTAGGAGTGGGGAGCGCTGGGATAATCTGTTAGGAGTGGGGAGAGCTGGGATAATCTGTTAGGAATGGGGAGCGCTGGGATAATCTGTCCTGTGCCGCATAACGGCCGAGAGACTACATCAAACAAGAGTTTTTTAAATACTTAAATAAATGACATTGCAGAATGTTCTGTCTCTGTTATTACTGTAACATCGCTGTAAAAACATGCTCGCCACAGCATCTCTGAAAACCAAGATGAGACAGAAACCATTTTACCCGAGCAACAGCCCCCCTCCATGGTGATTTGGATGTGTGGATTTGGATTGAGGGTGATAAACACAGTTTACTCAGATTACCGTCGGCAACCAGAGTAATTGACACGTCAGTGTTATCGGCCTGGTCCAGTCTCACGACGGTTTAATGGTTCATTACGACATAACAGGCTTTAATAATTTCAGACTTCTTTTGAGAATGTTTTCAAGTGGAAATTGAACACATTACTTCATTCCAACATTCAACGGATCTGACAACTAGCACTGAAACAAAATCTCTTCACCGTAATAGCTTGTAGGCTTTTACAGGTATGGAGAACGCAGTACTTACTGCTCTGCACGGCTGTGTTGCTAACTGATGAGAGTTACTTTCCCCTCAACATTGCAGCACTGCTGTACACGTAACTGAACACCTGCTTATAACACTGAATAATTATAGTTATAAGCCCTCATAAAAACCCATGCTTTATTTACATTTTTTAAAAGCATTATGAGTATTTATGAGTGCTTATAACTATAATTATACTGTATTATGAGCGCATTATAATGCATTATGAGTATGCTTATAATGCATTATAGGCATAGGCATTATAGAAAGTGTTACCAATGTTTATTACCCTTTTTTCTTCAAATTTGGAATGCATGGCCATATACCCCAGCCACCCTCTGTGCTGTAACCTCCATTTAAATTCAGGTGAGCGCAGACATGCTCTCCTCCAAAACATACGGCGTCAAGCTGTGGCTTCTTTTCACACGGTGGTGCGCAAATTGATATTAGACCGAGATGAGTCAGAGGAAGACGCTCCATGTGTAGATTGAGCAAGCAGACTGCGGGTGCCTGATTGGCCAGCGGGAGTTGCTGGTAAGGGATGAGAAAAGGTCATTCAGGCCATCTGAATCCGTCGCCGGGCAACGCCACAGCCAATTATTCATCGCTCTGCAGGGCTGCCAGCCTCAGCCGACGATGGCAAAGTTTGAGGCAGAGAGGCCCGTCCACACACTGGAACAGTTCCTAGAACGAGCCACTCGCAGACATCTAACAGTAACGAGTTCGACAAACACGCAAGTGAACTCGCCAAAGTGTGTGAAGGAAAAAACACTTATATTTGTGTGTCAAATAAAAGTACCAATAAAAATGGCGGGTAAAGGTAAAGGGGAGGAATTGAGGAACTGTGTAACTGAAAAGGGGGAAAACATGACCAAAAAGAAACATTTCCCGCTTCAACACGCCAGCAGTTTGCCTCTCCGCCCGGATCATTCAGTATTACGCATTAGATCCCGAGAGGGAGTGTGATGTTGCAGGATATCATCACGGCTATGATGCGCAGATACGCGGCCGCAAGCTACACAGCTACGCAGCTACAAGAAGTAATCTTTAGCTGTGACGATATCCTGCAACAACACATGAATCTTGAGTGAGCTGATGCTTTTATACAGTTTACTACCATAAACGTTAAAAAACACATTTCTAATAATAAAAAAATATTGAAACATTAACTTTTGATTAGATCACACGATTTATTTCGGCTCTGCTCACAAATATATTTCCTGTTGCTATGCAAGATGACAACAGCCAGCCAACGTGCACAGCTGCTGGGCATTACGTAGGGAATAAAGCACTCCGGGCGGCCCCGTTATTGGAAAATAATACAGGCCTACGCGTTCACCGAGGTGGCTTACCAGGCCGGAAGTACATTATTTTACAATAACGGGACAGCCCAGAGTGCTTTATTCGGCTTATATCACGGTTACCAACAACGATTATATATTAGTGACTTTTATATTTATTTTATTTTATCGACTTAATCAGCTGAAATTGAAATATCCATCCGAGGCCATTTTGGAAGGTTGTTTTCCCGTTGTCAAGCAAAACTGCTGGTTGATAGTTTGATTTAAACAGAAAACATCTCATTGCGAATTCTATTTCTCTTTAGTCTAGACCAGGGGTGTCCAAACTACGGCCCGCGGGCCAATTGCGGCCCTTGAAGCGTTTTAAAGTGGCCCTCGAAACATTTCAGAATAATTATTAAATCTGGCCCGCTGCAACAAATGAGAAAAAAAAATGCTGTTGGTTTTTTAACACTAGGAGGCAGCATAGTAAAAGACCAACTCTAAAAAAGGTCAGCAGTTTACGCCCAACCCCCCCCCCCCCCCAAATAAAAAATAATCTTATGCTAGCCAACGTTCGTGTAGCCTGCAAAGAAGCGAAAGGTGGATAGTGAATGTAGGAAATTCCAGCCACGATGGCAAAATGAATACCTTTTCACTGAGTACAGAGGCAAGTGTGTCTGTTTAATTTGCCAGGAATCAGTAGCGGTGATGAAAATAATTTAACGTTAAGAGACATTATGAAACGAAACATGATGCGTCTTTTAAGGCATATACTGGAGCAACCAGAGAAGAGAAATCAAAGCAGTTGGCGGCAAGCCTATCATTGCAACAAACCCAGATTTTGTGCTAATCAAACGCAGCAGAATGCTACCAGGGCTAGCTACGAGGTGGCTAAGCTAATAGCGAAGTATGGAAAGGCCTTTGCAGAGGGTGATTTTATTAAAAGAGTGCGTCACAAAAACTGTGGAGATTGTATGCCCAGAAAAGACTTCTGCAATGTTAGTGTTGCGAGAAACACAGTGGGCCGGCAAATCGAGGATTTATCAGCTAACATCAAGAGTTTGGAAAAGTACGAATTTCCACAGATGAGGCGCCACGCAAAAAGAATGCCGCGTCTGTTCGGCTCCACATACATATGTGAGCAATCATTTCCCCTGATGACGCTAAACAAGAGCCGTTTGCGATCAAAGATAACAGACAGTCACCTTTGCAATGTCCTGCGAATCGCATCTACAAACCTCACGCCCGACATCACAGCGATTCTTCAGTCCAAGGCACAACAACACTGTTCTCTTTAGAAGTGTCACTGGTGAGTGAAATTCTTAAAATCTCTTCAAGTTCGCCTTTTATTAGGCTATAATACTATTCGCCCAATTTAAATAGAAATCTAAGTGATGTTGGCAACTGTATGCCACATGTCTGAGCGCACTTGTATTTATTTTACACACACACACACACACACACATAGCCTATATATATATATATATATATATATATATATAATAGCCTGTGGCCCGTGGTAGTCATTATTTTTCTCCATCTGGCCCTCAGTGAAAAAAGTTTGGACACCCCTGGTCTAGATAAAGAGGCCGGCTTTCAGCTCCCAACCTCAGCACCGGATTTAATGTCACCCTCGGCTGATATCTATGATTTTCCCATTGGGCTACATTCATTTTTGACAGCAAATTAAAAATATTTCCATTAATATAATGATGTTAACTCTGTGTATTATATTTCCTTAAAAAAATCCCTTATAATTTTTCCGAAGTAATTTTTTTGGTTCTTACCACACAGACAAAGATGCATTTTTTTTTGTATTATTTATTTTGGCCTATCTGCAGCGTCCTCGTTGTACATGTGACTTGACTGGGCCTATCTGCACCTTCCTCGTTGTACATGTGACTTGACTGGGCCTATCTGCACCGTCCTCGTTGTACATGTGACTTGACTGGGCACAACTGCGCATGTGAGATGAGCGCAAAATTAAAACTTCCTGGTTCGGATGTGCTCCCCATCGGTTTCTATTGGCATCGATGTGTCTACATTATATATACTCTTATATATATATATATTATATACTCTAAGGTCTAGATGCCGAAAAACGGAGATAATGGATGTGGCCTAAGATTCCCGCATCCAGTTCCGCTTCCCCGATTTCCGCCCCCGTTTTGTTGCTCTATTTATATTCATTCCCCGGTGAAACAAAAAGACAAATACAGATTTACAAAGAAAAATGTATATGTCTGGGCAGATATTTTAAGAAGTAATTAAAGAGACTTTGAAGCCAATACAGCACCTTCATTGCCGAAAGAGACGTTCTCGCCTGCAACACTTTCCTATTGCCGAACACCTGCTTTCCTACAATTGGTCGATTGAAGCAGCTGACCAAAGAGCACCGCCCCCGAGCTGTATTTCCGTTTTTCGAGTGATTGTTTGCCAGGCTTTCCTCTTGTTGGAGGAAAGGCTGAGCTCACGAGGTTAAATTGTGGTTACTAGTTCTATTTTTTCTATTTCTGGTTACTAGTTCTATTTTGTCTGTAGTTATGCAAAACCTCTTGTTGTAAGTTCTGAAAACAATAAATTCTATCAAGAAAAATATATATTTTCTTCGCATACCATAAAATTAGCAGCAATTTTGGTTATTTTTGTCATTAGTTACATCATTTAAGAAAATTGCATAAAACCGCAACAAAAAACCTCCCTCCCTTGTTTTTAAAAAAGGTTTGGTCATGCAGCCTATTTTAAACAGCCTAACCTAGGCTAAGGAAATTGCATTTCAGATTTGTATCTTGAGATGGGAACATCTGAAAAAATAGCCTACTATAGCCTACAGAGTTTGTTACTGTTAGATGTAACTTGGCATATCTAAGACATTTCAGTGTTATAAAATGTTTTTTAATACACTAAGCATTAAGCATTAACGTGCTTTGTGAAGTAACTTGCTCGCGTTCACAACCAGCGTTGCTCACGTGAACATTACATTACATTAGGTAAAGTCCTACTATCCCTTTTAGAAATGTAATATACTGCAGTATATTATAAATATATTGTGAAGATAATTTTGATATATTTACAATATACTTCAGTATATTCTTTTTCCACAAGAGATGTTACGTTGATATTTCCAAACTGAATAAATACTGCACCTCTAACCGCAAAACCGCTTTGCTAGATTAAATTTGTTGTAACTAAGATATTTGGCGAATACAAACTTTTTAATCTGCAGATGTAGCGTTATTTACAGCCATTTTTAATCAGCTGTTTGTGTTGCTGTGGTTACCATTCATAATAGAGGCGACTCGATGGCTCTGGCAGCAGATAACGTAGACGGCGTATTAATTTGGAACGGTGATTAAGCCTCTTAGTTGGAACTACTTCATAGGTGTCCCTTTACTAGAAATGAATGCCCACCCTCCAGCCAATCAGAAATGAGAATTTATCCAAACTGAGGTATAATGTGACGTAATTTGAGTGTTGTTATCGCTGAATATCGGCACTGGTGGAACGGTCGGATCTCAATATTGTATAATATTCTATATTTAGGAAATGCCCTGTGATGCCCTTCTGTAATCTCTTCCCTTAGTGGAATTTATCCCGTCCCTCTGTCCATCAAAACAGCCCGCTTCCTGCTCATACAATCCCACAGTGCACGCATCCTGGCAGCAGCCATTTTGTTTCTGTCTCAGCCATTTTGTGCCCGTTTCCATCAACGCTATGCCGTCCTGTGCAGATCGTGGCACGGGAAGTCGCGTGCTACTGCTGCTGGCTTTTAATATGGTTATTCGCGCTACCCTCCCATGTCAGGGCTGCCTGAATTATTCACAGAGTAGATGCAACTTTATCCCGTTCCCACACTCAATATCGGGTGTCTTGTGCCCCATCCGATGGAGAATGATGCCTATTTTCCGAACACTGGCATGTGCTGACAATTGCGCAGGGCCTACAACAAACATACACTTCTTACTACTTACTACAGAGCCAAATTGAGTCAATGTGGCAAACTATTTATTTATTTACTTATTTTTAGCATGCAGCATTTTAAGGTAAAATAGTGATAGAGCTTCATGTAGGACAAAAACAAAGCAGAAAAGGGATAGAAAAAACAAGGAAAGTAAAGAGACTAGAGGAACTGGCTGTACCACGGTCGCTAGGCGCGGCTGTACCACGGTCGCTAGGCGCGGCTGTACCACGGTCGCTAGGCGCGGCTGTACCACGGTCGCTAGGCGCGGTTGTACCACGGTCGCTAGGCGCAGCTGTGCCACAGCCTGATGTGAGCCCACAGCTCTCTGGCATTCAAGCAAAGCCTGATAAACAGCTCAGCTCTTCGTCTGACATTCAGAGGTTGCAGGTTCAAATCTCAGATGAAGCACTCACATTACACCCTTGTGCAAGATACTAAGCCTGAATTACTTTGGTAAATATCAAACTGTCTAAACGGACTGAATGCAAACAAATAAGGAACAAATAAGAGGACAAGGAAGCAGTCAGGCGCTGACCTTTCCATTTCACCCTTCTCCCTTTTCCTGCCTCGTAAGAGAAAAAAATGAATGGTTAACACACCATTAGCATCCTCCTGTCTATGAGTGACTGTGCCAGCAGTGCGGCACATGGAGACATACGCTCAAATACACTCCATTAACCATCTATGAGGCTCCAAATATACGACTGTGCTCCAGGCAGGGCAGGCTGTGTTCTCTTACCCACCGCGAGAGAGACAGGGCTGACCACCAGTCGTCACTGGCACGAGGAGAGGTGGGAGGAGTCTAGTGAATGATGGAGTGAAGTCTCGCAAACTTTGTAATGGGTGGAGCTACAATGAGCTGTCGATCACTGGCTTGCTCGAACCAAGCAAAGGATTGTGCTCTGCACTAAAAGAAGGGGGGCGTGCCTGCTTTGGCTTGAGTAGCACCTGCTAGTCTCATCACTATAGTCTGCTGTGCTTCATGTGAGGAGAAATGGGGACTAACCACAAAAAAGGGTAACAGGGTTTGTGAAGTGGAATCGGATTTGTATATGACAGTAAGAGCCTGGAAAGTGACAGCACATTTGAACTTGGTCTTAGTGCTCTTCTGCTCTATAAGATTTTACCCGACTTGGCTGCAATTGAAAACTATACGTTTTTTTGGGACGACACAAGTTTGAAATTTATTAGAACAAACTTCACAAAAAAATACACACTAATTTATGGTTATTATTTTTCATAAAGAGCCAGTGAGCACTAAGACAAACAGCTGAGCAATCTGTTGAGTCATGCCGTTATGGCTGTTATATAAATATTATATATAAATATTATAAATTAGTGTCATAGACGTTTTTATCCTGACAAATGTGCAGTTAAACCCTCAGTCTGATTTTGAAAAGCTCAGAGTCAAAAACAGAGCCAGTTGGCATGGTGACAGCTTCACCTACGACGTAAATCTCCTCGGTAACAGCCTCAGAGCCCAGCGGCTCCACCGCCATCTCACCTGTCACCTGGACAACAGGAGCTACCCTCAGATTTAACCACAGATCTGAGTGATAAATGCGTGTGTGTGTGTGTAGGTGGGAGAATGTGTCATTCCGGCATTGAAATTGCATGAGGTGCTGAAGAATAAAGTGTTTATTGTATATGCCGAATTATAACTGAGATTAATTAAATATTTTATCTGTATACTACTACAACACCACGTCAACATGATATTACATGAAGCAGGATGGGTTAAAAAAATTGAATAATGTCATATTGAAATGACCAAAGATGATATATTTCAAGAAATTGCCATTTCAACAAATGATGTGCTAGTGACCTTAGTATGTTCAACCCATCTCAGTCCAAATCCACATAGAGCAGCGAGGGCCATGACATTATAAATCCAGAAGATCCCTCCTGCAAATCGCATTCAGCCTCTTCTCTGCTGCAGTTCCCTCCTTGGTTCAAAGAGAAATTATCTTTTTAAATCTAGGAAGAATACCGTGCTATCTTCCGTGGGCAAAACGTGAACGGCATGCATCGTTTGCCCGGCAAGCCGCGATTAAACGGGATGTGAAAGAGAACGAGTACATGCCGTGAAAAGCAAACGTTGTTGGGTAATAAATATGTCCTGGCTACGACATGAATAAAATATCCCGACAATAAAATATTCATGAAAGTGATAGTTCTTCCCATGAGTAAGCCTTCAATTAATAAAGAGTGTGTTTACGGTTCGCCATCCCACCGCCAAAAGCCTAGAGAATGCACCGCCGCTTTCTTAATTTGAGCAAATGTGTCTTTAAAGAAACTTTACACCCTGGGACCAGCTTTCAGATTGTACTTTTAAATCAAGGGAGCTTTGCAGCTGAATGAACAATACCCTTGTTCATCTATCAATGCAGCGCAGCTCAACAATAACCTGATCCATCATTAATAATGCAGATGGCGTGTGTGGTGGTGGTGGTGGGGGGGGGGGTTGTGGGGGGTTCTTTTGGGGGTATTGAGTTTTTCCAGTACTGAGCCCAAATATTTCCAGGGTTTATTTAAAAAGAGCTCATCAACCCCCCCCAAACCTAAAGGAGGAACATCCCAGTTCACTGTAAATGACTGAAACAAATAAAGATCAGAAATACAGAGCCCAGAAAAGTCATTATTACTGCATCGCCTTCAACCTTTTCTCACCCAACCTCCTTTATATTAAATTATCTCTAAGTAGCTCCCAGTTCTTGTATTTTATTAATTGATTTATTGTTGATGTCTGATGTAAACACCCATGCTCCAAAAAAACACTGCTCTTACTGCGGCTGTTGTTCTATGACATTTAAAAAGCAGCATGCGGCCTAGAAAAAGTAACAGTAAATAAATAAATAAATAATTTGCTGAGTAGATGTTACAACCAGTCCAGCACACACAGCCATGTCGAAAAACAAATTCCTCTCAACAAGTTTCTGGATTAACTATTTACCAGCAAATGATACAAGCCATAACCCCCCACCCCCCAATAATAAAAGCCATTACTTACAAGATGACCAGCTGACACACACTGGTCCTGTCTTTAACTGTGTAGGGAGACTGCCTTTAACTAAATATAGACACAGCCACAGCAAATGGCCAAGTTTACTCAAAAAATGCATGTTTTTCCTCACTGAGTGATAGTCAACCGAAAATGTAGGAAACTCTGTCCCTGTTTTTAGGTAGTATCTACCCTGACAGCAACAAACTATCCAGCTGACCTGGGACAGCGTCCTAATAGACATGGTGATGACTTTGATGATAGATAGACCTTTCCCCTCTGGGGTCACGACACGCGACACTTCATTTCACTACAACCTCATCAATCAATCCCGCTGAACGCCAGCCAACGTTTGCCTTCTCTTCTCAGGACACAAACTCTGCATTCTGCATCCCGGCGGAACCGGACTGTGTTCTGATTTGTCAAAGGGCACATTGTTTGCACACAAGTCTGGAAACCACAGTGGATTTAAGAGCAAATATTTTCAGTACATCACAAATCACAACACACTGCAGTCGTCCTACATTATGCCCGAGCAAAATGCAGGAGATGCCGCAAGCCTCACGGCTGTGGGTTTAATTAATGCCAGAACTCCAACTGGGTCCAATTCAATGTGAAATTGCACATGATGAGACACCCCTGCTCTCCATGCTTGGCATGCTTATTATTTCATTTTAAATTTTTCACATTTGGCAAGGACTACACTGTATTGCAATGTCCTATGGAAGTACTTACTGTACAGTACTGATATTAATGGGTATGGCCTCACCAGCCACTGTAGTTTCCACATCCAATCCATTTACCTTTCCCTTATTTTCATTCGTCCTTGTGCACTCCTCATATCTTAAAGCCAAATCTTTATTGATCGCATGCTGAAATTAACATTTTGTCACGCGAGCCAATTCAACAGTTGTGTTTTTTTGCTCTGAGGCAAAGCAACGAGATCGACAAGCCAGTTCGGTGCATTTGAAGAAACCGCCGCCTGACATGTCCACGTGAAAGCCAGAATGACACCGTAAACTCTAAATGTCAACGACTTCCCGGCGACATCACCCCTCGTTATCAGGCGGGAGCCGCCGTGGCAGAGCGGGGAGAGGAACGTGACTGACAGCGTGTCCGGAAACATCCCGCAGAGCGAAGCAAAAAAAGATTTAGGGCTGGATTCAATCACGTTTGCCCTTTACTTTAACTTAAGTGTTAATTAGTGTTTTCCTTCTTCTTCAGTTTGGTGTATTCATTTTGCTGACTGACAAGTAAAAAATGTTTTATTGCTGAAAATGTTTTATAAAACTTTCATTTGTAAGTCAATGTGAAGGGAAAATGGTAAATATTTATCATTTTCAGCTTTTGACTCAATAACTATAGATGCTAAGACTTATGAAATATTACAAATGACTGATTACAGAAACGTACATCCCTTGACTTTTGTGCATTTGATTCGAGTTGTTTCAAACCTTTAATCAGGGTTAATAATATATAATCGAGTCAATAGTACATTTAGGTCCAGACCTCCTGCATTGATGGTGGTTTGAGTATTCAGCTGCCCCACCTAGGCCATGTCTGAATCAGCGCACTTGCCTACTATTGAGTATTCCAGTTGAGTATACCTTTTAGAAAGCTGTTAAGTATGCAACGATTCTGAACATAGTGTTCTTAATACCCCTGGATGATATACTTATTTCTGGGTTTTTGCAGATAATAGTATGGAGGATATTTTTAGCATACTACAAGTCACTAAACAGTATGCAGTAAGCAGTATACAGTATGCTAGTGCATAGTAAACAGGACGCAGTAGATAGGGCTCTGATTCAGACATAACCCACCCCTTCCCCCTCCCTTACCAACAGATGTAAAGGCAGGGAACAGGTTCACCTCAGAGTGAAGCGCCACTGTCCTCAGGTACAGACGTAAACCAACATCGAATTTCAGAACGTACTTCCATTGGACTTGTGGCAATGCGGCCATGTTTAAACATTGTGAACACACGCTACAGAGTGCAGCGGACCCATCCACAGAAAACGCACTGGTCAACAAAAAAACTACTGAAGGCCGTGACCGAATATGTTCCCTTCACCCCTTTGACGGTCGCATATTTGAGTCAACTTGGTCAAAAAGCTTTTGAGTGGGCGACTTTTTCTCACAAATGGGGCCACTTAAAATCCCCAAATGAAACCCTTATTTCCGAGGTTTTGTTGAGGGGATTCAGGATCACACTCATCTGACAATTTCAGGAAAAACTACAACTAGTACAAGACATAGAGCGTATATGCATGTCTATGGTACAAGAGCGGGACATATTACAAACTACTTCCTCAATAGTTTGGAAAGAGTTTTACAGGATTTCTTTCACACACTTCTTGCAAAGTGAGGGGAGAGGGCACATAGTAGACAGGGTACAGGGAACAGGGAACAGGGAACAGGGAACAGGGATCACATTCAGTCACAGCCAAGTCTCTGTGGTGTGTGAGAGCTCTCACTTTAAAGGCAGCATTGTGCTAATGAGCATTTAGGATCCGAACAGATGAAAGCTAAAAACAACCGCTGTCAAAAGCTTTGTTATGAAAAACAAAAAAGATCCCCGCAACTTTCAGACGTAATTAAAGATGTATTCCAGTAATGAGCTCTTAATTAGCAGCAGTTTCTCCGGTCACAGAAACAAGATCCTCTCCATGTTATATTTATCGTGTCTACAGAGAGCAGTGAGACACATCGATCGAGAGAGAGAGACAAGTTTTACTACAAAAAACGGCTCATTTGACGTCAAAGGAGAGGACTGGATGTCTATGTTCTGGTGACGTGTTTCCGGAGGTAAGGTCCTGCAACACTGGTGTTACCACGTTTTACCTGGCCTGTTTTTATTGCTTAAGCATAATTTGAAATCTATCCAATGCCAAAGCAAATCTTCTGGAATCTAGCACTCCTAGATGCTGTTGCCACTGTTACTGTTAAGACTTGATTATGCAACACATTAATTTTGGCTCTTATGATCTCCCGCTGGTGTACAGTCACAAATAAATAATAAAAGTAATTTCCTCTTCAGTGTGTCTTGACAATTTATCGACAAAACAGAAAAACTCATCTTGGCCACACAAGATTTATAGTAGCAGTATGTATGTATGCTGTCATTGCTCAAACTTTAGCAGAAGCAAGGGCATAGTGTGGGACCTTTTACGTACAGTAGGTCAAGCGCATGTTATTTCTGGTTCCCAACAACTGTAAGCAGCACAACGTCTACTGGGGCCAGCACCAAATCCACACGTGGTGGTCCTGGAGAAGTACTCCTACTCTAACCTCGTGAAACCAGCCTTTCAAAAAGAGGAAAGCCTGGCAAACAATCACTCGGACAACGGAGATACGTTTGCAACAGCTCGGGGGCGGTGCTCTTCGGTCAGCTGCTTCAATCGACCAATTGTTGGAAAGCAGGTGTTTGGCAAGAGGAAAGTGTTGTTTTGTAAATGGTCCGGGTGGAAAGTAGAAACATAAACGATTTAACTATTTAATCGGACAACGAATGGTAAGTGTGAGCGATGAGAAGCGGTAGCGAAACCCGAAGGGAGGAATCTCAGGGCCACGTCCGTTATCTTCGTTTTTCAGCAAAGACCGTCTAGGCTGGCTCCTCAGTTCTACATAACCAACGCATTATTTGGCTTGGCGGACTTTCACACACTGAGAATATGGAAAACCCCCGTTCTCTCTCATGGGAACTCTCAAAGCACTGGCAGTCACAAAGTCTGGTAAAACTCTAAATATGTCCAAAGTCAGAAACACAGCCTATAGCCTTTTTCCATGTCCTGCTAGTTTATGTTGCTGCATTATATAGCTGCCTTTATGGGACGGCAACATACTGTAAAATATACTAATAAACATATTATCTATGTATCGTAACACTTCATAATATATTGACAACTATGCTAATTATCACTTTAAGATCTAGCAATATATTACAAGTCTGTGAAATGTATTTATCACTATATCTTCCACATAGGTCCACATATTTATTTCCATAAGGCCGCTTTCGGTTGTGCGCCACTATTTGGTGGACGGGTCCTGATAAATTAGACGCTAATGTAACTCCACAGGTCCCGTAAACCACTTGCCTGTCTGCCAGCCCTTTCGCCCCACTGCAATGTTCCTATTGCGGCTCTCATCCATCAAGGTCCCATCCGAGCAGAACTACACGCTATTGGGGGCAGCGCCGGCTAAAATTGCAAACGCCAGCCCTTTTCTGATGCTTTGAACACACACTTTTTCATTTGGACCTGCATGTACATCAGTGTGACACTCACTGTGTGTGGCTGAGCCTCACATGCATCGCATCACGTGCCTCTCAATATCTTCTGTGACAAATTGGCATTTAAACTCGGTTGAAATCCTGCCATATTTTCATAGAGGGTCAATCGCACTATTCTCTAAAACAGTACAGTACAACCATAGCCAACCCTCCCATCCAAGTTTAGCAAAGCTGTCCATTCTTCTAGTAAGCTGATAAACTTTGGTAGTCAGCAGCATCAAATAACAATTTTTAAGAGAGGGCTCTTTAAAGGCGAAGAATAAATAATTTTGTATTTCACACTTTGTGTGTTGTTTTTTTAATTAAAGAAATATAGATTTTGTTCTAACTGAGCTATAAATTTCTTAGGCTATTAACGGAATACTGTTGTGAATTTGAATTCAAGTAACACACTACTGGTCACATTAAAAATCAGTTATTTTTCCAGATCAGCCATGATGGTGTTCTGGCACCGTCACAGCACAGCCCTGGTTTTACAGCCCAAGTTTCGGTTGAAGTTTGGACTCGGTGTCGCAGGTGAGCGAGACAGTTCTCAAAGTCACCGAGAAAACAACAACACCAGACCCAGGGGAGTGACACGCTGCACCTCAAATATATCACAAAGGAGGCTAAGAGGACATCTCCCGAAATCTTATTCCATCTGGTTTATCCAAACAGAAATAGAACAAGCCTGTCGTTTCAGCTTCAGGGCTGAAATACAGCCACGTGCTGTATCCTAGCAACAGCCCAGCTTCGGCGGTAGATCAGCCGATTGGTCTTTTTATTTGACAGTTAAAACCTATACTGGCCCTTGTGGATAGAACTGCTTACCTTCACGGAGGCATCAAAAACACTCCACAAAGTGATTCCACATATTCTACTGCAAGGTTGCGTATCCCTGGTCCTGGAGAGCCAAAGGGTCTGTGAGGTTTTAATCTACAACTTAAATTCAACAACCAATTCATACCCAATAAAACAGGTGAGGTGAGTCAACTGTGGAATCCGTTGCTTTAATTTATCGATTAAATGCCCAGTAACAACAAAATACAACAGACCCTGCAGCTCTCCAGAACCAGGATTACAGACCAAAACTAAATAACTATACAAACACTGTGTGTGTGTGTGTGCGTGTGTGTACTACGTGCATCGTGAAAAAATATGTGTAATAAGATTTAATGAAGACATATTTACATCCACGAATAAGCCACTGTCTGCTAAACTACTTTAAGTCTGGTGAACTTTACATCATACCTGTGCAACTGAATGCTTCAGGGTAAGACATGTTTCATCTCCAGATGTAGTGACAAGAGGATTCTCTAGTCTATTCCCTCTTCCAGCATCCCTTATAAATGATGAAATCACTGCGTGGGCTTGTTCGCGTTCAAAGGCTTCTGGTGGCAGTGATATGGCTTTCTTTATCCTCATAAGACCCGGCAATTAGTTTTTCTCCCCTGAAGGGAACAAGATCCATATATTCTACTATGCTGGAATCTACACTACAAGGGAAAATTTAATTAAATACAAATAAAATTAATAATATTTTTGAAAATATTTTCACTGCAACATGTTTTTTGTGATCCAGAACACTTGTATTTTGTCAAAAGATTTAAATACTTGAACCTTTTCTGCGGGGTCTCACGAGAATATGGCTGATATCTGGGGACTTATGCTGCAGTCACTCAAAAGTCTTAGAACCCAGACGGTCAGATCTCAATACGATTTCTCGGGAAGAGCCCTGACTGTCGCAGCGATAGGCAAGGCCAGCGACGAGGCAGCCTAGATGCTGGTCAGATTCTCGGGTAAGTGGCTTGCTGTCCTGCTTATCGGGTTCAAATCGCCACCTTCACTAGTGAGGTGACATGATTGGTCAAGCGCTGAATAAGTGGGCGGGGCTTATCACTCTGCATTGCAGTGCTTTCACCAGAGAGAGGAGGAGCTGCAGAGAGGAGTAAGCTTTACACGCGAGACAGTCAGGGGGTTTACACTGGGCTCTAATGAACACAGGGTACATACACTCTCAAAAAAAGGGTTCTTTGGCTTTTCCTCATAGAAGAACCATTTTCGGTTCTTTATGAAAAAGTGTGAAAGCTCCCAGACTGAACCATTTTCAGTCTGGGGCGGCTGTGGCTCAGGAGGTAGAGCGGGTCGTCCGCTGATTGCAGGGTTGGCGGTTCGATCCCCGGCTCCTCCTGTCCACATGTCGAAGTGTCCTTGGGCAAGACACTGAACCCCAAATTGCTCCCAATGAGCAGGCTAGCGCCTTGCATGGTGGCTGCCGCCAATGGTGTGTGAATGTGTGTGTGAACGGGTGAGAGGCCATTGTAAAGCGCTTTGGATAAAGGCGCTATATAAGTGCAGTCCATTTACCATTTACCATTTTGCCTGAAAAAAACCCTTGCACCAGATCGGGTTCCTCAATGGAGACACAGAGGAGCCTTTTGGAAGCCTATATTTTGAGAGTGTAGGCCAGGAACCAGGTGGACTGCAGTTACCTTGAAGCATGAAATATCTTATTAATATAAGGTTATAGAAAAATTATAGATTGAAAAGTAAATATTTGTTACAGCCAAAAAAATAAATCAATATAAAAATCCAGCCTTACAAAACATTTAGCATACACGGAACATGCTGGAGTTTGCCGTGAATGAGCGAGTTGTGATGGTGTGGTGTCAGGAGTGCGTGAGATGAAACCATCGTTCATTGTCGGTCGCACGCTAATCGATGCTCACCTCGTCTAGTAACAGTATTATAAGAATCGATGATGAGAAGACAAGCCATTATCCCGGAATAATCCATCAAGGCAGCACACACAGATACGCACACGCGTGCACACAGGCGCACGCACACAGGTGCACGCACACACACACACACACACACACACACACTTCTTGAGCCTGCCTGTTGTGTCAGTGGGCTTCTGTATGTCAGTGCTGGGTAGTTTTTACAGGGTGAGAATGAATACCACTGCGCCATGAACTGATTCTCTGGGCTGCTGCCTCTAATCAGGCATAAATAAAGAGTTGTCATAACCAAGGCTTTCTTTTCTCACAGCGACAGGAACTAAGGTGGCCTTTTTTAGAGAGAAGCAGATTATTTTTACCAGGGGGAGGTGAGCAAAGCGACACAGGAAGCGTCACACAGGAAGTAGGTGCTGAACGACTTTGCAAAGGAGGTTTCCCAGGTGGCTCTGAGTCCATTTTTCTGACATTCTGTCATGGATCTTGCCTTTCTTCTCTTATCTCCGCGTTCTCTTTATTCTTTTTTGTCGTTACCGGTAATATATCGGATTTTCCTTTGTTCCGTTACGGGGTTTTGCTTTCGCCTCGTCATTAGTGAGTTCACCTGTCATTCATTTCCGCCGACTATTTATACCCCGCTTCCTGCCTCTCTCGTTGCTTCCATGTTATTCCACTTAACATTCGAGCCGGTAAAAAAGGTATAGGATTAGTTAGAAAGCTAGTTTAAAAAAGAAAGGGTTAGGAAGTTTAGAAAGAAAACAAGTCTCTTTTTCGCTCTGAGTTCAGAGCAGAGGCTTTCTCGTTTCTTTTGGTTTTCCACTCTTATCTAAGAGTGCTCTTACCCAAAGTGTTTGGGGTCTGTTGAGCTCTCTGTGTTTCCTTTTTGTTTCACTCCACAAACAGGAGTTAGATAAGCGTACAGCTTATTTCTTAGTTTTTTTGCTCGGAGATCGAGTTCCTCGTTCTTATCGCGAGGTTATTTGTGTTCTTTTATTTTCTTCTATTCCACTACGGATTATTGTCCGTCTCAGTGGTGTTCTTTCGAACACTTTAAGATTGCACAGCTATCGCATCTGGACTTCCAATATTTCCTCCATGTCGCTGACACAGAGATCCCCCACACATTCGTTTCGTTCTCACCTCTGTTAGAGAGGCAAAGCATGCAGGGAAAAAATGAGACATGCTTCCTCCTCATTACAGACATAAAATGCGCCGCGCTAATCTTTGCAAAGTGCAGCCCAATGTCAACACACTTCTCCAGTTCTAATTGGCCAAATGTGTCCCAACGTAACGGCGGGCTCATTCTGACACAGGCAGGGGTTCGGAAAAGTGAGAATATAGAAATTAATTCCCTTGGTAATTTTGTAAGATTCAAGGCATTTCTCTGTTGGCTCCATCCTTAAAAAAAGACACTGAATAACTTTCATAATCTAATTTTAGGATTCCTGGAGAGCGTCCCTCTGTTTTTGGAGATTTAAGGATTTGGCGCAAAAACAGCGACCCCTTAATGCAATTTAGCTGATTTGGATTAGAGCCTGCCATAGGTTCAACTCTATGATGGACCTGGTAACCGCGGTGACTGTTTGGACATATTGTACCTCATAGAGACATGCATATCATAGAAAAAGGCTGGATGTAAGTTAGAAAGTCTCTTGCACAAAGGATACACGTCTACCCTCCCGTAAACTATACCATACTCCTTCTATACTATACTATCCTATGCGTTATAGTGTTATTTTACCCATCCCTGTAAATGGGTTTGGTTTATCCTGCTGTGAGCATTTGTACTTCTCCCCCGTGACAGGGACTGCTGGGCAGGAACCCTCCAAGCCCCCCCCAGGAAGGAATAGGAAGCCAAGCCTGCACGGGATTGGATGTCGATGTGACCGATCGTTTATACCGTCCCTGCCCTTGGAGAGAGGCCAGGAAACATCACCTTAGCAATTTCCGGGGAACATGGAATTCTGTGAAATACCGTTTAAAATCGGCCCTGCAAACACAAAGGGATCTCCGGCACCGACGGCCGTGACGGAGACGTTAGACCGTGCAGCCCCTGCTGGACCGAGGCGATGCTGACGGCGCTCTCCGAGGGACCGGGGGATTATGGGTAGGCTAGTTACTTAGTAGGCATCTGTTATCCCTCAAGGCAAGGGCATAACCTTGGTGTAAAGAGCGAGAGTGACACTTTCCTGTACGGCTTGTGAGCCGCGATAATTAAATCAGCACTTACACTGCAAGGAACTAGTGACTGACAAAGAACCACAAGATTATGTTCTACGTGAGATTAATAACATAGCTGCCTTCTGACAAACTGAATTAATTTTACATAGCATCACCCGACAGTTTGAGAGTGAGGCTAATATACTCCATTCACAAGAGACTAGTTAGCTATTAGCTGACTTGCTGTCAGCCAGCGAATGTTTGCAAGCTTGAAATGGATTTTCAGTCGATTGGCTTTTCATGAACAGACTATGAAAGGAATGAAGGCACACATCAACAAATGGGGGAGGGCTATCCCAGCATGCATTGGGAAAAGGCAGAAATACCCCCTGGACAGGTTACCAATCCATCACACACACACCATTCACTCACACACTCATTCCTACGGGCAATTTAGAGTCTCCAATTAGCCTAATTTGACTGTCTTTGGACTGTGGAAGGAAACGGAGTACCTGTAGGAAAACTACGCGGACACGAGAAGAACATGAATTCAAACCCGGAACCTTCTTGCTGCGAGGCAACAATGCTATCCCACTGCACCCACATACTTCCTCATTTATTTTAATTTATAATCTAATTAATAAAGATATGGAGCTGGGGGCTGCCAGCTTTCTAACTGACCTCCGATGCTGTAAAATATGCATTAACAAAGACAGGATGCTGCAGTGTTGCTGGGAAAACGGACTGAATTGAACCCTCATAAACGAAACCCTCGTAAACGTCAGCGCCATCGACCAATAAACAATCAAAACTTTCCTGATCAAGCAGGTCTATCGCAAGTGCTAGTTTATGATTGGTTTTTTAAATGCGAGTCACGGGCAAGCTCTCCTTCAGTGAGACCCCCAAGACCGGAGAGTTCCTGTGATGGGTACATGACTGAAAAAGAGGACCTTTGACCTTCAGGGGTTCATTGATTATTGGAGGGGACAAAGCAGGCCGTTTTCCCTGCCAAAGGGGCCCATTGTGCCTGAGCCTCAGTGAGAAATTCCATTAGCTTGATGTCACGCCATACATTATGTTACATTAAAGTGGGGCCAACTCTAGGCATAGGCGACATTGGTGGTCGCTAAGGGCACCATCTGTCTGGGGGGAGACCAACCGTCTGGGTGGGGCACCAAACGAAAGGGAATTTTTTTTTTCAAAAGCTACATGTTGCGTTCCTGACAGGGCATGAAATGACCTTTTTCACCCACTAGCCAGAGTGGCTTGTGGATTAAAATAATCACCAGCCTTTTTCAACATTTTACCAGCCACATTACTTTTTACAATATAACACAACCTGGCTGTTTAAAGTTACAATTACAGTTTTACATTTAGCAGACGCTCTTATCCAGAGCGACTTACAGCCCCATGACGTCACAGGGAGAAATGACAAATTAATAGCTTTCAAAGTGGCTGGTAGAGTAGCAAATCTTAGTAGCCACAATCTAAATTTTACCAGCATGTGGCTGGTGGCTGGTGTTAATTTCACACCCCGATTCATGAGATACCTCTACACACACACACACACACACACACACACACACACACCACACGCAAACACACACACCCATGTCCGCAATCTCGCCTAGGGCAGCAGAAAGGCTCGAGCCGTCCCTGCATTTAGGCCTTTAGCAGATGGTCTTCTGCAGACTTTCGTTTCTCATTTTAGCATAAGAGCCGTTTCTACAGCTGGACAGAACCTGCAGTATTTCAGCTCATTACAGGTACAACAGCAAATTTTCCCCACCTGGGAATCGAACCTGGGTTACAAGCCAAGAACCCTTAGCACTACTTCCCCACCTCCTCATTCTCCTCCTCTTCACCTCCTCCTCTCCTGCTGTAAGGCTGTGGCAGGGATGGATATACGGGGAGGGGGGACAGATGGAACTCTGCAGCATCTTCTTCCGTTGCTTAATTGCCCGTTTCCATGGCGCCGCCAGCGGAACGGAGACACAGCAGCAGTGCTGTAGGTGCAGCACGGCTCTCTGGGGAGCTCTGGCGGTCTGGCTCCCGTGCGCGCGCAAGTACTCTTCACTGCCTCTCCGCTGTAGCGTAGCAGCGCCTGAGAGTCTGTCTCTCCTGCCTCCAGCGCACGCACAGCCCGCTAACGAACCACAGACCTGGACCCGCCACAGGTGAGGACGGTCTTTACTCCCAAAATGGACCCTTATCCCTCTCTCTCTGTCTCTCTCTCTCTCTCTCTCTGTCTCTCTCTCTCGTTTTCAGTGATTCAGTATGACTGACACTGTGACCTGTGATTGGATAGTTTTGTAACTTGTAACCTTAGCAAATCGCCAACAGAAAGAAATAAACTCACCAAACAGTGCTTGTGAAGAAAAAAGAAGATGCATAAATGAACAGTAAACACATATTTTAAAAGTCGAAATAAAGAACATTTGTTTATTTAATGCAAACCTGTGTCTGCGCCTGAGATTAGGCCTGACTGGGGCCTGCTACTGGAGTTTAGAACCTGATCTGGGTGTCATAATAGGGCCCTGAACCAGCACACACTTTGGGCCAGGGACTGGATGTGACTTTGAGACTGCGGCCGGTACTGTGATCTGGATATAAATCTGGGTCTGGATCTGGGTTTGGGTCTGAAATACACACTGTACTTACTGTACTTACTGTACTTACTGTACTTAGTGTTTATAAGGGCTGTGATATAACAGAAACCAAACTGAATATTATTGAAACTGAAAAATTATTTTAATCCATTTGCTTGTTTTTTTCGTTTTTTTTTTGCTTATACGGTGTAACTGAAAAATCTGAATTTGAATCCAGGATTATTATTATTATTATTTAGGGCATAATATACTTGCATTTGGCTCTGATGGCTAGATTTGGTTGCCATGGAAACAACAGCATGTCAAAAATCTGTGACCATCTCTCAATCACACAATTATACTTAAATGCGGACACCCACACTGGCACCACATAAGCATTCTCTATAAGTCCTACGTACACCCACTCGCAATCGCTCCGGCCTCGCTCGCTATGTGCGCTCTGGAAGATGACTCAGAGTTCATTGTGAAAGTAGAACACAGCACTTTGATTAAAATGGCAATAAGAACTCTCATTGACATAATTACCACTTAACACAGGGCTGTGCTCAAAAACCAAAAACGGGAATCGCTCTTAAATTAAGCAAGAGCGATTTTCTGTGGAGTCACGGCTTCACAGTACGTTCCTGCCCATCGATTGGCTCATTGGCTCATCGACCGATAGCACTGAACTACCGTGTTTACGCTTTGACCACTTGAGCTCTGTCATCGCTGCTTCCCAGACAGAAATCCCCAGAGAAAACTTCACGTCTAAATTCTCAGAGCAGTTTGATGAATTTAGCATTGACATCGATGCACAAACAGTCATCAGTTCACAGATAATAATTATGATTTTGCAATGAAGATGGTCGATATTAGTCTAATGATATAATGTTTCTATGAAACAGTTTTAGTCCAAAAGAAAGCCAGTGTGTTCTTTAGTCTGTTGTGGAATAAAGCATGTAAAATGCACACCCAAAGAGTCAATCACAAAAATGTACAAGCACCAGAAAATTACCCATAATCCTCCTCTTTCATACGTTCCCTTATATCAGGGTCTTGATGTAAGCCACCCACTGCATTGCCATCAATCATTCTCCCTCCTCATAGAGAAATTAATATTTCAGTTTTTTTTCATCTGAATGCTGGTGAGAGAGCCTCATGTCTGAGGAAGCTGGTTCCTCTCCTTGCTGAAACTCTGTTTCTGAGTCTCTCTGACCTCTAAGTCATGCAATCTTAAAGATCTGCTGCTAGAAAGCGCAGTGAATAAGAAACATAAGAGAATAAGAGATATCGTGTTTTATTCTCCTACCAAGTAAGATACAGGGATCAGGAAATCACAATAGAATTTAAATGAACTGACAGCATTTCTTGACCTAATAGATTATCAATTTTGTTCTACTGAACAGTTCTCTTTCTGATAGTCTGACGTTTTCCTCAGGTGAGATAAAAGTTCTTCCTCACAGCTTTTCACAAGGACTTCTTTTCTGTCAGTAGTGCTGTAGAGAGCTCTCTCAAAACATCTCCAGGACTAACTCCCTCACAGTGAAAATAAAATTCAGACCCTTAAAGCAGTGTACACACTATATTATATATTTTAAAAAAACAATTGCACATTTCATTGCCCCTCTGAGCCATCACACAGACGGTGTTATAGACTTATTCAAACAGATCAAACAGAGTATTTTGCAATGACATGAGTATGGTGTTAAATTTAAAAATATATAAGTGAAAAAGAAGAACTCATTTTGGTCTGAAGTTTGCAGAGCAGATGGAAACTGAACCATGATAAGCAGAAATAATTAATTAAATATTATTATTATTATTATTATTATTATTATTATTATGTGTCATAAACAAATTCACACAAAGGTATTGCCAAGTTATTGGGGGCTGGGAGGCGGAGTCTGTTTTATGTGCACGGCTCACTGGCGGCTCTGTCGCTGGGGTTCGGGTGGTATACAGAGAGCAGTGCTAGCTGGGTTTGTTTTATGTGCACGGCTCACTGGCGGCTCTGGGGTTCGGGTGGTATACAGAGGGCAGTGCTAGCTGGGTCTGTTTTATGCGCACGGCTCACTGGCGGCTCTGTCGCTGGGGTTCGGGTGGTAAACAGAAAGCGGGGGTGTCATGGCGGGGGTAGGGGCGTGTCCATAACTCACACAGAGAGCTAATGAGGTGAACAGAGACCCATTACAGATCTGCTGCCGTTCCTTACCATTGCATCACTACCCCTGTCTTATATCCCCACAGAGCAGCAAAAACAGACACACCTACACAACCACACATACACACACCAACACACAACCACACATACACACACCTACACAACCACACATACACACACACCTACACAAACACACACAGATACACACAAACACACGCACACACACACACACACACACACACACACACACACAGAAACATACACACATACACACACCTACACAAACACACACAGATACACACAAACACACGCACACACACACACACACATACACACACCAACACACACACACAACCACACATACACACACAAACACACCTACACAACCACACATACACACACAGATACTCACAAACAAACACACACACCTACACAAACACAAACATACCTACATAAATACACACAGACACATACACACACAAATACCCACAAACAAACAAACACACGCACACACACCTACACAAACGCACGCACACGCACACACGCACACACGCACACACACGCACACACACGCACACACACGCACACGGAGAGCAAGCTTGGTATGGGAATGTATAAGCACACAGAGGGCACACAGAGGGCACAGTGAAGACAGCTTCTGTACAGGATGGTGACAGGGCACAAGCGGCACACTGGACCTCTTACCTTTTCGGATACAGATGAGCTCATGTACTCCACAGTTACGCTCTCCACCTGCAGAGAAAATGCACCTTTAATGACAAGGACACTGATGCCAATGAGACACATAACAAGCTAACGCACAAATGGTAAAAAAAACGACACAAATAAAAACAGACTCAGAGATATAAAATGACAAGACTAAACCTGACCTCCTCAGGTGGATAGACAGACCGTAGACACATTTATCTTCATCCTGATCTGCACAGGAAGAGAGAAACTCTACGCCCAATGTTCAATCTGTAATGGATTTTAGTGGCGGATGATCAAACGCGAAGGTAGGGGGATCAGAAACAAGTCACTCACACAGTGAGGAACAAATAAAGGGAATAACAAATTAAATGCAAAGAAAGATAAGACAGGAAACTAATTCCTGGTCGCTAAACAGTCGAACGAAAATAAACCCACTAAAATAGGGCGAACTCGAATAACGAGTGAAATACAAACTAAATCTCCCGAACTCAATACTGGAGCCAAAACGGATCGCTTTGTGTATCGCTAATGAGAGTGAGCGCAACCCCCAATTACTGTAAGAGCTACAGTATATATCTGTACACAACCCCTAGGTTAACCGCCAAAACGTATTATTAATAGACACTACTGTATGTTACAAATACTCGGGCTGTGTCTGAATCAGAGCCCCATCTACTGCGCCCTATGTACTGTGTACTAACACACTGTATACGGCTTACTGCATACTGTTTAGTGACATGCAAGACTATATTCTCCATACTATTATCAGCGAAAACCCAGAAATAAGTATATCATCCGTGGATTTTAAGTACACTACATTTAGAGAACATTTCCCCTTCTTAACTACTTTCTCATCCAGTGTACTCAACTAGCATACTAAATAGTATAGAAGACCATTGATTCCTTGATATTAAGAACACTCCATTTTCAGAATTGTCACATACTCAACTGGCATACTCAATAGTACGCAAATATGCTGATTCAGAAATGGCCATGGTGTCACTTTATTCCCTGAGATATATACAACAAAAACAATCCTGCAATAAATGCCATTTTCTTTGTAAGAAAGGCACAGAATATGTTTTATTTGACAGCAGGGATCATAAAAAAGGAAATCCGCATTATTATAACCGACTTCTGTAATGACCACAGCACAGACGAGTCTCAGGATTATTATAACGACTTCTGTAATGACCACAGTGAAGACGAGTCACAGGATTATTATAACCGACTTCTGTAATGACCACAGTGAAGACGAGTCACAGGATTATTATAACCGACTTCTGTAATGACCACAGCGCGGACGAGTCACAGGATTATTATAACCGACTTCTGTAATGACCACAGCGCGGACGAGTCACAGGATTATTATAACGACTTCTGTAATGATCACAGTGAAGACGAGTCACAGGATTATTATAACCGACTTCTGTAATGACCACAGTGAAGACGAGTCACAGGATTATTATAACCGACTTCTGTAATGACCACAGCGCGGACGAGTCACAGGATTATTATAACGACTTCTGTAATGATCACAGTGAAGACGAGTCACAGGATTATTATAACCGACTTCTGTAATGATCACAGTGAAGACGAGTCACAGGATTATTATAACCGACTTCTGTAATGATCACAGTGAAGACGAGTCACAGGATTATTATAACCGACTTCTGTAATGACCACAGCACGGACGAGTCACAGGATTATTATAAACGACTTCTGTAATGACCACAGCGCGGACGAGTCACAGGATTATTATAACCGACTTCTGTAATGACCACAGCACGGACGAGTCACAGGATTATTATAACCGACTTCTGTAATGACCACAGCGCGGACGAGTCACAGGATTATTATAACGACTTCTGTAATGATCACAGTGAAGACGAGTCACAGGATTATTATAACCGACTTCTGTAATGACCACAGTGAAGACGAGTCACAGGATTATTATAACGACTTCTGTAATGACCACAGTGAAGACGAGTCACAGGATTATTATAACCGACTTCTGTAATGACCACAGCACGGACGAGTCACAGGATTATTATAACGACTTCTGTAATGACCACAGCACGGACGAGTCACAGGTTTATTATAACCGACTTCTGTAATGACCACAGTGAAGACGAGTCACAGGATTATTATAACGACTTCTGTAATGATCACAGTGAAGACGAGTCACAGGATTATTATAACCGACTTCTGTAATGACCACAGTGAAGACGAGTCACAGGATTATTATAACCGACTTCTGTAATGACCACAGTGAAGACGAGTCACAGGATTATTATAACCGACTTCTGTAATGACCACAGCGCGGACGAGTCACAGGATTATTATAACCGACTTCTGTAATGACCACAGCACGGACGAGTCACAGGATTATTATAACCGACTTCTGTAATGACCACAGCACGGACGAGTCACAGGTTTATTATAACCGACTTCTGTAATGACCACAGCGCGGACGAGTCACAGGATTAATTTAGGGTGTGTTTAATAAACAGTAACGAGGCGTGAAATTGTTGTCTGCGGAGCACGAGGCCAGATTACCAGACCTGCCATTCTCCACTCAAAGCACAAATCCTGCAGAATCCAGCAGCCATTGCCCCTGAGGTTCCGTCAGCGTTTGGCATGATACAGATTGTTAAAAGCACTTTTTACAACTCGGGGGCACACAGATTCTGTCCTAGCGGGCTGATCAAATTCTGGCCAATTTTGTATTCTTATTTTTTCAAAATATCCGTGTACACAAATGCTGATTTGGTCCTAAATCGAACAAACGGGTAAAAGATTGCCTGCCACTTCTAACCTCATCAAAAATGTTAAATAAAATAGCTGAACGAAAAAATAAATGGGAAAAATGAATTGGCTAATTAAATAATCAAGAGAAGCATGAAACACTTCCGCAAATAACCTGGCGCAGCTTTAAGAGCGTTTGTGTCCGGCTCCTTTTTCTGCTTTCAGTCCTTCAGCCCAACCTGTTCAGATACATGGCCAGACACACACACACACACACACTTACACACACACACACACACATACACACACACACACACACACACACACACACACACACATACACACACACACACACACACACATACACACACACACACACACCCACACACACACACACACACACACACACATACACACACACACACACACACATACACACACACACATGTACATATACACTCACACAACTCACACATATACACACACAGACACACACAGACACACACACAGACACACACACACACAGAAACACACACACACATATACACACACATACACACACGTACATATACACACTCACACAACTCACACACTCACACAAACAGCTCAGTCTCTCTCTCTTTCTCTCTCTCCCTCTCTCTCCCTCTCTCTCACACACGCTACCATAATGCTACCCACAGTGCCGTTAAGTGCCAACCATTACCCACCAGGAGACAATGTAAACTGTGTAGGAGTAACGGCAGAATGCATTTCTCTCATGTAAAAATTACATGTCTTTCCATAATGTGTTCATCAGAGCAAAGAGAATGGTTCACATTTAAATAGCATTAGCAGAGGACCGTTGGACCTCTGTCGGCTTGCACAGAAAATTTAGCATGTTTACATCGTAAAATGAGAGCTCGGTCATTGCGTCTTAAGGTGGGAGCCGTACCTCTCCGAGGAGGAGTGTAAACGTGTTTTATCGCGTCACTTTTACAAAAGGTTTCTCTCAGCGGTGTACTGTGTGAACTGGTGTAATTAGTTCTTCCTGTTCTTCATTAAATTACTGCCACAGACAGATAACAGGCTGTTGTAGACTGCTATACACGTGTGAGGTTAGCTGAGGATGCTGGGTATTCTCGTCAATATCCAAATATACACTGTGACCTTGCTTTAAACTTTGACCGACAAAGTATGGAAACATTCCATACATATTGGTCAATAACAACATTAAATAATTGTCCATTTTTATGGAATAGGGCAAATCTGACAGTAGTTATTGGATGCATTTATAGCTGTGGGTAAAAACGATACTCTTTTGTAATGAAGGATCTTATAGGGACGGAAGAGGTGTCAGATAGGCCTTCTATTGATGTCATCATATGGATTTCAGGAGTGTAAGACAGTCTGCTTTTGATTGGCCGCAATGTTACATAATCCTATTGTTGCATAACAGTGACAGTTTATTCCTGAAAGCCGATACCATATGTTCAATACGCTTTCTCATCCAATTAAACTGTCACGGCAAGTTGGAAAAGGGAAACCCAGTATTGTCCCAAGTTATGTGTTGAATCTATGTCCTATTCTATGTCACATCACGTCCTACACCAGTCTACTGACTGAATATCCGTTTCTGGAATCCAACACAGAATCTTATAAACAAGATGAAACTTTCCAATGAAAAATATGCTTTTGAGTTTGGTCTCTTGGTTTTTGGTGCAACTTCTTTGTGCTCATGCAAGCAGACATCCTTTTACACAGATGACTTGCACAAAGAAAACAAATCTTCCTCAGACGAGTCACATGACTCCTTGTTCACAATCGCCTCAGTAGGTCGACTGCAAACAGTAGAGAATAACACCAAGCAAGACAAGCAAAGAAAACAATCACGTCAAAACTCACAACATCGTGTTGCAGGTCCAGTTTAGAGTAATGTTTCTTATCTCTAATCCTGGAAGGCCATATCATCTGCTGCTTTTTGTCTTCAATAATCGCCAATTCAGCAAGCAATTCAGACTCACAAAACCAAGCAAGGCTAGTTAATTGTGTAATAAACGGCTTTAATTTATGTCGAGTAACAACAGAAACCTGTAGACCTGGCAACCCTCCATGATCAGGGCTGACGAGCAGTGGTTTAGAGGATCATTTACAAGGTAATAGCCGTACTGTATCAACCAGAGATGCTGCCGCAGGTGCAATATCCTGTCCATCGATCTATGTTTCTCATAAAAAAAAAGTGTTCTCTTTGTTGACCAATGGATCTCTCTCAATTACATCCACTGTGTACACACATTGTATTGATTTGTGCCATTAAGAAAGAGATTAGGTTAAAAATACGGAGTAGGCGTTGTTTAAAATGACCTCGTACAGAGCTGGATCGAGTTTTTTGTCGTGAAGCGAAACTGAAAACTTTTTCATGCTATCGCACTACAGGTCTGTGCTCGGGAACACCATTAAATCCAAAATGGTGTTAAAGGAAAATAGTTGCTGGGAGGCAGGCTAGTTACGCCACTATTTCGCACAAATCTCTAACCCTTCTAGCTTACACCACTTGTCAAAAAACTGGTGGTCTGGTCAAAAACTGGCGGCTGTACGGGTAGTGCGGGTCGTCCGCTGATCGCAGGGTTGGCGGTTCGATCCCCGGCTCCTCCTGTCCACATGTCGAAGTGTCCAAGACACTGAACCCCAAATTGCTCCCAATGAGCAGGCTAGCTATGCCTTGCATGGTGGCTGCCGCCATTGGTGTGTGAATGTGTGCGTGAACGGGTGAGTGAGAGGCCATTGTAAAGCGCTTTGGATAAAGGCGGTATATAAGTCCAGTCCATTTACCATTTTAAGACACACACACTCAGAAAAAAATGGTTCTCTGACTTGCTTCCATAGGGGAACCCTTTTTAGTTATTTATGGAACCCTGTATGGTAGGTGTGAAAAGTGTGAAAGATTGATTGAACGGTTTAGCTTGACAAAGAACCCTTGAACTAGATAGGGTTCCTCTATGGAGATACAGAGGACCCTTTTGGAACCTTTTCTTCTGAGAATGTAGATAGGGTTCTTCTATGGAGACACAGAGGAGCCTTTTGGAACCTTTTCCTTTGAGAGTGTAGATAGGGTTCCTCTATGGAGATACAGAGGACCCTTTTAGAGCCCTCTCTTCTGAGAGTGTAGATAGGGTTCCTCTATGGAGACACAGAGGAGCCTTTTAGAACCCTCTCTTCTGAGAGTGCAGGTAAAGTGGATGTAGCAGCAAGACGAACGCTAGTCTTGGCAGCTTTGTACCTGGTGCCAGGTGGACAGGTGCCAACAGCCCTGTGGCAGAGGGCACAGACAGAGAGGAGCACTGGCAGGCTGCAGGTCTGTACACGCTCTTACATAAACCCCCACAGCCTGGGTCTGGACCAGAACCAGCGGCGAAGCACAGCCACACTTACCTGCATCTCTGTATCACAGCTTTGCTTTAAATAGCACAAATCCTATGCAAAAAAAGATGCACCCCTGTGTGTGCAGGTAGGCACAGACTGTAAAACCTGCACTTTGTTCTTTCAACCCCTTTACATAGTTCAGTATTGGTTGTATGTTATGTATTGTTTTTATCGTGTTCTGATGTGAAACTCTGCTGCTTTTCTTGGCCAGATCAGTATTGTAAAAGAGATGTATATCTCAATGCTTTTATCTGGTTAAATAAAGGTTATGATGAGTATAAAGAGGCTGAAATACAGGTTGCATAGCTGTCAACTTCTTGAGACAGCCACCCATATTTCAAAGCTTCAAAACCAGTATAAATACATTAAAAAAAAAATTAAAAAAAACATTACAGGTTTAGCTTGTGTTCTTTCGCTTGTGCCCTGACACAGGAAAACAATCTGAAAATGGAGGCCTGACAGCATCCCTGTAAATTCTCAAACCTGTACGAACTATCCCAAAATATGTATGAACGATTACAAAACCTGTACGAACTATTCCAAAACCTGAACGAACTATTCCAAAACCTGTACGAACGATTCCAAAAACCTGTACGAACAATTCCAAAACATGTACGAACGATTCCAAAACCTGTTTGAACAATTCCAAAACCTGAACGAACGATTCCAAAACCTGTATGAACTATTCCAAAACCTGAACTAACGATTCCAAAAACCTGTACGAACAATTCCAAAACATGTACGAACGATTCCAAAACCTGTTCGAACCATTCCAAAACCTGAACAAACGATTCCAAAACCTGTACGAACGATTCCAAAACCTGAACGAACGATTCCAAAACCTGTACGGACGATTCCAAAACCTGTACGAACGATTCTAAAACCTGCATGGGCAATTTGCAGGTGTTTTCCATCGGCGGAGAGAGAGAAAAAGAGAGAGAGAGTGAAAGTAATCAGTCCCCTAATAACACAACCTTAATGACGCGACAGAGAGCGGCCTCGTGTTCCCGTTTCTCTAGGGACCCCTTCACAAATGGACCCTCTGGGAGAGGAGGGAAGAGGCGCACTCGTTCTGTTCAACACCCGAGCGACTCGAGAAAGAGGCAATCAGACGCCGGAGAAGCAGACAGCTGCGGTGTAAAATGTCACACAAGACCGAGCACAAAGCTCCTGTCAGCTTCTGTCAGGAAAGATCCCAGGCTGGCTTTTCCACCCAAAAACCAACGGCCATTTCACAGTGGTATCCATTGAAAAGGGTTTTCCTAAAGTACGGTTCTGATGGTGTGTCTTAATAATACATTTAATCATACAGTTTTATGTGATAGTGACATTCTGTTCTGTCATTATAATGACATAGCGTGTGGATTGTTTTGCATTAGTATATGAACTATGGTATATTTATATAAAGCTAGCCTGTGAGATTATGCGTGCATTCTATGGTATTTTGTAGTTTTTTCCCTTTTGTAGTTCATTCATATGCTTTCACAAGGCTTTATCTGTCTCAGGTATCCTGCTGGTGAATGATATAGAACAAGTGTGGCGTCCGCAGCCCCCTTCTCAAATATCCCCGCCTCTTTCCCCCGCTAAAGGAACAGCACGGCTATTTTTGGAACGAGAGACTCTTTATAAATAATAATAAAGCACTCGAGTGGACCATGAGTATGTGAGGCACCGTTCCCGTTTGCCAGCAAAAAAAAAAACTTTTAGAAATGTCCCTTCTGGAGTGTGTGTTTTTTTTTATAGTTCAGCTGTGTTTAATTATGTAACATACTGTCAAAGGTTTCAGACAAGCTGTTTTTCCTACAAGGGTCGCCTTCCCATTCACCGGATACCTTGCATTATATTATATGCACAGATCAGTATGGTATAGCTCGCTTGCTCTGCATGTAATGGGGTATCTTTACGATCTACGAAAGGGCTGGGCTCAATGGAGTGACAGGTTGACCCCTGTAATGAGTTCTAACAGGTCTCTGCTACTGTAGACAGGCCCGGCTTTGGACAAAAGCGCCCAGCCGTCTCAGTTTACCGCCTAACACGCGAGTTAAAGTGTTAATCTGGCTGGTAATTGTAACTGGCCTTGTGCTCCAGAGAGAGAGAGAGAGAGAGAGAGACAGACAGAAAGAGAGAGAGGGAGTAACAGATATCCCGTCATTCAGAGGAACTGATAGTATTTTCCACTATATCTGCTAAAGGGATCAGTCACCTCTCTTTATCACCGAAGATCAGAGGTGAACACGCGGTGTCCGACCAGGTAAGGGGAGCGGCGAGGAGGCGGAGCTCTGACAGGAAGACACGAACGACTGAAAGGGACACCGCCAACATCGCGGTGACGACGGCCCAGCCAGGCGACAGGCGATGCGTCGGGACAGACGGGGGCCCTCCGCAGGCCCCTGCTGATAGACAGACGGACGGACGTACTGCCGTGACAGCATCCACCGTAACCTGAACGCTGTCGGCGTCAAACGCGAGGCACACCGCCTGCTGGCACCAGCTGACTCCAGACAGCAGATCAGTGGATAAGCCAGTGTGGACTGATGGGAACACCAGACAGATAACACTACACTGTGGTGCAGAGACTGGGAACACCAGACAGATAACACTACACTGTGGTGCAGAGACTGGGAACACCAGACAGATAACACTACACTGTGGTGCAGAGACTGGGAACACCAGACAGATAACACTACACTGTGGTGCAGAGTCTCCAGCCCAGGCTAATTGTAACCTCACGTCGCCGTAGGGATCGCATGACGATGTATACTTAACATTGGGCCGTCAAACAGGTAGCGCTCACCTGTGTGTGGATCGGGACACCGTGAGTCATCTGGCATTTCATACTTAATCCACGTAATTTAAAAAAAGCTAGGCAATATGTTTAATTATGAAGTATGGTCCTTCTTGGCCAGCACTGCAGACAGTGACTGTAATCAAGTCTCTGTAGATCAGCCTCCTTTGAGTGCCAAAAAATAGTGAGCTTTGAGACACATACAGACCGCTACACCACAACAGGACCAAACACATCATTTATAAAAGAAATTGACTGATATCAGGCAGGGCAACACATTGTGTGTGTGTGTGTGTGTGTGTGTGTGTGTGTGTGTTTGTGAGGGTGTGTTGTGTGTGTGTTTGTGAGTGTGTGTTTTTGAGTTTGTGAGTGTGTGTCTGTGTGTCTGTGTGTGTGTTTGTGAGGGTGTGTATGTGTGTGTGTGTTTGTGAGGGTGTGTATGTGTGTGTGTGTTTGTGAGTGTGTGTTTTTGAGTTTGTGTGTGTCTGTGTGTGTGTGTGTGTTTGTGAGGGTGTGTATGTGTGTGTGTGTTTGTGAGGGTGTGTATGTGTGTGTGTGTTTGTGAGTGTGTGTTTTTGAGTTTGTGAGTGTGTGTCTGTGTGTCTGTGTGTGTGTTTGTGAGGGTGTGTATGTGTGTGTGTGTTTGTGAGGGTGTGTATGTGTGTGTGTGTTTGTGAGTGTGTGTTTTTGAGTTTGTGTGTGTCTGTGTGTGTGTGTGTGTGTGTTTGTGAGGGTGTGTATGTGTGTGTGTGTTTGTGAGGGTGTGTATGTGTGTGTGTGTTTGTGAGTGTGTGTTTCTGAGTTTGTGAGTGTGTGTTTCTGAGTTTGTGAGTGTGTGTGTTTGTGTGTGTGTGTGTGTGTTTGTGAGTGTGTGTGTGTGTCTGTGTCTGTGTTTGTGTGTGTGTGTGTGTGTGTGTGTGTGCGTGTGTGTGTGTGTGTGTTTGTGAGTGTGTGTGTGTGTGTGTGTGTGTGTATACATACAGCTCACACGTTGAGCTCACACATACACGAGTCAGAGGTAGACTGTGGCCTAATCATCCTTGGGAGAATACACTGAAACATGGTAATTTGACCCCTCCATCCCTGGCCTACAATACCGACAAGTAGGGGTGTGGGGCCCACAGTCAGCCAGTCCGGATTCAGTATGAGACTGTGGGGCTCATCCACACACTGGAACAGTGTCTTTATAGGGCTACTGATCAGAGCAGTGTCTTTATAGGGCTACTGATCAGAGCAGTGTCTTTATAGGGCTACTGATCAGAGCAGTGTCTTTATAGGGCTACTGATCAGCCCGGCTCCATAAACCTGGCATTGCTGCATATAGTAGTGCACTGTATATAGCCCGGCTCCATAAACCTGGCATTGCTGCATATAGCAGTGCACTGTATATAGCCCGGCTCCATAAACCTGGCATTACTGCATATAGCAGTGCACTGTATATAGCCCGGCTCCATAAACCTGGCATTGCTGCATATAGCAGTGCACTGCATATAGCCCGGCTCCATAAACCTGGCGCTAGAGAGCTACACTGTGCCCAGGCTTTCATTGATACTCACTTCTTAATTATGCAATTAAAGCAATTACACAGTTAACGCACCTCACCTGTTTTCCCAGGTCTAAACCGAGCTGTTCATCCCTACTCAAAAACAAAATATATAGAACTTGACTTAACGTCACCGTTTTCTCATGAGTATATGATGTTGCCAGATATCCGTACAGAACAAATTAGTGTGGGCTCACACTCCCTCCCCAAGGCCTAATTTATTTTCGGATAAACACTCAAACGTGACTGGCTGACCCAGGGTCCTCAGAGTGTCAATTGAGGCTTTGTTGAAGGATTCCATGAGCATACATTCGTTTTTAGACAATGTTTTATAAAAACCCTCACACAACGAGTATCTTACTATAGGCACAACTTTTAATCTCATTAATTGAGCTTTGTAGGACTCCTTCAGTGATTAAAGAGAATAATATCAGATAAATCTCAACGCTAAATGAAGATAGTTGACGAGTTTCAGGTGCCTTTAACAAGCCTGTAACATCGACAGTATGTGAACCTGCAGACAAACTGAGGCTCTGCATCCCTTCAGGAGGCGGGGAGCTTGTATTTTTGGCCTGTCCCAATTCTGTTTTTTTAAGGAATCTCCACTACCTTCTGTGATGTGAGGAAATCAGGCCGGCAACACCAGGAAAGTCACACAGGGGGCACGGTGAACAAAGCCAAACTCAACCCAAACCTCTGACACGTTAGCACCATTAGCGTCTCCATCAGAATGAAGTTAAGATATTGTAACTGAAAACCTTCAACAGCCTCTGGTAATACGATGGGGTTTTTTATGCGTTCCCAACTGTTGAACAGATGTATTTAAAAAAAACTGAAAAAAAACAAAACAAAAAACATGCTTACAAATTCAAAATAAACAGTGTTATCAATAAATACTTGTTCAAACATTAATTAACGGTGTCATCCTGCTCTGGAAAATAATGTTTCTCTCTCCTTTAGTGACATGTAAAGACAAGCGTGACAAGCAAAGCTGAGTAAAGTCTTCCTGCTGTCAAAGCTCTGCTGCTTGAACCATTTGCTAATAACAAACACAAAGCCAAGGCAAAAATGTCCTTGTCTGATTAGTTTTACCTCACAAAAAAGACCAAGAGCAGTATTTTTAATTAGTAAAGATTTTTCACAGCTTAGCCATTACATTATCTTTAGCTTTTAAAAAGCTTTGAATAGTACTTGGTTGGCTAATTAAATTATGCATCAAAGAGCCTTCCATGGCCTGACCGTCTAGGATAATTTTTCGTCCGGCCTAACCCATTTTATTCTTGTTTTTTTTGCCGAGAAAAATGCTACTCATTACCAGCTCTCATTATGCGACCAAAAACCTCAAGGAGAGATTATATATTGATGACAACGAAATAAAATAGAGGTGCCCTTTGCGAAAGAACACACCAGAGATGGTAAACAGCTGGACGCCCAAAGTATCGACCCCGTCAGAAACACAATGGATGAGAATAGAATCTTGGAGGGAGCAAAGGATTCTGGGATCACCTGCTCTTTGAGTGATTCATTAACACTGAACTTACAAGCTCTGAGAGACCCAATTACTGGATGAAGCCCCTGCTTCCCCTCTCTCTCTCTCTCTCTCTCTCTCTCTCTCTCTCTCTCTCTCTCTCTTTCTCTCTCTCTCTGTCTCTCTCTCTCTCTCTCTCTCTCTCTCTCCTCTCTCTCTCTCTCTCTCTCTCTCTCCTCTCTCTCTCTCTCTCTCTCTCTCCTCTCTCCTCTCTCCTCTCTCTCTCTCTCTCTCTCTCTCAATTCAATTCAATTCAATTAGCTTTATTGGCATGACAAGACATTACATCCGTATTGCCAAAGCATACTGCACTGAAACAGTCCAAGACATACTAACTACACATACTTTCTAACACAGAACAATACAAAACAGCAAAGACTAGTAACAAATGAACAGTAACCATACATATAGATACAATTTAAAGATACAATTAACAATAATAATAATTATGAATGGCAATGATAATAATGATGATGATATTGATTCCTGTCACTCACTGTCCCTAAGACGATGGCAGGCAGCTATATATTGTGCCGCCAGGTCACAGCACGTCCTCTCCTCTCCTAAGAGGATGGGGAGTTTTTGGATGTTTGGTAAATTTTTAAATTGAGGGTATCTCAGATCTATTTTGGGAAAGTATTTATTTCTAATTTGAATGTATTTTTCACATTTTGTGACAAAGTGCAGCTCTGTCTCGACTTCGTTGAGATGGCAATGTTTGCACAGCCTTTCTTCCTTTGGAAGCCATGTTTGCCGATGTCGGCCTTTTTCGATGGCCAGGCTGTGCTCACTGAGTCTGTACTTCGTCAAGGTAGTTCTTATTTTCTCGTCAGTCACCGTGGTCAGATATTCTGCCATGGTGTACTGTCTTTTTAGGGCCAAATAGCATTGCATTTTGCTTTGAGCTTGTGTTTGTGTGTCCCAATAGGTGGTGTAGTTTTGTTTCTGTTGTGCTATAATTTGATTGACTCTAATTGAATGTATGGTGATGCTGTCCTGAGACTGGGGGGTGTTAGGGGTGGTTAGTGAACTGAGCCTCAGGACTAGCTGTGTGAGAGGACTCTTTGTTTTGCTCAGCTCTTGGCATTGCAGGGCTTTGTAATGATACGAGTGGGGGTCGCTATTTTTTAGATGTATCCAAAATTTTATTGCCCTTTTTTGTATCTTGATTAGTAATGGATATTGGCCCAATTCCGCCCTGCATGCATTGTTTGTAGTTTTTCTCTGTACTTGTAGTAGATTTTTACAGAGTTCTGCATGCAGGGTTTCAATTTGATGTTTGTCCCATTGGTCGAAATCTTGTTTTGTGAGCGGACCCCACACTTCACTGCCATATAGGGCAATTGGTTCGATTATTGATTCTAATAGTTTTAGCCAAATTTTGATTGGAATTTGTAGTTGGATTTGATGTTTTATGGCATAGAATGCCCTGCGTGCTTTCTCTTTCAGTTCATTCACTGCCAGGTTGAAATTTCCTGTAGAACTTATTTTCATGCCTAAATAATTATAATTTGTACAGTGTTCAATTACTTTTTTTCCTATTGTGAAGTTGTATCTGGTTCCCTGAGATCTGGATCTTTTTTGAAAAATCATTATTTTAGTCTTTTTCATGTTTATTGCCAAGGCCCAGGATTGGCAATACTGCTCCAACAGGTCCAGGCTCTGCTGTAATCCATGTTCAGTGGGTGACAGCAGCACCAGGTCATCTGCATAGAGCAGGAGTTTAATTTTGGTGTCATGTAGAGTGAGGCCAGGGACTGAAGATGTCTCTAACGTAGTTGCCAGATCGTTGATATAAATATTAAATAGTGTTGGACTTAAACTGCAGCCCTGCTTCACTCCACGCCCCTGCGTGAAGAAATCTGTTCTTTTGTTGCCAATCTTTATGCCGCACATATTGCCTGTATACATTGTTTTAATAATGTCGTATATTTTACCCCCTACACCACTTTTAATCAATTTGTAGAATAGACCTTCATGCCAGATTGAATCGAAAGCTTTTCGGAAGTCTATAAAACAAGCAAATATTTTAGTTTTTTCTTGGTTGACATATTTGTCAATCAGGGTGTGTAGGGTGTAAATATGGTCACATGTGCGGTGTTTTGGTAGGAATCCAATTTGACTTTTACTCAAGACATTGTGCTCATTAAGGAAGTATTGAAGTCTAGAATTAATAATGCTACAAAAAACCTTCCCCAGATTACTGTTCACACAAATGCCTCGGTAGTTGTTGGGGTCGAATTTGTCTCCACTTTTAAAGATTGGGGTTATGAGTCCTTGATTCCAGATGTCAGGGAAGAGACCTACCCTCAGAACCAAATTGAATAGTTTAAGAATGGCCAAAAGGAATTTTGTGTCAAAGTGTTTAAGCATCTCATTTAAAATGCTGTCAGGTCCACTTGCTTTTTTAGATTTAAGGCCCTGAAGTTTCTCCCTTAGCTCAAGCTCAGTAATGGAGGAGTCCAACGGATTCTGGTTGTCTTTTATTAACAATTCCAATTCATTTAATTTTTCCTTTATGTGGTATTTTTTTGATTGCATACCTGGTGTTACTTTCTCATATAGTATTTTGAAATGGTTAGTCCAGATTTCTCCATTTTGTATGGCCAATTCTTCATTATTAGTTTTTTTTAGCTTTTTTCCAATTTTCCCAGAATCTGTTAGTGTTTATGGACTCCTCAATTAATGTCAGTTGCTTGCGGGTGTATTGTGCCTTTTTGGTTCTGAGCGTACGTTTATAGTGCTTTAGAGTCTCACAGTAATTAAGGCGTAAATCTGTGTTTTTTGGGTCTCTATGTTTTTGATTTGATAATTTCCTAAGTTCTTTCCTTATATTTTGACACTCTATATCAAACCAGTTTTCCTCTTTGGCATTTTTTGGTTTATTTTTTGACAATTTCAATTGAGATTTCTTTGCAGCTTTTCTAAATATTTGATTGATATTTTGTACTGCCAGATTGACTCCTTCCTTACTGTGAGTGTATGTGGTTTCCAGAAAGGTGTCTAATAATGTTTGGATTTCTTGGGTGTTGATTGCTTTCTGGAACTCTTTGGTGCTGTTTTCGGCCCATCTGTATGATTTGGGGATACTGAACAGCTTACTGGGCTGTGTGTGTGTGGCTGTGTTAGTATCTGTCCTTTTGATATACACAGTAATTTGGCTGTGATCAGACAGAGGGGTTAGTGGCTTGACGGTGAATGATCTGAAAGAGAAAGGGTCCATATCTGTGACCATGTAGTCAACTGTACTACAGCCAAGAGGTGAGCAATAGGTGTATCTTCCCAAAGAGTCCCCTCGTAACCTACCATTGACGATGTACAGACCCAGGCTTTGGCAGAGCTGCAGGAGATCCTTTCCATGTTTGTTGACCTGTAAGTCAGAGCTTGTTCTTGGGTGGTTAGTTATGTTTTGTGGGTAATTTTGTCCAAATATATGAATGTTTCCATGTTCGTTTATTAGATCAGGCAGAGAGCCTGTCCTAGCATTCAGGTCTCCACAGATCAGCACGCTCCCCTGGGCCTGAAAGTTGCTGATTTCGCTGTGGAGACTGGGGAAGATATCCTCATCGTAATGATGAGGATATTACGATGAGGATATAATATCTCTCTCTCGCTCTCTCTCTCTCTCTCTCTCTCTCTCTCTCTCTCTCTCTCTCTCTCTCGCTCTCTCTCTCTCTCCTCTCTCTCTCTCTCTCTCTCTCTCTCTCGCTCTCTCTCTCTCTCTCTCTCTCTCTCTCTCTCTCTCTCTCTCTCCCTCTCTCTCTTCTCTCTCTCTCTCTCTCTCTCTCTCTCACTCTCTCTCTCTCTCTCTCTCTCTCTCTCTCTCTCTCGCTCTCTCTCTCTCTCTCTCTCTCTCTCTCGCTCGCTCTCTCTCTCTCTCTCTCTCTCTCTCTCTCTCTCTCTCCTGACATCCTATAGGTCACAGAGTGACAGGAAAAGCCTGTGTTTCTCCACTCTGCCTTTATTTTTCTGTGTGTTTGAGGATGTGTGCATTGCAGGCATCTCTGCTCTCAGAAAGAAAGCTGTTAGAACTCACTGTTGGTCAAAGCAGCTTTGTAGTTACCTAGTTCTGCTGTGCTCATGTTGTCCTTCACACTTGCTTGATTTGTTTGTAATTCATTGTTCATTGCATTGTTGTATCTTTTTGCTGTTTTGATTTTGTACTTTATTTATATTTGTTTCTTTCTTTTTGTAAAGCACCTTTGAGCGCTTGGAAAAGTTCTAAATTTAATAATAATAATAATAATAATAATAATAATAATAACATGTGTAAATAATATATAAAATATACATTCAATATATTATGTGTGCAATATGTGTTCTGTAATCTGAACATATAGGTTACATTTTACAACTTAGGCGTCATTAAGGAAACACCATTCGTGCCAGAGACAAAAGCGCTGTCAAACCAGGCCAAATAAGCGCTGCTGTTTAGGTGTGTAGCACATGCAAGTGTGTTCCAATGTCACTCTTATGTCACGCTGTTTAGGTGTGTGGTACATGCATGTGTGTTCCAATGTCACTCTTATGTCACGCTGTTTAGGTGTGTGGTACATGCAAGTGTGTTCCAATGTCACTCTTATGTCACGCTGTTTAGGTGTGTGGTACATGCATGTGTGTTCCAATGTCACTCTTATGTCACGCTGTTTAGGTGTGTGGTACATGCATGTGTGTTCCAATGTCACTCTAATGTCACGCTGTTTAGGTGTGTGGCACATGCATGTGTGTTCCAATGTCACTCTTATGTCACGCTGTTTAGGTGTGTGGCACATGCATGTGTGTTCCAATGTCACTCTTATGTCACGCTGTTTAGGTGTGTGGCACATGCATGTGTGTTCCAATGTCACTCTTATGTCATGCTGTTTAGGTGTGTGGCACATGCATGTGTGTTCCAATGTCACTCTAATGTCACGCTGTTTAGGTGTGTGGTACATGCATGTGTGTTCCAATGTCACTCTTATGTCATGCTGTTTAGGTGTGTGGCACATGCATGTGTGTTCCAATGTCACTCTTATGTCACGCTGTTTAGGTGTGTGGCACATGCATGTGTGTTCTAATGTCACTCTTATGTCACGCTGTTTAGGTGTGTGGCACATGCATGTGTGTTCTAATGTCACTCTAATGTCACGCTGTTTAGGTGTGTGGTACATGCATGTGTGTTCTAATGTCACTCTAATGTCACGCTGTTTAGGTGTGTGGTACATGCATGTGTGTTCCAATGTCACTCTTATGTCACGCTGTTTAGGTGTGTGGCACATGCATGTGTGTTCTAATGTCACTTATGTCACGCTGTTTAGGTGTGTGGCACATGCATGTGTGTTCCAATGTCACTCTTATGTCACGCTGTTTAGGTGTGTGGCACATGCATGTGTGTTCCAATGTCACTCTAATGTCACGCTGTTTAGGTGTGTGGTACATGCATGTGTGTTCCAATGTCACTCTTATGTCACGCTGTTTAGGTGTGTGGTACATGCATGTGTGTTCCAATGTCACTCTAATGTCACGCTGTTTAGGTGTGTGGCACATGCATGTGTGTTCTAATGTCACTCTTATGTCATGCCGTTTAGGTGTGTGGTACATGCATGTGTGTTCCAATGTCACTCTAATGTCACGCTGTTTTGGTGTGTGGTACATGCATGTGTGTTCTAATGTCACCCTTATGTCATGCAGTTTAGGTGTGTGGTACATGCATGTGTGTTCCAATGTCACTCTTATGTCACGCTGTTTAGGTGTGTGGTACATGCATGTGTGTTCTAATGTCACTCTTATGTCACGCTGTTTAGGTGTGTGGTACATGCATGTGTGTTCCAATGTCACTCTAATGTCACGCTGTTTTGGTGTGTGGTACATGCATGTGTGTTCTAATGTCACCCTTATGTCATGCAGTTTAGGTGTGTGGTACATGCATGTGTGTTCTAATGTCACTCTTATGTCATGCTGTTTAGGTGTGTGGTACATGCATGTGTGTTCCAATGTCACTCTTATGTCACGCTGTTTAGGTGTGTGGCACATGCATGTGTGTTCTAATGTCACTCTTATGTCATGCCGATTAGGTGTGTGGTACATGCATGTGTGTTCCAATGTCACTCTAATGTCACGCTGTTTTGGTGTGTGGTACATGCATGTGTGTTCTAATGTCACCCTTATGTCATGCAGTTTAGGTGTGTGGTACATGCATGTGTGTTCCAATGTCACTCTTATGTCACGCTGTTTAGGTGTGTGGTACATGCATGTGTGTTCTAATGTCACTCTTATGTCACGCTGTTTAGGTGTGTGGTACATGCATGTGTGTTCCAATGTCACTCTAATGTCACGCTGTTTTGGTGTGTGGTACATGCATGTGTGTTCTAATGTCACTCTTATCTCATGCTGTTTAGGTGTGTGGTACATGCATGTGTGTTCCAATGTCACTCTTATGTCACGCTGTTTAGGTGTGTGGTACATGCATGTGTGTTCCAATGTCACTCTTATGTCACGCTGTTTAGGTGTGTGGTACATGCATGTGTGTTCTAATGTCACTCTTATGTCACGCTGTTTAGGTGTGTGGCACATGCATGTGTGTTCCAATGTCACTCTTATGTCACGCTGTTTAGGTGTGTGGCACATGCATGTGTGTTCCAATGTCACTCTTATGTCATGCTGTTTAGGTGTGTGGTACATGCATGTGTGTTCCAATGTCACTCTTATGTCACGCTGTTTAGGTGTGTGGCACATGCATGTGTGTTCTAATGTCACTCTTATGTCACGCTGTTTAGGTGTGTGGCACATGCATGTGTGTTCCAATGTCACTCTTATGTCACGCTGTTTAGGTGTGTGGCACATGCATGTGTGTTCTAATGTCACTCTTATGTCACGCTGTTTAGGTGTGTGGCACATGCATGTGTGTTCCAATGTCACTCTTATGTCACGCTGTTTAGGTGTGTGGCACATGCATGTGTGTTCCAATGTCACTCTTATGTCACGCTGTTTAGGTGTGTGGCACATGCATGTGTGTTCTAATGTCACTCTTATGTCACGCTGTTTAGGTGTGTGGCACATGCATGTGTGTTCCAATGTCACTCTTATGTCACGCTGTTTAGGTGTGTGGCACATGCATGTGTGTTCCAATGTCACTCTAATGTCACGCTGTTTAGGTGTGTGGTACATGCATGTGTGTTCCAATGTCACTCTTATGTCACGCTGTTTAGGTGTGTGGTACATGCATGTGTGTTCCAATGTCACTCTAATGTCATGCTGTTTAGGTGTGTGGTACATGCATGTGTGTTCCAATGTCACTCTTATGTCACGCTGTTTTGGTGTGTGGTACATGCATGTGTGTTCTAATGTCACTCTTATGTCACGCTGTTTAGGTGTGTGGCACATGCATGTGTGTTCTAATGTCACTCTTATGTCATGCTGTTTAGGTGTGTGGTACATGCATGTGTGTTCCAATGTCACTCTAATGTCACGCTGTTTTGGTGTGTGGTACATGCATGTGTGTTCTAATGTCACTCTTATGTCATGCTGTTTAGGTGTGTGGTACATGCATGTGTGTTCCAATGTCACTCTTATGTCACGCTGTTTAGGTGTGTGGTACATGCATGTGTGTTCTAATGTCACTCTTATGTCACGCTGTTTAGGTGTGTGGTACATGCATGTGTGTTCTAATGTCACTCTTATGTCACGCTGTTTAGGTGTGTAGCACATGCATGTGTGTTCCAATGTCACTCTTATGTCACGCTGTTTAGGTGTGTGGTACATGCATGTGTGTTCCAATGTCACTCTTATGTCACGCTGTTTAGGTGTGTGGTACATGCATGTGTGTTCCAATGTCACTCTTATGTCAGCCTCTATGAAAGAATGACTCTGTTTGGCACTATAAACTTGCATCAATACCAAAATAAATGGCTGCTTCATCATAGTTTGGCTGAAATAGTGAAACACCTGCACATTTGCTCAGTGGACTATGATAATTTTACATCTATAAAAATAACGTAAAAAATATGGCCGATCTGCAGCTGGCAACAGCAACCCTCTCTCCTGTGTGCCTTACAGGTTTCTCCACACACAAAGCCGGATGGCTGGATGTTCATTGGTCGATTATCAGGGCTAATCCTCCTCCCGCACGGCTACAGAAGGCTCTGCTGGGCCTGGCTAATGCGGCAGTACTTTAGCATCCATGACACGTGCAGTAATGGCCATCGACAGGAAACGGGATTTACTGATTATCTGAAGCAGGGCCAAAATGGCTCTCTGTTGACCGGTTTGTCCTGGGGAGGGGGGTTTGGGATTTGAGCTGAGCATTGCAGGGGCCTCATGGGTAAATGACTGCATTGTGGGTCAGTGGCCACATATGCCTGAGCAGAGAGCAACTGGTGGTCAGGTAACCGTTGGGGTTGGGGTGTGTGAACCCCCCATCTCCCCCAAAGTTCAAGCACCATTTAACTGAACGATGAAGTTGCATGGAATTGGCTACAGCAGCAGCAATGAGGTTAGAGCTCCAGCTGAAACGTTCAGTAAAATGGAAAAACACAGTAATTTATTGTTGAAAACATTTCAAAGAATTTCAGCACATGGGCTTCATAACAGGATTCATAAAAAGGCAGGAAGTTGGGCCAGTGTGCGTGCAGGGTGACCGTGACCACAGAAAGACCTGGAACCCTTTAGAAATACAGAGCCAATGTGAGCAAACCGCCAAGCTTTTTAACCGCACCTTTTGTTTGCTTTCTACCTGTAAATAATTCAAGGACAGGGCCGCTCTGAGATTAACCTTGTCAAGCAAGTTTGTGCAGCGAGCGGGCAAACGAGGGCGGAGTAGAGAACAGAGGCGCAGTCAAACGCGCGAGCGCTTCCTCTCCTCTCCTCCTGAACGGAGTGGGTACAGAAACCAGGGAGGAGTACAGAGAGAGGAGGCGCAGTCAAACGCACGAGCGCCTCACCTCCTCCTGAACGGGGGGTTCTGCAGTAGGTCTGGCCTCTGCCAGGGTGAGAGCTGTTGCTGAGGAAGTCATATGGCGACATTAATCGAATTCACATTTTGTCAGGATGGGAGAAGAGCGGAACGGACTAAACGCTGGCGCGCTGAGCAGGACTGGAAACTTACTGATGAAACTGATGAAACTTCCCACTCTCTTCCTCTCTCTACCCCTTATGTGTCCCCCCCCTGTTTCTCCACCTTTTCTCCCCTTTCTGAGACCAACGTATCCCATCTCCTACTCTCCCATCGTCCCACTACTTGTGCCCTCGACCCTATCCCTTCATCTCTCCTCCAGGCAATCACCCCAGATATCCTCCCGTTTGTGACCTCCCTGGTAAACTCCTCCCTGACCTCTGGCTGCTTCCCCTCATCCTTCAAGAGAGCCCACATCACCCCGATCCTTAAAAAACCTACGCTGGACCCCTCCAACATCCAAAACTACAGACCGGTATCTCTTCTTCCTTTTCTTTCCAAAACAATTGAACGTGCTGTTTCTAACCAACTGTCGTCTTTCCTTACCCAGAACAACCTGCTGGACCCCCACCAGTCCGGCTTCAAACCTGGCCACTCAACGGAGACCGCACTCCTCTCCGTCAGCGAGATGCTTCATGCAGCTCGTGCAGCCTCCCTCTCCTCCGTGCTACTACTTCTAGACCTCTCTGCCGCCTTCGACACCGTAGACCATTCCATCCTCCTGTCGTCCCTGTCTGCGGCGGGGATCGGCGGCTCGGCCCTGGCCTGGATTAAGTCCTACCTCTCCGAACGCTCCTCCCAGGTTGCCTGGGCTGGTAAAGTATCGGCACCCCGTCCCCTTATCACAGGAGTCCCCCAGGGCTCAGTTCTTGGTCCCCTCCTCTTCTCCACCTACACCAAATCCCTTGGCCCTGTTATCACTGCTCATGGTCTTTCTTACCACTGCTATGCTGACGATACTCAACTCTTTCTCTCCTTCTCACCCTCTGACACTCAGGTGTCAGCCCGCATCTCCGCTTGCCTGAGAGACATCCAGAGCTGGATGGACAACCACCATCTCAAGCTCAATCCAGGCAAGACTGAGCTCATCTACATTCCTGCTCTAACCTCTCCCCCTCTCAATCTCTCTATTTCCCTAGGAGACATTCCACTGACCCCAACGCCCTGTGCCAGGAACCTCGGAGTCGTGATGGACAACAGGCTGTCCCTCTCCGAGAACATCGCAGTGGTAACCCGGGCATGCAGGTTCTTCCTGTACAACATCAGGAGAATCCGCCCCTTCCTCACCACCCACTCAACCCAGCTCCTGGTCCAAGCGATGGTGCTGTCTCGCCTGGACTATTGCAACTCTCTCCTGGCTGGCTTGCCAGCATCGGCCATTAGACCCCTTCAGCTTATCCAGAACGCAGCAGCGCGCCTGGTCTTCAACCTCCCCCGATACTCCCATGTCACCCCCCTGCTCACTGACCTCCACTGGCTACCGGTGATGGCCCGCATCAAATTCAAAACATTGGTGCTCGCCTTCCAGGCAGTCCGAGGATCTGCCCCCCCGTACCTCCAAAAGCTCATCAGACCCTACACACCTGCCAGATCTCTGCGTTCCGCCTCCTCAGGACGACTGGTACCCCCCCCTCTTCATACTAGCACCCGGTCTCGACGTCTGTCTGTCCTGGCCCCACGGTGGTGGAATGAGCTCCCCGTGGAGGTCAGAACAGCAGAAAGTCTGACCGCTTTCAAGCGCAGATTGAAGACTCACCTTTTCAAGCTGCACCTCTCTCCACCCCTCCCTACCTCCTTGTGACTATAATCAGAATTGTGTATCCCCCCCCCCCCAAAAAAAAAAAAAAAAAAAATAAAAAAATTCCCCAATCATACTGACTGCGCCTAGCGCTTAGATTCGTGTTTGCCTTTTTAGGATTGTTTTAACGCACTTGTTACTTGTTTGGAAATGCACTATGTACGTCGCTCTGGATAAGAGCGTCTGCTAAATGTCTATAATGTAATGTAATGTAATGAAAAATACAAACACAGGACGCTCAGAAACTACAGTGTCAGATCGCATTTGTCACACAAAAAAGAGCCTTAACAAAAACTAAACCTTAACAATGCTTATTCAGAAAAGGGTAAACATTGTACACTGCATTGTCAAACATGACTGAAAAATATAAACATTTAAAATACAACCCAGAAAATCAGATGCTCTGTTCAAACGTTACAACACATAAACCCAGAGCCTGTGGAAGGGCTATGTGCCGGATGGCAGCTTTGGTGTGGCGGCACATTACTGAATCAACGAAAACAAGAAATGTTTTCTCTATGGACAACACAACAGAAAGTCCCAGAAGAAACCATGGCAACATTAAGCTTTCCAGTTACACTGAATCATATTACAGATATCCATATGGGACAATGCCTCTGATCCATACATACAAACCTGATGAAATATAGGGATAGGGATATACCATGCAAACCCCCCCCCCCCCCCCCCCCCACACACACACACACCACCACCAGCATGCCCATACAAAAACAAGTTAATCAAATATAAGTAACATAATATATAAAACATATTAACATATATATATTTATATATATTTTTAAAAGGCCTTCTTAAAAATGTATGTTTTAAGAGTGGGGGAGGGGGGTTTCTGACATTCTGTGGAAGTGGGTTTCAGAGTTTTGGAGTGTAAAACTAATAACACCCTCTACCCTGGTTTTAACCCAAACCCCAGCAGTAGATTAGGTTAGTTGTTTGTCTGGTAGGTATGGTATAAGCAGGTAATTTAAATATATTTAGCATTCCTATTATGTTAGGGTCTATGACCCGAAATGACTTTGTTTTTATAAACAAATTGGTGATGCAAATGCCTTTAAAGACAACCTAGAGAATGAAGAAATACGTGTAAAAAAAAATATATAGGAACTTTAATATTTTTCTTTTATAGTGACCCGTATTTCTTAATTCTCTAGGTTGTCTATAAAGGCATTTGCATCACCAATTTGTGTATAAAAACAAAGTCATTAACACAAAACCCTTAACACAAAAAGCAGTTAAATGCTAATATAATAGGGAGGTTAAATGGTGAGATCCCGTTTCTCTTGAGGTTAGCGGCCTCACAAAGTTTTAGTTGGTAAAATTGCTCGCACATAATTCAAAGCTATACTAACAATGGCTTTCAGCAGCGCCTTTTGAGACAGTGGTAGGTGGGTGGTGGATCTTTTATAACTAATCATAAAAGAAAGATGGAAAGAACATCATTAGCAAGTGAATACTTGTGGGCGTACCTGTACGTTTGCTAATGCTAGGCTAATGAAGAGGTGGCAGTTACTCTGAGAAGACAGATTTGGAGTGAAGAGGTGGCAGTTACTCTGAGAAGACAGATTTGGAGTGAAGAGGTGGCAGTTACTCTGAGAAGACAGATTTGTGAGAGATTTTGGGCAGAATCCATTAATGCTGCTGTGTAATCTCCTGTCCACAAGTCGAGGGGAAGCGGATGAATGCCTGTAATTATCCCGTTTCTTTTATTGGGAGTGAAAAGGAGACACAAAAAAAATACATATAGAAAAAAGAGCCCCTTTTATCAACCGCTAAGCACGTCTGTTATTGTTTATGAGTATGAATTAACACGACACATGCAGTTATGTAACAGTTTTAAATATGAAAGCAGTAAATATGTAGTAAGAGAGAGGTACTTTTATAATTGCATTTGTGTGTGTGTGAGTGTGTGTGTCTGAGAATGTGTGAATGTAGCCGTACATGTGAGAGTGTGTGTGTATGTGTACGTGTGTGTGTCTGTGCATATGCATATGTTTTTTATATAGCTGTACATGTGAGAACGTGTGTGTGTGTGTGCATATGTTTGTATATAGCCGTGCATATGAGAGTGTGTACGTGTGTGTGTGTGTATGTGTGTGCATATGTTTGTATATAGCCGTGCATATGAATGTGTACGTGTGTACATATGAGAGTGTGTGTGTCTGTGCATAATTGTGCCTGTGTGTAATTCTCACACCTTTAACATGCCACACTTGCTCACTCGGTGTTGTAACTCCTCTCCACCACCCAGCTCTCAGGTACGATCCCGATAAAAATCCAATCAGCATTCTATTATTAGAGCCAATCTATACGTTACGTCAGTATTTCTGTGCTTGATTTCCCCATTAAAAGCCTTTAATTCACAGGGCAAGGACACATTCACGCTCCCACTAACACAGCATACCCAAGCCAAGGGCACTGTGGTGTTTCTCCTGATCGCTGCAGGGTCAACACGAACTACAATTCCACAGGAGGCTCCTTCTCCACGTTGCAAATGACGCAGGACGATGTCCCGGGTTGTGATTTCTGCACTGCAATGTGATATTTTGCAGGCGGAAATGTGCGACTGGCCATAAAGTTTATAAAAAGGGCAACACGGCCGCTCTTTCTTCAGTTCCAGTTCAGTTGTGTCCGTTCGCTCTCGTCTCACCAGGGCCTTCGCTGGCTCGTCTCACCGCTCCGTGCGGCCTGCACGCCCGGGGAAGAGCCCTCGCTCCACAAGGAAGCATCGGCCGTCCGTGACGCCGACCCAACTGAGCGAGGCGGGCTCATCTACCCCCGGCTATCGGCCACTGAGGACCGGAGACGAGACGCAAGGAGGCATCGCGAGCACCCGGTGGTCAAGAAGAACCACAAAGCGGACCACGCACCCACTGATCCTGCACCTCAGCACCAGCATGAGGCCCCTAGACGCAAGCGGTCTGCACTAGGATCACGCTGCGTATTTCGGGAGAAATAATGCGACAGGTTCCATTATACACCCCTATGAACTGCAACCCTGACGATGAAAGAAACCAGTTCCAGGGACCTAAGATGAGGCGGCCGGTTCCCCTATCGCAACCCTGTGAACTTGCCACCACAGGATCGGGACCGGCTTTCCCCTTTTCATTGTGAATGCGCAATCCGACGGAGGAAACTATTCAAAGAACATTATTCAAGTAAGGCTGTAACATGGGCATCGCATATCCGTTAGCAACCGCAACATGTTGTAGCTATTGGATGGTTAATGTTTTTGGGGGAAAAGTTTTGTTATCATTTTACATTGGATGGCTGTAAGCCCTCCACCGCGCTACGTTAGTTTTAATGCATCATGCACAGAAAATATTTAGCATGTGATCTGTCTTAAACACTAACTGGTCGTAGTCATGACATTACACGCTGATCTCGACACACATGCTTGTTCTTATGGTTGTCTTACAGTTGTCCTTATGTGTTTGGCATGGCCCACGCACCATTGTTAACTAGCTCAAGCCAAAGCTAGATTCAAACCTCCCTCCATTTTAGGTTCTTTGTTCTCTCTGAACACGTATCCGAGACGAGGAGAACATGAAAACCCCCACGTGCGCCCAGCGCATGCACACGCACACACGCATGCACGCACGCACGCACGCACACACACACACACACACGCACGCACACGCACGCACGCACATAGTTTGTTATACATTATAGTAGTGAATCTTTTCCAAGATTGTGTGTATGAATGTTGCTCTTGTGTTGAACTGAGTCAGCCAATGCTAATTGCAGGGATTCCTTAAATACCTTCGCCTTTTAGCTGAATCATTTATATTAATTCGGTATCAACCGAGTACATAATATTGTGATTTTGCTAAGATAATTATTAATGTGTAATTTTATTGATAATTCATTTAATTATTAATTGAAGTTTCCCAATTTTAGTTAGTATATTCTCTTTTGGGAATAGTATATAAAATTTTATGAGACTGATGTATTATCCGAAAACTATGCCACCAGTTGTATAAGGATGGCAGTGGTGTATTCCAGTACAAAAGTGATGCCCCGTGTATAGATTTAAATATATTCTCTACATCGCCTTACTCAAAAAAATGGATGAAATATTATTCACTCTAAAAAATCTCAGATTTCAGAGGTATTTTTCGTCTCGTTGAGTTTATGGGCTAACGACCATATGTTATAAACATGCATCGCTGGTTCTGAATGCACATCTGTTTCGGTCCTACTTGCCCCATTCTGGCGAAGAAAAAAAGAAGTCAAACCAGCACTGACAAGCATAAATGCATTCTACGACATGAACAAGACTCCTTTATTGACGCACGGTGACACGTCGACACGCTGCGATTTTTGTGATCACCCTGCTCATGTTTCTCAGACAGGAGACGTGCGTGGGACTGAAATCCCATCCCATCTACTGCTGAAATATTGCTGGTATAGATATAGACACTGAGAGAGTTATGTTCCCGTCCATTTCATGATTGTCCATTTTCATTTCATGGTTATTTCATCATTTTCATAATAATTAATGAGAATGAATCATAATGAATGAGTAGGCTCATTCTCAATAATGAGGGAACGCACGCACGCACGCACGCACGCACGCACGCACGCACGCACGCACGCACACATTTTGGGTAAAAGCCAGCCATTATTGAATTATAATGGAACGTTTCATAAATTTTGCAGTGTCTAATCAGAGAGAGTTGTACATTTGCGATGTCTGTACATTCAGCAAAAACATTTTCCCTGGGATTGTCAAATCCAGATATGCTAAATCCAGATATGCTAAATCCAGATATGCTAAATCTAGTCGTTAAAACAAAAGGACACAATTATAAATAATAAAGCAATAAATCATGCAATAAAATAATTGGAAGACAGAGTACCGATAATTAATTTGAGAGCAGCCGTTTGTGCCCTTTAGATACATTTTTTTAGCTTGTGCACAGCCAAAACTGATTTCTAAAACAGCCGCGGCAGTAATGGGCTTTACATAATCGTGAAAAATAGCACTTCAAGAGAAATACATTCTGAACTTCCTCACAGCTATGAACATATCGTTCCATGCCCGTATGCATCTCAGCAGATCTGACAGTTTGCATATAGAAACACTCATCACCAACTGGCATACATTTTATATTCATTTGTTTTATGAAATCACTATTGCATGTTCCTAGTTCTAGTAAAAACTATCGTCTTTCTAGGAGATCACATGGTAGCAACACCTTGAGAAGCACAGAGAGAGAATGTTTCCACCCCAGATGCAGTTTTCCCAAAGAGCCTAAACAGGAAGTGAAATTAACAAGCGGCAACCTGATTCAAAAGGAAGTAAGGCTACTAGCTGGCAACTAGATCCTGTTTAGTGTTTAAAAATTGGCCAGGCTGCTTCAAATAGATCCTGGGTTTTCAGCAGGGGGTACACAGAGCCCTGGGGGTCCTTGCAGGTACTGCAGTGGCCTAGCGGGTCCCTGGCCAGAGTTGATATGTAATGACTATGCATTACATAACATATATAATTTGGGGAAATATAAAACCTATTAAAACCTGCGTTTCCATCACCAGTCTCCTCAGTAAGAGACACGGGCGGGATAAGTGATGTCACCTTTAATTAATTAATTCCACTTCTACAGCCCAGCGAGTGCCATGAAAGCTCCCGGTATTACACTCAGGAGGTGATGTGGGCGGCAATTATGATTTTCGCCCCTCAAAGACACTTTCAGGTTTGTCTGAGGGCCGTTAATTGGCTGTTATTCTCAGAAAATCTGGGAAGCGTCATAACATCTGGGAAGTATTGAAAAGCTTCCAGAAAAATCCCAATGAGATGGACAGCAGCAGCAATGAGAGAAAGTGAGAGAGAGAGAAAGAAAGAGAAAGAGAGCGAGAGTGAGAGAGAGAGAGAGAGAGAGAAAGAAAGAGAGAGAGTGAAAGAGAGAGAGAGAGAAAGAGAGAGAGAGAAAGAAAGAGAGAGAGAGAAAGAGAGAGAGAGAGAGAGCACAATGAAACAAAAACAGACGATCACACCTCTTTTAAATGACTCCAGAATGATCAGGAATGCCTAATTCTAAGCAGTGGTATCCGATGTCTTTGAGACATTTGAACAATAAGAAAAAACTGAGAATCTTCTAGAGCTTGAAATTGTTCAAGAGCCACAGTAAGCCATCTACTCACATAGAGGCATATCATTAACAGTCTGATCCATCATACTATATTTAGAAATTCAGTCATTTGCAAGGAGTCTTTCTTACAGCAAGTGTAAGCGATTAAACATGAGACAGCACACTTTACTTCAAGATTGGTTCATGTATTTACCATAAAGATATTTATATACATTAAAAAATAATTGCCAAACACTTTGAAAATCTGTCTCATTTTGCTTAATCTGATGAGAGGAAATTGAATTGTCTGTAAAACTGTTGTAGTAATGCTTACTGCCAGAGATAATTAAGACTACTTTACCCAGCCTCCATCAGCCTCCATCATGGCTTCAGTACAGTTTAAGTAAAGGACACAACATGCAAAATTATTATTATTATTTTTTTTTCTTTCTCAGTCACATTTAAAGTCCTTAATTGGATTAAATGCTGTTTAAGTGATCTTGTCTTGCCACTAAGGGTCAGTGGCTGGAATTCAATCAATTTGTCCTTAGTTTCGACTAAGAAATAATAGCAGTTATTTTCTCCACAAACACAGTGTAGCTGCAGCAATCACTAACACTATCTTCACCAGGTCACCTTTACTTGTGTAAAAAAAAATGTTCAGCAAATACAGGCTTATGTGATTGTGTGGTGAGTGGTGACCCATCCGTCGGTATGCCCCCAGTGATGCGGGAGCATTCATGCCACATCTCTCCTTAAATTCTGGCTTCAGGCACAACTCCATCTCACACCATTATGTGCTAGCCTAAATGGGAGAGCGCGCTTCACATTTCCGTAAAAAAGAAAACGGGTCTTAGCCCCACTGTATGCTGGGAATTGAAAACAATAGTTGCAATAACAATCTCTCTTTACTTTTTCACCTTACGCCCAACTTCCTCTCTCAACATTACTTGCTAGTCAACTTGTTCGCAAGTGATGTCACTCTAGCAAGTTCAGAGAGGAAAAAAGGGAGACTGTATGAGATTTTTAAAAATGCCACTGGGTTGCCAGATCGCTACAGACAAAGCCCTATTCTCCTCTCTTGGCTCAAGGGCTACCTGCCCTCACTACCTCGAGTTCAGGCTCTGACAGTGGATACCGAAACTGTTAGCGTACCTATGACACTGTGGCAAGGACCCCAATTACGTGGGACTGCACAGCTGGTTCCTGTCCTCGAACAAAAAGCCTGGAGACTCAAGGACCCTCTGTTCTAGTCCTGCTTGTGCCATTTCAGCAGGATAACCTTGTAAATAATGTTGTTTTTGTGAAACTGCTCAGTGCCAGTGAAGGAAAGCTCTTGAGTTTTATTTTTCTTTCTTTTTTTTATTGCACAGTAGCTTTAGAAATACACTAAAGGCAGTAGAAAGCGCTATGAAAACCAGCTCTACCGGTCCACCATTATTAGCGAACCCATCTGAACTTCTGAATGAGAGTAACTGATCAGCGAGTTCAAGGACGGCTCTTTCCAACTGCCGCATCGCGGGTGAAGGAAGGAAATGTTGAATCTTTAAAAAAAAGGTGTCGAGCCCTGCAGTGTAGTTCCAGTAGGCTACTGTGTGTTTTTTTCTTCCCGATTGTCCGAAGACTTGACCTGTCTGCAGCATTCGACATGGTCAACCACAAACTCCTGATCTCCGCACTGGCTGAGATGGGAATCTCTGGAACTGCCCTCTTTTGGTTAACATCTTATCTGATTTAACATCTCCAGTGTACTGATTTAACATCTCCAGTGTACTGATTTAAGTCCCATTAACTGAACATTTTCAGAAAGTACTATTAGAGATTTCTGAAAATGCCACCTTCCTCAGCAGCTCCAGAACAGTATTGTCCTGTCTCCTGTAGATCTGGCTTCATTCTCCTCTCATTATCCATAATCCCAGCTGATACCCCCTCTGTCTATTGCCCTCTGAGGGGCAGACATTAGACACACATACAGTAGGTGCTGAAGAGCTCACACTACCTAAGTTACCAAAACATACACAGAGACACAGGGACACACACACAGGGGAATACACACACACTTACATACACACACAGAAACATGTTTAAAACAAACATACACACACATACACACAGGGGCATACACACAGGATCATACACACACAGTGTTAAAACAAACAGACACAGACACACATGCACACAAACACGCATACACACAGGAACATACACACAGTGTTAAAACAAACAGACACACACACGCACACACGCACACACACACACAGGAACAACGCACACACGCACACGCACGCACACACACACACAGGAACATACACAGTGTTAAAACAAACAGACACAGACACAGACACACACACGCATACACACACGCATACACACAGTGTTAAAACAAACAGACACAGACACACACACGCACACAAACACGCATACACACACTTACATACACACACAGAAACATGTTTAAAACAGACAAGCACGCACGCACACACACACGCATACACACAGGATCATACACACAGTGTTAAAACAAACAGACACAGACACACACACACACACACACACACACACACACACACACAGGATGGGAGGTAATGAGAGCAGTAACAGTCATGCATGCTGTGACTGACAGCTGTGATGTCACAGCCAAATATGACCAACAAAGGAACGGATGCAGTTTGTGGCATGACACATCATCGATTACATCATTAAGTGTCAGCAACAACACCACCGTTTAAATACAGTCAACAACATCACCGTTTAAATACAGTCAACAACACCACCGTTTAAATACAGTCAACAACACCACCGTTTAAATACAGTCAACAACATCACCGTTTAAATACAGTCAACAACATCACCGTTTAAATGCAGTCAACACCACCGTTTAAATACAGTCAACAACATCACCGTTTAAATACAGTCAACAACATCACCGTTTAAATGCAGTCAACAACACCACCGTTTAAATGCAGTCAACAACATCACCGTTTAAATACAGTCAACAACATCACCGTTTAAATACAGTCAACAACATCACCGTTTAAATGCAGTCAACAACACCATCATTTAAATACAGTCAACAACTGCCCATATCTTTTGCTCACAGTTATTTGAAAGTATTGAGTGAGTCATTCTTAACACACAGTTTGTAAAACTCAGCAATTAAACTTTTTAATGAAAAATGTCTGTCTTTGTGTAGTCTGTGTAATCAGCTGCTTTAAATGACCAATTAAGTGCTGAGTAACAATTCATAAACAGGGCTGCAGACCCCTGTGATAGATAAACATATGTTAGTGAGTATTTTTTTATTTTGTAGTAAGCTACATGTTGGCTATAGGGCAGCGATACTCAAAGCTGGCCCTCGAGTCCAGTAGCACTGCTGGATTTCATTCTTCCCCAGAGACACCTGGCCAATCAGAGCCATTAATCCATCAAGTAACTATCTTAGAAAATAAACCCAGCGCTACTACTGGCCTCAAGAGCCAGCTTTGAGTATCCCTGCTATTGGGTATGACAAAGCTGTCCTGATAGGTGCCTGATGGGCTTCACCGCCCTTCATTCCGGCTGGACGGCTTTGCCTGTTCTCTCTATTCATTAACAGGTGTCTGAGCCGCGATGGGGTCCTCTCCTGCATGTCTCCAGGACCACAGGGTTGAGGGTGGCGCTGGTAACCCCCAACTAAACAAACACTGTACATGGCGATTGGCCGGATTGCGCATGTCCGGGTTGCTGTTTGTAGAGGATTGTGAGAAGTTCTTGACCTCTACACACAATATTCTGAAAGGAGGCTCAGAGAGAGAAAGAGAGAGAGAGAGAGAGAGATAGATAGAGAGAGAGAAAGAAAGAGAGGGAGATATATAAAGAGGCAGAGAGAAAGAGAGAGAAGGAGTGTGAGAGAGATAGGGGGGATATATAGAGAGGCAGAGATAAAGAGAGAGAGAGTGAGATAGATAGAAAGAGAGAAAGAAAGAAAGGGAGATATATATAGAGAGAGAGAAGGAGAGAGTGAGACAGAGAGAGGGGGGAGATATATAGAGAGGCAGAGAGAAAGAGAGAGTGAGACAGAGAGAGGGAGATATATAAAGAGGCAGAGAAAGAGAGAGAGAAGGAGAGAGTGAGACAGAGAGAGGGGAGGAGATATATAGAGAGGCAGAGAGAAAGAAAGAGAGAGAGAGAAGGATAGAGTGAGACAAAGAGAGAGAGAAAGAGAGATGTGCAGATGGAGGGTGGGAGTGGCAGGGGCGTAACTTGACGCACACGTTCTGCTCGGATGGGCCCACATGACAGATATAAACCATGATTGATCCCTGGAATGGCACAGGTGCATATCCCACTCCGAGCTGATCGGTATAATGGCACCGACTCTCATTCAGCACTGTGTGTGTGTGTGTGTGTGTGTGTGTGTGTGTGTGTGTGTGTGTGTGTGTGTGTGTGTGTGTGTGTGTGTGTGTGTGTGTAGGGTAGGGTAGGGTAGTGGAGGGAGGGGTTGGAAGAGATGAATAAGCTACAGATAGAGTGTGTAAGAGAGAGAAAGAGAGAGTGCAAAAAGCAAACACTCATCACTGCCATTGTTAGCTCTACTGATTATTATGTTCATAAAGTACAGTTTGACACATAAAGTACAGCATTTTATCACATATCTACACACTCTGTAAAACTCCTGCAACCGAGCGTCATCTGTTTTACTACACCTGCTGCTGTTAGACCCTGAAGACAACTAGCCAGCAAACTGTGCATTAAAATAAAACACTTCTATGTATGTGTTTATGTTTCTTCTGTTCTCAATCTATTCATTTATTTTTCACGAGCCCCAGTATTTATAGATTAGGTCCTTCAAACTCATATTGCATACAGGCGTGTTTTTTTTTTGGTCGCTTGTCCCAGAAATGCTTTATCATATTTTAAAGTGCGTGCAATAAAAATACATGGCAGTAATTGATTGCCTTTGCTTGTGTTCACACCAGTGGTGCTTAAAATATTTATGACCCTCGACAAACATCCACCATGGTTGCCAGATAACTCTCCCAGTCACCCTCTCATTTACGGATTTTTGTCAGCTACGGCATACAGAAGTGGGCCTTGAGTGCCGAACTGGAAAATCCAGGTTCAGAAAGTGAAAGTTCTCTCCAGTATTTTATTCCAATCACCTGGATTTGCCAATTAGTACAAGGAGGTAGAACTATATATTTAAATCAGTTCATGGGTGGAAGAAACACATGGCAGGACTTTTACTTTCTGACCCCTGGACTTTACACAGAACATCAGACTACCTGTACATGGGGATTATTGGAATGAACACCTGCTTTGATGTACCTAATTAGAGTGGGAAAAGAAAAAAACAAACAGAAATTCCTCATTAGAAAAATCCAAATTAGGCTTCAGGTTCAAACAAACGTAACAGACAGCCACATCGCTGAAGGAGGCAGTTACCATGGAGAACAGTGTCAAAGCTAAATAACATGCTCATCAGCACTGTGAACAATCATTTGGTTCCTCCACTCTCTCGCTCGCTCTCTCTCCTCATTTTTATTGCTCTTGTGAGTTAATTTTGAGCATCATTTGAATATGTTGTTCAGCTGGGCCAATAAAGCTGGTTTCTAAATTAAATTATCCCTCTCTCTTTCCCTCTCTCTCTCTCTCCCTTTCTTTCTCTCTCTCTCTCTCTCTTCCCATAGGATGGAGGATATTCCAATATTCTGCAGAATCACATAAAAGGTATTTGTGTTCTGGCCCAGGTTTACATCAATTAATAGGCACTGAAAAGGAAAGAATAGAACCAAGGTAGCTCCAAGGATACATTTCCACAGGGTCTACTCTACACCAACACATTCCAACGTTTCTCTGTGGAACCGTTTGATTGAAAAATACCCCATTACTTTGCTCCATTACTCCCTTGTAAATAGGTATGGCCACTGATAGGCTCTTAGCCTTAGCCCCGCCCCATCAACACAGCTAAATGTAATAATAACACAACCCCGCCCCCCCCCATTAAAAACACAGAATACAGTTGATGTAACTTCATCAGAGGAAGAGGAAAAGACTGCATCAATAAAATGTTGAATGATTTTAAACATTGTCTTTTACCTCTTAATGCCCGCAATGCAGTGAGGAAAATGGCTTATTGGTGTAATGTAATTGGTCCCCCCTAACAGAACAACTGGCCCCAGCCTGCCCCCCCCCCCCCAAACAGAACAACTGGCCCCAGCCTGCCCCCCCCCTTAGAGAACAACTGGCCCCAGCCGGTCCCCCCACCCCCTAACAGAACAACTGGCCCCAGCCTGCCCCCCCCTAACAGAACAACTGGCCCCAGCCTGTCCCTCCCCCCCCTAACAGAACAAGTGGCCCCCGCCTGCCCCCCCCCCCAAACAGAACAAGTGGCCCCAGCCTGCCCCCCCCCCCCCCCCCCCAAACAGAACAAGTGACCCCAGCCTGCCCCCCCCCCCCCCCCCCCCTAACAGAACAACTGGCCCCCAGCTCCAAGGATACATTTCCACAGGGTCTACTCTACACCAACACATTCCAACGTTTCTCTGTGGAACCGTTTGATTGAAAAATACCCCATTACTTTGCTCCATTACTCCCTTGTAAATAGGTATGGCCACTGATAGGCTCTTAGCCTTAGCCCCGCCCCATCAACACAGCTAAATGTAATAATAACACAACCCCCCCCCCATTAAAAACACAGAATACAGTTGATGTAACTTCATCAGAGGAAGAGGAAAAGACTGCATCAATAAAATGTTGAATGATTTTAAACATCGTCTTTTACCTCTTAATGCCCGCAATGCAGTGAGGAAAATGGCTTATTGGTGTAATGTAATTGGTCCCCCCTAACAGAACAACTGGCCCCAGCCTGCCCCCCCCCCCCAACATAACAACTGGCCCCAGCCTGCCCCCCCCTAACAGAACAACTGGCCCCAGCCTGCCCCCCCCCCCTAACAGAACAACTGGCCCCAGCCTGTCCCTCCCCCCCCTAACAGAACAACTGGCCCCAGCCTGTCCCTCCCCCCCCCTAACAGAACAAGTGGCCCCAGCCTGCCCCCCCCCCCCCCCCAAACAGAACAAGTGACCCAGCCTGCCCCCCCCCCCCCCCCTAACAGAACAAGTGGCCCAGAAAATCTTTGAAACCAGAAAAAAAAAAAAGTACCCGCGACACTTTATTCAGAAATGACAGGACTAAAGACACTGTTTTCTAGATAGGCGCCATAATTTCACTGATTACCTGAGAAAAGTGTGAAGGAGGCACATTTGTGTGAATATGAATGCCTTTATTTGCCATAGAGATTTGTGAATATGCTCAATAAGCTGTCTTTCCCTTTAAACCTGGGAGAGGATGGTTCTGTGGGTCTTCCAAGCTTCAGGTGATAACCAATGATTGGTGCAAAACAAATACCCGTCAGGGGTAGCGTACGGAACGAAAGACCAAGCGCGACAATGGGGGTTCTTAAAGTGCTCTAATGAACACCACAAAAGCGGGGGGTAAACCCGCAGACAGGGAGTCAATAACAATAGAAGAAAATAATAAACTCTCCTTACAACGAGAGCATCCGCTACCAAACTCAAAGTGACCCGTATAGGGCGAAAGACTCTAACACTAGAGATTAAGACAAAACAAAGAAAGTCCTTTAGCTCACAACGAGGGAGCCGAAAAACACAAACAAGAAGAAAAGAAGACGGCGAAGACAGATTTGTCTAGGACAGGGAGACAGAGGTTCCGCAAAGGGACAAACAAAGGGTAGAGAGTAACCAAGGATACATTTCTAGCAAACTGTTAGACACCCGAAACAAGTCCCGTGTAACGAAAACAAGTTGAAGTGATACAGTCGTAACGAACTGTCAGTCCTATACCGTGAATTACCGGCTTTCCTTGTCAAATCAATGGCAATATGGAAGCGTCAAAGACTACGCAAGGTTTAAATAATGGAAGGAAATGCGGAACACCTTTCAGCATCTCATGTTTCCCTGATACAATGTTTTATTCTTGCGTGTATTTTATTTCTCTTGCATGACACAAAATTCTGGGTGCAAGCTCTAAAAATAGAAGAGAAAATAACAGCTACAGGTATTCATATTCTATATACAGGTATTCATATTCTATATACAGGTATTCATATTCTATATAACCTAGCAAGGTACATAAATAGAGTTTCTAGCAGAAATGTGCAGTTTGCGTGTCAGATCATCGTAACTCATTCAGAAAACCTTTGGCATGTAAATGCCATGTGGAGATGACTGCAGTTATGCACTTTAAATATCTCACCTATCTAATGTTTTAATAAATCAGATAAACTGATGCAAGCCGTATACACACACACACACACACACACACACACACACACACACACACACACACAACACACACACACACACACACAACCACACACAACACACAACACACAACACACACACACACACACACACAAACACACATGGACACAGACAAGTACACACACACACACACACACACACAAGCACACATGGACACAGACAAGTACACACACACACACATACACACACAAGCACACATGGACACAGACAAGTACACACACACACACAAGTACACACACACTTATTAAATCAATGTTGCTTAAAAGTCATAAAGCCATATTCTGCAAATACAGCTGAAAATAATCAGTTGCGGCCAAACAAAATATTTTTTTTCCTGTCACATTATTACTGCTGAGTACAGCACCGTGAGTCAATCATCTCCTGTTTTATGCACCAGTGTGCTTTATGTTACTTACAACTGACTGGTAAATGCCACCCAGTCACAAATGAAATGTCGACACACTAAAATATTAGTGTTGCATTAACTTGAGCATATACACCACCTATACCACCTATACCTTCTAAGTCTCTAACACATATAATACAGATTGGTATGACACAGGTTAGAACGTGCAGATGCTCAACACAACAGGTATATCGAATGAAAATCTTTCAAAAGCCAAACATTAAATAAATAACTAAATAAATAAATACATAAATAAATGAGCACAGCGCTGGCAACCAGATTGACCGTTTCACCATTGAGTGAACGGAACTATATCACCTCGGACACTCGCTTGGTCGCACGCACGACACGTTGACGTTACATGCTAGGCTACAGCGCAGCAAACGAACTACCTTTTATAACACGATAAGAGCCAGCCAGGTTTTAACCTGGAAATGAGTATCTTATCCCTGAAAATACTCCCCATGTGGTCTTCCTCGTGTGGGCGCGTGGGGGTCCGTTTGTCATTTACAATGCAGAACATATAAAATGCAAATCCAACCAGGAATAAATCGCAATGATCTTCTGCCAATCCCAAGTCTAAACAGCCAGCGTTTTTGGCTAAATAAAGTTCAGAAAAATAAAAATACAAAATCTCACAGCGATAATGAGGACTAGCTACTATATCCAATGCTTAATTTATGGATTTAAGAGAGAACCGTTTGGAAAGAAGCTGCCATAACAAAATTCCCTGCAAAGTGGCACTGACACAACAGCAGTTGTTTTATTTACAAAGAAACAACCACACTTCGATAATTCCTGTAAGGGTTTCTCGGAAATAGCAGCTGTGATGAGCCAAGTTAATTAAACGCCAGTGAAGCATAGTGCATTACTGAACAACGCGCTAAAATACACGTCGTTATCTTGCAAGACTGTATTTTACTAATTCTTGCCAACACATGCACGACTTGCAAATCCAAACTTTTTAATTACCTTTAGAATGGCGATTAAAAGCATATTGTCTAGCTGGACTGATTGTGAATACGCTTCGCAGCATACAGTAATATTTTGTGTGATCCCTCTTCCTGAATTTATTGTGTATTCTGACCATTTTTTTCACAATAAAAGTTCTGAAGTAAGACTATTATAGTCAACCTTTCACTCATAGGAAAAGAACTGGCTAATATTTCACATGCAATACTTTATAAAAACATGCCTGTATTTGTGTATAGACACAAGTTACATCAATGAACACATGTTTAGATTCACAAAGCTCGTGGATTTTTTGAGGAAGCGTGCCACAAAGTGCTCGGGATTTCGGGAGCTGTTCTTTCAGCACCACAACGACTTGTTCGCATAACACACGAAGCTGAAAGCTTTGCAACACCTGGGGACCGGGATTACAGTGCATCCGCCGTCATACCCAGCAAAACGGTACTATAACCGACTAAAACTTTTATCTAAAGAACAAAAATAAAAAGCAGTAAACATCGACAGCCCTGTCACTGAAACAATTTTCACCCCGTCGCTATCATTTCAACGTGCACCTTTATGGAATTTGTGGTAGAAGTTATAAATGAGAAAAGGAGACCGTTATTGGCCTACTTACCATCAATCGCCATGATGTTCTGTTTTGGGTTCAACTAAGCAGAGTGGTAAAGACGGGGAGGCACAGAATGTTTCAATATGCAGAGGGGAGTGTTATTAGATGGTACATTCCATTATGAAACATTTTCGATCACCTTTTTCAGTTCGGTTAAAAAGAAAGCACCTTTATTTTATATGGTTGGGAAGCCTCTGTTTTCATCACTGGGTTTTAGATCCAAGGAGCATATGAGAACTTTGTTTATATTTTGGTAGATACAAAGCGAATACCCCGTTTAATAACAAAAGTAATAATCAATTAAAAGAGAGTAAAGCATTGGGGGAAATAAGCGTTTGAATGAATTTGATTTTATATCTAAAAATTATTTTAAAAAGAGTCAATTATCAAGTTTTGTTTAATGGACAAATAATTAAACAAAAATCTGCATTCTATATCCAGTAATCAGTAATAAGTGCACATAAATAATACACATAAAACAAGAGTCAAGTTCTAAATAATCATAGTATAAATGCATTTCATGATGTGCTTTATTATACTGAATCATGAATTTTGCATAATTTAACATGATTACATTTCAAAATAAATATAAAATAAATATCACCACCAAACAGCGGCTAGTGAACCCTTGTCATAGGTTTAAAGAAGAAAAAGTACTCTATCTGGTTAATATACTGCTCTCTGCTTAATATACTGCTCTCTGCTTAATATACTGCCCTCTGCTTAATATACTGCTCTCTGCTTAATATACTGCTCTCTGCTTAATATACTGCTATCTGCTTAATATACTGTTCTCTGCTTAATATACTGCTCTCTGCTTAATATACTGCTCTCTGCTTAATATACTGCCCTCTGCTTAATATACTGTTCTCTGCTTAATATACTGCTCTCTGCTTAATATACTGCTCTCTGCTTAATATACTGTTCTCTGCTTAATATACTGCTCTCTGCTTAATATACTGCTCTCTGCTTAATATACTGCTATCTGCTTAATATACTGTTCTCTGCTTAATATACTGCTCTCTGCTTAATATACTGCTCTCTGCTTAATATACTGCCCTCTGCTTAATATACTGTTCTGCTTAATATACTGCTCTGCTTAATATACTGCTCTCTGCTTAATATACTGATATCTGCTTAATATACTGATATCTGCTTAATATACTGCTCTCTGCTTAATATACTGCTCTGCTTAATATACTGCTCTCTGCTTAATATACTGATATCTGCTTAATATACTGCTCTCTGCTTAATATACTGCTCTCTGCTTAATATACTGCTCTCTGCTTAATATACTGCTCTCTGCTTAATATACTGCTCTCTGCTTAATATACTGCTCTCTGCTTAATATACTGCTCTCTGCTTAATATACTGCTCTCTGCTTAATATACTGCTATCTGCTTAATATACTGCTATCTGCTTAATATACTGTTCTCTGCTTAATATACTGCTCTCTGCTTAATATACTGCTCTCTGCTTAATATACTGCTCTCTGCTTAATATACTGCTCTCTGCTTAATATACTGCTCTCTGCTTAATATACTGCTATCTGCTTAATATACTGTTCTCTGCTTAATATACTGCTCTCTGCTTAATATACTGCTCTCTGCTTAATATACTGCCCTCTGCTTAATATACTGCTCTCTGCTTAATATACTGTTCTGCTTAATATACTGCTCTGCTTAATATACTGCTCTCTGCTTAATATACTGATATCTGCTTAATATACTGATATCTGCTTAATATACTGCTCTGCTTAATATACTGCTCTCTGCTTAATATACTGCTCTGCTTAATATACTGCTCTCTGCTTAATATACTGATATCTGCTTAATATACTGCTCTCTGCTTAATATACTGCTCTCTGCTTAATATACTGCTCTCTGCTTAATATACTGCTCTCTGCTTAATATACTGCTCTCTGCTTAATATACTGCTCTCTGCTTAATATACTGCTCTCTGCTTAATATACTGCTCTCTGCTTAATATACTGCTCTGCTTAATATACTGCTCTCTGCTTAATATACTGCTCTCTGCTTAATATACTGCTCTCTGCTTAATATACTGTTATCTGCTTAATATCTGGATGAAGTATTTCACCACACATTTAGGTGAGGACATATTTTAATAATAATTAACAATAATACACATAAAAGAAATCCATCTAAATTAAATAAATATTAATAATTACAGTAATAGTATTATAGTAGTCTTTTTTTCCCCTAGAACTGCCTATTTGGAAAAGCCAAAATTTTAATCAAGCTTGCATCAATGAAATATAGATTTGCGTTAAAAAAAGAAGAATTTCGAAATTCTGAATCAACTTTTAAAAAGTGGGCTTGGCTTCATTCTGAAATGATCCTGGGGTTCATGCTGCCGTGGACCAAAGACTTCACTGCTGATAAAATCCCTTAAACTCCCTTTATGTCTCAGACATGTTCCACTACATTAAGAGCATTTAGCCTGATGTCATAAAGCACAGTGCCTTGTGGAGCAGGAAACTACATAACAGCTCAGCAGGTGATATCGTCCAGCCTCCGTTTAGGCCCAAAACCATGGGTATTACTGGGACACGCCCCCAGGGTCTATCAACGTAAGGGACGAGAAACAATAAATCATTAAAATGGCATTGCTTGTTCATAACAGTGAGTCAAAAAAACAGCCAGTATTCATATGAAGAGTAATACAACACAACACAACATTCATTATTCATTTTTATGACTCATTTCCTGATCTTTTGCCTAGGATCCCAATGGCATTCGTTTTAGTTTTTTTTCCAAAATCGCACACTGACAATAATAAAATGTAATTAATGCATTAATTAATTGGATGAAGTTAAATACATAATATGTGCCTGCGTTACCTGGGTGACTCAGGTTATTTTTGTTGCTATATCAAAACCGTTTAGTTAGGTGTCAAATCTTCTTCTACATGGATTTGCCGTAGCCTATACCTCCCTTATCGTCCACACTCCTTCGGTGTCACCATGGATACCACCGCTGCCGCACGGTGAGTTTAGAAAGCAAATATACAAATATATAGATTGAGTTTCCACAATCGTTGGTCCAAAGGTAGACTTCAGAATAATGACAAGATAATCTCCTACAGGTGGTAACACTACAACGCATATATGTTACGGAATAAGTGTATGTATATTTACAATGCAATCCAATAGAAACATGCAGAAGCTCCGTCTTCGGAACAGATTGTGAAGTAGAGGCCTAGACCTGGAACTCACCATCACTTCTGTGAAATGGGGATACAATGGATCTGGGGATGATCTCCTCATCACAAGCTCATTCACTAACCAACATTGTAATTAGAAGATTAAATCTGTTCCTCTGGTATTCCAGGTTTAGTTCTGCCAGGACTTGAAAGAAGGCCATGTTCTCAGCTTGTTCCTGGTGTCTACACATGGAAAGAAGGAAAAAAAAGATCTATGAGCCAATTTTCAGCACATAACACCCAGCTAGTTGTTGAGCAGCCACTGAATACGAGAAAGAACTGTGTTTCCTTCAAATGTCAATAAATGCCATTTGTAATTAATGTCTACACCAGGACTCCCCAACTCAAGGCACAGAGGGTCACAGGCTGCTTTTTGATTTCACCTTAAAATAAATTCTAAGTTTAGACCCAGTAAATCAGATAAGCTGAGTTAACTATGAAACTGGCGGCTTTATCTGACCAAAGAGGTTAGCATGCTCTACAGCCCTCCAGAACCAGGCTGCGGGACACCTGACCTATACCCTCGTACACACCCTCTCTAGTACATACCCTCTCTGATACATACCCTCTCTAGTACATACCCTCTCTAGTACATACCCTCTCTAGTACATACCCTCTCTGGTACATACCCTCTCTGGTACATACCCTCTCTAGTACATACCCTCCCTGGTACATACCCTCTCTAGTACATACCCTCCCTGGTACATACCCTCTCTAGTACATACCCTCCCTGGTACATACCCTCTCTAGTAAATAACCTGGTACATACAGTGCCCTCCACTATTATTGGCACCCCTGGTAAAGATTAGTAAAATGGGTTATAAAAAATTCACCATTTGGTGAATTAGCTTAATCTCACACTGAAAAAATTAGAAAAATCCAACCTTTAATTGAAGTAAATTTAATAAGAGAAAAAATAATCCCTCATCAAGAAATAATTATTTTTAACAAAACCATGTGTGCCACAATTATTGGCACCCCTGCATTTATATATAGAATAAATAAATCATTTTAAATATTTGATCACATATCCTTTGCATGTCATGACTTCCTGATGTCTGTGACCCAACAACATCAAAAGACTCTTGATATCTTCCTTTCTGGTACTCTTACAAGCGATACTATAATATCTCTGCATTTGAATGGATATCTATGTGAATTGGGGGGTGGGACTAGATTTAGCACATGTTTGGCTAAAGTTATCAAGGGTCTGACGTATCAAACAAGCCTTAAACCATCATTCTGCGGCCAGAAATACAGTAGATATGGATGGATAACTTGAAGGGTTTCTTCTCCTCACTTATTTTCCCATAGAATTCAATAAGAAAATTTGTCAGGAGAAACAACCCTTAAAGTGATCCATCCATATCTACTGCATATCTGCCAGCAGAGTGAGGGTTTGAGGCTCGTTTGATTAGTCAGACCCTTGATGACTTTTTAGCCATTTTACCAACCATGTATTCCAGTGCAGCTGACATTTTGGATTTCTGTTTATAGCATATATACGATTATCAGATTTTTAATGTGTTGCACGTCTAATTCCATTTCTCTGGTTGAGCTGTGTTCCTGTGTGACCTGATGAGCAACACATTATGGGATGTTATTAAACTTTAAATAAGTGAGTTAAGCAACAAAAAATATATAAAGTGATATAGTATATGTTACTTTCCTGTCTGCCTACCATGTCAGTGTTTTGCACTTTGGAGCGTAGAATCCTTTGAGGAATTGTAAATGCTGACCCAGAGAGAAGCTAAAGTAGACAGGAAATCATGTTCTATTGAGACCATATTCAGAATGGGTGGAAAAATGACTATATGTGCAATCAGCTATAAATTTTAAATCTACAAATTTATTTGGGCTTTCTCTTTTGACTTTGACACACATACACACTGAATAAGCAATTTTAGAGCAATTCTTTTGTAATTCCTGAAGACACAGCATATTCAAATCTCTCTCTCTCTCTCTCTCTCTCGCTTCTTTCTCTTTTCCTCAAAAAATAGTGTTGTAATTGTGCAGAGATGGGGTGGCCTAGGGTGATGGGGCCCAATCTGAAAGCTTTTCACGGGGCCCAAACTCCCTGGCAGCACCCCTGCACACACACAAATACATATGCCTGCACATGCAGGTGTGCACACACACACACACACACACAAATACATACGTGTGTACATGCAGGTGTGCACACACACACACACACACACACAAACACGCACGCACACACGCGCACACACACAAACACAAACACAAACACACACACACACACGTGTGTACATGCAGGTGTGCACACACACACACACACACACGCACAAATACATACGTGTGTACATGCAGGTGTGCACACACACACACACACACACACGCACAAATACATACGCATGTACATGCAGGTGCACATGCACACACACACAAACACACACACACACAAACACACACACACACACACAGCAGATGCTCTGATTATTGACACTTCTGCCCCCAATGAGAGGGAAATGAGTTGCCTGTGGCACACAAACTCAGTCTTCCCCTCCTTTGTGTATGTGTGCATGTGTGTGCGTATGTAAAAATAAAATGACTTATTATATTAAGCGCCTTTATCCAAAGCAATTTTACACTGCCTCCTCACTCACTCACACACACACACACACACCAACACACACATGGCGGCATGCATGGTGCTAGCCTGGCTTCTGCTGGAGGGATTTGGGTGGGTTTCTTCTTCTTGCCCAAGGACACTTCGACACGTGGACAGGAGGAGCCGGGGATCGAACCACCAACCCTGTGATCAGTGGACGACCCGCTCTACCTCCTGAGCCACAGCCGCCCCGTGTGTGTGTGTGCATGTGTCTGTGTGTGTAAGTGTGCATGTGCACACGCTTGTGTGTTTGTGTTTGTGTTTGTGTATGTGTGCACAGGGGAGCCGCCGCCAACCCAGTACAATTGCTGTAACCACACACCTCCAGAACCCAATCAACCCATTCAAAGCTTTAAATAACTCTACCTTTGCAGGCTTGCAACTCTCTTGTAGTCCAATACTTACTGTACGATATTTACTGACAGGGAGCTGTGAAAATATAACACAGTGCTTCCCATTCATTCTAGCGTAAGCTAGTTCTGGTTATCGGAGTCACACATTTAGCCTTTTTTGTTTAGCTAACGTTAGAGCAAGGACATGGAATTAAAACGGCTTTCTGTAAATAAGCATGTTCAGCACTTTATTTTAAAAGTAATTCATCACCCCCAATTTTATTTGCAACACTAGCTGAACAAGGACAGTGCAAGAAAACAGTAGGCTCATATCATAATTCAACCTAATAATTTTTATTTTGCAGCACAAACTATATAAAATTGGTAAACATAAGAACAAACTATGACGGGTAAAAATAGACGGTGACGGTCTAACATATTTTCTTCCATTGATGGATTATAATTGATTCTAGCGCAAGCACTGGGTATCATCGTTTCGACAACAAAAATTATAATAATAATAAAATGATGAGCTGGGATGACATATCTCTACCAAGTTGAGCATATAGCAAAAGCCCTGGTTTTCTACCATGTTGTACAGGTGCAAATAATTCGTCTTTCGATATGAACTTAAGTGTGCCATCGATTTAGTTATGTTCTTTTCTCACTCACAGTTGGGTGAATGTTTTCCAAGAACTTGATCTTGGTATTCCTACAATATTTGAGCTTTGTGTGGCACAGCTTACTTAGCCTACATCATGTGGCATAGCTTACTTAGCCTACATCATGTGGCACAGCTTACTTAGCCTACATCATGTGGCATAGCTTACTTAGCCTACATCGTGTGGCACAGCTTACTTAGCCTACATCGTGTGGCACAGCTTACTTAGCCTACATCGTGTGGCACAGCTTACTTAGCCTACATCGTGTGGCACAGCTTACTTAGCCTACATCGTGTGGCACAGCTTACTTAGCCTACATCGTGTGGCACAGCTTACTTAGCCTACATCGTGTGGCACAGCTTACTTAGCCTACATCGTGTGGCACAGTTTACTTAGCCTACATCATGTGGCACAGCTTACTTAGCCTACATCGTGTGGCACAGCTTACTTAGCCTACATCGTGTGGCACAGCTTACTTAGCCTACATCATGTGGCACAGCTTACTTAGCCTACATCATGTGGCACAGCTTACTTAGCCTACATCGTGTGGCACAGCTTACTTAGCCTACATCATGTGGCACAGCTTACTTAGCCTACATCGTGTGGCACAGCTTACTTAGCCTACATCATGTGGCACAGCTTACTTAGCCTACATCGTGTGGCTCTTATCAAGTTCCTTCTTCCATAGCCTACTATCATGCTAAAAAAACTCTTGGTGACGGAGAAGTATCTGCATCTCAAACTTTATTTCTGAAACAAACTCTGTTGCTTCGTCGATGCGTCATCTATTATTGGGTTTAAACATGCATCAGATGTTGGCATAAAATACTCAAATGGAGCCCCGAAAAATATAACAAGATTCCATGTTTGAAATTTGCGCACCGATGTAGAATAGCGTTTAATATTTTCACTGCTAGGCTTGCAAGTACCGTTTGGGGGCAGGACTGAACCATTTCATGTAAATAGAGAGAGAGGGGGGATGAAGCCGTCCAGTCGGAGTGAAGGGCGGTGAAGCCCATCAGGCACCTATCAGGACACCCTTTTCACACCCTATAGCCAAGGATGGACGGAAATATATGAAAGCGTTTCTTATTAGGAAGTAAAAAAAAATATTTTTTATTTTTTTTATTTTTATTTTTTTTAAAACCTCCAAAATATAGTATGTATCTATAACAAGGGTCTGCAACTCTGGTGCTGAAGAGCCCCGTGGTCTTCTGGTTTTTGTTGTTACTCTGCACTCAATTGAACAATTATTTGAAATAGCTACTGCCCATCCCTCCCTGTGAGGTATAGAGTAGGCTGCCCATCCCTCCCTGTGAGGTATAGAGTAGGCTACTCAAGTGTAAAAGACTTTAACTAAAGCTTACTTTTAATTACCATAATAATTTCTACTGATTATATCTTACCGTCAATTTCCCGGATTGTTCAATATAACGCTCGTTCGCAAACTATGTAGTTTTTCTGGACCAGCTTCGAGTATATTTTACGTTTCAGTATTTTCTTGTGATTATATCAGCGCTGGAACCATTTAAAAACTCGATGTCCCATAATTCCCTCCGAACGTGCAGCCTTGTCTCCAGATGTTGTCATATAACGTTAGCCAGCAGTAGCACACAGCTCAGTTTTTTAAACACTTTTTTCTAACATTAGCTAGCTAGCTTGAAGGACTAAAAGATAGAATTGCTAACTGTGGTTAACCATAGCGCAGTTTCTGACCTTGTCGGGCGGGCATCTCTACTTAGCAAGCTAACGGTAGCTGGTCTTCAGTCTCCCATCTGCGACAGAGCAGACAGACGAGATGATGATGATATCTTATTGGTCGAGAACCACCCGTGCATTGCAGTACTGGACATGTAGTCCGTTAAAGTGGACTACAAGTCGAACTACATTCATTAATGCATTACTTAAAAAAAAAAATTGGAACATGCGATATATGCAATATGTCCTTGTATCACACAGGCTAATCCAGGAATGTTTCAGCTCATTCCATAAATGAGATTTCAAGAAATAGTCGATAGTCTCCAAAGCCCATTCTATCTTCCATAGAGAATTTACTTCCGAAACCAGACTCCACCCACGACTGCGCACTCACTTGAGTACTCTATACTACAATGCAGGATTGCTGAGTTAGCTGGATAACTGTAGAGAGTAAAACCCGGAACACTTCCAAATGGAACATGGTCTGAAGTAAAAAAAAGGGCTTTTTCCGGGTTTTACTCGTGCTCATAATCCTGCTTCTCTTACTCAGTGCAGTTATCCACTTAACTCAGTAATCCTGCTTCTCTTACTCTGTGCAGTTATCCAGCTAACTCGGTAATCCTGCTTCTCTTACTCGGTGCAGTTATCCAGCTAACTCAGTAATCCTGCTTCTCTTACTCTGTGCAGTTATCCAGCTAACTCGGTAATCCTGCTTCTCTTACTCAGTGCAGTTATCCAGTTAACTTGGTAATCCTGCTTCTCTTACTCAGTGCAGTTATCCAGCTAACTCAGTAATCCTGCTTCTCTTACTCAGTGCAGTTATTCAGCTAACTCAGTAATCCTGCTTCTCTTACTCAGTGCAGTTATTCAGATAACTCAGTAATCCTGCTTCTCTTACTCTGTGCAGTTATCCAGCTAACTCGGTAATCCTGCTTCTCTTACTTAGTGCAGTTATTCAGCTAACTCAGTAATCCTGCTTCTCTTACTTAGTGCAGTTATCCAGCTAACTGAGTAATCCTGCTTCTCTTACTCAGTGCAGTTATCCAGCTAACTCAGTAATCCTGCTTGATAGTAAAGAGTAGAGTAGACCCTCTCAGTAGAACTCATTTACCCTGCCTATAGCCTTGCATTGTTACCAAAAAATAGTTATTAATTATAGAGGCGTCCACTTGAAGGTCAGCTGTTTTTGCGTGCAGCCGCCTGGAGTCACAAAGTCACATATTCTATTCGTAATTCAAGTTTTGTATTCTGGCTCAGCTTTTTGATACAAACATCCTGATTAATCTGGTGCCAGTAATTATTTAATCATTAGTCATTTAATATTTAAGTCTTTATATAAGTCTGAATGTATCCAAACTCGTTCTATAAGAGGAAGCACAATAACGTATAAAGCATGACCTCATGTTTGTTCATGTTAGACTGTACTGATTGATAGACATAAGAATATAATTTTTAAATTTGTTATTTTTATTCCTGACCATCGAAGCTGGCAGCATAATTACATCCTTATCTGTGACACCCCCTTTAGCGCTGGCACACCGGTAGAAGATTTGAAATGTAAATCTTGTGATCTGGCGAGAGATGCAGAATATCTGTCCAGGGAAGCCGTCCAAACCAACAGCCTCGGCAAGAAATGATTCATCATGCAGGGAAGCAACACTGAGTGTAAGGACTCCCCCCTTTATTTCAAACTTACTTTGTCACACACACACACACACACACACACGCTCTGTCACACACATGAATACACATACAAATGCATCACATACACACATCACACACACTCTCTGGCACACATACATTTGCCCAAAAGCAAGTTCCATGATTCGTTCATCCAAATGTCAGCTTATTTTTTGGGCCAGAAATTTTCCTCCCCAAAACCTGCCAGTTTTCTCCACTGTAGAGTACATTTATCCAGCAGACCAATGGCAAATAACTAGAAGCCTGCAGGGGTTGGGGGGTGGGGGGTGGGGCCAGTCCACCTTACCTGTCTCTCAGGTCTCTAAGAAACAGGGCTGTGAATGTTCTTAACCGTAATCATAAACATGTGATTAGAATGTTCTTAACTGAACATTCTAATGCTGATGTCACACTCACTAAAGCAATGGAGTTCTAGAACATTTACTTAGAAATTTGAACATTCCAAAAAAAAAAAAAAACCTTCTCTTCAAAGCGTTTAATAGCTAACTACGGGATGTGATGTCACTGTTATGTCCTAGTGGACATAACTTTTAAACGTCCATTTAGACAAAGTACGCAGTGGAGTATGTGAACAATGCCGCTTGGGTAGCGTCCGCGTACGTACACGTACAAGTACGAAACTGGAGTATATCGAGGCCTTTAAATATCATTCAGACGGGACCGATCTCTGTTCACAGCCCCTCCCTTGCCTACTGTCACCCCCTTCCTGCTCATCTGACATCGGACTCATCGGGGGGCCTGCAGTGGAGAGTTATTAAAGAAAGGCGTGGCTATGGGGAGCATGACTGCATTAACATCTCCTGCCCTTTACCGCCATTCCACCTTCTCTTCACAACCCCCTCAGTGGCCCGGGCGATTAACCAAAGGCTCACCGCCGCAGAGCCCTTTTAATTGCACCGAGAGAATCGACGGCTGACAGGGGTGAAGTCCCGCGGGCCAATTGCGCGTCAGAGCGGCGGGTGAATTGATTTCTGGATCGCCCAATTCCCGGCCTTGCCAACGAAAGCTGCTTCATGGAACCAGCCGTCTGTTTCTAGAACCTTCTCCGGTGTTACTTGCCATAGAATCCTCCTTCGTGAGCCAAGGCTTGTAAATTGAACTTTCGACGCCCAGCAATGATGAATGCCCAAAATGATCGCCGCTGAAAAGGTGAATTATGATCAGTTGATCGTTGCGTGCCGTTGGCAAAGGAAGCCGTCCAGAAGCCCAGGCTGTTAACTCAGGGTGCATCCGTCTGCAGCATGGCGATGCTATTGACCGGCGGAGAGTGTTCTGTTAAATATGGCCACGGTTAAAGTTTTACCCTGAACTCACAAGGCCTGGGTGTCAGGTTTGGAGATTTTCCTTTCCTTTGGTTAGACAGAAATCATACATAACAACACACTACTGATACATAAGGCATAAAGCCAACCTATTCTCACACGTGCAGTGTCTGTATGAGATCTGTACAAAGCTGGTGGAGGGCAAGGATTACGTACAAAATGTACAATTGTACAGTCTATGCACATATTATATGGGACACTGACAGATAAGGTGTTGACAGAATGGCTAACATTTCCAATATATATTTATTAAAAATGTAGGCCTATATTTAAGTTGTTTTATTCATGACAATATCAAAATAATATGACGATAAGTGATGATAACAAGACAGATAAATTAAATTCAGTGTAACGAGTGAACAGTGAGAATATTTACAAAAAAGGCGTCCTTGCTGTATTAACACTGAGCTGCTCTTAGGGAACCAGTGGAACTTGCCAGGGGTCAAAAGACCAATCATTTTGAGAAGCGAGAAGAACCAATCAGCAGGCAGCCTGAAGTTGCTGCTAGCAGCATTAGAATCACTCCATGCCTCTCCAACCACCATTCCACACCAGTGTGTGGGCGCTGGAGAGGGTTGTCAAGGTAACAGATTCCTACACACTGATAAACTATGAGAGGCGTGTGTGAAAACTTCTCTTGCGGAGACATGGGACTGTGATATCACCAACTGAGCTTGCGGGCGTTGTAAAGCAAAGCAACTTTTGATCTTGGTATTCCCGTGGAACGCACGTTGTTCTTCACTCCATGGTGGGTTATCTTTGCTTTCTGCAGTCAGGTTTCCCACTAATAGTTTTTTTTTGCACATTTTAGTTGCATTTACTAACTTGCAGTCCAGATATGACCCTGGAAGTGTCATTTTTGAGAGTCCTGTGAGACAGAAACTTTAAAAAGCAAAGCATCATGAACAGTATTGCACGCACGCACGCACGCACGCACGCACACACATGCACACACGCATGCACACACACACAGTGAAGCATTCTGCTTTTACAAAGGTCTTTTTTCACCTACTAATGGTGGAAAACCTTGTGCTGTACGAATAAACACAAGCCAGTGCTTTGTACATTTTATACAATATCTGCCCGGTCACAAGAGCTTCATTATGGCCTAATTCAATCTTCAAAACACGGCTCTGTAGGTCTATTACCCATGGGCGACTGCAACTAGACCTTAGCAGTTAGCGCAGTGCTATTCACTCTTGGGGAGCTGCAGGGTGTGTGGGTTTCAGTTGTTACGTAATACTTAATCGGTGAATTAAAGCACTTCATCATCTTGCCTCATTTTTCTGGTCTGAATTGGTTACTCAATTTATAGTGAAAACAAAAATCAGCCGCTCACTGACTCTCAAGAGACCAAAGGCGATATCTTCCTTATCACATTTCAGCAGACATCAACTTTTTAAAATATTTATTTTACATTATCTGTGATAGCATGATAAAGTATCTAAACGCAAACAGTTGGTTGTGATATAAACTATTATCAACCGCCAGCTTGGGATGCTACTTCTACAAGCAAACCTAAGTGATCTGTTGAGTCTGTAATTCTAAAGTCTTCTGCCCTAGAGAGCCTGACACGACATTCATTCGCGTGAGTTAATTATGAGGACAGTCGTTGTGATAAGTACTGCCATTAAGTCTGATTGGTAGTGAGATGTTTTCCCTTCAAGGCGAAGAGTTTGCTCTCACCGCTATGCTCAATGAGTCATCGGCCCTTCTGCGCGACTACCTTTTCTCCGGGGAACGCATTTTTAAAAAACAATGGATTATTAATGCGACACCACACGGGGATCTCTGGTGTCTCAGCCTGCGACCTCAGGAGAGGACATATCCGCGAGATTTGGGTGTGAGAAATTTTTGCTGAACACAGACTTGCGTTCACTAAACAGATGGGTTGTCCGCTGATGGCGTTGATTGTAATTCAGATGGACACACAAGAAGGCTGTTTGAACAACGGAATGAATTGTAACCGTAAAATGATTGTTAAATTACTTGTCACACCAGCGGGAGTCGCCCAAGCGCGATGAAACGCGGATTCCTGTCCGACCGAACCCTCCAATACCCTAGATGACGCGGACACCAACCGTGCGCCGGTCTGTGGAGTTACCAGCCGCGATCGCCACTAGCACGGTCCCGATTAGATCCGAGGCCCTGAGGCTCATCCGTGCACCACAACATGGCACCTTAACCAAATGAGCCATCCCGCCTATAGTCCTTCTTAATACTGGTTTTGTCAGAGCTACTGTATATATATATAGGATGGTCCTCTTTATCAGAGAGGAGGGAACTACATACATTCCATTGTATTTATTTATAAGGCTTTGCTGAAGAAACTTCTCCTTTATCTCTCATCTTTAATTACGTTTAAACCCAGTAACTATGGTACCAGGTCTCTGGACATCTTAGCCTTAGATACACCACATATACATACTGAGCTGGGCAAAACAGGTTTTCAATATTATGCCCCTCATAATTGGAATGAATTGCAAAAAACGTTTAAACTAGAATCTCTTATTCCTTTAAAAAAAAAAAGTAAGTTTTATACATGGATCTTCTTAATGTTGTATGTACGCGTTTCTTTTGATTCCCTGTATACTGTTTGGATGCTGAATGTTAACGTGGGTGAATTGTACTTGTTTTAAAGTTTTATACATGTTTTTATTCTGTCCGCAGGTCTCTCTTATAAAAGAGATCTTGATCTCAATGAGACTACCTGTAAAAAAAATAAAGGATAATAAATAATATACAATTATTGTTCTAAATGAGGCAAGTGAATTTGATGAATCTGCTACAATAGTAGTCTAGTGGAGGGTATATATGGGTATATGCAGTATACCCACTTCTTTCTTAGTGGGCATAGAGTATACTCACTTCTTATTCCCCACTGGTGCACGTATCAATAAGCAGTCATCGATTTGTTAAATTAGAGTATACCCACTTCTCTAGAGTACACCCACTTCTCCAGGCTCTACTACACCACTGAGAGATGGAGTACACACTTCTCCAGGCACTACTACACCACTGAGAGATGGAGTACACACTTCTCCAGGCTCTACTACACCACTGAGAGATAGAGAGTACACACTTCTCCAGGCACTACTACAACACAGAGAGATAGAGAGTACACACTTCTCCAGGCTCTACTACACCACTGAGAGATAGAGAGTACACACTTCTCCAGGCACTACTACACCACTGAGAGATAGAGAGTACACACTTCTCCAGGCACTACTACACCACTGAGAGATAGAGAGTACACACTTCTCCAGGCACTACTACAACACAGAGAGATAGAGAGTACACACTTCTCCAGGCACTACTACACCACTGAGAGATGGAGTACACACTTCTCCAGGCCCTACTACACCACTGAGAGATGGAGTACACACTTCTCCAGGCACTACTACACTACTGAGAGATAGAGAGTACACACTTCTCCAGGCACTACTACACCACTGAGAGATAGAGAGTACACACTTCTCCAGGCCCTACTACACCACAGAGAGATGGAGTACACACTTCTCCAGGCTCTACTACACCACTGAGAGATAGAGAGTACACACTTCTCCAGGCACTACTACAACACAGAGAGATAGAGAGTACACACTTCTCCAGGCACTACTACACCACTGAGAGATGGAGTACACACTTCTCCAGGCACTACTACACCACTGAGAGATAGAGAGTACACACTTCTCCAGGCACTACTACACCACTGAGAGATAGAGAGTACACACTTCTCCAGGCACTACTACACCACTGAGAGATAGAGTATACACTTCTCCAGGCACTACTACACCACTGAGAGATAGAGAGTACACACTTCTCCAGGCACTACTACACCACTGAGAGATAGAGAGTACACACTTCTCCAGGCACTACTACACCACTGAGAGATAGAGAGTACACACTTCTCCAGGCTCTACTACACCACTGAGAGATAGAGAGTACACACTTCTCCAGGCACTACTACACCACTGAGAGATGGAGAGTACACACTTCTCCAGGCACTACTACACCACTGAGAGATAGAGTATACACTTCTCCAGGCACTACTACACCACTGAGAGATAGAGTATACACTTCTCCAGGCACTACTACACCACTGAGAGATAGAGAGTATACACTTCTCCAGGCACTACTACACCACTGAGAGATAGAGTACACACTTCTCCAGGCTCTACTACACCACTGAGAGATAGAGTACACACTTCTCCAGGCTCTACTACACCACTGAGAGATAGAGAGTACACACTTCTCCAGGCACTACTACAACACAGAGAGATAGAGAGTACACACTTCTCCAGGCACTACTACACCACTGAGAGATGGAGTACACACTTCTCCAGGCACTACTACACCACTGAGAGATAGAGAGTACACACTTCTCCAGGCACTACTACACCACTGAGAGATAGAGAGTACACACTTCTCCAGGCACTACTACACCACTGAGAGATAGAGTATACACTTCTCCAGGCACTACTACACCACTGAGAGATAGAGAGTACACACTTCTCCAGGCACTACTACACCACTGAGAGATAGAGAGTACACACTTCTCCAGGCACTACTACACCACTGAGAGATAGAGAGTACACACTTCTCCAGGCTCTACTACACCACTGAGAGATAGAGAGTACACACTTCTCCAGGCACTACTACACCACTGAGAGATGGAGAGTACACACTTCTCCAGGCACTACTACACCACTGAGAGATAGAGTATACACTTCTCCAGGCACTACTACACCACTGAGAGATAGAGAGTACACACTTCTCCAGGCACTACTACACCACTGAGAGATAGAGAGTACACACTTCTCCAGGCTCTACTACACCACTGAGAGATAGAGAGTACACACTTCTCCAGGCACTACTACACCAGAGAGAGATAGAGAGTATACACTTCTCCAGGCACTACTACACCACTGAGAGATAGAGAGTACACACTTCTCCAGGCACTACTACACCAGAGAGAGATAGAGAGTACACACTTCTCCAGGCACTACTACACCAGAGAGAGATAGAGAGTATACACTTCTCCAGGCCCTACTACACCACAGAGAGATAGAGAGTACACACTTCTCCAGGCCCTACTACACCACAGAGAGATAGAGAGTACACACTTCTCCAGGCACTACTACACCACTGAGAGATAGAGTATACACTTCTCCAGGCACTACTACAACACAGAGAGATAGAGAGTACACACTTCTCCAGGCACTACTACAACACAGAGAGATAGAGAGTACACACTTCTCCAGGCCTACTACACCACTGAGAGATAGAGTACACACTTCTCCAGGCCCTACTACACCACTGAGAGATAGAGAGTACACACTTCTCCAGGCACTACTACACCACTGAGAGATAGAGAGTACACACTTCTCCAGGCACTACTACAACACAGAGAGATAGAGAGTACACACTTCTCCAGGCCCTACTACACTACTGAGATATAGAGAGTACACACTTCTCCAGGCACTACTACAACACAGAGAGATAGAGAGTATACACTTCTCTAGGCACTACTACACCAGAGAGAGATAGAGAGTACACACTTCTCCAGGCACTACTACACCACTGAGAGATAGAGAGTACACACTTCTCCAGGCACTACTACAACACAGAGAGATAGAGAGTACACACTTCTCCAGGCACTACTACAACACAGAGAGATAGAGAGTACACACCTCTCCAGGCCTACTACACCACTGAGAGATAGAGTACACACTTCTCCAGGCCCTACTACACCACTGAGAGATAGAGAGTACACACTTCTCCAGGCACTACTACACCACTGAGAGATAGAGAGTACACACTTCTCCAGGCACTACTACACTACTGAGAGATGGAGTACACACTTCTCCAGGCACTACTACAACACAGAGAGATAGAGAGTACACACTTCTCCAGGCCTACTACACCACTGATAGATAGAGTACACACTTCTCCAGGCCCTACTACACCACTGAGAGATAGAGAGTACACACTTCTCCAGGCTCTACTACACCACTGAGAGATAGAGAGTACACACTTCTCCAGGCACTACTACAACACAGAGAGATAGAGAGTACACACTTCTCCAGGCCCTACTACACTACTGAGATATAGAGAGTACACACTTCTCCAGGCACTACTACAACACAGAGAGATAGAGAGTATACACTTCTCTAGGCACTACTACACCAGAGAGAGATAGAGAGTACACACTTCTCCAGGCACTACTACACCACTGAGAGATAGAGAGTACACACTTCTCCAGGCACTACTACAACACAGAGAGATAGAGAGTACACACTTCTCCAGGCACTACTACAACACAGAGAGATAGAGAGTACACACTTCTCCAGGCACTACTACACCACTGAGAGATAGAGAGTACACACTTCTCCAGGCACTACTACAACACAGAGAGATAGAGAGTACACACTTCTCCAGGCACTACTACAACACAGAGAGATAGAGAGTACACACTTCTCCAGGCCCTACTACACTACTGAGATATAGAGAGTACACACTTCTCCAGGCACTACTACACTACTGAGAGATAGAGAGTATACACTTCTCTAGGCACTACTACACCAGAGAGAGATAGAGAGTACACACTTCTCCAGGCACTACTACAACACAGAGAGATAGAGAGTATACACTTCTCTAGGCACTACTACACCACTGAGATATAGAGAGTATACACTTCTCTAGGCACTACTACACCAGAGAGAGATAGAGAGTACACACTTCTCCAGGCACTACTACACCACTGAGAGATAGAGAGTACACACTTCTCCAGGCACTACTACACTACTGAGAGATAGAGAGTACACACTTCTCCAGGCACTACTACAACACAGAGAGATAGAGAGTACACACTTCTCCAGGCACTACTACAACACAGAGAGATAGAGAGTACACACTTCTCCAGGCACTACTACACCAGAGAGAGATAGAGAGTACACACTTCTCCAGGCACTACTACACCACTGAGAGATAGAGAGTACACACTTCTCCAGGCACTACTACACTACTGAGATATAGAGAGTACACACTTCTCCAGGCACTACTACAACACAGAGAGATAGAGAGTACACACTTCTCCAGGCCCTACTACAACACAGAGAGATAGAGAGTACACACTTCTCCAGGCACTACTACAACACAGAGAGATAGAGAGTACACACTTCTCCAGGCACTACTACAACACAGAGAGATAGAGAGTACACACTTCTCCAGGCACTACTACACTACTGAGAGATAGAGAGTACACACTTCTCCAGGCACTACTACAACACAGAGAGATGGAGTACACACTTCTCCAGGCCTACTACCCCACTGAGAGATGGAGTACACACTTCTCCAGGCCCTACTACACCACTGAGAGATAGAGAGTACACACTTCTCCAGGCACTACTACACCACTGAGAGATAGAGAGTACACACTTCTCCAGGCACTACTACAACACAGAGAGATAGAGAGTACACACTTCTCCAGGCCCTACTACACTACTGAGATATAGAGAGTACACACTTCTCCAGGCACTACTACAACACAGAGAGATAGAGTACACACTTCTCCAGGCCCTACTACAACACAGAGAGATAGAGAGTACACACTTCTCCAGGCCCTGCTACACTACTGAGATATAGAGAGTACACACTTCTCCAGGCTCTACTACAACACAGAGAGATAGAGTACACACTTCTCCAGGCACTACTACACTACTGAGATATAGAGAGTACACACTTCTCCAGGCACTACTACAACACAGAGAGATAGAGAGTACACACTTCTCCAGGCCCTACTACAACACAGAGAGATAGAGTACACACTTCTCCAGGCACTACTACACTACTGAGATATAGAGAGTACACACTTCTCCAGGCCTACTACACCACTGAGAGATAGAGAGTACACACTTCTCCAGGCTCTACTACACCACTGAGAGATGGAGTACACACTTCTCCAGGCCTACTACACCACTGAGAGATAGAGAGTACACACTTCTCCAGGCACTACTACAACACAGAGAGATAGAGAGTACACACTTCTCCAGGCACTACTACACCACTGAGAGATGGAGTACACACTTCTCCAGGCACTTTATTTATTATTCATGACTGTACTGAAAGAGTGGGAGATGAGAGAAAGAGGGAAAACAGAGAGAGGTAGAGAGAAATAAGAGCCAACAGACATCGTGACAAAGCCGTGCTACAGAAAAGGGCAGATTATACACGCTGGGGCAGGAGACCGGGGCAGATTATACACGCTGGGGCAGGAGACCGGGGCAGCTGCGCAGTGTGAAAAGCTCAGTACCAATTCAACTGTGATAGTGGAGGGGCAGTGTGGCAGTGGGGCAGTGTGGCAGTGTGGCAGTGTGGCAGTGGGGCAGTGTGGCAGTGTGGCAGTGGGGCAGTGGGGCAGTGTGGCAGTGGGGCAGTGTGACAGTGGGGCAGTGTGGCAGTGTGGCAGTGGGGCAGTGGGGCAGTGGGCCAGAGGGGCAGTGTGACAGTGGGGCAGTGGGGCAGTGTGGCAGTGGGACAGTGGGGCAGTGTGGCAGTGTGGCAGTGGGGCAGTGTGGGAGTGGGGCAGTGGGGCAGTGTGGCAGTGGGACAGTGTGGCAGTGGGGCAGTGGGGCAGTGTGGCAGTGGGGCAGTGGGGCAGTGTGGCAGTGGGGCAGTGGGACAGTGTGGCAGTGGGGCAGTGTGGCAGTGGGGCAGTGTGGCAGTGGGACAGTGGGGCAGTGTGGCAGTGGGGCAGTGTGGCAGTGTGGCAGTGGGGCAGTGGGGCAGTGGGGCAGTGTGGTGCAATGGTCACGGACCTGACCGAGAGGTTGCAGATTCCAGGGTAGGACACTGCCATTGTATCCTTGAGCAATTGCTACAGTAAAAATATCCAGCTGCAGAAACGGACATCTTGTCAAAACGAGAAACTTGTGTAGGTAGCGCTGGAGAACAGGGTCTGCTAAATGCCCACAATCTAGGGTAAAATACATTCTTTTTAATGTGCTCACATCACATTCATGCAATACAGGGAACGGCTTACCAATGCATCAATGTTTCAAGGCGTCTGTGTTTCATCGCTCTCTAGCGTCCTCCGCTGGTCGATCAGGCACCCAGGGGCTACACGGCAGAGCCACATTTCAAAGGTGTTCCCCCAATCTTGCAAGACAGAGTGAGTGAGACCGATTCTAATTCATTATTAATCATTCATTTTATATTAACATTCAATGTATATTTCATTATTGTTATGTAATATTTATTATTAATGTTTATGAACTTGTTTACTATGCTTTTGGCAACACAATGTTATTTGTCATGCCAATTAAGCTCCATTTTGAATTTGACAGACAGAGACAGAGACAGAGACAGAAAGAGAAAGAACAGCTGCCCCTCTCTGAAAGGTTACTTCTGTAACTCCCCAGGGAGGCAGGCTGTGCGAAGCCCTTCCCAGCATGCTTAGCAAACAACAGGAAGCTGTGCTCGCATTGTAATTGGCTAATTGCTTCCCCTCTCTGCTGTTGTCCTCTGTTGGGTACCGCGCATACGAGTGCCTGATGAGATTATGTAACCCGCTAGGAAAGGCATGGGTGGGCTGATGGGAAAACAGCATCCCGCTGCTCCGCGTTACGTTTTTCCACCATCCCCTAACGTTCTCACAATGTTCTGCCTCGCTTTCTATCCCAGATAATGTAATTCCATCTCTACTACTCTCAACCAGTCCGAGAGGAGATTCACTGGACAGCATTTAAAGAATATCTACCATCTAAATCCATAAATCATTATGCTTACATTGAGATGTCGCGCTCTAACAGTTTTTAGAGCAAGGCAATGAGGAGGTCAGATGGTGCTTTGCTCACGGGGTTCGAGGTTTGAGTGTGAATGACAGCAAAAACTCTGCAAGGTTTAAATGTTAACGTCTGATTTCTGAATGACTACATGCATGCTGGCGTAACTGGTCCAAAGCACAGATGCCATAAATCTGCTTCTGAATCTTCTAGAGTAGGGATGTCCAATGTTATCCGAATTGGAACAGAGTTGGTCTGGTGCAGGTTTTAGTTTTAGCCCAGCACTATGACACCCTATTCAACCAATTAACTAATCATGGTCTTCGATCAGGACCTTGTTAAATAGAATCAGTCTTAGTGATGGGCTGAAACTAAAACCTGCACCCACATTGGCCAGTTTCAAGAGGATTACACACCCCGCCCTCGAGAAAGCATGGCTTAAAGATCCCCTGCTGGATATTGGAGTATCCCATTATCAAACAGTGATCAATAAAAACTTCCCATCCTAGTAGAAAAAACGATAGTTTTAAGAGCACCTGTCAAAGAAGCTTCCAGGGACCCCCCCTTCCAGAAACCCCCCCTTCCAGGGACCCCCCCCTTCCAGGGACCCCCCCCTTCCAGGGACCCCCCATGCTGTGTCCTTGAGTCCCCCTCAGTCAGTCATATAAAAGCAAGGATTGTAACCGAACCCTTAATGGTGTAAAGGCCAGTTTATAGTCCTCTGTCGCTGGACTATAAACTGGCCTTTAGATCTCAAATGTGTGATTAGAATGTTCTTGAACGTTCCAATGCTGATGTAACAAGAGTTCTAGAACACGAAACATCTCAGATCTTAGATCTCTAAAATCTCCCCGCTCTCACTCAGCTCTCACACTGAGATTCAAGTGGGTTACAGCGTCTGCACCGTTTCTTCCCAGGAAAGCACCGATTCCCCTGATCGGACCGATCGCTGTCTGGATTTCAGATGATTGGCTCTCTTCCTCATCTCCAGAGCCCTGTCTGGAGGTCTCGCTGCCACTGGTCTGAACACCAAGGTCTGAGCAAGCTGCTTCCACGCTGCCAAGGCTCTGTTTTACAGCTTAACCTTGGACCTCATGTACGCATGCATTACAAACTCACCTGGTGGTGGATGCTGACGCCATTTCTGCTACAGGTCATGTGACTGCGGTCATGTGACTGCGGTCACGGCTGCCATCGTGCGACCTGGTTGGATTGACAGTGGAAATGACTGCTGCTACGTTGGACTGAAAGCAAAGTATTGTGAGTTTATGTTTATCTTCTGGCCCATGCTCAGATAGACACCAACACATGCTGAAGCGTATGCCCCCTGCGCTGAGACAGAAAAAGTGCCCTTTTGGCTTCAGCTATTTCTATGTCCCCCAAAAAGTCTGTCCATGTTCCTGCTTATCAGTAGTTATTCCTGTGAAGGTGAAGCAGTCCCGGCTGTGGAGGACTGACTGACTCATCTCCCCCTGCAGAGACCGATGGAGGCTATGGGCTCTGACCCCATTCAGCTGAGAGAACGATGGAGGCTATGGGCTCTGACCCCATTCAGCTGAGAGAACGATGGAAGCTATGGGCTCTGACCCCATTCAGCTGAGAGAATGATGGAGGCTATGGGCTCTGACCCCATTCAGCTGAGAGAATGATGGAGGCTATGGGCTCTGACCCCATTCAGCTGAGAGAACGATGGAGGCTATGGGCTCTGACCCCATTCAGCTGAGAGAACGATGGAGGCTATGGGCTCTGACCCCATTCAGCTGAGAGAACGATGGAGGCTATGGGCTCTGACCCCATTCAGCTGAGAGAACGATGGAGGCTATGGGCTCTGACCCCATTCAGCTGAGAGAGCAATGAAGGCGATGGGCTCTGACCCCATTCAGCTGAGAGAGCAATGAAGGCTATGGGCTCTGACCCAACTACAGCTGGAGAAAGAAGCCGTCCTCTTTTTCTCCAAACTAAAAAAAAAACATGAACAATAATTACAGTTTGACTTTGAAGATTGTTTTTTATTGTAACCTTCGTTCATTTTACAGTTCACGTTATTCACACTATTCATGGTATTTTCCAAAGGGAAATTAGTTGGTGTCATTTTTTTTCATTGAAAAGGGGAATGGATTTTGTGAAGTTATGTGCTTAAATATGTCTTTCATAACTTTGGTACCTACAAATAAATGAAAAACATCAATGGAAGATTGAGGAATTTTAATACACCCTCTAACTGCACCATTTTATGAGTGAGATTAATTTGGGTTTACAGGGGGTGGGGCGGTGGGAGGGAATGGTTATGGATCTACTCATTAAAATGAGGAAATGACCGTAATCTTTCTCTTACCAGTATCAATCTTTTTTACAGCTCTTTAGATGGAAAGGTCAGAACTTTTAGTTTTTACATTGTGGGTAATTAAATCAATTAAACTTTTGGTTTTGTTCCATTGTACTCTGTTGAAATCGGTGGGAGGAAAAGGTTCACCTAAGGAAACCCTCATATATGTTCATAAGGGGTAATTAAAGATGGCTTTGCTAATGTGAATGTTATCACACTAGCAATTTGCCAGCATTTAGGAAACATTCCCTGGTGTAAAGGGCCTACAGCCATAATATAATGTTGAATGGCGATTTGTTTTTTTTGTTTTTTCCTGCAAATCCAGGCCTATAACCACTTGAATTGGTGGTATAAGTAAAATACCATTGGTGCAATAAGTGCTTGTTCAGCTAGTCTTAAATGTCAGATGGTACCACAATGACCTGGAATGAACTGCTCAAGTTGAATTGCTTTTGAACATGAAACATCATAGAGATTTGCTGCCATTTTAGCCATTTCTCCATTCAAAACTACAATTCCCAGCATCCTCCTATTAATTATGTGAGCATTAATGAATACTAACCCAACGGTGGTCCACCTGGGCCCTGTATCAAGAAGCAGGATTATCGAGTTGGTTGAATAACTGCACTGAGCAAAACTCTTTTCACTTCAGTCCATGTTCCAGATTTGGGAGGGTTCTGTGTTTTATTCAGTGCAGCTATCCAGCGAACTCATCCTGCTTAGTGATAATGGCCCCCACAGAGAGACAGGAAGCCAGCGCATTGCCACTGTGTGATATGCTTTTGTAACAGGTGCAGTATATGTGCAGTGAGTTGGGCCTGACCTGTGTGTCTCACGTTGCAGTCTGATACGGTGTTCATGGGACTCCATTGTCATTTTTCTCCATTTGAGTTTTCCGAGGCATTTCTGTGCATGGCTCTCTGGGTGCATTCAGTGTGTGTGTTCATATGTGTCTATGCCTGCATGCATGCACATTTGCGAGTTGTGTGTTTGGCCTGCTTCTGTGTGTGTGTGTGTGTGTGTGTGTGTGTGTGTGTGTGTGTGTGTGTTTGGCCTGCTTCTGTGGATGTTTGTGAATCTGAACGCGTGCGTGCGTGCGTATCCGAATGTGTGCGTTTCAGAATGTATGTGTGCACAGAATTACCTCACACAGAGTCAGTAATTTATTCCAAATGGTCACAACATTTTAACAATGATGTCCAAAGCTTACCACTAGCCACATGTCAAGCCCTTAGCTTCCCTTATGGTGCTACACAATTAGCTTTATATCGATTCCACATATTCTCTGAGCCATTATGTCTGAAGGAGTTTAATTTAATGCTGTCCACTGCACCAGGAGAACTGTAGGGGTCAAGATATTAAAGAGAAAAAAACCCAGCAGTGAGTCAACAAAATGTATAATATTCTTCTGAATGCATCACCATAACAAAGCCGAGTCTGGGAACTTCACGAGCCCAACCTCCTGCTCCGAGTCTGGGAACGCCACGTCCAACCTCCTGCTCCGAGTCTGGGAACTTCACGTCCAACCTCCTGCTCCGAGTCTGGGAACGCCACGTCCAACCTCCTGCTCCGAGTCTGGGAACGCCACGTCCAACCTCCTGCTCCGAGTCTGGGAACGCCACGTCCAACCTCCTGCTCCGAGTCTGGGAACGCCACGTCCAACCTCCTGCTCCGAGTCTGGGAACGCCACGTCCAACCTCCTGCTCCGAGTCTGGGAACGCCACGTCCAACCTCCTGCTCCGAGTCTGGGAACGCCACGTCCAACCTCCTGCTCCGAGTCTGGGAACGCCACGTCCAACCTCCTGCTCTGAGTCTGGGAACTCCACATCCAACCTCCTGCTCTGAGTCTGGGAACTCCACGAGTCTAACCTCCTGCTCCGAGTCTGGGAACTCCACGAGTCTAACCTCCTGCTCCGAGTCTGGGAACTCCACGAGTCTAACCTCCTGCTCCGAGTCTGGGAACTCCACGAGTCTAACCTCCTGCTCCGAGTCTGGGAACTCCACGAGCCCAACCTCCTGCTCCGAGTCTGGGAACGCCACATCCAACCTCCTGCTCTGAGTCTGGGAACTCCACGAGTCTAACCTCCTGCTCCGAGTCTGGGAACTCCACGAGCCCAACCTCCTGCTCCGAGTCTGGGAACGTCACATCCAACCCCCTGCTCCGAGTCTGGGAACTCTACGAGCCCAACCTCCTGCTCCGAGTCTGGGAACTCCACGAGTCCAACCTCCTGCTCCGTGTCTGGGAACGCCACGAGTCTAACCTCCTGCTCCGAGTCTGGGAACTCCACGAGTCTAACCTCCTGCTCCGAGTCTGGGAACTCCACATCCAACCTCCTGCTCTGAGTCTGGAAACTCCACGAGTCTAACCTCCTGCTCCGAGTCTGGGAACTCCACGAGTCTATCCTCCTGCTCCGAGTCTGGGAACTCCACGAGTCTAACCTCCTGCTCTGAGTCTGGGAACTCCACGAGTCTATCCTCCTGCTCCGAGTCTGGGAACTCCACGAGTCTAACCTCCTGCTCCGAGTCTGGGAACTCCACGAGTCCAACCTCCTGCTCCGAGTCTGGGAACTCCACGAGCCCAACCTCCTGCTCAGAGTCTGGGAACTCCACGAGTATATTATAGAAACGAAATCGATATCCGCATTTCATTTTAATTTGGATCTTTAATACCTCATCCCGTATACATCTGCAAAAGCCACTCAGACCTCCAGATCACTCCATCCAAAATTGCTACAAGCCTCTGGAGATGGGGGGATGGGGACCCTCTCCCAGTGGCTTAATTGTGCACCAGAGTGATTTGTTAAGGCTCTCCACAAGGCCCGGTGGTGATACTTATTGAATCATAGGGGAATTCCATCGGAGTTGCTTCTCACATAGAAAACAGACTGCTGAATATCAGGTACCATTTATTACATGAGGATTGTTCTAATGCAGGTGTGTCCAATCTTATCTGAAAAGGGCCGGTGTGGGCGCAGGTTTTAGTTTTAGCCCAGCACTATGATGATATTCAATCAAGACCTGGATAACTGCACTGAGTAAGAGAAGCAGGATTACTGAGTTAGCTGGATAACTGCACTGAATAAAACCAGGAACAGCTCTTTTTACTTTTTTGTCATTTTCCAGATTTGTGAGAGTTCCCGGGTTTTACTCAGTGCAGTTATCTAGCTAACTCAGTAATCCTGCTTTGTAGTATTACTGAACGTATGTTTATCTGGTTATTGAATTGAAATGAACATGCCAAACCTGTAAAAACTTTTTTAATTGATCAAGACATTGGCTGCAACAAAAATCAGCAAACGCATGGGTGACTGAAGATCAGGTGTAAAAACTTGGTACCAATGATACATAACTTATATAAAGGGAATTCTGGCTGTTTTTTTCATTTTGGCCTTTGGCGCCATCTGGTGTCTGAAAATCAAAATGACACCCACTGGAACTAAGGCAATAACCACTGGTTACATCATGAAATGAGTCTACTAATTGCTTAGAAGAAGACAGTAAAATATAAAAAAGTATACAAGCGGTAGCTGGATTGAGTGGTGTGTCTGCAGATCTCAAAGATTTGTGTACACAGGCTCGTCATAGTCCAGTTGTCTCTTCAATTCCTGATACTTCAAAGCACAACAAAACAAACAAACAAACAAACAAACATAAAATTAGCACATCATTAGCACATCATTAGCACATCATTGTCTTCTCAAAATGCTGGGGGAGCTCATCTAGATTAGGACCATGTGTATTGTGCACTTTCACATAATACTTTTGTCATTTTGCAGATATGTCAATTAGGCATATTTCTAACAGCATCTTCACATTTATGTTTACATAATGCATTAACATAATTTGAATTCTTGAACAAAACGGCTTCACATCCATGTCTTTAGCAAGTGAAAACCCAAATGACACCGTCATCCATACCACTTGGCCTTTACCCTGATTTTAAAAAATGTATCTCCAGTTAAACTTTGAAATCCTATTCATAAAGTCCTGAATTCCCTGAAACCTCAGGATACATTCATCGTGCAACCGATTATGTGTAAAGCGTTTTTTAAAGTGTGACTGTACCGTGGGTGTGTCTGCGAGCTCATAGACGCTCTCTGGTGGAGGATGGGCAGGAGATACTGTCCCAGTATTCTCATAGAAACAGTCCGTCTTCACTTCCTCCTCAACAACACTTTGCTTTTTCTTTAGGGGCAGGTCTGTGCTGGGTGTGTGTTTGCGTCGCCTGCTACAGAGCGAGAGCGAGAGAGAGAGAGAGAGAGAGAGAGAGAGCGAGAGAGAGAGAGAGAGAGGGGGGGAAGAGATGGAGGGAGGGAGGGAGGGAGGAGAGAAAGAGAGATGGAAAAAGTGAGGGAGAGGGACGGAGAGAAAAGGAAGGAACTAAAATGACATGCAACACTCTGCATTGGAGTGTAAACACTAGCATTTTTGTGTTTAAATGCACACATCCTGGTATGACCTTACTTTCCAATGTGTGAGCAAATTACTTTTCTGCAATAAATAAAAGTATTATTCAGCATTATAACATTATCAGCATTTAAAGCAAATGTCTCAATATTCTTCTGGAACTATTAATTCATCCTCAATACCGACTCCTAGTGGTGATATTAATGCATTACAATTATAATACTGGGATTACATCCCGTTTCTGCAAGTTACTAACTACAAAAGTTTCAGACATTGTTTGATTGAAACCATTTATATGAGTAATCATTTTATACAACGATAAAATCAGCATTAAAAAGTGTTATACGATCCATATTATTACCCAATTAAATGAACACTCAACACATATAATTGCAAATAAGCAAATGAGGAGATTTCAAACGTACCTTTTTGTGCGTTTACAATAGAAAATCGCTCCAAGTAAAAGACATAAGGGCACTGCTCCACCGGCTACTCCAAACACTATCGCCCACTTTCCCAAGTGCCCTACTGTAAGAAACAGTCATTATCATCATCATAAGCCATGGCAACAGGAGTTATGGTAACGGGAATCCAAAATCCATCTTTGTGTGGACATGTGAGGCAGTTCAGTACTCTGGGGTTGCCAGGGAGACCCTGCCATTGTACACCTGAGCAAGGTACTCAATCTGAACCGCTTCAATAAATATCCAGCTGTATAAAGGGATTGTATGAAAATAAATGCAAGATGTGCAAGTAGCCCAGGAAAAATACACAGCCTAAATTAAAGTTATATTTCTTTCAACCTTTTGTTTTATTGCTTAAAAATACTGTCAGGCTATTATTATCAAATAAACAGAATAATATAGAGGAAATAAAAACGTGGGCACTATTACCGTTGGGTTCCACAAGTGCACAGCCATTTCAACTGATTTTGGTGTATATTGATAAGAAAATCTATCATCATGGATCATCTAACTCACTGCACTCACTCTTAACAAATTCAGTTCTACCAAATCTTAAGTAACCCATCTGCACAATCAAGCACACTGTGACTGCAATTATAAAAATATTCAACAGGATTAGCACTTGTCTCACAACACAAACGTTTTTCTACACTGGCTAAATCACTGTGTGCTTTCTACACTGGCTAAATCACCGTGTGCTTTCTACACTGGCTAAATCACTGTGTGCTTTCTACACTGGCTAAATCACCGTGTGCTTTCTACACTGGCTAAATCACCGTGTGCTTTCTGCAATGCCATGTACAAAGGTCAGCTTGACCACCACAAGGGTGTCATTTGAGGAACTGAGAGCTCTAGGACTGCAGTCAATAATAGAACAGGAAGTGATGTAAACAGAAAAAGTGTGTGCGCTCCTAAGCCCTGTGATCAACTGCTGATTGTGGAGCGGCAATGGCGGACAATACTGCTTAAACGGAGTGGAATCTGTCAGCCGGCGGCAGCAGTCACATGACTCGTGCCAGCCTCCAATTGTCTGTACTGCTTTTTTTTTCCATGCGATGTTTACTGTCTTTTAAAGCCGTCTTTGCCGAGAGTTCATGTGCCATTTCGTTTGCCATTTTTAAATGGAATGGGGGTGGAAACCACGCCCATTCGGTACAAGCTCGTCTCGTGCGGGTCGGGTTTTGGACCGCACCCACTGATCATGCTGAGCGGGTAAAACACAGTGTGTGACATGCAGGTGGAGTGTGTGTGGTTCTCAGGATGTCCGTTTTTGCTAGTGTAGGAATGTCACCGTACAGCTGGCAGACTTGCCTGCGAAAGTCAGCCGGTAAAAGGCGTCTCCGTGCTCATTGGTGGCATTGCAGTAGAAATGATGGCCCTCGTCTCCCAGGTCGACCGTGACAATAGACCTTAGGACCCGCCCACTGAGCGTGGAGGATGTGTTGCGCTTCTCATTGGTCGAGGAGCTCACGGAGAACCAGGTGACCTGCGCCGTGGGGTTGGCGTCCACGACGCACTCACACCTGATCTGCCCATTTCCCAGAATGCAACTGGAGTCCGGGAGAATGTCAGGGGCATCTGGAAGAGACATGGAACACACGCGTGTGTGTCCTGACAGGCTAAAAACAACAACGTGATGCATGCTAAAAAAAGGTAGCTCGGAGAATAAGAACATGCACACAGAAGCCCTTCCCACAATTCACTGCCACAGTTCACACTATGCTTTCATAAAACTGTCAAATTATTTAAAGTAATTTTCAAACAATTGCCATAAAACATCAGATTCTGCAACACCGCCACCAAATGGAAGAATGATGTCCAGTTAAAATGTATGCATTTCATTCCCCGACTCAGAAAAAACAAAGCATACATTTGGGTACACTAACAAAAGCTGTGATGATTCACACCTCCCCTGTTTTACTAATAAGTTGCCAGATTGGGTGGTAGCGGGAGAGACATGTGGGGAGTTATAGTCCAGGTTTGACACAGTGCTGGCATACTCTGGTCTGTAGGTAAATGGTGAACTGCACTGTTGTGGTCATTAAAGCGCTTTAGTGTTACGCTCTTATAAACCAGGAATACTCAAATCTGGTCCTAAATGGCAGTAAGTACTACTGGCTTTCTTCTTCTGCCTGACCATGACCAGTCCATCGTCAATAATGTCACCGATTGGCCAGATAATTTAAACCAGCACCAGTAAACCAGTAATGAAAATCAACAGCACTACTGGACCCCGGAAGGGCAGATTTCAGGGTCTCAGCAATAAACCTTTGCTCTGGCTGTCTTACACAGTGCCCCAAATCAAGAACGGGAAACTCCAAATCAAAGTCATAAACACCAACACCGATTCACTTGTAAATTACACCACAAAAAAACACTACAATACATGCATACAGGCACAAGAACATTCATCAGCTGCTGTTCATATTGCAAAATGTAGCTAAAATATCAGATCAGATCAGGGTTTTTGCAGATAATAGTATGGAGGATATTTTTTTGCATACTGCATGTCACTAAACAGTATGCAGTAAGCAGTATGCTAGTACATAGTAAACAGGACACATAGAGCTCGGACACATCCCTGTATTTTCCCACCCCTGTCCTAAATGGAGAGGTCAGAGGAAGAGACTGCTCACACTCCACGTTCAGCCATGTGATTGGGGAGCTGGCCTCGCCCATCTGGTTATGGGCAGCGCATCGGTAGGGCCCGGAGCCCCTGGTGATGGTAGCGACTCGCAGGTCACGTGACTTCTCTTCCAGCCCAATCTCCAGACCCGCCTGCCCCCTGTACCAGCGGTACCCCGACACCGGTGGGGAGCCCTGAGAGGTGCAAGCTAGGGTCACCCCCACTCCTTCACGGGGCCGGGACGGGTGTTGGGTCACTGATATGTTAGTGGGAGGTGCTGGAACCAAAATAAATGCGCGTTTAGGAACTATGTGGATATGATTACATCTTACTGCAAATTTTAGCTTACAAATATAAACCATACTTGGTGTGCATGAAATGTGTGTGCATGTATGCGTGCATTATATATGAATGCACACGCACGCACGTGTGTGTGCACGTATGTGCGCATCTGCATGTGTGTGTGTTTGTGTGTGTGTGTGCGCATGTGCGTATGTCTGTGTGCACGTATGTGCACATCTGCGTGTGTTTGTGTGTGCGTGTGCATGTGTGTGTGTGTGTGTGTGGATGCATGTGTGTGTGTGTGTGGATGCATGTGTGTGTGTGTGTCTGTGCGCGTGTGCACGTGTGTATGTGTGTGTGTGTGTGTAAGGCAGTCTTGGTTTCACACACACCTTTCTCATACACCCTCAGAATGCGCTCCTCCTGACCGTGCAGGTTGCTGCAGACGCAGACGACCCTCAATTGCTCTGTGGTGACTTCGCCGGTCCACGTTCCCCTCACCACCAGACCGCTGACGGCGCTGGACTGGGCGGAGAGGGTGGTTGGGTCCGGCACCATTCCTTCCACCCTCCACCGTAGGGAGGCCGCGGGTCTCGCCGTGGCTTCACACCCACAGCTCAGAAACCCCCCGGAGAGGGAGCACTGCGAGTCCCCCGATATCGAGGGTTTGTCTGCACAGGAAGAAAGGGGTTCAGTCCATACTTGCCAACCTTGAGCCCTCAGAAATAGGGAGATTTTCCGAAACCACCACGGGGGGTCTGGGGATCCTCCTTTTCGCGGACCTCGATTGTAATTGTTGACGGGGGGGGGTGCAATCACCTTTTTTTATTTTTTTACTTTATTTAACGGTTTATTTAACGTATGTACCGCGGGTGTGCGTCCGCGTCTGCGTGTGTCTGTTATATCGCGTGTTGTGCGGACCACAGTGCCACGTAGATACAAGCGTCAGATTAAAAAAAACAACAACAAAAAAAACGATATTCTCCTAAATCGGGAGAACTGCGGGAGAATGTTGTCTCCAGGTGATTACCGGGAGAGAACAGTGAAAATCGGGAGGGTTGGCAAGTATGGTTCAGTCAGATGAAAATAGACAAATAAAAAACACACACACACACACACACACGCACACATACGTCAATCTCATAATCCCAAAAAATAACGAAGACTCACACTCTTTGATTACTTCAAAGTCAGGGGACCTGCCGCTCCCCATGCTGTTACTGGCCATGCAGCGGAACAGGTTCTCTTCCCGGTATAGTTCTGTAATGGTCACGGTCTCAGAGGTGCGGTCCAGCAGCGTGGGCTGACCATGAAAAACACGGTACCACTGGAAGGAGTCAGCGGGCGGGTTGGCCCGACTCCTGCAGGACAGGAACACCCTACCGCCAGGCGGGACTACGGTTCGGTCTCCGTGGACATCCACAGATGTGGGGGGATCTGCGGAAAGGATAACAAAAACGAGTAACGGGGTCAAAAGGATCCCTGCTTGGCCCCAAGAGAAGATCAATCTCTGACTGGCATGCTGCTAGAACATTGCTGGAATAGTGCTGGATTGTTTCTGGAACATTTCTGGAATGTTGCTGGCATGTTGCTGGATTTTTTCTAGAACATTTCTGGAATGTTGCTGGCACATTGCTGGAATAGTGCTGGAATGTTGCTGGCACATTGCTGGAATGTTGCTGGAATGTTGCTGGGACATTGCTGGAATGTTGTGACTGGCAAAATGATTGCACATTAATTCCAAATGTAAAATATCTATTTTCTACATTATTCATAATGAAATTCTTCTGTCACGTGAAAATACTTTGGTTAGTAACATGCCTTATGCTCAGGTTGTGGTAACCGCGGTAACTTACAGGTGACTTCGAGCACGAACTCTCTGCTGGCGGTCAGACCCCCAGGGTGCGTGACATCACACGCCACGCTCATCCCATGGTCCCGAGCGCTCACTGTCCAGGACATCTGCACGGAAACACGCCAACGTCCCGCCCCTTCCTCCCGGTGGCTCCACTGGGGCACCGCCCTGTGGTCGCGGAAGGAGACGGACGGGGGGGAGGGTGGGCAGGTGTGGATGACATCACAAAACGCTGTGACCGCGTCCCCCTTCGTTAGTTCTATGCCGGCCTGAGCGCCAGGAGAACGGTCAACGCGCAGATCTTCTGCTTTGAGCACCTGGATCTCAGGCTGAGGCGCATCCGCTGTCGATAAAACAAACCACACAACCGCACACATGCCAATTAAAACGTTTTTTTGTCTTCGCCAACACAACTTGGACACTCAAAACTAACTTGCCAAACTGCATTTGGTAAACAAAAAAATGTAAACCGTTGATTGTAAGTCAAAATACAATGAAAGCTTCAGAATCAGCATGTGTGGGCATTCCAGGGGGTGAAGAAAAAGGGCCATAACACAAGGGATGAAAGGGTTAATCAAAACTGCTGCTTTATTTTAAACATTTAAATGTAGGCCTACCTGTAACCTCTAACGTCACCGTCTTGGCATAGAATCTGCTTGTCAGCTGGTTAGGCTCTATCCACACATAGATCACCTGACCGTTCTGCGACGCTTGCGCTTCGATGATTTTCAGACTGCAGTTTCCCTCGCTAGCCTTGCCGATTAACTCCGTTCGGTCACGAAACCCATCGATGACGTCGCTCGGTTTGGATTCACTGTACACCAGCGGGTAGCCGAATTTGGCGTACTGGTACCAAATTACATTCACGGACTTGTCAGAGGTCGGGGGAGTGAAGGAGCAAGGAATGACCATGCAAGACCCAATCGGAGCAGACATCCGCTCAGGAAGCATCACAGTCCACTGTTCGGTCAAAACCACACGCCAAACTGCGAGACCTGCTCAAAATAAGAGAGTTGTAATGCAGCAGGCTAAACACCCAGGTAATAACTATCTTTTTCATATTTCTTTTTCATTAAATTGATAACATTCACTGCATCATAATTTTTGCTATGTACACAGTATTATCTCACCTGAACTCTCGGTGCTGTATAGGTATGGGGCGTGCCCCACTAAGCCGTAACTTGGCGAATGGCATACCTGCCATCCCATTATGGTATAAGTCACCTTTGCTTTGGAAACGCTGTCTAATATTTCACATAATTAAAGCACCTTCCCATGAAATTTAAGTGAGAAAGAAAGTGAAAGCAGTCAGACAAACAAGCCAATGGATGTTATCATCAGGACAATATTTGCAATTCAAGTCTATGACTTAATTTTAAACATTCTTGCAAACGTCCGTTTTTACCTCCAATTCCTGTAAAGCAGTTCTGTAATAAATTGTTTCAAAACATAACTTTGCCGACTCAAGTGAGCGCACTGCATAAAGGCACATTTTTACAGCGTAGTTTAATCGCGAGGTTTAATTCAAGAATCTCAAACTGAAACTCTGGAGGTGCGCTGTGTCTCCTGGCTAAAGAGTTTGCGCTCCTCGTTTCCAAGGCCTACAGCGGCATCTCTAGAGGCCTTGGTTGGTCTTCCATGACTGGAGTTTGAGACCCCTGGTTTAGGTTGTTCTTACAACGTCATGCCAAATAACGAGAACAGCTTGCCAGAACAAACAACTGAACAGGGATCTGCAACCCATGTTATGTTCTGAGTCTGTTTTGTTATTCTGTCATGTTTAGTATTGTCAGTTTCTGTAGCATACACTTTTCCATGTTTTCCGCAGCCTTGCGTTCTGTATCTCTCGCTTCCTCTCACGGAGTTTTACTTTCGTTTCTGTACACTCCCAGGTCCGGGAGAGCCACAGAACCTGCTGCTTTTTGTAGCTACACAACACTACACAACAATTGATCAATTAAAGTGGCTAATTCATAGCAATAGATGCACAGAACCTTGGAGTGTTGAAGACCAGCTTTGACACAGTAAATCAGGAAAGCAGGCAAAAATGCATTATAATGTTCCTATCACAAAGAGTCATGGAATTCAAAACACCAAAAAACATTGTATTATGATTTTCATCAGTCAAAGGCTTCATGCAACACCATAAACCACAAACTCAAATATGCTAATGAGCTATGGTGTTCAGATATATATTTTTTATACTCTCTTCGAACACCTCGCCAAACACATTTCTTTCTACAGCTTTTAAGTCTGAAACTGTAATACGTGGTATTTTAAAAGATTTTTGAGGCCACCAGAAAACTGCATTCTAGAATGTCTTTTACCTTTCAGACAGCTCTATAAGCTAAACTAACCATTTGGTAGATAATGAAGAACTCAAAAACAAAGCAAATTATATATATAATTATATATTCAAGCAATCCCAATAGCTGAACATTAGTGAATTACCTTGAATTAAACAGCAAAGAGCAGATGATCTCCCGAGGGAACCCATGAGCTCTGTAGGATGTGTAATAAAAAGGAATTGACTTCATGGTTAAAACTGAACAGACAACAGAAACAGAAGTGATGATTATCCTTTATTACGGAAAATTATTATTGGAGATGAACATGATTTTAGACAGTCAAGCGGTACTAATCACAAGTGTTAATATATAATTTGAAAAACGTGTTACTTTGAGATTTGCTAACGATGAAAACTTTATTATTATTACACATTTTTCAAAGTTCAATGCTATATAAGACAAACATTCACTTCCTTAGAATAATACTTTCAATTGGTTAAAATAAATGCATAAGCTTTTTCTGTAAGACTGACTGACAAAATGTCACGCTTGTGCAGAGAAGCAATAATTATAGCGTTCAGTGTCACAAACCTGTAGGATCCTGAAGTTTTCTTGCTTTTTAGAACTGAAAGCCAATAGTTAGCACTGGTCACATGCAAACCTGCGTTCCTCTTTCAAAACGTAGTTGACTGAGGTAGTAGCTCAACCCCCTCTCCTATACAACATTGCAGTTGTATTAGTTCTTTTAAATATTGGAATGCAGTTGAACAATCCAGTGGTTGGCAGGTCCAATAAACATTTGTTTTGTAATGAATTATAAAATGGAGATGCGCACAGCATTAAGTAATGCATCATATCAGTAATAATAATGGGCATCATTTACATAATATCTCTTATTTCATGATCTAAAAGTTCAGACCCAAGAAACTAGGTGAACGGAGTTCATTTATTATTTTTACTTTTAATTCAATAAAGTGTAAAATGCAACTAAAACCTGGACACAGACAATTGCAGTGTGCTTAGCTGGAAAGCTCAGCTTTAAACCCACTAGACCACAGAACTGCATTACAACGGGAACAGCTAATCCTCATTTCACAGACTTGCGTAGCTGTGCCAGTTGTAATGAAGTTCTGTGATCTGGGGGGTTAAACCTCCAGTTAAGCACGCTGCAAATGACCCAGGCTGCGTTCAGATCCAAAATTTATGCTTTCTTCCCGTCGTTCCCTTCCCTCGCTTCAAAGAAGGAATCCACAAAATGCCAGGATGAAATATGGCAGCCACACAGTGATTCCGTTCTAATTTAAGAAAGGGGAGGGAGTAATTATATGCCCGCACTCCGTTTGCCCTTCTTTCCAAAGGTATAAATTCCACAATGCGATGCTCCAAATGTAAAAAAGTGGGTGGTCATGTGACTCTCTGGGGTAGCTATTCCTATATATCAGTTGTGAGGTTCATTCAGTTCAGTTTTGGTTCGTTTCTACTCCATCATTCCTTGCAGAACAGCTGTTAAGTTTGTTGCCGCATGTCAAATTTTCGGAGTATTATAATATATATATTTTTTTTCTACAGACTTTGGATGTGATGTCAGCTTTCAGGAATACCCGGTTAATTCTAATTTGGTCCAACGCACATCAAGTTGAAGTGGGAGGGGAAGAAAAATGCTTGAAAATTAAACTCACCAGAGTTTCCATTACTTCTCTATGGTCACATGACTGAAGTGACCGTTTCTCCTTTCAGTACATTTACCCTTCCCCGTAAGTCCAACCGCAAGTCTCATCTGCACATCTCACCATGTTGCCATGCAGGCGTGTGTGAAAGCTAACGATCGCAAATGTGCGCAGCGGAACCTAATCCATTGCTTTAGAACAGTGGACCCCAACCCTGTCCCTGGAGGTCTATTGTTCCTGTATGTTTTCATATGAAACCCTACAGGACAGTAGATCTCTAGGAACAGGGTTGGGTGCCACTGCTTGAAAATGACTGATGCCTAAAACACTCAACAACCAGGAAGTGGCTCCTGACTGTGACGAGAAGCCCAGCGGGCTGCTGTCCAATAAACAATCACCCAGAGAAAAAGGGGTTTACCCATCACCACCACTCCTCCAGTCACAAGAGGTGTAGCTTTCATTTTAACATTGGTGGGGACACATTTGGCCACAGCAGGAATGGGCAACTCCGGGCCTCGAGTGCCGGTGTGTACGCAGGTTTTTACTGCCACCAGTTACCCTGGCTCAATCAGTTCATTAGTTGTATACACCATCACCGATTCACTCGATAAAAACGCTACAATACATGCATACCAGCACAAGAACATTCATCAGCTGCTGTTCATGTTGTGGAATGTAGATAAAATATCAGATCATGAAAATGATTGGGTTAATTAAATAATTGGTAACTGGTGGCAGCAAAAACCTACTCTCACTCTCACTCTCACTCTCACTCTCACTCTCACTCTCACTCTCACTCTCACTCTCACTCTCACTCTCACTCTCACTCTCACTCTGTGTTGAGTACAGGCAATCAAGCAATGTGTTTTCCTATCCTTAAAATATTAATACAGAAAGGGGAACCATTGCTTCCTGGAACTCGGCTGTGTAGTAACTTTTCAGATAACTATATCCAATATATACATTATTTTATTCTTGCATATTCACCAAAAAATAAATTAACATACAAAATAATTAACATTTTTAAAAGGTGGTTCACAAAGACATGATTCATTTAATGTCATTTAATTTCTGAATAAATAACCAGATTCCAGTGAGAGCCATTTTATAAATCGATGAATCACAGGTCTTGCCCTTACATTTTATATACAAAATTGCATCTATGCAATTGTAGCAATGGGCTTCAACTGTTACTCAATTTTTTACTTGAGATTACAAAAAATAACTGCATCAACCCCTTGGGAACCAGTCTTACAAATATAAAATTACCGAACTTCCAAAATAGTGAAGTATAATATTACAGGAGAAAAAATTAAAAAATTAAAACAATTTACAAAAACATGATGAAAAGTTTAACAATAATATAAAGACAACACAAAATGTAATAAATACATGGTAATGGAGAGGTCAGGGTTGTGGCGGGTTTAAACGGTTGTGGCCATTCGTACAGGAGGAGGAGGTAGCACAGAGGGGAGTGTACTGGATCTCTCTGAAGAAGCCTGTGGGGGGGGGGGGGGGGTATACATTAGTACAGGCCCTGGTATGAGGGCAGATATGTGGCACTTCAGAGCAGGGGGGGTATTCCACAAAGAAGGATTACGGAGTTAGCTGGATAATGGCACAGACTAAAACCCGGAACACTCCCAAATCTGGAACATGGACTGAAGTAAATAGAACTGTTCCCAATTTTACTCAGTGCAGTAATTCTGTGTCGTGAAATAGCACCCAGATTCAGAAACACCGTTATGCTTCTCCATGGGTTACAGAAGGACTGTCAGCCTCCAGTCCTCGAGGGCCACAGTGTCTGCTAAAATCCGTAGCTACTGTGGCCCTCCGGGCCTGGAGTTAAACCTGCAGACACTGTGGCCCTCCAGTACTGGAGTTAAACCTGTAGACACTGTGGTCCTCCAGGACTGGAGTTAAACCTGCAGACACTGTGGCCCTCCAGGCCTGGAGTTAAATCTGCAGACACTGTGGCCCTCCAGGACTGGAGTTAAATCTGCAGACACTGTGGCCCTCCAGGACTGGAGTTAAATCTGCAGACACTGTGGCCCTCCAGGACTGGAGTTAAACCTGCAGACACTGTGGCCCTCCAGGCCTGGAGTTAAACCTGCAGACACTGTGGCCCTCCAGGACTGGAGTTAAACCTGCAGACACTGTGGCCCTCCAGTACTGGAGTTAAACCTGCAGACACTGTGGCCCTCCAGTACTGGAGTTAAACCTGCAGACACTGTGGCCCTCCGGGCCTGGAGTTAAATGGGTTACAGTGTATATTACTGGTATCCCTGGTGATCTTATACCCACCTTTAAACACTATTACGTCTGATATTGTCACTCACAGCAGTTGCCAAATTTCTGCCTGTGATTGGCCCATGGGGGACAGTAGAGCCTACCCATTCACCCTGCAGAATAAAATACCTGATGAGTGCTGTAATCCGGGGGCCCGTCCACGTTTTTCAATCCTCCAGTCAGCAGGTTGTGTGGAGCATTCAGATTTGGCTGGGTCATGACCGCCTAAGTGTAAGAATAAGTATGTGTGAGAGAGAGACAGAGAGAGACAGAGAGACAGAGAGAAAGAGAGAAAGAGAGAAAGAGAGAAAGAGCGGGAAAAGCGGGAAGAGCGGGAAGAGACAGGAGGAGAGGGAGACAAGAGAGCACTACAAGAACAATAATCACCTTCTCTACTGCCCGGGACACTGGGTACCTCGTCTGTCGACCTACAAAACAGAACGCACACGTAAACCAATCTGCTCTCACGATTCATATTTTCATGATGATGATGATGATGGTGGTGGTGGATGGTTATGAGAAAGAGATGAAGAGGGGCCTGGTCTCACGTTTCCGCTTGCAGGCGCAGAAGACAATGAGGGCGATGATGAGGAGGAGGAGGATGATACCACATGGGATTCCAGCCGCGATTCCCGCGATGGCTGAACTACTCAGACCTCCTACAGCACATAAACAAACACACGCCAATCATCAGACTAGAAGTGATTGGGGGAGGGGCTCCTAAAGCCTCTAAAGGACATTTTGAGCTATACGCTAAAGAATGCACATGTTGTCCCTTGGTGAAAATGTCTTGCGGTGATCCAATACCCCCCAGGGCTGGTTCGCTCCTGTTTTTCACAAAGCGGGATTAAGATTAAAGAGTCATCTGGCAAATTTTTTGTAAGTATGTTGAATTCGATGACATCCGATTGGATTTCAAAATATTGACAAAAATGACCCATGGTAACTCCTTAAAGGTGCAGAAGGCAAGATTTTTTTCAATATAATTTTGGCAAAATTACTAAATTTGCTCATTACATTCCAGCAGCTATCAATAAATCAAGTGTTCTGAGAAAAAAACGGTTTCTGTGAGTGTCCTGGGCTCTGTACTAGGCTGTCAAAAAATCTCAATCCAAAAACCAACCAATCAGGGCTAGCTATGGAGCTAACAATCAGGGCAACCATCTACAAGCAAAATATCCTCCCTGTAGAATAAACCCCTGCCTGTCTGCCTGTCTGCCCGTCTGCCCGTCTGCCCGTCTGCCCGTCTGCCCGTCTGCCCGTCTGCCCGTCTGCCCGTCTGCCCGTCTGCCCGTCTGCCCGTCTGCCCGTCTGCCCGTCTGCCTGTCTGCCTGCACTGGAACATAAATTGGTGGGAGGGGCTTAGGAAAGAGATAGAAGAGTGCAAAATGGGGTCGTCTTTTTGCCTTGTATCTTTTCAAACTTGCCTGTACTGCAGCTTTAATCCCACTTTGTGAAATACTCCCCTGGTATATAAAACGGTTTACACCCAAATCAAGCCAGAGTAATGGGTTGGCACTAACATCAGCATACACACACTGTCCCTGTAGGCCTGATGCTGTTGCCATGGTGCTGGATTAAGGAAACCTGCAGTTTTGTTTGACGGTTGTGTTCATCTGCTGTGGAATGAAGAACCTACCGGGCCCTGCACGATGCTCCTTTGATGGCTGTCCCATCTTCCGGCCCGCAACGGGGACGACGCGGAAACGGTAGTTGGATCCTGGGTCCAGCGTGCCAAGGTCGGCGCTGCGGGCGTCGCCGGGCTTCTTTTGGACGGTTCTGAACTCGTCTGTCGTCCGTTTCCTTGGCTGGCTCGGCTGACCGCCACCAGAACTGGGCGTGAGGTCTGGCCCTGTCATCTGGACCTCAAAACCTTCATTACACACACACACACATATTAGTACAGGCAGAGACTCTATGGCTGTCAAACATTGATATGTGGTGATGTCATCTCCATTTATGCTTGAACACATCCCCTACAGCTCTGAAGCATTGTGATGATAAAACAAAAAAGTCCACGGCACTCTTCTTTAACGAAATACCTTTATTGCAATGACATATCCAATCGTTACTGAAATACCTTTATTGCAATGACATATCCAATCGTTACTGAAATACCTTTATTGCAATGACATATCCAATATTTACTGAAATACCTTTACTGTAATGACCAGGGTAGGAAATGTCCTAAAAATCCCCAGCCATTTTCAACATTTTACCAATCACATTACCTTTTGCAATATAACAACCTGGTTGGTTACCATCCAAAGTGGCTGCTAGAGAAAACATCTTACCAGCCACAATCTAAATTTTACCAGCATTTGGCTGGTGGCTAATGTTAATTTCACACCCTGATAACGACATATCCAATCTTTACTGAAATACCTTTACTGTAGTCCAATCATTACTGAAATACCTTTACTGTAGTCCAATCATTACTGAAATACCTTTACTGTAGTCCAATCATTACTGAAATACCTTTACTGCAACGACATATCCAATTTTTACTGAAATACCTTTACTGTAGTCCAATCATTACTGAAATACCTTTACTGTAGTCCAATCATTACTGAAATACCTTTACTGCAACGACATATCCAATTTTTACTGAAATACCTTTACTGTTGTCCAATCATTACTGAAATACCTTTACTGTAGTCCAATCATTACTGAAATACCTTTACTATAGTCAAATCATTACTGAAATACCTTTACTGTAGTCCAATCATTACTGAAATACCTTTACTGTAGTCCAATAATTACTGAAATACCTTTTACTGAAATACCTTTACTGTAGTCCAATCATTACTGAAATACCTTTACTGTAGTCCAATCATTACTGAAATACCTTTACTGTCGTCCAATCATTACTGAAATACCTTTACTATAGTCAAATCATTACTGAAATACCTTTACTGTAGTCCAATCATTACTGAAATACCTTTACTGTAATGACATATCCAATATGGAGAGTGAATGAAAGCTGAAGGACAGATCGGCCATGTGTTCTAGTTCCTCTGAGCCTTCGTATGGGAGTCTAATGAAGCCACGTTGGAGCCGACAGGTTTCCGTGATTTTAACTCCTCGTTTTGGATAAGCCATTTTATTACAGCCATTTTAATATGGAAAAGTTCTCAGGAATCTTTCTTTTAGAACATTTGCTTCATCTGCCCCATTCTTCAAACTTTCATTTATTGCACTTTTTAAATTCTGTTATCCCAGTTAGTAACGCTCCAATTTTTCACAGTCTTTCAAACCGAGGGATGTTGTTCCGACACCTTGCAGCGACACGGGCTCTTTCTGGGGGTGCTGGGGGTGCTGTGTGTGTGTGGTGTGTGGTGTGTGGTGTGTGTGTGTGTGTGTGTGTGTGTGGCGGGGGAGGGGGGTACCTGTAATGATGGAGGTGGGGGGAGTTTTCCAGCTGAGGGTCACCACTGTGCCTTCCTGGTTATTCAACAGGCTGGATTCAGAGATTTTGGGGCCTGGGAAGGGATGGGGTAGGTAGGTTAGAGGAAGAGGCTCAACCAGCACACCCATAACTCACAGGAGAGTGAGTGAGTGAATGAGAGTAAGAATGAACGGGGCTACTTGATGCTCATCCTGCAGACCAGGAGGGCTATTTTACAAATTGAGATTAAGAAGTTAGCTGGCTAATGTCTGTAAATATTTAGAATTTGATGACATCTGATTGGTTGAGAGGCTGGGGGGTATATCAAAAAGTAGGATAAGTAAGTAGTAAAAAGAGATGTTCCAGGTTTTATTCAGTGTAGCTAGTTATCCAGCTAACTCAGTAATCCTACTTTGTGAAATACCCCGCCGGGTTTACTGAAAAACTTTTACAAAGTTAGCCGGCTAACTCCTTAATCCCGCTTTGTGAAATACCCCCCCGGGCCACTGAAGCTCATCACTTTTAACGAGTCGGATCAAATAAACGACTGGGGCTAATGAGATAATTAAGAGCAGAAGTTGTCATGAAATCCCAAGGAGGATCAGTTCTTCTTGTGCAGCCCTGTGATTGGAAGAGAAGGCCGTTTCTCGTGGATGGGCAGTACCTATCAGGTTGACACTGCTGTCCACACGGCCGAGGGGATTGGCTGCGTCACAGGCGTACACGCCCAGGTCGCTGGTGTCCAGGGCAGGGTCCAGGATGGACAGCACCGTGGTGTTGGGACTGATCTGGTACCGCCCCCCACTGGTGATCACCTGGCCCCCTCTGGACCAGTTCACCATGGCGATGGGCATGGACATGCTGGCGTAGGAGATGGTGACGACTAGCTTACCGCCGCCGTCCACCGCCGCCGAGACCAAGGGCTGGAAGCCTGCCGGCCCGCCTGAAACATAAATGGTAAATGGTAAATGGACTGCACTTATATAGCGCCTTTATCCAAAGCGCTTTACAATGGCCTCTCACTCACCCGTTCACACACACATTCACACACCAATGGCGGCAGCTGCCATGCAAGGTGCTAGCCTGCTCATTGGGAGCAATTTGGGGTTCAGTGTCTTGCCCAAGGACACTTCGACATGTGGACAGGAGGAGCCGGGGATCGAACCGCCAACCCTGCGATCAGCGGACGACCCGCTCTACCTCCTGAGCCACAGCCGCCCCGGCATCATAGTGTGCTTTTGGCATGAGCGAGTGCATGTTTATTACAACATACATACATACGCATACTTTCAGCATGTTTGAGTGCAAATCTGTTAAAACACCAGAACCCTGATTAAAGATTGCCCTCTAGTGGAGAAAACCTGAAGCTTTCTGCTGGCACTTCACTGTCCTGCAGGCAATATCACTACTAATAAATATAAATTCTGATTTTCACACATTTAAAAAATTCTGTATAAATTAATTTATTGCATTAAAAAAATAAATAATAATAATATGTAACGGCAGAAGGGTAAGTCGGACTCACGAGCAGTCACGCTGCAGTTCTGCTGGAGGAGGGGGTGGCTAGCTGTGCAGGTAACCTCCTTCCCGTTCAGATCGCGAGTCGCTGTCACCGTCAGGTTGAAGTCGCCGCTGCCGCTACTGCTGGCGTTCAAGGCTGGGAAGGAGAGCTGTGCCTCGGGGTTGCCCCCTGCCCACTGACAGCGGTACTGCAGGTCCTCGTTTCCACCATTCGCTTCAACTGAACAAACAGGGCTGCCCGACGGACGATCTGCGCGGTGTGGAGTGTGAGGAAGAACATTTTTTAGCTCAATACTCCCGGAAAAAAGTAGTACAATCATTTTTCAGTATTAATTTAAATCACTTAAGTCTGTGATCGACAGGTTACTATAACACACACCCATTACAGCAGTGTTCCTCAACCTGATCCTGGAGCTCTGCAGGGTATGCTAGTTTTTGTTTTTGCCTTAATATCGGCAACCAGTTGAGACAAGAAACCAGGTGAGGTAAATTAACCCTTATCGGCTGCTTTCATTGATGAATTAAGTACCAAGAAACAACAAAAACCTGCATACCCAGTTTTTTTAAGCCCTCCAGGACCAGGGTTGAGAAACACTGCATTAGAGTAAATTAATTCTCTCTCCCCTTCATCAAATTTGGCCACACACTAAAGTCACTGATGTATTGATGATGTAACATGCAAAGAATAAGACGTGCAACAATTACAGAAAAGGAACAAACTGCATTATACCGTACATGTGTGGACTAAATTTCACATACTCAAATATCTGCAATAATCTGTGTATTTGCTCATATACTGTGAAGTGCTGCAAAAATATTTTTTGATCCTGATAATACAATTTATTGTATTGCGGAATATTCCAGTTCAATCACACTTTGAACATTAGGTGCCCTACCATAGACATTGCTATTTTACCACGGTAGCCGACACGACCACAGACGTTGACGCACTGCACTCTGACACTACCATAGACGCCGACACCTTACCATAGACGTTTATGGTGAAGTTCCTTTCCAGCCGATCTCCGGTCTCAGCATTGACTAAGACACAGGTGTACACTCCGCTCTGGTTGGTTTGGACATCGGTGAGGTTTAGGGAGCCCTCCTGCGAACCGGGGAGGGTGAGGCCGCCAAAAGTCCAAGACACGGAGGGGGCGGGGTCACCATCGGCTCCGCAGGAGAGCGAGAGTGAGTCGCCCGACTCAAACGCCACCTTCTGAGGACTGACCGTCAGAACCGGTGCATCTGGACCGTCTAGAGAGGAGCGGAGAGATGGGGGTAGAGCAGGGGTCACCATGTTGGCTACCTCTGGGGTAGAGTATGAGAGACAGTCAGAGAGACGAGGGCGAGGAGCACAGTGGCTACAGGGACAATAGTTAGGAGAATAAAACAGGGTAGCCTGGTGAGTTACCATTACATTAAATTACATTACAGGCATTTAGCAGACGCCCTTATCCAGAGCGACTTACACAACTTTTTAGCATTTTTTACATATTATCCATTTATACAGCTGGATATATACTGACGCGATTCAGGTGAAGTACCTTGCGCAAAGGTACAACGGCAGAATCGAACCTGCAACCTTTCGGTCACAAGGCCAGTTCCTTAACCATTATACTACACTGCCGCCCTTACCATCAACTACATCTAATGATTCAGAACATCTTGAGGTCTTCTACAAGATTTTAAACCAGGGGTGGGCAACTCCAGTCCTGGGGGGCCGATGTGTATGCAGGTTTTTGCTTCCACCAGTTAACATTTATTTAATTAGCCCAATCATTTACATAATCTCACATTTTAGCTACATTCCACGATTAACAGAAGTTGATGGATATTCCTGTGCCTGCCTGTATGTATTGTTGCGTTTTATCGTGGTCTAATTTACAAGTAAATCGATGTTGGTGTCACTAATTATCTTATTGAGCCAGGGTAACTGGTAGCAGCAAAAACCTGCATACACACCGGTCCCCCCAGGACTGGAGTTGCCCGCCCGTTTTAGATGGACCGTGCTAAGGCTTCACACGAGAACAGCAAACAAAATGAACAAAATGGATTCCAGAAGATATATGGAAAGGGGAAAAAAAAAAATGAGTGAGTTGTGGACCGACAGACCAAAAGTAGTTAAGAATTTTTTTTTTTTTCAACTTCGCATGAACAGGGATCAGGCCATTGATAAAATGTAATTTAATCTATTCAAAAAAACTGCATGAATTTAGGCCTAAGAGTTCGTTGAAATAAGTGAAACAAGAACATTGGGCCTCATTCAACAACCATTCTACGAACAAATTTGTTCTCAAGACTTTCCTGAAAACGTTTTTATGGATATTCTGACATTCACCAATGTTTTCTTAGTTGAGATTTTTTTCTGAGGCAGAACAGAAGCTCAGAACGCAAACATCAGTTCATCCCCAGATGTTTGTAAAAACGTTTTAAACGTACAAATTTGTTAGTCGAGTGATTGGTGAATGAAGCCCGATGTTTGACAGCACAGAACCCAATTATTCTAAACAAAAAGGAGGGAATAAGTTATTGTAGCAGGTGGACATTCTTAAGAAGAATGCGTTAGACTTTTTGAAATGTTAAATGTTAAATGAAGGTTAAATTGGAATCTCAGGAAGCGGCACACTTTGTGTGTTAATAATCCCGTAGGCCCAACACCGAAAGTGATGATTCAGGGAAGATGGTCTTACAGAGCACGGCGATGTCCTTGTGAACAGTGACAGAGCTGAAAGGGTTTGTCAGATTCAATGTGTAGCGGCCAGTCTCTCTTCGAGTGGGACCCATGATTGTCAGACTCTTATTCCCGATGACGTACCGCGCCCCGTTCTCGATAGCCTCGCCGTTGAAGTACCACTTTACCGAATCCGCCTCTCCTTGCAGGGTGCTGTAGCGGAGGATGAAGGCCTCGGTGCCCTCTACTATTTTCACGGGCACTGCACTCATGGACACATTCTCGATGTCATCTGTAGGGGCCGAAATTTGACAGTTGTGACAAATTTGTAAAAGGCAGCCAGTCTAAAGGCTCGTACCAGGATTCAACCAATTTTGTCCCTATGGCTATTGCCAAACTCACCAAACTATGCCAATCAATAATGAAAACAGTCTGTCAAATGTATAGACACATGTTGACTGAATCCTGGCCACATATCACATGTGATGATTAGATAACTGCGCCCTTTATATCAGTGGTGCCTAACCCTGTTCATGGAGAACTACCGTTCCCGTAAGTTCATTTCAACCCTAACTTGGCACACCTGATTCTACTGATTAGCAGCTCCTCAAGATCTCTTGGGCTGCATTCAGAATGGCTTCCTGTACACTTTATAGTGCACTATTTGGAAGATCAGCCATTTTGTAGGTTTCCCAAATTCTTATTGTTCTCAATTCAGAATTTGGAAACCATCAAAATAGACAATCCCGTAAATAGTGCACTATAAAGTGTATAGAGAGCCATTCTGAATGCATCCTCGATGTGCTTTATTAGGGTTGGAGTGAAAATATACAGGATGTTAGGTCTCCAGGAATAGAGTGTGGGTTTGGGACACTGTGCATCGTTTCTCCCGTCTCAAGATCAGCCTCGATCTGAGCTCACTCACCAAACACCCTGAGGGTGAACGCGGCCTTGTCCGTGCCCACTCCAGACTTGGTCATCCTCACCGTGTACGGGCTTCCATGTTTGAGCTGCACATCGCGAAACGTGAGCGAACCGTTGTCTTCAATGCTCAGCGCATGAAACCGCTCGGGGATTACCGGGGGTAGGCTGGAACCAATGGACCACGTTACTATGGGTAAACTGCCCATTATCCATACAACGACAGGGTCCACCGCGCCAGTATACAGCACGTTCAGCGTTACATTACTGCCGACCTTTGCGTCAACGATCGAAGGACCAGGGACTGAGATCGTAAGTTTGCAGTCAACAATACCTTCAAGAAAAAGAAAACAAAACATGAAATTACAAAATGTAAATTCAACCAATCAATTCTATCAACGTTAAAACAGCAATGCTTTCAAACAGCAATAGCTGAATGCTATTTGTCAAAACTTTGTCAGGAGAAACAACCCTTAAAGTGATCCATCCATATCTGACAGCAGAGTGATGGTTTGAGGCTCGTTTGATACCTCAGGCTCAGACCCTTGATGACTTACAGCCATTTTACCAACCATGTGTTCCATACTGTTCCAGTATAATTTATATCTAAATCTAGACCCACCCCCCAATTCCCATAGAGATCCATTCAAATGCAGAGACATTATAGTATCGCTTATAAGAGTACCAGAAAATAAAATATCAAGAGTCTTTTGATGTTGTTGGGTCACAGACATCAGAAAGTCATGGCATGCAAAGGATATGCAACCAAATATAAAAAAATATTCTATATATAAATCCAGGGGTGCCAATAATTTGGGCACACGTGGTTTTGTTAAAAATAACTATTTTTCTCATAATAAATTTACTTCAATTAAATGTTGGATTTTTCATTTTTTCAGTGTGAGATTAAGCCAATTCACCAAATGGGGAATTTTTTATAACCCTTTTTACTCATCTTTACCAGGGGGTGCCAATAATGGAGGAGGGCACTGTATACAAACAAAGCATATAAATTCAAACACCCATCTATAGATGTTTACATATACATGTGCATACATCTAGAAACAGACGTACCCATGCACACACACACATGCGCACACACCCATGCGCACACACCCATGCGCACACACCCATGCGCACACACCCATGCGCACGCACACATGCGCACGCACCCATGCGCACGCACACATGCGCACGCACCCATGCGCACGCACCCATGCACACGCACCCATGCACACGCACCCATGCACACACACCCATGCACACACACCCATGCACACACACCCATGCACACACACCCTTATTCCTCGGGCTCACAATAAAACATTTAAAGTAATTCATCCTAAATTCTAATACTTTTGAGGTCCCGCCATTAAGTGCCCTTGGAAGAATCCCGTATTTGATATAGTCCCATACAGCTAATTTCGGCCTACTGAAAGAAAGACGTTGCTAAATTAATTGCTTTAGATCCTGGGATAATCAACAAATTGACCTTGGGCAAGATTAGATTTAAAAATGTTTAAATTAGGATAAAAATATCACAATAAAAACTTAATACACCAAAATCATAAGATAACTGATGAGAAGAGAAATAAGAATTAAGTTTTAAAAAAGCCTTTGATTTAAAACTTTCTGTTGCCAACATATGCACGAATAAATTACTCCAAACGTCTCAGCGTCGTATGTGTCACTGAAAAATGATTTGGTATTTTGGGAACGGCAAGGATATAGCCTATAGGCACAACAGTACATTTCCATTAGATAACAGTAGTGTCATAAACAGTCGTGTAGGGCAACATTGCCTGTGGATTCTTTCGACACGTAAATGCTTAATAAGTCACTAATTCCCCAAAACACCTTGTAAAATAATGAACATTTAATTGACCACTTTATGCAATTTCCTAATCCCCATTTAAATTCTGATTTACATTTGCGTGCCGAGTAAATTTGCCTTCTTGTGACTATCAACATGAATGAAATAAATTCACGGCATATTATAGGCTACTCTCTAAACATGAAAGAGCTGATATTGTATTCTTCCTGCGCTTTCGTCAAGCATTAAAATGTCTTTTTATAAACTGGCCTTTTCGTATTATTAAAAATACAGAACACATGGAACTATAATTTTCTTGTTGTATAAAAAGCTGGCGTATAAAACCACGGTGTATTTTGATCTTTAATTGAATTTAACTGGCTATACCATTCGGAATGATAAGAAATTGAAAAAGTTAAGATAGGCCTAGGACCTTTTTTTTTTTTTTTAACGCGTTTTCGTATTATACTTTACGATGACCAACACAAATATACTGCCAGAGGAACCCTCTCTTGCCCCCTCCAATCGTCAATTCTAGTCCCTTTTCATTCCCCTTGATTTGTCTGGTTTAGATTTGCCTGATTGTTGCTTGTTTCGTTTAAAAGACTAACGATATCAATCGTTCATTTTTCATACATTTCTACACGTAGGTCTGCATATAGCCTATTGAATTATAGAAGAAATCGTAAGAGTTGTAAACTTGCCTCCAATCAGGAACGTTAACAGAATTCCCCAACAGGTGAGTTTAAGGGTGCGTCCGCTGTGCACCGGCATGTCTCAATATTTTGTTTGTTTGATTTTTTCGGTTTTGGAGCAAAATTTCGATTGTACAGATTCAGTTTATAATTTTCCGATTTAGATCATTTAATTTTCCAGATTTGGTGAGAGAGCGAACATCTCATCTCTGTGTCTTTCACTTGCTCAGCTTCAGGTGTAGCCTACGTGGTTTGTGATATGGTAATAAGACAATCGTCTCCTTGTCCCGTCTTTTTTAACCCCTCCTCCTTCTAAGGGAGGGCCACAGGCAATCTGTCATCGGAAGAAAGCGGAACTCACCTGTATTCAGCTTTGATTGTGCACGTGAAAAGCACGCAAAAAGTGCATCGCCTACGTTTGACCTAGCTACAGTGTCTTGGGCAGCCAAAATATTGGTTACTGTTGTGTTGTCTTCAATTGAATTGTCCCTACATTATTTGGGGCCAGTGCATAACAGCAGCTATGGAATTTAATCGTCAAGACGTTGCGCAGCCGGTTGTGTTGGGTTGGGCTTTGCGGTTATATTAACGAACACTACCCAGATTAGTCAGATGTTCGGAATTTGAAGACGAACGGAATATTCTTCTTGAAATATCAATGGGCAACAGGGCGTGTGCGCATACCAATCTGCACTGCTTGAAGTTTACAATTATAGACTACGTCACAAATATTGTTTTTCAAAATGACTTTTATTTATTTTTTATTTAAAAAAAATCTATATTTAAGATAAATAAGAGAGTAGAAAGGAGGCTTCCCCTGTTCGCCGTCTCGGTCTCACTTGCCGATGGGGGACAATATTGTTTGGAGAAATAAATCGACACAGGTGAGTGGCGGCTATTGTTGGAATGAAGGAGAAATTTAACTGATAGCGCGAGACGAGGACCTGCCTTCTTCCTCTTGCCGCGACCCTGCAGCAACATAAACAAGCGGGTATGTTGCATGCGGGCACGTGAGTTGCCATGTTCTACTGTATACCTGCATGGACATTGAGCTCGAGATCCTCTGAATCCAGTTTCGAGGTCTAATTTTGTTTTTATATATGGGTTTCACTCAGCAGGTCCAACTGGTTTATTTTCTTTTCTTTCTGAACAATGCTCGTGCGACAGAAATTGATATGTAAATAAACACGTAGCCTACCATTTGAAGAACGAATGGGTCGTCCTTATAACTTACTGCTTATTAGAAGTAAACGAAGACTGTATTAACAACAAAATCAGCATTATACAATAGGCCTATGTTAAAATGCAAGTTTGTATTTGGTAGATATTGAATTTCCAAATTATGCTTAAGGTATTTGATTTTTTACATATTAAATGTTAAATTTTACATTGTACATACACTTAACATGATTAAATATTTCCAAATTATGTATCATTTAATTTCTTTTGCATTTTCAATTAAAATAAATCATATAAGACGCGTGGACTCACAGCCAGATCATGGTCCCGTGAGGCCCCTGGGCACATGTAGAAAAATCCAAAGTGCCATGAAACATTGGGGAACACTGACTGCAGATTAAGTGCCTGCAACGTCTCAAGCAATTTAATTGGGCACTTCCCACCCTCAGAGTCAGACATGAAAGACTTGAATTGAATGAGTTTGTTGGCAAAGTTCATGTCCAGGTCTGATGGATATGCAGCAGAGAGTGCATTTACCTTTTCCACTATAACATCACTGTTAGACACCTCATCTGACATAAACAGAACTCCGAAGAGACTGGTCAAACGCCTGGCTCTGAGCTCTCATCTGCAAATGTTTTGAGTTTCCTCTTTCGCTGAAGATTGTGCTTATATGACTGAGAGACACCGGGCACATTTAAGGCTGCCCTTTCAAAAGCCTCTAACTGGTCTCGTTGTCCTGCCACAAAATCCCTCAACGAAGACAAAAGCTGTGCTGCTACAGAGATGTCAATGTCACTTTTCTGTAGGTGCATGCTTGTAGCGTGGAACCGGTCAAGTATGACATCCCAGAAATGTGCCATGAACACCATCTCTAAGGTGTCCAATTTAGCACATAGTCCAGGGGCCTCAATTTGAGTATCTCTCTTCTCATTATCATCATTGCACCGAAGGCCTCTCTAATGTGGGTGTAATTTCTCCACAGTGTCTTGGTTGACTCTGCCCAAGAACTCAACCGATTACTGGACAGCAATTTTAATGTCAGTCTGACATCTGTCTTCCGAAAGACTTTCCCCCATCTGTGTGTGGATGAAGAGCAAAATGTGTACAGTGACTGCAACATGTTAAAAAAACTTGTCAGCTTCAAGGCTACTGTCGTCTAAGGTGTTAACACCAACTAAGTTAAGTGACATACTCTATCAGAGGGTTTTTTTGTTTCAGGTGGGCCTGTAGCCCGTTGTATTTTCCTGACATGTTGCTTGCATTGTCATATGACTGACCTCTACAGTTTGAGAGGTCCAACCCAAGGCCCTCCACCATCAAAGTCACACAGTCTGCTAAACTTTTACCAGTGTGGCTCTCAATTGGCTCAAAGCCCAGGAATCACTCCACCACATTCCCGCTGCTGTTAACAAACCGGAATATGATTGGTCCACATGTGACAGGTCTGGGGTGGAGTCAACATTTATTGAAAAATATTTGGCATCCCTAATCTCATCTGCTATTGTTTGGCAAGTTTTCTGACCCATTCGCTCAATGAGTTCTTCACATATCGTCGATGACAAATAGGACACTGCTCCTCTTCCTTTTCCGCCAAACTGTGTAATGTGTTCAGCTAAAAATGGGTCAAATTGGGATAGCAATTCTAGGATGCCAAGGAAATTACCGTTATGGGTTGACCCAAACCGTTCATCATCTCCCCTAAACGCAAGTCCTTTCACCAAAGAACTTGATCACTGCTACAACTCTTTTAAAAATGTCCCTCCAGTATTTACATTCCCCATAAAGTTGCTGCATGAGATCTGCATCTATAGCACTGCCCTTTGTCCTGTTATGCAGAATGAACTGACTTGTTGGTGAATATTGTATCATTTCACAGCATATTGTAACGTGCCAACCAGTGGCTGACTTGTACAGAAGCACTGTACTCTTCGAGAGGCTCTCGTTTTAAGCATGCACTGTATGCACCAAGGGGCCCAGGTGTTATGCTCCATGTATGCACCAAGGGGCCCAGGTGTTATGCTCGATGTATGCACCGAGGGGCCCAGGTGTTATGCTCGATGTATGCACCGAGGGGCCTGGGGGCCATAGTGATCACCTCAAAGTGTGAGCACCCAGGGGCCCGGGGTCCCTAGTGGTCATCTCACGATTTAAGCACAGAGGGCCCTCACAGGCACTGCGAGGCCTGGGGGCTCTAGTGGTCAGCTCATGCTGTAAGCGTGGAGGGGCCCAGGGACCTTCACACTGTAGGGGCCGAGGGGCCTTAGTGGTCAGATCACGCTTTAAGCCCCAGGGGCTGAGGGGCCCTCGTGGTCAGCTCACTCTTTAAATGCCAAAGGGCCGAGGCCCCTCAGCACATTGTAAGTGCTGAGGGGACTGGGGGGCCCTAGTGGTTAGCTCACGCTATAAGCACCCAGGGGCCTAGTGGTCAGCTTGCGCTATAAGCACCCAGGGGCCTAGTGGTCAGCTTGCGCTATGCGCACTGAGGGCCCTGGCGTTCAACTTCCGTCTGAAGTCTTGGGCCACGCACCGCACAGCACTGGCCCCTCTGGCCCGGTCCATAATCCAGACATGCGCGCACCTGACTCATCCTTGTAATTAAACGGGAGATTAAATTATAACCTTTTCACTTTGGAAAACGGGACCCTTTGAAATGAAAGGTACCAGTTATTTATTAATTGTCCTTATTTGTCATGCTTCAATCACTCTGCTGCTCACTGGTCAACCCTCTTGGGATCTCATTTTGTGGGTGAGGGTGCAGTTCAGTTAGGCCTCTGTGTGTGGTGTGCTTGTGGCTACAACATAACGGAATGAGAACAACAGAAACCGGACTGGTCAAACCACATTCCACGCTGCTCCACGCACACATTCCATGTATTAGTCTGATTACCGGAATGGATCCCTCCCCCCTCCATTAATTTTGAGTAGAATTTGACCTCTGATCAGGGATCAGTTTCTAATTTATATAAACACATGGGCAGAAGCTTTTCCTGAATGTCTCTCCAAATCTATAAAGAACATTTTAAGCACATTGAAAGTATCTCCTTTACTTTGATAGATGTTTCCATTTTAGGAGTGTTGGAACTGGGAAGGACGCACTGTGTATATTTAAAAATATTGTTCCCCTTAATTTTTCCGCTGAGTCACCCTAGGCACAAAATACCATGGGGCCCTTCTGACTGACTTCCGCTGTCATCAGGTTACCCCAAAAACTCCTCAAACTCAGCCCACAGCTGCCCGTTATTCCATTGGTCAGAATTTTTCTACTCTTCTTTCCAATGTAATCATTCAGCGATTAATAGGCAAACATGCTTCTCTGGGTTCCTCGTTGTGCCATTAACTCACTGAGCAGATGCGACAAAGTAATGAGCGTAGATTCATCGTCAAGAAATGACACTAACCAGTTACCAAAATTCTGCTCTACCTGCACCCCTTGAAAAGCACCCCATTTCCAATCAACCCAAAGTTGGACTGAGTGAAAAGCAAGGACTAGAATATAGGGCAAATTGTATGAAGTAGGTCTATGGGAGTTATATTTCACCCCCACGCCGTCTATAGAGTGCTGAAACGAAGAGTCTTGGATTTCCTTGACTTGATCTGGGCTGAAAGTTAGCTTTCAGAGAGTAATATCCTCTCCGTCGCATGCCTTACAGCAGGGGGGGTGGGGGGTTGGGGGGGGGGGGGGGGGGGGGGGGGGGGGGGGGGGGGGGGGGGGGGGGGGGGGGGGGGGGGGGGGGGGGGGGGGGGGGGGGGGGGGGCCGGGGGGGGGGGGGGGGTTTTTTTTTTTTTTTTTTTTTTTTTTATTTATATAAATGCCGCCCGCGGGCGCGTTGCGCGTGTCTGCGTTTCTGTTAAAAAAGTAAAAAAATTAACCAGCCCCAGCCACGTAGATTTCGTTTTTTTTTTTTTTTTTTTTTTTTTTTTTTTTTTTTCAGAGATAATTAAGTTCTCGCGGGCCACATAAAATGACATGGCGGGCCACATCTGGCCCGCGGGCCTTGAGTTTGACACCTATGCCTTACAGTATCAGATTAACCGCTAGGCTACTTTGTGCTTGGCATGTCTTCAGCCCTCCGCTAGGCCATCTCGCTTTTTTTAGCTTTTTTTTTAACCGGAGTATTAAGATGGAATCCTACCCCGACCCGGTGCTGGGAGGAATTTGCCTAGTAACAGAGACTGGCTTGTTGCCACAGGTGTGGATCCGAAGAGCGATAAGGGAACAAGGTAATGATAGACAAAAAAAAAATGCAATTTCTTATCTCCCTGATCAGATAAGTATGATGAAAAAAAAGAAGCCTATCCAGGCACAAAGCTAAACTCACCTCGGCAAACAAGGATTTTAAAACGACACATAGCTCACAGAATTATTTTACAGGACACTTAACTCACAGAATGATTTTGCACAAGTTGTAGCTCACAGAATGAATGATTTGGACACCGAATTGGTCTTGAATTTTTGATCGCTGCGGCGTGACGTGTAGCCTCCGTGAGCATGGAAGAGGGATGTGGCAATGTGGCGATACAGGGTTGTTGGGTTTCAACGGTTCATGATTACAAATGTGCTGGAGCAACCTCAGTGTTCACAAACATAAAGCTCCTTTGTACTGTGAAGTCCACATGAGAAGCCAAGCCAGTCACTTAATTTCAGTTTACTGGGTTCAGTGAGGTAGAACAGACTTTCTGCTTAATGAGGTAGAACACAGACTTTCTGCTTGGCTTAACAGAAATAAGTAGCTATAAGTAACGCTTCTGAAAAGAACCTGCATTACAAGGGACGACAAACATGTCAACAAATTTATAAAAATCTCTCTAGAACTGTTACTTTTTTCTTTTTTAAAGCGTGCATGGGAGTTTATACCAACTGCACTAGCTTATCCACATTCATGTTAGATGTAAACATCTCCTTAGGTGTACAGATGACCTTTCTGAAATCCATATTCTAATTACACAGTCGGTGACGAGAGTATGTGTAGGAATAAATCATATACAATAACACAGGCCTTGAGGGCACATTAGCTATGCGGTTGGTCTCACTGAAAGCCATTCAGGTGATCAGATCATCACTGAAAATGAAAATAAGAGAAATCCAGAGATCCCTTTTAAAAAAGTACATAGATGGGACTAACTACAACTGACCAGGGTATTATTTAGAGTCAGTAAACGTGTGCGTGCACCGGTTCCACCCTAAACTGTTCACAGGATCATTTTACGCAGAGTATGCGGTTTCCCAAGGATGTTTTTCCTGAGAACATCACTGATACATTCACACACATTTCAGACTATATGGAGAAACCGCTGCAAATGGCCGCTCATAATGATAAGGCCAGGATCTGGATGTGGAAGCCTAACCCTAGAACCTAAAATCCTTCTCAATACAGGCAGACTATAGGTGCTTAGGCTTGGAATTAGGGCAGTTTCCTTTATGAATGGAAGTGAAGTGACTGGATCTCAACACTTACAGTTGCGTTAAAAAAAATATCAGTACAACATCAGTAACCTGATGAACCACTGTTATTAGTAGTAGTGATATTTCTGCATGGCAAATAATTTACTTGTAGATGTAGTAGTGTAATAGAAAATTGTTGTACATGGACAGACCCAACTGTCATGACATGCACGCTGCTTGTTCTGAGTAATTGACTCATTCACTGAAAGGGGCGTGTTCAAAATAATAGCAGTGTGGAGTTTAATTAGAGAATTCATTCATTCTGTGAAAACACAGGTCATTAATTGTCCTTTATTAAGGAAGAAGGGAAGCAAATGTTTCACACATTGTTATAAAATATATTTCCTTCTGAATTGCTAAGTAAACTGGACCGTTACAAACATTGTTCGGAGGAACAACGTAATTTGATTAAAAAGTTGATTGGAGAAGGGAAAACGTATAAAGAAGTGCAGCAAATTATAGGATGCTCAGCTAATGGCAACAAAAACCTGAAACACGCAGAAGAAAACGAGCAACTACTATTAAAACGGATCGAAGAATAGTCAGAATGGTAAAGATTCAGCCAATCATCACCTCCAGAAAGATCAAAGATGATCTAAAATTACCGGTAAGTGCTGTTAGTCAGAAGACGTTTGATCGAAGCTAAGCTATCAGCAAGAAGCCCAAGTAAAGCACCATTGTTGAAAAAACGGCATGTGCAGAATCGGTTAAAATTTGCCAAGGAACACATCGATTGGCCCAAAGAGAAATGGCGTAACTTTCTGCGGACTGATGAGTAAAATTGTTCTTTTCGGGTCTAGTGGTCATCGACAATACATCAGACGACCCCCGGGTACTGAATTCAAGCCACAGTACACTGTGAAGACAGTGAAGCACGGTGGCGCAAAAAATAATGGTATGGGGATGTTTTTCATACTAGTGTTGGGCCTATTTATGGTATACCAGGGATCATGGATCAGTTTGAATACATCAAAATAATTGAGATTATGTTGCCGTATGCCGAAGAGGAAATTCCCCTGAAATGGGTGTTTCAACAAGACAACGACCCCAAACACAAGAGTAAGCGAGCAACATCTTGGTTCCAGACAAAAAAGGATTGAGGTAATGGAGTGGTCAGCTCAATCCCCCGACCTCAACCCCATTGAAAACCTGTGGGGTGACATTAAAAATGCAGTTTCTGAAGCAAAACCCAAAAATTCACAGGAACTGTGGAATGTAGTTTGTTCATCATTTGGGGTGTTTCCTCCTTGCACTTGGTAGTTTGTTCTTCATCAGGTGATATTCTTCCCTTAAACAGACAAAAACCTAACTTTAAAAAAAAAAAAAAAAAAAGGCTTGCAATTCCAATTGCTTCATGCTGCAAGATATTTCTTAGCATATGCAAAATAGGGACTGCAATCATTAGATTTTGCATTCCTGTGTCCCGTGTGCGAACGCTGACAAAAGAGCCTTTTCCTGCTACAACCAAGTGCTCTGCACATGTGTTTCACACATTCAGCAACCTCCAGGTGAGACAGAACCTGGCTAGAACCTCCAGGTAAGACAGCTTGTCCTATTGTTGTCTAGACACACTTGTAGTCACTCCAAGCCTTTTCACACTCAAGCCTTATCTGCTCAGAAAGGTGTTTAACACAGAGCACAGAATACATAGAGGATTTAGAAATGAAAAGGCAGTTATTTATTTTTACCGTAGGATGATGTACAATCAGAACTAAAGAGGCGCTTGTGGTAAGTCATGAGAGAATGCTTCTCCTCCCTTTCAGTACCGAGAAACACTGTTCGGCAGAAACGGCAATGCATTTAGAAACTCTTTCCAAGGCGAAAGACAAATAATAATAATAATCCGTATAACAACCTCAGAAACGTTAATCTCCTCAGCACAGGCTTGCTTCCATATTTACACGTAACGCTTTACAATTCTCCAATATGCTATAGTGGGATAAAATGACCTGTGCAGATGTTTCAGCATAGGCCAACGTGGGCTTTACTGGCCTCCGTAAGAGTACTGACATGATGCACACTGTGTTCATATTCCTTTGCAATGTACACACGGGATACAGAAAGAGGAGTTTAATGGACACGTTAGCCTGTTTTGTAGCGCAGAATAGATGGTTAGCCCAAGGTAATTCCTTAATCAAATACAAATACATCTATATACACTGTGCGCATGTAGCGTGTCGTTCAAAATGCATCAACGTTTCCATGGTTTCCAGTCTTCCACAGCGCAGTGTCACGCTTCCACCAAAAGAGATACCAGCGGGAGGGGCTATGGAGGGGGGGCGGAGTCACACACAGCGGGGACGGGGGTCGTGGTTCTGGAGAGGCCCGGTTGCCATGGGAATCGGGGCCAGGAATGCACCGTTTCAAAGGCCCAGTTCAGTCTGATCCTCCGATTGGTCCATCTCCCAAGAACAGCCCTAAGGGGAGGGGCCAAAGGCAGAGGGCTAAGACCTAAAACGTGTCACACAAAAACATCTAAAATATGAACATAAAACACAAGAACCCAACATACGAACACAAGAACATTTAATGATGAGAACAGGCCATAGAGCCCAACTACGCTACATTTAGCTACAAACTTGAGAGAATCAGCACTGCACCTCAACCAGCTCGAGGCTCTCTGCCTGTAATACTGGACCTGACAAGCTGTTCCACATACGGACAGCTGTGGGTAAAAACATGTTTCTATACATGATGATTATTTGGTTCCGTCTGTCGATGATGTCATTTTATATGGTCCTCCAAGATCGGAGTTGCATCCTATCTATAGAAAGCTACAACCGTCAGAGCCCATGTGAAATTTATCACATTACATCATCAAAAGACGACACCTAAGATTTATCATTAATACTCTCAAAACATAAACCCTGACACACGCTTTTATCTGTTATGTAATTTCCCTAATCTAAGGTCTAATATGCTCCCCTCCCCCAATATATATATTTTTTTTGCCCTTTTGCTGTGAAATCGGAGGCATTACACACATTTATCAATTCTTTCACTTTTTAATTTTTAGTTTAATTATATTTTTGTTTTGAATTTATAATTATTGCAGCCCAATCCTGTTCCAATCCCCATCATTTGACCGTTGATCGCGTTTCTTACCCCTCCTGTGCGTCTGAGCTCCCCGTCGCCCCCTGCTGGCTCTATACCATCCCTGCATCCTTGAGTTTGGCGACCAGGGCCTCCACCGTGTCTACCTTCACCCCCGCCAGTCTCTGGGGGGGCTCATCTACCTGTATGACCTCCAACCGCGAGGTGAGGTCCACCCCCAGGTCCCCGGGCTTTACATTAGCAATCTTCTTCTTCTTTGCTTTCTGGCGGGGGGGAGAGAACATCTCATCAGTCTGCATGTAGTATATAAAGTGGAAAGCTGGGCATTCGATACACTATGCCATGATGAAACTGATGGGCCTCATTTTGTATATTGTAGTTGTCACAGTTACAGCACCAAACTATGTATGGCAGTCGAATAAAACTATGTAAATGAGTATACTGCTGCGTGTGCATGTGTGTGTGTGTGTGCATGTACCATAATGCAGTACCATAATATTGCAGTACCATAATATTGGGCAGGGTGGTGTATTTGGGTGTGTGTGTGTGTGTGTGTGTGTGCGCTGCAGTACCATAATATTGGGCAGAGTGGCGTATCGCGGTGTGTGTGTGTGTGTGTGTGCGCGCTGCAGTACCATAATATTGGGCAGAGTGGCGTATCGCGGTGTGTGTGTGTGCTCTGCAGTACCATAATATTGGGCAGAGTGGCGTATCGCGGTGTGTGAGTGTGTGTGTGTGTGTATGTGTGTATGTGTGTGTGTGTGTGCTGCAGTACCATAATATTGGGCAGAGTGGCGTATCGCGGTGTGTGAGTGTGTGTGTGTGTGTATGTGTGTGTGCGCGCACTGCAGTACCATAATATTGGGCAGGGTGGCGTATCGGGGTGTGTTGAGACGCAGATCCGCCGTCACCACAGCCGGCAGGCTGATCTTTATGGTCTCCAGTCCTCCGTCAATCTCCCTCACCACCTTCAGCTTGTCCCCGTCTAGAGTCACCTCTGACGCGAAGGTGCCCTGGAAGATACAGCCCCTTATTTAACACACACACACACGGCTTTGTGTAGGACAGGGAAACCAATTACTGGTGATAAAAGGCATGAAAAATCCAAGCCTGACATCTGGTGGTTAAATGGTGTAATTACACACTTGTTATCATTAAATTGTGCAGTTGGACGCATGTAGACATTAATTCTGAAAGGTTTTATGGAAAACTGGCAACGCCCAACGATACATCAAGTTCCAATTTAAACAAATATTTTAATGTTCATTCAGTTACTGAACTGTAGTGTCCTGATATCCAGAACATGAGTGGACCAACTTCCTCCTCAGAAAAAAAATGTATTCTACACAAATAAATCCAACCAAGCATCAAATATTCCCCTAATATACCCTTCAAACAATGTGCTGGCAGTATGGCCGACAAACTATGAATGATAGAAACAGTTAAACTTTTAGAAAGTACATCAGTTGGTACGCGCTTTTGACCTTTGTGTGCTCATGAAGTCGTTTACTGTAGTGTACTGAAACCAGTCGCTGTTGTAACGCACCAGGCAACGGGACAGTGACATTCAACTACAGACCCACTTCTCCTGCCAATCTACAGACAAGAGTGCAGAAGCGTCAGACAGAAGAATCAGTCATTTGCTGTTTAGAAGCAGATATTTCATTAAAAGTGTTTATTCTTTCATGCATATTGCAATCATTATTTTTTGAAACATGACATGATGTTCCCAAAGAGTCCGGGAAAAAAGCAACAACTGAACTCCATGTACAACAATTTTGCTTTTAGGATCCCCTACCCCTGAATTTCAGCGTCGTTAAGGCAGTTTTCACAACGTGGCGATACATTGGCAGCATTGCACTTTAGACACATTTGAATGTGTTCTCTGTTTGTTTGTGGGGCCACAGCGATTAGTTGTACTTTAACTCTGCAGCTTGAGTTCCTGCCAAAGCGACGTGGCAACACTGCTTTTAGGGACACAGGGCACCAATTACAGGGCTCCCAGACATTGCGCATTCAATAAACAATTACAAATGGCAATACGCTCTGTATGTACATTGAACCCCATTGTTTTCCATCAGTTAATTTTCTACTGGCCTCCACTTCCCAGAATGCACTGAGACCAACCATACTGCTTCTGCTCGTTAGCATGAGGCTAATGGCTAACGCTGGAAAAACAGGACACTAATTTACAATCCAACAACACAAACCACCCTAGTGTACAGGGAATACACCTGCAGTTAACCAATTGTTTATTACGCATTAGTGCTGAAATGTTTAAGTGGTCAAAAATTCTTTTTTTCTTGCGCATACAAATAACAATGCGACTTCCAAATGCAATTTGGCACACAGAGCTAAAATAGCGGACCACGCTGAGCAATTGTTACGTGTGAAAGGTGATTATAAGGCAAACTGCGGTTAGACTGAAAAAGCCAGGAGGGATAAGAGCGTGTGACTTCGCAAAGATTTAATGAAATCTAACCGATATCTAAAAATAAACGGCCCCTCTCAAGGTCCTAAGTTCACCGTTAACCCAGATTTTATGCCTGTGCAACGACGTGGAGGAAGGCCAGAGGAGAACACCAATGCTGACCCACGGGCAGACGGGTCTACGTGACCGCACCGCGTTCTCTGTTAAACCAAACCGTTAACCGGGCGCCGGGTAGAAGGGATGACTGCCACTGACCTGAGGCCAGTCAAGCAGAGCGGCAGTCATCTGACCAGTCTGGTTACAGTCGTCGTCGATTGCCTGCAAACGTAAAACAAAAAGCGGCGTTCAGCAGCCAGCGAGTGGCGGATACACGGCGGTAAAGGGCGAAACAGCAGGCCTTTCAGCGCTGTGGGTGGCTCAGAGGCAGTGAGAACCTTCAACCGCTGCGCCACAGTGGTTAAAATCTGCATGAACTCAGTCACCCACAATGTTACTCACAAAAACTCAATTACCCACAAAGCTCTTCATGACTTGCATCATTTGTCAGGCAGACAGACAGCAGTCTTGTGAGTGGAAGTGAGTTACAGACAGAAGGTCACAAGGAAGAACAGCAGAAGAGTAATCTTTTTCGTTTTGATAAAAACATTTTGGGAACACAACGGCTAAAAAAATCCAGCTGCGATTTGGTCTTTAAAAGAAACCCACTACACTCCATACATTGGTGCATAAAACCTATAGACTCTAAAATAAGAGCTGGTGTAGGTTTCACACCCAAGAGTGTTTTCATTTACAGACCAATACATCTTATTATTAGGAAACTTGAGCCGGAGCAAGACAGAAGTGTCAAACCGTGTGTTTATAAAGGTGCTATATAAATAAAGTTATTATTATTATTAACGGTGTCAGTATAAAATATCCCACAATGCACTACTTAACGCCAGAGCCCAGAGATAAAGAGACAGGCAAAGGACAGGAAAGACACAACAAAAGAATGCAGTTTCACTTATACTTTTATCCTTTTAAATCAGAATACAAAGCGCTACAGAAAGCCTTACTATTGAATAAAACTTCTGAATAAAAATGTATTCCTGCGTAAACATGCATACACACTGCACACATGTGCACAATTTCCTGTCCCTGGCGAACCGCAGGGTGTGCTGGTTTCATTGTTACTCAGGACTGCGGATTTAAATCCATTAGAGGAGAGTGAACCCTTCTCATGCAGTGACTTGGGCCTGAATCGACTTCTTTTAAGCAGGTTTTCTAGTAAAAGCAGAAAGCAGCTGGCCCCCTGACCTAAGGTTGAGGTCAGTCCTCCACAGCGCTCACACTCCACAGGTAGGGCACAGTACCTGTTTGCCCAAAATGACCATTTTGGCCTCCTCCTTCTTGGCCAGAGCAGCCATGATCTTGGAGACCTGCAGGGGGCCCAAGTTCTCGTAATCTTTTCCAGAAACCTCCACGTGGATCCCACGGTCTGCACCCATCGCTAGGGCTGTGCGAATGGTCTCCTGAAACAACACAGGTAGAGTAAAAATAATCCCATAGCACCAAATATCCACCAAAAATTTCACTGCAGGCATGAAGTCCTGTACAACATACAAAGCCTACAACTCACACCGAGTCCACTGCTGAAATGCACGGGCAAAAAAAGCTCAATTTTGGTCTCATCTGACCATGACATCCAAGTTCAATCAAAGTTCAACAACTATACAATACAACTGTGTCGTTTACTTTGCGCAGTCTTTTTTCACTAATCATTAACAAGCAGCCAATCATTTTGGAATGAGATCTATACAACCCACATGTAACTGAGCTCCAGTACTTTACAGCTACATGCAAAAGACTTGCTTTCTGAAGGTCCAAATGTAACTGCAATAAATAACTGCAGGTTATTTAAACTCATTAATTGCAGTAATTCAGTAAGTCCATTCTAAGTCCATTCTTCTTTACCTTTTAGTCTCGTGAAGCAGGTAACAAATGCAAGAGAAAATCCATTAAACACATCTCCAGTGCAAGGGAGATAGACTTGCACACGTCACAGGTAATGATAAGCAAACCGATTTAGTGATAGGCCTACATTTGCGGTGGACTGTTTGGACATAATCAGTGCATTTACAATAGAGGTTTTACTGTACTGTACACTGTTATTCCTTTACTGTGACCCACTGTGACTTATAAAAGCACCACTTCCCTACTGGCATTATGCTGAGAATGTGTCTCTGATAAAGCTCCCAATACAAACATTAGAGGCTCATACTGAGCACTTGACCAAACAGAACATCTGAACCACGTAGTAGCTACTTTATTATAGACCGTGTGAAGAATCAAACACGGAGAACACTGAAACATAGTGTTTCCCACCCAGTTAACCACAATCTGAGTGTAAAATGATAGAATACAGATTAGATTATACAACAGATTAGAACTACTCTCTACCCAGAAGCGGTAACTTGCCTTCCACCGTACACTATATTAAAAGAAACAGAGCCATGCATGTGTTTTGTAAATGCAGATAGCCCTACACAGTATATCTGCACTCTGCAGGCATACTCTGTACATGCATATGGACCTACATAGCATACCTGCACTCTGCATACATACTCTGTACATGCATATGGACCTACATAGCATACCTGCACTCTGCATACATACTCTGTACATGCATATGGACCTACATAGCATACCTGCACTCTGCATACATACTCTGTACATGCATATGGACCTACATAGCATACCTGCACTCTGCATACATACTCTGTACATGCATATGGACCTACATAGCATACCTGCACTCTGCATACATACTCTGTACATGCATATGGACCTACATAGCATACCTGCACTCTGCATGCATACTCTGTACATGCATATGGACCTACATAGCATACCTGCACTCTGCATACATACTCTGTACATGCATATGGACCTACATAGCATACCTGCACTCTGCATACATACTCTGTACATGCATATGGACCTACATAGCATACCTGCACTCTGCATACATACTCTGTACATGCATATGGACCTACATAGCATACCTGCACTCTGCATACATACTCTGTACATGCATATGGACCTACATAGCATACCTGCACTCTGCATACATACTCTGTACATGCATATGGACCTACATAGCATACCTGCACTCTGCATGCATACTCTGTACATGCATATGGACCTACATAGCATACCTGCACTCTGCATACATACTCTGTACATGCATATGGACCTACATAGCATACCTGCACTCTGCATACATACTCTGTACATGCATATGGACCTACATAGCATACCTGCACTCTGCATACATACTCTGTACATGCATATGGACCTACATAGCATACCTGCACTCTGCATACATACTCTGTACATGCATATGGACCTACATAGCATACCTGCACTCTGCATGCATACTCTGTACATGCATATGGACCTACATAGCATACCTGCACTCTGCATACATACTCTGTACATGCATATGGACCTACATAGCATACCTGCACTCTGCATGCATACTCTGTACATGCATATGGACCTACATAGCATACCTGCACTCTGCATACATACTCTGTACATGCATATGGACCTACATAGCATACCTGCACTCTGCATGCATACTCTGTACATGCATATGGACCTACATAGCATACCTGCACTCTGCATACATACTCTGTACATGCATATGGACCTACATAGCATACCTGCACTCTGCATACATACTCTGTACATGCATATGGACCTACATAGCATACCTGCACTCTGCATGCATACTCTGTACATGCATATGGACCTACATAGCATACCTGCACTCTGCATACATACTCTGTACATGCATATGGACCTACATAGCATACCTGCACTCTGCATACATACTCTGTACATGCATATGGACCTACATAGCATACCTGCACTCAGCATGCATACTCTGTACATGAATATGGACCTACATAGCATACCTGCACTCTGCATACATACTCTGTACATGCATATGGACCTACATAGCATACCTGCACTCTGCATACATACTCTGTACATGCATATGGACCTACATAGCATACCTGCACTCAGCATGCATACTCTGTACATGAATATGGACTGATGTAACACACCTGCACTCAGCATGCATACTCTGTACATGAATATGGACCGATGTAGCACACCTGCACTCTGCATGCATACTCTGTACATGCATATGGACCTACATAGCATACCTGCACTCTGCATGCATACTCTGTCCATACTGCACTGCACTCATAGCATATCTGCACTCAGCATGCATACTCTGCCCATATTGCACTGCACTCAGCATGCATACTGCATTAGCAGCTGCAGTACTTTGCCCAGACCAGCACCTGTCCACCTTGCCTAGAGACTGACCGCACAGACGAACCTGTACTTGCTGTGGACCGCAGCTGACCACAACCACCTCCTTGACGATCTTCTTCTCCTTGAGCTTGACGGCCTCCTCGACGGCGATCTCGCAGAAGGGGTTCATGGAGTGTTTGACGCCATCAGTCACCACCCCGCTGCGGTCCGGTTTTACTCTGATCTGTGGGGAGAAAGGGTGACCAGTTGAGACTGCTTCACCTGTCACCACACTACTGTTGTCCAGCTTTTCTCTGACCAGTTGTGACCAGTTCACCATAGCAACTGTAACCCTGTAGAAGACGAGTCATCCATCACTACACTACTGTGGTCCAGCTTTTCTCTGATCTGCAAGGAAAAGAGGGTGACCAGTTCACCATAGCAACTGTAGCCATGTAGAAGACTAGTCATCCATCACTACACTACTGTGGTCCAGCTTTTCTCTGATCTGCAAGGAAAAGAGGGTGACCAGTTCACCATAGCAACTGTAGCCATGTAGAAGACTAGTCATCCATCACTACACTACTGTGGTCCAGCTTTTCTCTGATCTGTGGGGATAAATGATGATATAAGTGACCTAAACATCCCCATCTGTCACAATGCTGCAGTGAGCTGCTTTAGTACTATGATCTGGGGGGAGGGGTCTTGATTGGATGAGGCTCTGATCAGCACAGGCAGCAATTTAAGCAAACCATTTAAGCGAACACTGGCTTAGTTACTACAACCAATAACATCATGAGAAAGTGATATCACAAACTGCAACTTTCCTTTCCAGACCCCTTATAGTGTGTGTGTGTGTGTGTGTGTGTGTGTGTGTGTGTGTGTGTGTGTGTGTGTGTGTGTGTGTGTGAGAGGCTAGGGTCAAGACTGCTTTCTCAACAACACAAACACTGGCAAACATTGTGCAGCCCAATTGAACGGTAAAAGGAGTGGGACAGGAGTTGTGCATTTAAACAGCCAACCTAAATCACCCACCACAGTCTCATGGCCCTCAGGAGGGAGACCCGGATTCAATCAGCCGCTGGGGCAGTGATTTGGGAACAGGGCCGCTATGTGGGCCGCCGTGCAAGAATGAGGCTTCAGTCACACACTATCCAGTCAGAGCGGGTCACACCGCACACGTCTCCCGAAGGGAACGATAACGACCGACTGGGAGAGGTTGGGAGAATGCTGAGGACAAGGCGGCTGCCCAATCCAGTCAAAAGCAGATCCAACAAGTAGATACATCAGCTGCACAGAAGCGCCGGTAACACAAGGAGGTGGTTCCATGTCATAGTATTGAGCTCACCCATTGCAAAACTCCCAGCCTAATAATATTTAACTCAGCTCACCACAGCATGGTCACGCAATATATTTCGCTATGTTTTTCTGACGACCATTATTGCTTAATAACACAAACAATAGGCTACTACTAGTTAGACGGCTTAAGTGCAAACCTGAGTTAACATGAGGAATTTGAACAACGAAACACTGTATTGATTGTGACTGCAGGCTGAGGGTTCAAATGAGAACACAAAAGAACCTGGTATCGAGTTACACGAGGTTGTGAGACAGTCATCTAAACATAGCACTGTCATATTAGGCTTGGCGGAAAGATGCCGAACTGTTACATAGATAACGTTAGCTAAATCCCTACCTAGCTTAAACGGTATCAAATGACGTGGGAGGTGTACACCGCAAGACAACCTGGCTGTACCGACACACGCCAGCAAATCGTAACCACTGGAAACAATTAAGGATTGAGATAATTTATCTAGCTAAATTACATGTTGCCAGTAAATAAAAATGAACGCATTTTCACATTCACTTTACCATATAACTTAACTAGCTAACGTATAACGTTACACGGTTGAATTATGCATGCGACAACCTTACTGATGTTTGCTACCAAGCTAGACTACCAAGTCTCACTGGCTGGCCAGCCCATCGAGTGTTAAACTATTGCAAAACGTCGCTAACGTTAGCAAGCTAATTTAGCCTTTTCAAATAAGCGTAACGTTGCTTCGATGCATACTCTGTAGCCAACAAACTCACTTAGTCAACTGACTTAATTAAAAACATTATAACGTTATAAATTTGAAAGTAAACAAATCCGGCCTGGGCACAATGCTCTTTTGGAAGTAAATTAAGACTTGCCGATGTCAGCCTGGTACGCGACGATAACTCGGATCTTGGGTCGAGAAACACAGGATGATAGAAATGCTGACCTTGATCCCTGCTAGGCTAGCTAACGTTAGCTATACGTGGACAGTTGAGTGTCGTTAACAGCTGTATTGGTGGAATTCAGCGTGGCTCGCACGATAGCTAGCTAGGTGATTATGAACGAAACATATCGCGGTTTTTGTACAAAATGAAAAGAGAACTCGGTAGGTACCTTGACAGCATAGTCAATGACCCGCTTAACTCCAACTAGAACCCGAGACATGTTCTCACTCTTCTCTTCAGCAGGTCGGCTGTACTCATGAAGACTTTTTAATACTCGGAGGACCAGTCGGACAGGTTTCACTGTGATACCTGTGAAGGTGGTTGTGGGTGGAGTGTAACGGTACCGCCCAGGTCCAAAACCAATCAAACAACGTGAAGCCGAAAAACTGTCAATCAAACCAAATCAGTAGCCAATCGGGCTTTACAACAGTCGACTTCTAGTGACCAATAGGAATTCAGACCATTTGATGCTATTTCGGGTGGAAACAAGAGCTTATGAATGTTGAGTTCCTCGATGGGGGAAATCATTCAGAACTAGGGTAGAGTTCATTTTTAGTTTATGGAGGGTCTGCACGTGACGTCACTACAATAGCCCCCACACAGAGCGAGCTGAGTCCAGGGCCATTTTATTGCGAAAAAATTTGGAAAAACAGCCTTGGTTGAAGCCACATCAACTTGATTGTCAGACAAAAAAATAATTAATAATAACAGCCGCGATTGGTTTAATAGTTCTCCTGAAAAATAATTTGAAATGCATTTTTTTTTCAAAACTAGAGGCATGATTATTCTTTCAATAATGACTGATAATGTAGTCATGACCATGGACCAGTACATAATTACCTTTGGGTACTTCCAAATAATTTAAACTGGCCTTTGTTATGGTGCTATGGGAATTCACTCTCTGCAGCCTGCATTCATGTTATTTGTCTAGGTGTGAGATACACTTATGCATCTATATTATAATATGTGCTGTATTAGCAGTAGTAGCTTAATGCCAATTCTGCAGGGGGACATTTTATTTTTATTTTTTTTAAAATACTCAATGCCACTTACTCATCCAATATGCAGTAAAAACTAATACCACACAAATAGACAGAAAATCCATCAATAACCATGTAGCTGGTCCATTAAAACACAGATGCCATTTGTCATAATTCAGTGCAATGCACAGGTCGGTTGTTTATGCTATCCAATGGATTATTTTTTGTTTTAAAAAATAAAGTTAAATGGGGTTAGGAGATTGGATTTTTTTTTAGGTTACAGCCAATCTCCTAAATCTTGTCCGTAAATAGTAAACTGTTTCAGAGACTTCAGTTCACTGATTAATACTCAATGTCATTACCCAATGTTAATGCCAAATAAATACCTGGCCATGAACATGTGACTTCACATTTCATGTGTGGGACAGAATCTTATATTATGCCCGATTTCCTGACTTTGCCTGAAAAGAAGATGCCAAAGAGACATATTTATTTCATTTATTTAAACATGGTTTTAAGACTGATAGTTATCTATGATCTATTCCACAGGCAAACATATTTAAGCAGGAAAGTCCAGCATATTTTTTGTGTGGGGTGCTTCCACTGTTTGACACAATATAATTTACATGTTGAAAAATGTACTGTTAAATGAGTGACTGCATTAGGAACCATAGGGGTCTAACATTGTCAGACATGAACTTGTACACTTAAAGAGCTCTAGTCTAGACAGTAAACCAGGCTGCAGTGCTTGGGAGTTAGTAACCAGGGGCGTCGTAGTGGGGGGACAAGTGGACCTGATCACCCAGGGCCCCAAGGTGGGGAGGGGCCCCCAGAAGGCCCGTACTAAAGAGTTTGCATTGGGAAGGGGGCCCAGAGAGACTGCATTTACACGGGGCCCACAATGTCATGCTACGCCCCTGTTAGTAACACTACTTGTATCTGCAATAGCATGGAAACCAATCAACTCCTAGAGCCCATGTCAGCCTTTGAAAAGTATGTATATGATCTGGGAATAAGGATGCTATTTATTTCAAAAAGGGGTTTGCAGAGGGGTGAAAGCGCAAGATATCACTGGATCAGTTTCCCAAAACTGGTGTCCTACATATGCAGCCTACAGGATCACTTCGAAGATAATTTCCAGAAACAAGGGGATCCACAATCCACGCAAGTCAAAAACCCAAGTGGCCAATCAGATTGCCGCTAGGTTACAGACATCACATACCAAGATTTTAATTTTAAAATGTTGGAAATTACTTGATGACAATAATAATGTATAGGTAAGCATAGGCTACTAGGGGGGTTTACAAAACTAGGAAACTACCCTAAAACACACGTGCTAATTTAATATTTTAAGAAATGTATTTAATGCAATTATTTCTCTCAATTAACTGTATAATATTGGGTCTTTTCTGTTCCGTTTTGTATCTGAAATGGTTTATCCCCCATTCCCATAATTACAATCGCGGTTTTCAGTATTGTCCGGAACCCCGGATGCCATCAGTCAAATGCAACATTATTTCGTAATGTATAACTAAACGGCACGTTTTAACTTTATACTTAGGATATTTTCTGAAGCGGTAACTAGCTAGCTGTGAGATCCATTTTAGGTTCACGCTGTGCATGCACTACCGAGTTCTTGCGCAGTCGAACTAGCCAACCGCATCATAAAATAAACGTTTCTGTTACTAACAGCACATACCGTATCTAAAAGGTCTCAATTTCACGGAACAAATCACGATATATAATTTTCGACATTTGATCCATGTATTGTCATTGTAGATCCAAAAAGATTTATGGTGCAAAAGCATGTCGTCTGAATAGCAGAACTGGTTCTCTTAGTGAGCCTCCATGTCCGCGTCATGTGGTTTTCCCCAAAACCCGGATTGGATCTTAGCTGTCAGCTGAGAACACAGCGTGATCATCGCAAATGTCTTCTTTGTTGGCTATATGATTACGTTTAGTCACGATGGAGAATTGAAAGGAGTGTCTAAAAGTGACTAATACAGCCACATATTCCTGTAGTATAGCAGATTGTCAACATAAGTATTAACTTTCGAGTCCTAGTCTCATTTTGGATACAAAGGAGGGGAACTGAAAGCTGAGCTCCGACCGTGTACTTCCTTGCAATGCACACGCGACAAACACCAACTTAATCAAAATGCCACATTACATAAACAAATTAAAGGGAACAAAACAACGTACACAATCTACTCGCCTTTGTAAAGAATTCAAATATGAATCGCCTACTCTTGTTTGTCATGTGCTTAACGTGCAAATACTAGCAGTCAATCTGCTCATCAAAATGACAGCTAGTCAGTTAGCTAGCTAACTTGTAAGGCAAATTAAACAACCCGTTGGCATTTAATTTCACATTTTTAAGCATTTACAATGGCGGATACAATCGCAAGCAACGATGTGTACTTTCGTTTTTCAACGGAACACTATACATCCTAAATGAAACGGTGAGAGACACAGTAGTAACGACATAAATTCCACTCCATATTTTGTTATGCGCAATCCTCTGACACGGGCTACAAGCTTGCGGATGGATACGTGCGATACACCGCTATACTACGGCACAGAAAGGGCGACTGCAAGACGGAAAAGCGAAAAGGAGAAAGCTACCATTAAGAACCCAAGTCTTCTTTCTATAGATTTAACGAATACAAAACAGTAACCGCGTCGCAAACACCGCAGAAATTATCAGACGAACGTAGGACGGCCCACCAAGACAGTGACAGGGAAAAGGGGCGAAGAGGGATGCCGAAATAAGAAGAAATAAAGGGGAAGTAGACAGACAGCCAGAAATCAACCCTCCACCCCCAGCAGCGGTCTCCATTGTAACTGCTCGCCCGGTCTGCACCTCACGTGTCCCGGGACTGTCTCTCTCACATGACCCGAGTGTTTGTCCCCGTGATCAGCACTTCCATCCCCGTCTCAGTGTCACTCAATATCCCATTTTAAACCCCCCAAAGCCCCATGGATATGCTAGAACAGAGTCTGGACACCGCCACAAGGTAATAACGCGTCCTTTCCCTCACTCTACACATCCGTCTGGTTATAACCCTCTCTCTCCTGAATGGCTTCCGCGGCCCGACCACCATTTTCTTACGCCCGGCTCAGTCTCTAGAGCGCAACATTTTAGCCAATTTAGCTGGTTAGATAAGTTAGCTTGCTGGGTACTTTTTCTAGCCTGCTAACATTAGCCATCTTGCAAAGCCCAGTTAGTCTAGCTAAGTGTTGTAGCTAACATGCTGTTACCCACAATGTTAGCTTGTTTGCCTTCTTGATGCATTACCAAAGCTATGCATAGTTTAAAGGCATAAACATATACAAGTAATAGGAATTACTTTTCCAGCTACATAAAAATATATTGAACTAATCTGTTCTAGCTAAGTTAGTTGTAGCTAATGTTAGTTAGCTAAGCAGCTAGGTGCATTTGAGTTAGCTGAAGTTTACTGTCCAGTTTTAAATTGGATTTGGATTGGTTCTGTAGCTAACCTTATGGCTAGCACACAAGGACTGCATTATTGTAACGTCGTTATAGCTAACGTTAGCTGTCAAACTAGCATTGATTGATAGTGGCTACTTCTGGTAAGCTAATGTTAGTTCGTATCGTGTCGTTTTACATATTCAGTGCATTTTAAGTCTTTCTAGACGTTTCGGACGAAGTCAGCTAAACGTTAGCTACTTTCCTGTAGCATAAGTTACTAACTTAATTTACACAATTCATTTACTTTTGTCACATTAACTAACAATATTTATAGACATCTGTGGTTGTTGCTAACTAGTCCTAATTTCCTAAATTGGCTTCAACTAAAAACCCGGTCTCATTAAAACTAGCTTGCCAGTTTGTTTTCTTATTTGTAGCTAGCTATAGCGAGATGTTAGCTTTGTTACCCAGTGAGCTAGCAGCACTATGTTAGTTAAAGTTTGATAATACGCGGACAGTTTGCTTGCTGGATTGTCGCATTTCATGATAACAAAAATAAACACGTATAGACTAACGTTATGTAGTTTTAGTGGTCTCATTGGGATGAAAATTAAGAATAATGAGCTAACTATCTGTTTATGGAGCCCCTGCCTGTGATGGCGCTTACATTGGCCGTTTGTGAAGTTTGAAATTGGCTGGAACAGACCAGGCACAGACCAGGAACAGACCAGGCACAGGCACAGGCACAGACCAGGCACAGGCACGGGGCATCTCTGTATGGCTTCCATTGTATCATTGTTGCTTACGGGCCAGACTTGGACTTGTGGAGGTTAACATCGGTACATTTGAAACATTATGAAACGACTTCCTATCTACCTGATCTTGAAGCCAACATTCCAAGGTGTACAGAACAAAAAAAAAGTATTGAATTATCTGTACTAGAAAAAAATGTTATGGGCTTTTGAATTTGAACAGATGCACTTTCCCCCTGATTCTATCCTATAACAATAGTCTTACTGAGAAACTATTTTTAATAAAGTATGAATAAATAGCATTTTTCTAATGATAATATGAATAGGCATCCCAGTAGAGTGAATGGTTTAGGATAAAAAGTCACAGAATTATTTTGACAAGGTATTCAAAAATTTCTCGATTCTCATTTCGGCCTGTCCCTCCGTTACCAAAACACATTGTTTTTCAATGTTCAAAATACAGCACAAGTGTCCCTCTGTTACCGCTTGGCCTGGCCTTTATGCGAGAATGGTACTTTGCGTCACACACACACACACACACACACACACACACACACACACACACACACACACACACACACACAGAGTGCCTTCCGTAATGTTTGGGGAAATTACTTTTTTGTTTTGTTGTCTTGATTTGGCTCTGTACTCCACAATTTTAGATTTGCCATCAAACAATTCAAAGTGCTAAACATGACTACTTTCATTTACATAACATTAATATGTCCCAAACATTATGGTGCCCTGATAATAACATGTATATATAAAAAGTGAGTCATTTCTGCATGGTGAAACCAAATCGTATAAAAATACATTTTGATAAAGGCTGGGAATCCGCACTTTAACCAACTATGACTTGTTTGATTACAAATCTAAAATAAAAATGTTTTTGCCCCAAACATTATGGAGGGCAATGTATAGAGCCTATATTATATAATGTGTATATGCGTGCATGCTGGCCCTTCGTCGAAGCCACTGAGGATATGGCTACATGTTGTGCGCTCGAATCGAGAGGCAGGGTGTCAAACTGTACACAACACATTTACCAAGAGAGGGCGATGACTTTACTCCAGCTGTCATGGTGACCCACCCATTCCCCGGTTTTTATGCTGCATTATCGCCGCTGTATGCATTCGCCCGACTTAACGATGAAGTGCAACACACTCTGTCCCCTCTCTTCCAGTCACGAGAAACAAGAGGGGGTTGTGCAGATAACAGAAGGTAAGAGTCAGTCAATTTTGCTTTATTTAACCCCGGAGAGATCTATTCCTACCTAGCTTTACAAGCTAATGAGGAGTCAAATGGATAAGTGCAGACAACCGTGGAAAACTGCTCGTTTTACCCATAGGAGTGCTCTGTACCACCTCCCAGAGACATCATTTGAATTTAATCCAGTTAATTGAATTAGGTGCATTTAACATTTTGAAAAGGGGGTTTCCTTCTTTTAGTGTAAAGGCTTTGATAAAAGGATAAAAGCTGTTGAGAACCTCACAACAGTAGTTGCATTGTTAAAGCGCTTGTGGTGCTTGTGTTATTTAAAACAAATCTAAAGTATTATTATTGTTCAAGCTGCGGTGTAGTTATGCTTGCCTGCATTTACAGGAAATCTAGAAAACTGCAGTTTTTTCTCATTCATTACTGCACCCCTCCCCCTCCCTTTCTCACACCACACAGGGGTTGGAGAAACTGAGCAGACGGCGGTTACCATAGCAGGTGTACCGCATGCTGCTACCTTCGCGGATCACAACATTCAGTACCAATTCCGCACAGAGAATAGCGGCGGACAGGTGAGCCCCGTTTAAAAAGTTACTTCAAGTGCCCTGCCAGTCTCAAGAGTGCTTTATGGACCATCCTATATTCATTCAAGCTGGTTGGACCAGGCCATGCTGAAATATACTGCCCAGACCAGATAGGTCTTACTCAGTTTAACCCTTTGAAGGTGAGGTTTTTTGGAATGTTTTTTCAAAATTCTAAGGCAGTGTTCTGGAACTCCATTGTTTTCAATTACCAGAATGATTGTGACATCAGCATTAGAATGTTCATTTGAGAACATTCTAATCAGATATTTGTGATCTTAAACCTTAAAGGGTTAACTCACCAGTTAACTCCAGGAAGAATAGCTGCAACTATGCTGCAGCTAATGGGGATCCTAATAAACTAAACTAAACCACACTGAATTTGGTGCATCACTCACATTTTATTGGGAGCCTCAGGTTTGTTGTGAACTTAAAATAGACACAGGAGCTGTTTTGTGCAGGTTGCAATTTGAAAGGGAGTGTTGCAGAAGTCAAAAGGAATCTTGCCCCCCCCTCCTTTAATCTCATAATGGAAGTAGAAGTTATGCATGTTAGCGGCCTGCACTAAAGCAATGGCAACGTGTTTGGCGGAGCACGTCACGCACAAGCTGATCGTTTTTAGCTTGCTGTAAACACAGCTGAGTCAAAGTGGTCATGTGATTCCAATCTCTCACTGGGATTGGCATGCAGTTAGTGTCACATGTCAATCAGGAGGGTGGGTCACATGATAAGGGTGGCATTTCCAAATGCAGCTCATTCTACTCACCAAACAAGTGTGCCTTTGCTGCACAAGGCCTGCTTTTGACTGTGAATATTAGATCTGGTGCAGGCCGCGATGGTGTTTATCGGGCCATATGGAAACGTCTGTGACAGATTAGAAGGGATGATCTAACAGTGAAGTGTAGCCATGGTGACTGCTCCCATGCTTTTCGACGGGGTTCTCCAGGGTCTTTTGAGGTTCCTGTCGACACGTGACCCCAGGGAAGTATTTTACACTTATATTACAGGGGTTGACTGCCTAGCAGACGGCGGTATCTGTGGTGTCTTGAATCTGGACAGAGGCATATTATAGAAAATCTGTAACCTACTGGATTTGGAACCTTCAGCCATTCCTGTTCTTTAAATGTCAATTATGAATCCCTACAAATTCGATGACTGGAGTTGTCTGTCTTTGTGCTTTATGGTTTGGGAAAACCCTTGGGAGTGGGTGATGACTATTGTTTGGGAAAACCCTTGGGAGTGGGTGATGACTATTGTTTGGGAAAACTCTTGGGAGTGGGTGATGACTATTGTTTGGGAAAACCCTTGGGAGTGGGTGATGACTATTGTTTGGGAAAACCCTTGGGAGTGGGTGATGACTGTCAGGGGGTTTTTGAGAGGGAAACTGATTTTACCAGTTGTTTCATGCAGTAATTAAAGGAGAAGTTTGGTATTTAGCATTATAGCCCTGTTAAAAGGTTATTTACGATCATATACAACGGTCCATATCAACATTTTGACAAACTTTGCAGTCTTGAGATATATTGTATATTGCTCATGTCACCGCTAACTTACACAATGGATCTGGCCGGGCATATAGAAAATCCTTCAAAGAACACCATAAACTCTCGTTTTCAAAGACGGGAAACTCACCGTTTATGTTTTGACCCAAAAATCGTGGCAAAGTATGCTTCGTATCGGGTTTTATTTATTATTTTATTAAATCCATTGACTTGTATAGACACTAACGGAGGTTTAGATATACATCCGCAGCTGGTCTTCTTCTACGGTAGAATTCAAACTCAGCCAAAACCTCCCAAAATTTCAAGCGGAAGATTACAAACGTATGGCTGTACGGCGACTGAAAATAGTTCTATAGATCTTTAAACGGTAAATATATCTCAAGACTGCAAAGTTTGTCAAAATGTTGATATGGACCGTTGTATATGATCATAAATAACCTTTTATCAGGGCTTATAATGCTAAATACCGAACTTCTCCTTCAATTAATGGTCTGATTGGGTCAGTTATCAACATTGGTGAGAATGGCCTGCTTGCCTGTCGTTGACCCGCCCGTACGGTGTCTGTTCTGCTTGACTGTTGTGGGGCTGTGGGAAGATTGTGTGAATGGGAAATGCTGAGGTTTTGTAGAGAAATGGGCTAACCCTGCCCTCCCTTCCTCATGCCCCTCCCCCCTCATGCCCCTCCCCCCTCCTCTGCAGGTGACGTACCGTGTCGTCCAGGTAACAGACCAGCAGTTAGAGGGGGGCGACGACGGGGGAGGGGCTGTCAGCGTAGTCTGTCATAGCAACCAGATTACACCCACACAGGTACTTGCATTGCAACCAGGTTACATCTGCACAGGTACTGTCATAGCAAGCAGGCTACACCTGCACAGGTACTGTCATAGCAACCAGGTTACACCTGCACATTTCACACCTGCTGTTTAAATTTTAACTTCCTGGTGTACTTTTTGGGTACAAAACTGTGAGACATTAACCGGGCAAGTTAATTGATTACAAGTTCTCATGTGACATGATGGCCTGGCATTGCTCTATTGGTTGTTACCAACATACTCCATGATTGGTGGAGCTTCTTTGTTGTCTACAAGTGAGATGACGCCATGGCTGTATTATCCCTGTTTTAGTATCCGTGTTGGGGATGTGTTTGCTGCAGAATACCCCTGTTAATCCATGGTCCTTGGAGATGGAAAGCTATGGAAGCCTTGGTTGAATTGGTTGGGAATGGCATTAGCCACTGTGCACTCATTGGGCTCTTAACTGGGCTACAGCTCTGCATAGCTGCTGAAGCACGTCTGTGGTGAAGCTGTGTTTCCTGTCTGTGGACTTGACTGCTCTAACCTTGTTCTTTTTGTGTGTGCGTGCGTGCGTGTGTGTGTGCGCGCCTTTGCGGGGGTGTGTTGTGTGTGTGTGTGTGTGTGTGTGTTTGTGTGCACGTGCGTTTGGGGCGTGTGTGTGTATGTGGTGCGTGTGTGTGTATGTGTGTGTGCATGTGGTGTGTGTGTATCTCTCAGGCAGTGATACAGAACCCCTTCAGTAATGGTGGCAGCCCGGCGGGGGACCCTGTTGGGGGGGAGACGCGCTTCGCTTACTTCCCTGCAGCCGCTGTGAGCGACGGCACGGCGACCACCGTGTCTTTACAGGACCCTACCCTCACACAGGCAGGGGGTGAGTACTACACACACACATACATACACACACACACACACATACCCTACCCTCACACAGGCAGGGGGTGAGTACTACACACACACATACCCTACCCTCACACAGGCAGGGGGTGAGTACTACACACACACATACCCTACTCTCACACAGGCAGGGGGTGAGCACTACACACACACACACACACACACTACCCTCACACAGGCAGGGGGTGAGTACTACACACACACATACCCTACCCTCACACAGGCAGGGGGTGAGTACTATACACACACATACCCTACCCTCACACAGGCAGGGGGTGAGTACTACACACACACATACCCTACTCTCACACAGGCAGGGGCTGAGTACTACACACACACACCCTACCCTCACACAGGCAGGGGGTGAGTACATACACAAACACACATACCCCCCTCTCTCTCTCTCTCTCTCTCTCTCTCTCTCTCTCTCTCTCTCTCATTTAGCACAGAGCTGTCAAAGCTAAGCTCTAGTTAACTGTGACATTTTGAACACAGGTGCGCACACACACACACACACACACACACACACACGCAAAGAAGCTGCCACTTAGCACAGAGCTGTCAAAGCTAAACTCTAGTTAATTGTGCCATTTCAAACACAGGTGCACACATGCACGCACACGCACACACACACGCAAAGGGGCTGCCACTTAGCACAGAGCTGTCAAAGCTCATCTCTAGTTAACTGTGCCATTTTAAACACACGCACACAGGTGCGCACACACCCAGAACACTGATCCGCTAACTGCTCTCACTCATTCTAACGATCATTTAGGAAGGTGTGCACTGTGCAGAGTTAAACGCCAGACACACCTGTTACAATGGCCCGTGTTAATGGAGTTTATCACTGCTGTATCTCCCACGGAAGATTAGCTCTCCTGCTCTGACCTTGCACTGTCAGCACAGTACATTTTTATAGCCTGCGATTCAGCCGAAATCTGCCACGCTCCTCTGCAGCCTCTCCTGTAGAACTCATAACAAGGTAATTGGCAGTGATTAAGCAGCCATTAATTAGATTAAAGAGAAGACGAATCCTAATGAGTCCGGTGCAGTCCAACGAATCGACGCATTAACGGGTATGGATGAGGCTGGAGAGTTATGACTGTGGAAGATACAAAGGCATCAAAAGACTTTTCTTGGACAAACGTCTGCGGTTGTCGTACAACGCGGATCCAGGAACACGGGAGAATCTGGCAGGAGAAATGAGTGCTTAATGACTGAGCTTTGATCCTTGAATCAAAGTGCTATTCGCTAATTAGCAGCCGTCTAGTGAGTGATTGAAATGTTTCAGGTAGCGCGATAAGCGGAGCGTCACTAATGCTTTTTCAACAGGGGGCTTTGTGACGAGGCTGCTTGGCCCAATTCTTAGCTGGAGGACTGAATTACGGCATCTAAAACTTGTTAAATATTTAATACCGCTAGTGTTTACTTTATGTATACAAATGACCGTGCATTAGAGGCGTCAGGTGTTCTAATGTAAAACGCAGCATTCCGGCTTTGACACATGCATTAGGAAGCGCGCGGGCGGAATGGAGTTTCAGTGCGCCAGAGCCCATTCCTCACTCCGCGGGTTTCCAGAATGAAAGCACAGCAGCGGTACATTAAGGCGCGTTTATGTGGTAATGGAATTTAGCGAGGCGGAGGAAGGGCCGCTGTGCATTGCTCCCGCGCGGGCGGACACGCACGCCTGTCGGCCTGAGTGCGCTGCGTGGCGTAAAGGCCGCCCAGCCCACCACCATGCTGCTGCTGCTCTGCTGAAGCTCTGAAGTGGTGCACTGGTGGGCTGTGTGAGTGTGGCCCTCCTGGGAAACTGTGTGACCTGTGTTGCAGAAGGTGGGTGGTGGCTGTGGTGGGGGCAGGGCAGGGGGGGTCTGTCTGTAAAAAAAAAAAAATGCCCCCAGTAGTGCCAGTGGGAGGGGGGGCTGTAGGCTGTTGGGATTTTTTTTTTTTTTTGGTTAAACCGAGGTCTTGACTTCACTTGTCATTAAACATCCCATCCATCTGTATTCAAAGGGGAAGGGGGTCCCCGGTGTCCTCCCTACCCCTCCCACCCCACCCCTCTTCATCAATCCCACTTAATCATCCCCCCCAAAAATGGCAAAAAAAAAAAAATCTCTCTCCTCTCTCCACCTTAGCTGATGTGTGGGTGAGCTCTGGGCAAAAAGGCTGCCGCTGCATCACCCAGGGTGGGGTGCTGCACATTGTGGTGGGAGGAGAGAGTCCCCCCTCATCATGTGTAGCGCTTTTGTCACCGCTTTGGTGTGAGAAAGGCGCTATATAAATGCAAGGCATTATTATTATTATTATAATATACTTCACGCTAAGCACGTGTACGCATACGCAGGATGGCTGCCGCACGTACCCTGCGTTCGTTTGGTGCTTCCTTTGTGCATGTCTCCCGGGGCCTTGAGTGTACGCATACGCAAGGTGCAATACCAACAGAAACAGCAAAGAAGTAGTAGTACACAATGGCAGTGAATTATGAAGAACAACTATGTGACCTGCCTCCTAGTGGACATAACTTTTAAACATCCATTTAGACACAAAGTACGCAGTGGAGTATGGGAACAACGCCGCTTGGGTACGTACGTACGAAACTGGAGTATATCGAGGCCTTAATTGGGAGCGTGTCTTCACATTTGTGCCAGGCTTCAATAATGCCGTTAGGGGCATCTCGTGACCGGAGCCAACCCGCTGGGAGACGGCCACGGATCTCCCTTACCGCCAACCCGTTTCTTTTCCTGGGTTTCAACGGTTTTCGTTTTCCTGTTCTGATCATCCGCTCTGAGAGCACGAGAAGATGAATAAATCGATGTCCCCCAACTCACGCCTGTAAGATCACTTTAATAGTCTTCCATTCCCACAAAGTAAACCCAACTGCTTTGTTCTGACTGATCGAAATGTACATTTTTCTGAGAGTTCTAGCTATGGAAAATCTCTCCATTCCACTACTGGATGCATTTATCCAGTGCTGATAATCTCTTTAAACTTTACTGCCAGCAATATAATTAAAAAAGCAATTTACTGAAATGTGTTTTAGGGCTGCTGTAACATGATCACACTGATACTTTCTCAAAATGAACAACAAACGCTGGCTGACGAATCATCGTGATAATTAGGAACTCCAGGGTGAGAGTGTGGTGCGGCCTGCAGGGTAGCCGACTCTGAAACCCCCCCAAAAAAGAAAATGACGAT
>CM040406.1:50609991-50652491 GCA_022702515.1 Ilyophis sp. 1 JC-2022
GGGTTTTTTGGTTTTGTTTTCCAAAATGGCCGCATCGCTCTCAGATCCAAATCGCTGGGACACTGCATGTCGTGAAGTCCTGTCTTGCTCTGTAGCCTGCAGAACAACATCAACGCAATTACAGTCCAATCTAGAGACCTGATGGCAAACGCCCCTGTTGGACTTTTGGGGCTTCCGTAGTGTTCGTTTATTTTTTTTTAAAGCAATTTCTGCAAATTGAGTTATTTCTCAATATGTCTTGAGTTACGACTGTGCAGGGTGCACTACGGCACCCACAATCCACTGATCTTTTACACCCTGCTGTCTGCACAGTACAACAGGAGAGTTCTGGGCTGCGTTCGAACTTCGGAATGGCTCCCTATACGCTTTATAGTGCAGTATTTAGGGGATTGGACATTTTGATGGTTTCCGAATTCTCAGTTGGGAACACTGAGAATTGGGACATCTTACAAAATGGCTGCTTCACTAAATAGTGCACATGAAGCATATTAGTGTCCATCACTGATCACTGATTTGGGGAGAAGCTAATACAGCAGTAACTCGGGAAACCAATTAAATAAAATGAAACCCTCCCTACCCCTGGCAAGATGAGGCCAGCCGTGTCCTGGGCCCTGTCGACCATGGCCACCAATGAAGCCTTTACCAAAGGAGCCAATCAGAAGTCCCCTTTTTTAGTGGTTCCAGCACGCAGGAGAACACACAGGGATAGATTCACCACAGACCCTGAAAAGTCCCTTCAAGCAGAACCAAACCACGCACAATCCGCCCAGCGGCTCATCTTTCCCGTCTTAAACGTCGCTCGATTTAGACTCTGAAAGGAACCCCAGAGAAAAGTGCAGTGCAGGAGTTCTGCGCAACAAGATTGTCTTCAAATAAAAATGTATAAAGCTACATTCCGTAGGCCAGTGACAAGCACATTTCAGTATTATTTTTTTTTTGTGAGGAATTGCGTGAACATGGATGTCATTTCGGAACGTCTCGCAATCTCAGAGGCACAAAGCGAATCCTAAATCTCATTTTGTGATATATTATATATTTTTTCAGGGTCTGTCAAATATACCCCTCGAGAGCCTGGGCGGTAGAATACAATCTGTATCGGTCTGCATTGGATTTGTTTGGTCGCATCGGGAACTACCGAAGTTCAGGGAGTTCAAGTCCAGGTTTTTTTTGGTAGGGCGCCTCCAAGTACGAGCACTGATTTAGGATCACAGTCCTGCCGTCTACAGCCTAATCTAATCCAACCCTGGTATGCCTGAGACGGTCCGTCCAAACCTTTAACTACATAACTGGATGGATTTTAATTAATGGGCTTTATTGAATGCAGGGGACTGTATGCGGTACTCCGCATTTCACCCTGCAGAATATTCAGGCTCAGACTCATGCAAGGCCCAGACTGACCCCAAATCAGCTCTCTTCGTCCGGGGCACGTCTCTGTTGTGAACATGTGCCCAGGGGTTGATTGTGACATCACACATGCAGTTCAGTGCATCTCCAGGGTTTAAAGTGTCATCCACAGTTCAGTTAATGAGGCAGCCAATTATTTATACACACCCAACACCAATGGGATTCTGAAGAGTGTAAGAGGAGGAAAATCCGCCCCCGGACACTACTGCATGGTGTGGGGGGTGTGCGCGTGTGTGCGCGTGTGTGCGCGTGTGTGCGCATGTGTGTGTGTGTGGGTGGGTGTGTGGGGTGGGGGGGGGTTCTATGACTTCTGTTTTAATATTGGGATTTTCAATCTTTTAATGTTGATTTTTGTTAGATTTTTGTCACCCATTTTTCTCTTTCATCTTTAACAAATGTATTGCTTCTTTATTGATTTATGTGTTACATGTATACTGTATATATATATATACATTTTATATCATACCTGTTTATATTGAATAACCCAAAAAAATAATAATAATAAAATGAAGGAAAAAAACGAAAGAAAACGAAAACAAAAACTTATGCTGTCCGCAGAGATGAAAACGAGATGCTGCAACATGATGGTTTAAACTGGTGAGGACAACTTTCAAATACCTAACCGCCACAGGCTAGATCCAGCCACCAAACCCCCCCTCACCCCACCCACCCCTTCACCCCCTCCAACCCACTCCACCCCCCCCTTTTCCCAAATGCTATGGTTATTCTGTTTAGATCTGACAGTGTGACTAGCGATGTGATTCCAATGCTGTTTCAGATGGGTGTGTAAAAAGGATGTAAGGGTTTTTTTTGTTTGTTTTTTTGGGCTGAGTGCTGCTTTGTTAGGAACAGATTCTGTGAGCGCTGTGCCGGGCCTTCTGTAAGATGTCGCCCTGGCTTGATGGTTGACATGGATTAATTAAAGTGTTCCCCCGGGCAGGCGAGATGTTTGGAGAGAGCCGTTGCGTGAAGAGCCAAAAAAGCTGTGGCCTCCCCTGGGCAGCGTCTGGTTTTCAGCGCTGCAATTAGGCTTAATCAGCTCCGCAAACGCCCCAGCGTCCTCTGTGGATTAAAACAAAGGGCGCTGCTACGCATCGGAGTGCCTACAGTGCTCTAGTCTAGCTGCTTATCTGTGTCGTCTTTTTTGGCTTCCATGTTAATTATGCTATTATCTGTGAGGTGCGCCTTTTTCACGTCAGAATCTCTTACTGTTCCGCAGACTCAAGGCTTAATACCTGAGGGTTTGAATCCGCTTCAAACCAGTTCAGAATGGCTAAACTTTCTAGAGCAGTTAGAAGTTTTACCATAATCGTCATTAAGTCAGTCTGGCGCAGACCAGGATCTCAAGATGGAAATTCCGCAGGGCTGAACTGCCTGCTGGGTTTTGGGTGCAAAGTGAACTTTAGTCATTTAAATCACTTGATTTGTCTAACGGACTGCACACCTCGTTTCCAAGGCCGAGACCGGCTGCTGATTTGAATTAAAAGGGGGGGAAAAAAGCAGCAGACACAACACAGTCCTAAAGGGTTTGAGTTTGAGGTCCCCTGGCATTGCCTGATGGACATTTGTGGCACTCACCTTAAGTCCCGTGAGAGAGAACTGGGAGAAGAAAAAAAAACGACGCGGTGTACCTCAACCACGCCCCTGTCCGTCTGTCTTGCAGGAAAATGGACGGGCCACGGACACCGCGGGACGAAAGAAGGAGATCGCAGCACAATGAAGGTGAACTACGTTACCCATAATGCCTCTGAGCAAGCCGCGACACATGCCAGGGAATAGTGCATTATGACGGATGGGGCAGCTGGAGGTTTTATACGAGTCAAAGGGCCAAAGACAAAGGTCTTGCTAACTGTTGTAGGACATGAGATGGGGTGGTGCAGTTTGTGTGTGTGACCACCGGAGGGCAGCAGGTATCTGTGGGACAGGCTGAAGTTGGTAGTGGAGCCTGCAGCATGTTGTGCTGTCATATTGCACCACCCTAAGGTCTTTAGACTCCGTGTATCACTTGGCCCTCCATTTTATCACTGGAGATGGATACTGTACTCATCGTTGTGTGCTGTATCAGAAGGTGGGCTGGCCCTCTCTTTGTCAGAGAAGGGATCAACATTGGTTCCTGTTTTCATGTAAAGCACTATCCACGAAAGCTACCTTTTTACATTACATCGCTCGTTGACTGGAGTGCTGGAACCAAGTGCCTCATAGGGCCACGGGTCTACTCTGAATTGGGTAAAATAGCATTTTCGATATAGTGCTCCTCATATCTGGAATGAGTTGCAGAGCACATTAAAGCTAAACTCTTTGATTACTATGTGCCAATTCAGGACCCTGATTAAGAATCTCATTAGCTTTGAATGTAAATGTTTTGACTGAATGTAATTGTTCTATTCTTTTACTATTATTTTATTATTTAAATAAATTTTTATATTCCTTTTTTTATCTCTTGTAACCATAGCTTTTGATTGTTAGAACACCTTTGTTTTGTTTTGTAACCAGGGCTCCGTTGAAAAAGAGACCCGCAGCGTCTCGATGTGATTTCCCTGTATAAGTAAAGGTTATGATAATGAAGGGGTGCACCAGCGTGCTGTCGTACTGCACCAGCATGCGTCATACTGCACCATGCAGGGTTATAATGCACCAGCGTTCTGTCATACTGCATTATGCAGGGTTATAATGCACCAGCGTGTTCTCGTACTGCACCATACAGGGTTATAATGCAGGGGTGCAGCAGCGTGTTCTCATACTGCACCATGCAGAGTTATAATGCAGGGGTGTACCAGCGTGCTGTCGTACTGCACCATGCAGAGTTATAATGCACTAGTGTACTGTCATAATGCACCATGCAGGGTTATAATGCAGGGGTGCACCACTACTTGTGCAGTCTAATATGGGACCACAGTAGACGTTTTCAACACCCGTTCAGACTTTAGCGGTGTCTCATGACTGCATTAAAAAAATTCAGACAAAAGAACTATACCGACAAAAGCACTATAGTAACCTGCAATGGAGCAATCATTGAATTTGATTTTTATTATTATAATTTTTCTTTGCAAACCATCCTCCACTTTGTGACAGCGGAGAATAAAGAGCGGAAACTGATTGGCTCATGCTTTATATCTCTCTGCTAAAGAGAGCAATACTGATGATGGTGTTGCAGAGGGCAATGAAAGCACAAACCACACAAGCACATTCTATTGGTTTCTTTTTTTGGCTCTCTGATTGTCACCAAGTACATGAAAAGATATTGCAATAACGAGGTTGTTCATATTGTCATGCCCTGTGGATTAGCAACAGCATGCTAATGTACACTCTCTCTTAAGAGCTGCCAGCGTTCATTAGCATTGAGTGGATATCAGCAATTCCTATCTCACTTTCGTTGGCTGCGGGGTAAATTGCCCCGTCTCTGTTGTTTTAATAGCCACCCTGTATATACTGTAACATGCGCATGTAATTACGTTCAGCCTGTCATGTTTTGCTTATGCAAGTGGTGTAAAATGCCTGCTAGTCCTGGCCACCATCAGGGAGAGAGAGAGGCAGAGAGAGAGGCAGAGAAGAGAGACAGAGAGAGAGACAGAGAGAGAGGCAGAGAAGAGAGACAGAGAGAGAGACAGAGAGAGAGACAGAGAGAGAGACAGAGAGAGAGACAGAGAGAGAGACAGAGAGAGAGAGAGAGAGACAGAGACAGAGAGAGAGAGAGACAGAGACAGAGAGAGAGAGAGACAGAGAAAGAGAGAGGGAGAGAGAGAGAGAGCGAGCAAGCAGATTCGGTATAGTTGAGAGAGAGTGATTAGGTGTTGTCGAGAGAGAGAGAGATTTGGTATTGTTGTTGAGAGGGGGGGCGAGAGATTCGGTATTGTTGAGAGAGAATATTTTTGTTGAGAGAGAGAGAGAGAGAGAGAGGTGCTAGGGGAGCATCAGGCAGTGTTTTCTGTCACCGCTGTTTTATATAAATAAAAGGGTCTATTTGGACATCATCCATTGATTTCCATTTGGTTTGCCAGTTTGCAAAGATTGTGTGAAGCGGGAGCCTAGATCAGGTGCATTACATCCCCCTGCCAGCATTGTGCATGGGGACGATCAGCAGGGGAGGCAATCGCCGCCAGAGCAGGTAATCAATTTAACTTCTGAACCCCGGCTGCACAGTGAAGGCTGCTTATGCAATCGCTCGGCATCGATGAGAAACGACTGAGTGAACTACAGATCGCAGCGTTCAAACGATTGGCAGCGAAATGCGTTCGTGCTCAGTACTGGGGATTTGGATCTGATTCAGTGCAGATTAGACACAAGAATCCCCAGACCAATTAAACGATCACCGAGCTGTGTGTCTGTCCATCAACCTGCTGAAAACCAGAAGCTCATGCAACGCATTCTAGATGGATAATTAGCTGCCCCAGTGGTTTTAATGGTTTTTCAGGGACAGGGACAGTAAACCCCCCCCCCCCCCGTTTGAGTTAGCCTATCAGTTATTCCATTTAAAGGGCAAGTACGCCATAGATCACTTTTTTTTCGCTGTGAACGTGTTTGTATGCCTACCTTATAATGAAACTTATTCATGCATTCTGTTCTTTCAACAATTCTGAAATAATATTATACATCATAAGAAACTGGTAGAAAAGCAACTTTGTGCTGCCCTCTAATGGTTGAAATTTTCTTTCTGCTCTCCACACTGCTCCCGCCCCAATCGTGATGTCACAGTACGTCTTTGGAGGTATCTCTAAGTCATATGGATAACTGTTTTCGCCCACAATGGAAACAGCCGGCACCTGATTGGTTAGACCCACTACGTTACTTTTGTTTCGGCTCCACGTTTTTAAACCGGAACAACGTGACGTCCTGTTCAACTCTTTTATTCCACCAAAATAGTTCACCAAAATATTTGAGAAATAGGCCATGCAGTTGCTAAATCTTGATTCATATTTATATGTGCAACGTCTAGTTTGACAGTTTGATCCGAGTTATACGAAATAATTTGTACAATGTAAGTTAATTTATGCAAATGACGATGGACATAGCTCCTCCGCCCGCACCCTTCTCACTCGCTCACCCCACAAAGTATTTTTCTAAATTGTGTAGTAGGCAGAGTCAGGCTGAGACAGTGGGTGTACTTACTCTTTAATAACTCTCAACTGAAAACTAAATGACACAAGTAAAGGATGCATGTGTCCATACTAGGAATAGAGGAGTTAAGACTTTTTTTTTCTTCAAACTTATTAGTAGGTTCTGCTGCCTGAAGGTCAATCTGCTTTCCTGGTCAAGTGAGAGTTTTTGTTTTAACTTTATGCCATTCGGCCTATCCAGTAGGCTTTCTCAGTGCCAATGAGAATTGAAACCACGGGTAAATGTGTCTGTGTGTGGATTGGGGAAGGTATGCACACACACACACACACCCTACACATGCATGCAAGGAAACGCTTGGACATGCTGAGTCAAAATAATAATGTATATCCCAGAGGTCCTTTTCGGCATCCATTTGATAAATTGGGTTTGTATTGCCTTAACTTGTCATTGTAAGCGTTAAAGAATGCTGTTAGCAGTGTTATATTCTTTGTTTTTAGCTAATGTATAGTGGGCCTCAAAGAAACACGTTCCTTCTACCCCAGAAAACGGTAAATCAAAGCGAACTGTGGTGAGTCTCTATACCCCCGAGCGATTGCCATAAAGCAGTCCTTTCTTGTGTTTACAGTGGAGAGGCGGAGGAGAGACAAGATCAACAACTGGATTGTCACCCTTTCTAAAATCATCCCGGACTGCAATATGGACAGCACCAAGACTGGAGCGGTGAGGGGCTGTTTGATTGGCTGCGTGGCTGTTTGATTGACTGCGTGGCTGTTTGATTGATTGCGTGGCTGTTAGATTGACTGCATGGCTGTTTGATTGATTGCGTGGCTGTTTGATTGACTGCGTGGCTGTTTGATTGATTGCGTGGCTGTTAGATTGACTGCGTGGCTGTTTGATTGATTGCGTGGCTGTTAGATTGACTGCGTGGCTGTTTGATTGCGTGGCTGTTTGATTGACTGCGTGGCTGTTTGATTGATTGCGTGGCTGTTAGATTGACTGCGTGGCTGTTTGATTGATTGCGTGGCTGTTAGATTGACTGCGTGGCTGTTTGATTGACTGCGTGGCTGTTAGATTGACTGCGTGGCTGTTAGATTGACTGCGTGGCTGTTTGATTGACTGCGTGGCTGTTTGATTGACTGCGTGGCTGTTTGATTGACTGCGTGGCTGTTAGATTGACTGCGTGGCTGTTTGATTGACTGCGTGGCTGTTAGATTGACTGCGTGGCTGTTAGATTGACTGCGTGGCTGTTTGATTGACTGCGTGGCTGTTTGATTGACTGCGTGGCTGTTTGATTGACTGCGTGGCTGTTTGATTGACTGCGTGGCTGTTTGATTGACTGCGTGGCTGTTTGATTGACTGCTGCGTGGCTGTTTGATTGACTGCTGCGTGGCTGTTTGATTGACTGCTGCGTGGCTGTTTGATTGACTGCTGCGTGGCTGTTTGATTGACTGCGTGGCTGTTTGATTGACTGCGTGGCTGTTTGATTGACTGCGTGGCTGTTTGATTGACTGCGTGGCTGTTAGATTGACTGCGTGGCTGTTTGATTGACTGCGTGACTGTTTGATTGGCTGTGTGGCTGTTTGACTGGCTGTGTGGCTGTTTGACTGGCTGTGTGGCTGTTTGACTGGCTGCGTGGCTGTTTGATTGGCTGCGTGGCTGTTTGATTGACTGTGTGGCTGTTTGATTGACTGCGTGGCTGTTTGATTGGCTGCGTGGCTGTTTGATTGGCTGCGTGGCTGTTTGATTGGCTGCGTGGCTGTTTGATTGGCTGCGTGGCTGTTTGATTGGCTGCGTGGCTGTTTGATTGGCTGCGTGGCTGTTTGATCGGCTGCGTGGCTGTTTGATCGACTGCGTGGCTGTTTGATCGACTGCGTGGCTGTTTGATCGGCTGCGTGGCTGTTTGATCGGCTGCGTGGCTGTTTGATTGGCTGCGTGGCTGTTTGATTGGCTGCGTGGCTGTTTGATCGGCTGTATATTTGTTTCAGAGCAAAGGCGGGATCCTATCTAAGGCGTGTGACTACATCCGCGAACTCAGACAGAGCAACCAGAGGCTACAGGAGAGCTTCAAGGAGGTGGAGAGAGTGCAGATGGACAACGAGCTTCTACGACAGCAGGTACGCACGACTCACCTGTCTGGCACGTGAACGTGCTCACAAACACTGCTTTCCAAACTAAATAATCTGCCTGTGTTTGCGGCAGTGTGATCATTTCTGTGTTGGCGGTAGTGTTATAATCTCTTGTTGGCGTGAGTGTGATAATCTTTGTGTGGGTTGTAGTGTGATAATCTCTGTGTTGGCAGTAGTGTCGTAATCTCTGTGTGATAATCTTTGTGTTGACTGTAGTGTGATAATCTCCGTGCTTGCGGTAGTGTGCTAATCTCTGTGTTTGCGGTAGTGTAGTGTGATAATGTCTGTATTGGCGGTAGTGTGATAATCTCTGTGTTGATGGCGGTAGTGTGATAATCTCTATATTGGCGGTCGTGTGATAATCTCTGTGTTGACGTTAGTGTGATAATCTCTGTGTGATAATCTCTGTATTGGCGGTAGTGTGATAATCTCTGTGTGATAATCTCTGTATTGGCGGTAGTGTGATAATCTCTGTGTTGATGGCGGTAGTGTGATAATCTCTGTGTGATGGCGGTAGTGTGATAATCTCTGTATTGGCGGTAGTGTGATAATCTCTGTATTGGCGGTAGTGTGATAATCTCTGTGTTCATGGCGTTGCAGATGGAGGAGCTGAAGAATGAGAATGCGCTGCTCCGAGCGCAGCTGCAGCAGCACGGCATCGACAGCGTGGGAGAGACGGCGCCGCAGTAAGGGAGGAAGAGGAGGAAGAGGAGGAAGAGGAGGAAGAGGAGGAAGAGGAGGAGGAGGAGGAAGAGGAGGAGGAGGAGAAAGTTCAGAGGCGAGAAAGTTGGGTGCAGACACAGACTGACCAGGCGCGACTGAGGGGAGACTGAGGGACATCAAAAACGGCATCTACTGAAGAAGCACATCTTTTTTCTCCTCCTCTTCCTCTTTCTCTTTCTCAATCTGTTCCCTTCATCCTGCGGACGGTGTTACCACTGCGGGGGGCCTGCCATTGATGGACAGGAGTTTAAAAAAAGAAAAAAATTATTATTATTATAAGAAAAAAATTTAAAACGCACTTTTTCGCCAAGAGCCTGTCACAACCCAACCCAGGATCCATACTCTTTGAAAGGGGAGTTTTTATTTTTATACTCCTCTTACAGACGACCATGATTCTCTTCTTTTTACCTTCTTTTTGGGCTATTTTTTAAGTTATTTTTTTTTTTTTCCATTGCTTTTATTTTAAGTATTCTTTGGTTTTATTTTCCGCTTTTTATGCTTTCTTTATTTAGCGATTTTTTTTAAAGGCATAGTAAACTTCTCATGTAAGTTTATTTGGTTTAATTTATTAGAGTGTGAGGGTAAAATAATAATAGTCACTCAGGAGATTATCCACTGAATATGAGACACAAGACTGCAGTAAAAGCCATTGTAGCAAGGCGAGAATTCAAGATTATTGGCCAATAAAGTCGAACAAAGTGTAGACGTAACAGTGCCCAGTCCAGCTCGGCTCAGCTCGGCTCAGAACAGCCCGGCCCAGCCCAGCCCAGTCCAGTCCAGCTCAGCTCAGCTCAGAACATCCCAGCTCGGCTCAGCTTAACACCTTGTTAGACATGCTAATTTAGAGTACATGTTGGCAGTGTTCAGTTGCTTGTGCTGCACTAGATAGACTATAGTCCTGAATGTGCAGTGTTAACTGCGACTAAGAACATGACTCAACACCGGGCTTAGCACCTCAGGAAGGTCACATCTCAAAGGAACCAGAGGGACTGGTCTATGGGGCAGCTGAACATAGGTTCACACGAAATGCTTCTCTTTTCGTATCGCACGCGTTAAAACGAAAATGAATAAATAAAAGTATACCACATATATGAGAGGCCCCAGTGGAAACTCAAATGTCCTTGGTTACTGCCCAGTGCACTGGTAGAGAGCACTCTTACTCCTCGATGACTAGCGGTAATCGATAACTCTTCCGTGCTGTTATCGATTACCCGCTGGCATTTTTTCAATAACGCATTAAATCTGAGTGTGTAATATGAGAAGTCTTTCACTGTGGGTGTTTTTAGGCAGTGAGGTTATCTTGCAGAAAATAATCTGTAGAAAAGACAAAGGCATTTGGTCAAAGTTGTGAAAATGGAGAACTTGAGAAACTGTCAAACCTGATTTCAAATCTGAACTGATTTTGGTCACCTGTTCTAAAATTAGAAATCAGGACTGATTTTGGATTCTTTGGCTGTTCTAATGTCTAGAAATATTACTCTGAGGAGAGGGGCCACTGAAGGCAGGTTTTTTTTTTGTTGTTGTTGGAAGATTTGGTAACATTAACACAGGAAGTGCATCATTTTTTTTCTTGAAGTGTTCACCTTAGATATTGGCTTACCTGTATTTACGTGTGTGTATATATATATATATATATATATACACACGTACGGTTATTTACGTACTTATGTTTCCATATTTGTATGTACATAGTCATGTACTTTTAGATTTTTTGGGGGTTTCTTATTTTATGTTGTGTAAATGAAAGGAATGAAACTGGGGTACAGTTGGAGGAAAGGAAAGAAAGGATGAACTGCCAGGAAAATGGAAAAAGAGAAAAGTGGCTCGCAAAGGAAAAACCTCCAGTTCAGCCCCTCCTTCCACGCACGAATCACTGGAATGGACAGACCGATTGACCAATGGAAGTGCTCCTCACCTTCTTCTCCCGCCCCTCAGAAAGAATCAAACACCCTTCTTACTGTGTAGATAGACACAAAGTCGAGAAATGTTGGAACATACGGACAGACTTTGGTTCGTGATGATAATTTTGTACTTTTTTTTTTTTTGTTGGTCTTTTCCAGTGCAGTGGGTGGGAAAGGAAAGGGTCAAGTGTGAAATAAAGTGCTTCTTTAAAAAATTTAAAAAAATTCAGATTTGTGCACGCACACGTAGGGTCCAAGGTTAGGATCCCACAAGCCACGGAAGCCATCTTGGATCCATTGTTTACTATATAAAGTATAGGATTCAGGCCTGCACACTTCCACTTACTTTACATGAAGTTAGTGCAGTGGTTTAAGTGTGAGTGTGATGACATGTCTGGGTGCTAGGTACACGTGATAAAACACACACGATGCATTATAAAAACCCTTGACTGTAGCTGTGTGTGTCTGCGTCTCAGTGAAGAAACTCTAGGATATAGCCAACTTTGATATTTTTTACCATTAGTTTGAATTTATTTCATGTAGTGCAAGCATGAAATTTAAAGCTAAGAAAAATAAAAACAATATTAAAATAATAAAAAAGCTAAAGAAAGACTTGCTGTTCACAAAGAAAAAACTATTGTTTGGGTGATTATTATTTTTTATTAAAAAAAATTTGGAATGAGTGGAACTGCAAACTGCAAAACTTGGAAAGCAGTCAGTGGACTCGTTTTGCATGAGGGTGTGTTCTGCTATAGTTTTGCACAAAAACACGTGATGCGGGATAGCCCGACATGGTCAAAACGAGCCCGACATGGTCAAAACGAGTCCACCCAGTTTTTGTTAAGGGTCAGTGGAGACTAGGGTTGCAAAATTCCGGGAATATTCAAAGGTGAAAACTTTCCATGGGAATTAACGGGAATAAACTGGAAATGTTGGCGTCATTTGTACTAGCTGTATTTACCTCGTCACATGCAAACATTAATATAAACATTTTGTTTTGTCATAAGAAGACATCCATGCAAACATTTGTGAGTAGAACTTTAATGGATTCTTTCATTGAGCAGAAAACATGAATGTTGAATAAAATAAATGTATTCCCTAACAGCCCCCGCTCCACCTCCAAAAGAACGTCCCATTCAGAATGGATGTAGTCCTCGGGCTCAAATGTTAAATAGAGTACTCGAGTGACTACCTCACACTGGTTTCGGAAGTGACTTCCCCATTCATTTAGACCATAGAAAACTTACTTTTAAACTATTTCCAGTGATTATGTCTTAGCATCAAATTCAATTCCCTGGATTGTTCAACATAACGCCCGTTCGCAAAATATGTAATTTTTCTGGACCAGCTGAGAGTATATTTTAAATTTTAGTTTTTTTGTGTGAATATACCAGCGCTGGCACTGTTTAAAAACTATTATTTCTCATAATTTCCTCCAGACGGTTCTATGAAGTAAAATAGCCGAATTAGCAAGGCGGTATGCGCTGCCAAAAATGTCCAGACGAGATGATATCTGACTGGTGGAGAATCACCCATGCGTTACAGTAATGGATATGTAGTCCGTTAAAGTGGACTACAAGCCAGACTACAATCATTAAATCATTACTTTAAAAAATTAAAATTGTAACATGCGATGTATGCTCTATATCCTTGTACCACACAGGCTAATCCAGGAATGGATTAGTCTCTGAAGCCCGTTCTGTCTGTCATAGGGAATTTACTTCCGAAACCGCCCACGTCTGACATACTCACTTGAGTACTCTATAGCCCTGTAGTAGTATGCAGGATGCTAGGAATGATCTGTGCATGTGATAAAAGAATGCACTGCGCATGTAATGGGAGAATGCGCAGTGCAGTCTTGAAATTCAACTGAATTCGCATTAAATTGGGTTGTTTTAACCAAAGCATGCTGCAAGATCTAGAATTGCATTTTATGTGTGTTTTCCACCTAAATTTCAGTTACATGTTATAGGCTAACTTTTGCAATTAAAATTGGTAAAAATTTCCAAAAATTCCAGAGCTTAACTTCCCATGGTAAATTTCCGGAAATTCCCCCCCCTTTGCAACCCTAATGGAGACGGTAAACTCAACAGTGGCTGTAGATATCTCTGATGTAGCAGGGAGCCAATCACACAACGTCTTTTATAAATGAGGTGGGGTGGGGTGGGGGGCACAAAATAAAAAATAAAGACTTGCTAATTTCCTTGTCAGAATGAATGATGGCTGTTCTCTGTTCCCGTTTTCTTGTGTCCTCGTTTGTTCTCATTTCTCGTCGTTAGGAACACCAGTCCGTCTATTTGGGGACGCAATTCAGTCCTCCCTCATCAAGAGGTCAGTAGAGCCTTATCGTCAAAAATAAAGTTGCCCCTCCCCAGTAATCTATTCCGATTGCCAGTAATAAAGTGCATAGACCATCGTTGACAGCGTTGTTTCCACGTCGTCATGTGCTGCTTTCTCAGCAGCAGCCATTTATCGTGTTAAGCAGAAGCATTTTTTTTTCTTAGCAAAGAAAGTTGGTCTACATATAAAAAATGCAGTTGTATTGCATGCACAAAAATCATTCAATAAGACTAATAACAATTAATGCTGTAATACTTAAAGGCATAGTAAACTTTGTTTGAACACAATGTATAGCTACCTGGCCCCGATATGAGTCATAATATTCAAGCTCACCTTGATGACTTGCTCCAGTGGTCAAAAACTGACCAAGGCAGAATGATGTTTTCACTCCCATTGCATGGCGAAACAGGTCTCAAAAGCACACTGTTAGCACATAAACGAATGCAAGGTAATGCGGGGCCAGATAGCTTTGCAACATTATGCTCTAACAAAGTTTACTAGGCCTTTAATTTGTTCATATTTAAAAACTCCATATTTAACTCCATATTTAATACCTTTTCATGCTGTCATTTTTGTAGCAATATCCATTCAATATGTTGACTGGAACTGCTCCTCTGTATGCTGTTTTTAATTTGTGCTGAATGGGTGACATTCCCGCCAAGTATTCAAATGTGATGACACGCGCACAGGAACTTGCATGTCGAATGCGGAAGAGCAATCGCCTAAAACTCTAATGAGAATATTACCGTGTTGGACGACATTGTCGATCGTCTCTAGGCAGAATTCTTTCTCCAAAATACACTCCCTCTGGATTATTTTCTAAGTGCTACACCCCGACGTAAACCATACCGCTTCGTTTGGAGGTGTAGCTTTGTTTCGAATGGAACTCTGGGATTTGGAGTATGGAACTCTGGGATTTGGAGTATGTAACCGAACTGTTGTGACCACCAGTCACCACAGATGCCAACAAATCTGGAGTATAAATTTAATTGGTGAATGGCACAGCACACCAGAATACCAGTTTTCACATTTTGAATGATTTTACCTGATCTTTGCTCGTTGGCTATCTTTTGAAGTGCCATACAGCACAGCGTTATGATTGGACGATTTGTGAAAATGTTTTTGACTACGACGAATTTGTCAATTCTGCTCCCCCCCTGTAAATGTAAAGGCCGGTCCTTCGTCGTTTTTTGGGCATTTATGTATGTATGGATTCGGTGAAAACTGCTAAATTAATTGACTCTGTCGGTCTGCAGTGTACCATGAACGCCGTTTCATACTCGCCAAAAAAAGGAATGCGTACAGACGTCCGGTGGGCCTGTGCCGACCCAAATGACATCATAGCAGACCCAAATGACATCATAGCAGATCCAAAACGGACCCTGAGCAGACGCCCTGAGCAGACGTCCGCCTTAGCAGTACAGTCGTTTTTTGTGTCCACGCGGACCTGTCGTTTCACCTACACACGCACCCTTATCTTCTTCCATGAAGGACGTCATTGTTTGCAATTTGCACACAAAAATTATGGGAAATGTGGTCTACAAAGGGGGATTGGTACGCACAACTATGAAAGGAAATAGTCAGTGGACAGTTTGGCAGACTGTCCTCTCATGTATGTGTCTGCTCCCTGTTTTAAAGGCCCTGTAGCAGCCTTGAAGGTACTGTCGGGCTTGGCCGCACACACACGCTTAGTTTTTGACATTCTGTGTTTGACATTCCATCCTTGTCACGTTCCTTCCTCTGCCCCAGTGTATCGCGTCAGCTAATTGCTTTTATGAGATTGATCACTCAGAAAAGCCATTAGTAATCACACAGTTGATCACTAACTGTATAATTAGTCAGGCGATTGGGACAGCCCAATGGCTACAGTGACCCCACAAGGATTTAGATGGTACTGCAAGCTGTGGGGTCACCTCTAGTCCCTGCTTATCGCCCAACCTTCTCATTCCGTTCTCCCTCCTTTACCTTGGCTCTTTATTCTTCCTCTGTTCTCCTTTATTCCCCCTTCCATTATTTTCCCTATCACTTAATTGTCTCCCCACTCCTCTTCTTTTTGCTCTATGCCTCCATCACCCTCTCTCCTGCTCTTTTCCCCTATCCCTCCTTCACCCCCTCTCTCCTTTTCCCCCCCATCTCTCATCACGCCCCTCTCTCTTCTATCCGTCCATCATCCCTCTCTCCTCCTCTCTCCTCTATCCCTCCATCACCCGCTCTTTCTCTACGCCCCCTCTCTCTCTCTCTCTCTCTCTGCGCGTCAGTCAGTCGCCAGTCAGCAGTCTCGGGCGTCGTTGTGTCTTGTGCTCTGTTTGACGTGAGTGATCTCTGCTCCCTCGTCCCCCATGTAGAGTCATTGCTCTCTCTCTCCCTCTCTCTCCCTCCCTCTCCCTCCCTCCCTCTCTTCTTTCCGTGTTTTTTTGCCGTGTCTGAAAAACACACTTCCAGCTCCCGCAGGTGCCTCTCAATAACAGAGTGGAAATCCCCATTAGGTTTTCCATTGTATTGCCCCCCATGGATATGTATTGTACGGTGGCATTTCCACTTCACCCTCCATATACCATCAGTACAGAAGAGTTACGGTGTGCCTTCCGCCACAGACTGAAAGCGGCTGTTAAGAGTCGCATCTCGATTCCTGTAACAATGACCTCTGGACATTTACTAGCGTCACCTGTGCTAAATCTATAACTATATCCTTAACCCCATTTGCTACTCGAAACACTGCACTAACCGTCTTCCCCACTGCGCCCACTACGGTACTTAACTTGACATTGTAGGTTAAAGTATTCACTATGTCTAAGTAAGTTATGAAGGCTATTAGGGGGCTCACCCTAATGACTTGACATTAGCTCTTCATTGGCTAGACCTTTTTCCTGGACACTTATGTATGTTGCTCTGCATGAGCTTCAGATAAACCCCTAAATGTAATGTATGGGTGTATTAAGGTGAATTGTTGCCAGGTTGTTTTTAATATATTATATTATTCACACTTCAGGGCCCCCAGTAATGATACAATCTAGATTAATTTAGGGTACTGCTTTAAAGCAAGGCGCTGTAGTAGACGGCAGTGTCTGCTGTGTGCGGGTTGCATTGCGGCACAGGGAGCCCTGCAAGACGTCCAGGTCCAGCCTTCTCGAATCACTTCGGCAACATCGGCAAACTTGGCCTTTGTGAATTGCTTTTTCGCTTCGCCTGCCCACGAGACAAATTGTGTTAAGAGGAAGCGCGTGGAACGCATATCTGTGACTGTCATTGTTCGCATCGGCTCAGTCCCGCGTCTGGAGCGAAGGCGGGGGTCGGTGAATAATGCGCCACGGCCTTATTTATTCACACGGGCTGACACCTTTATTCACGTCGGGGATTTTCAAGTAATCATAACACCGTGTCGCTGTATTTACGACAATGGGGGTTCTCACTTTACCGAGCAGACAAGCGATGGGAAACAGGAAGTGATGCGTTCTGGGAGCCGGCTGGCGACGGCACCTGCATGCCGAAGCAGGCAGGCGATGAACCACACAGCGGGCCCATCCGACCTGAATGTCGAAGTGAAAACAACGACGGTCCAGACGCCCCCTGGAATATCTTTCTCGCTCTCACACGGCCGCCTCGACTGCCACCGACTTCCCGCTGCTGTCTGGCACAGAGAATAACCGTTGTGCTCGCTTGCTGGTTACTATTTTTTTCTTATTTTTTATATTAACTTGTAGCTGTTTGTGTCCCTGCCCTAGTTTCAAGGGAACAACTTGATCTTTCCTTTGTGATTGTGTCACTCCGCATGAAGGGTCCAGGAAGGGAGGTGGGAGAACATTTTGTGTCAGCATCTATGCTTGCGATGGTAGCTGTTAACGACCTATCAGTCACGTGCTTGCTTGACCAAATCAAACGGTGATGTTCTCCACAGCAAAAACACAACGATCCGTTCGAGTCAGTGCGTAGCTCATAGCATAATGGTAGCTCCGCCTATTTAAAAAATATATATATTGTGTAAGCCTTCATTCTCCCACTATTTGTTGTGTCACAGATGTTGTGAGCGCAATTTAAAAAAAACAAATAAACATTATACAGATTTAAAGATTGAATCTGTAGAATGGGTGAGAGGCAGGGAGAGGGATTGAGAGGTAGAGGGAGAGAGAGAGACAGAGAGAGAGAGAGGACCGCTGGTGTGGCAGACATGGGGAGAGAAGGAGAGGGTCATCGTCCTGGACGGTGGGTGGGGAGAGGCGAGGTGGCGCCTGTCGGGCGTTCTGTCCTTCCCGGCGGAGCCCAGGTCTGTTTGAGCAGAAGATCCCGTCTGATAGTGCAGGCGACTGTACTGCTCTACCCACCTCTGCTCTGGGAAATCCCAGCAGTCACACACTGTAAACACACACACACACACACTTGTGCATGCACACACACACACACGCGTACACACACATGCACGCACACACACATGCGTAGACACATACGCATGCACACACATGTGTACACGCGCACGCACACACACACACACACACATAAAAACACACACGCAAGAGCATCGCTGTGTACTGTCTTACGCATCACATTCCCTGGCCACTGTCCAGCCTTTTTATCCCTGTCACAGATCCATCACTGTCATTAGAAATTATCTTACAATAGACTTTCATAATAGTGCCCTTCTCATCTGCCAATCACCACATCCAAACATCTCCATTGCTGGCTACAGCTTCACCATTCATGTATTTCTGATGCTAATGCGGTGCCAGGATTCGCTCTGTTTAGGGTGAGGTATGCTGGGATAGCAGCGGTGTTTTGTACTGGATTAAAACCCCACAGCCTCTGGCTACAATCCAAGCGATTTCAATGAGTAAGCTATTCCGCATCTGATTCCTGGACACCCTTTGCTTCCATAAACTTTGAAAAGGCAATTATAAACAAACATTTTACAGGTCCGCTCAAAGAAAATCTATTTAGACATTCATTACTTACACAGTAAAATGTTAGCTGTCAAATCAACTTTTTTTCTGATAAGAGCATCACATGTGGTCTCTCTTTTGGACTTTATATTACCTCTTGATGGAGTTTAATTTTACACTGAACATTTTATTGTGTATGTTGATCCCATAGAGTGCCACCTGGAAATCTCGTTGAACAAGACAACTGTTCTATACCAGCCATTTCTGGCCAACTACCACCTGGGACAGCTGTTGGTAGAGGCATGTGTGCGTGTGTGTGTGACTGAATGTGCACACACATTGATTTAATTATTTATTTAGAAGCACGACAAACGATTTACCTCAGACTATCCAGTATCCAGATAATTAGATGTTCAAGAAATCTGTTTAGAAACCCCTTAGACTAATTACCTCTTCTATCCAAACTATACATTTATTTATTTGTTTATAAATGATAACAAAAAGTTATTCTGGTTTTATCGGTTGACACTAGTTCTTGAGCCAAAATCTACGTGTTGAGTCATGGGGTTATCGCTGAGTGAGACTGACTGACGCGTGGAACAGAGCTCTTTTACCTGAATGTATTGATCCACGATCCAGCCATTAATCCATGACATGACTAATTCGATCTTCCCGTGCCATACTTTTTTCTCTGTCGATGTCGCGAATGATCTCAGATAGACACAAACATGTACTTTATTTGCGGGCAAATGGGCTGTGTTGTTTTAACATGAATGCATTTCAGGCAAGGTTAGCGTCTGTAATAGTAGTGCAGCCTAGGCATCACCGTAAAACATGATAAACAATTTTTTCGTATTGCTTATTGAAATAGATTTTACGCTGTTGTTCGCAGTTATGGAAATAGGCTACTTATTGTAGAAATAAATACAAACTCTCCATAAATGCACGTTGCTGTAGAAATTCGTCTAACTCTCTGGATGCATAATAAATAGCCCAACATGTATTTTTAATACAGTTAAAATTGGAAGGAAAATGGCATGCCCCGTAGTATCATGTTCAAAATCTATATAAATGATATAATCCGAAACACGGTCAAAGGTTACACCACTGCCTTAATTATATTTAACGCAAACTTCACGGGCAATAGCTACGACGATTAGGCTCTAGCTCTATATGTTAACACTAGTACCATGGCCCAATGCTTTTATCTGCGTGCGCACAAATTATCAGAGGTAATAATTAAAATAGCACGTGAAAAATTATAATTATTAGGCTATTAGTGCCCTTCACAGTTGTTGGAGTTGGGTTTCAGCACGTTGTGCGTGTGTTGGTCGCACGCCAGCTGAGTGACTGGAATTTCCCAAGTCAGTCGAGATGGCGCGTGGCACGCTGCCGGCTACACGCTGTCCGCGTTTTGGCTCTCTGTGGAATTTCCGCAAGACCCCGCCGAGGATAGAACATGCTGCTGTGTGAGCATTCCACAGTCTGCAGGGGAAAAAGAAACGGGATACAGTTAATGTAAAGCTTTAACATAATCTGCACAATCCACACTCACAAAAAAAAAGAATGCAGGGTTGTTTCTGTAAATACATTGCTGGGGACAGCAAAAATTGTGGTGTAAATTTAACACTGCTTGTGTACATTTAACACCCAGTGGTGTTTATCTGAGTCCACTAAATCATATAAACACCCTAGGGTGTTAAATGTACACCACCATTTTTGCTGTGTGGTTGAACATGTTGGGTCATAATACTGCAGTAGGCCTATTGAACATCATGGCCATTTAGAGTACGATATTCAGTGTTTAAACAACACTTATTGGGTACTATTCTATATCTGTTAAGAGTTTAATTGAGCCTCAGCAATTTAGCCTGCTGTAGTGGTACACATGTCAAAGTTATGTGTGTGTGTGTATGTATGTATGTACACTCTCAGAAAAATAAGACACAAAAAGTACCTAAAATGGTACAAACGATTGTCACTGGGGTGGTACCTCATAAGCACATGTATAAGTACCCTAGCCAGCAATACATAATTCATTTTTACTTTTTTTGGTACTTGTTACCAGTACTCTTGAAAGGGTACCTATTAGTATCCAAATATACCATTAATGTACTTTCAGGGTACATTTGGGAAATATGTTCCTTAGAGAAGAAAAATATACCTCCACAACCTTTGTTTCTGAGTGTATGTACAGTATGTATGGGGGGGGAAGGTACGCATGTACTGTATGTGTGTGTGTATGGGATTCATGTTTGTTGTTACTGGCAATATGTATGTTCTGATACATTATTGCATTAATGGAGCGAGACTAATTAGAGACCGGTAGGCTAATTAGTCTAAACAGAAATAAAAAATGCTCCCGCACACTGTTTCTCACAAGTTTCATTCAAGTAGCTTACTTATAGGCTACTGAAAAGTGCGAACGTTTTTTAGACTTCGAGAAACACAGTTTGCGGTCGTTTATTTGATTCGATATTATCTTATTCAAGCACTCATGGTAACTTATGATTGCTGATAATTCCCAACTACTCTTAGGCAAGACTTGACGGGAATGAGTTGGGCAGTTGCGCAGTTACACAAGACAAGGATGAGGCAACACAATCCTAAATGGCTATAAATACGGCGGCAGGGTCTTCGTCTCAGCATTCAAATACAAGCCTCTGGTACTACAGCAGCAACAAACTCAACAAATTACTAACTACTGCAAACGTCGCGAGGTGAAAACCTGCGGGTGTCAGTTTTTTTTTTTGGAGGGAAAGAAAGTGAAGACTCCACTCTCTTTCGAATCACTCGACGTGTTGTGAAGAACAGGGAGACGGAAACTTGACACAGAGCAGTTCCAAGGAGAAGATAACTTTTCGCCCCCGGTGAAACAAAACTTCAAAACCCATCCAAAAATGAAGTCCCCGTGCATTGCCGTCATGTTCGTGTTTCTCAGCGTCTGCGTCCTCTGCATCACAGCTCTCCCCTACGCCGAGGTAAGCTTTGGAAATGAAACTCATCCTTGAAACTATGCATCGAAAGCTAGACTACTTGTTGCGAGCTCAAAATGTTGGTCATTCTGCTAGTAAAAACTGTTAGCGCTTAAACGCACACACCGCTGTATGTTGTGTCCACTTTCCCTAATTGCGCTTGTAAACTTACAGACACGTGTGGAAGAGACCGGGGGAAACCATGTTCAAACCGAGGAGACGCAACACACAGCCGCCACAGAAAAGGAGATGGATCCCCTGGTAAGACATTCAGTCGGTTAATTGAATGCCAGTTAATTATCGTTATCTATTGAAAAGTGAGACGTTGGAGCGCGCGTCCGCCGTAGGGCATAAAAATTAAAATGTCAACTGTCATTTTGTAATTATGCTTAATATAAGAGGGAGGAGGTGTCAGGGGAACAAATTTGCCAATGCCAATGTGTGAGTGTAAGAAGGGCCGAAATGCTTTGGAGACTTATCGCTCTTTCTCTCCCGCGCGCACAGGAGGTTCTCTTCAGGACGAAGCGTCACATCCCCATATCTCTGTGCCGTTACTGCTGCAAGTGCTGTAAGAACAACGGCTGTGGATACTGCTGTCGGTTCTAGAAAGGGACCTCTCACAAAAATTACCAAAACCAGCGGCACGATGGTCCAATCCAAACACAGGACGAGTTATGAACTGCAACTGAACTAATACCTTCATGGTATTTTTTAATCGGCTGTGTGGTCATGTTTTGTACTACTCCTGGTGCCGAAGTCGTTTTAGCCTACTCAACAGATGGAACGTATTTTCATACTAAACGCACAACACGTCTCTTGTATTACCACGTTTTGTTTTCATGTGTAAATTATAGTTTGAGCTACATTTAGCCTAAACAATTTAACGTTACAGTCTGTGTTATATAGGCTATATAGTTGATATTGTACTTTTATATTTATAGCATAATTCCAAATGACGGGTTTATGTTTTTAGTGTTTTTTGTAATGACAATATGTTAAGGTTATCATCATTGACAAATGTTGTACATATGCGTAATCTTGGTAAATAAATTAAATTATTCCTGAGTCCTGACTAGTTCCTTTTATCTAGTTAATTTTTCTACAGGGATACGTATTAACTTTATACCAATTAAGTTATTAGGCTAATGATAATACTGCACATTACGCGGGACAAGTACATTGTTTCGTGGTGCCACCTGTCAGTATTAACTGATATTTAAATTAGCCAAGAGACTGGTTGCCAGTGACAGAAATGAGGATTTAAGCCATTCAAATTGAAGTTAAATTAACTCCTTGTTTAAAATCGCAATAAACGTCTTGTGTGTGTACCCCACATTCTTTTAGGCACATAGTTAGGCTACCTACAGGGTTTGAATATGCACGTGTCTCTGGAGCAGGTGATTCACATCAGAAGATATTTACTTTGTATTTATCATATAGTGTGTTTATAATTAATCATTGGTGATATTGTATGCATTGGCGTTAGGGGGCGCCAAAGACCACAAACAGTCAAAACTACTGGTAGACATCCCCAGCGTAGCCTATATCAGGTCCAATACCGGATATAGGCTACGCTGGGGATGTCTAATAGTGGTTTTGACTGTAGTTTTGCACCCCACCCCATCTAATACACGTGCGCCCGCTTGTAGTCCACATCTGGAAAGACATAAAGTCTTAATCATATTACCAATCCTGGGTTTCAGAAAGTCATTATTGAGTTGTTTGAAATCGATAACATAATAGCCTCCATCCATATATACAGAGTTCATGGCTCATGCAAAGCACAGTATAGTGAACAACCAGACCGCCATCACATTAAGCATATGCCATATCAATTTATAACTGCCGCCACTACAGGTAGGCTACACGACCATATACCGTCGCTGTTTGTCATGTGATTTCATTTGCATTTAGACTACACTTATCTTAAAGTGCAAACCGTGTGTCAGGCGTTCAGTCGATACTGTGGAGATTCTTAAAAAGAATTGATGGCGTCCCTAATCAAGGCGAACCACCAACACAAACATGCCGCCCGGCCGTTCTTTTCCCCGGGTTACCCCAGCACCTGGAGTCGTTAGTTTTAATTAGTCAAGAGGACTGATGGGGGCTTCTCGCTCCCCTCCCCTTCAGTAGCGAGCCGAGGAATGCTGATGCCTTTGCCACTGGTAACAAATCAGTTCGACAACATGCTCCTATAGCGAGTTCTGCCTCCACCACGCATCACTGCAAAAAGGCAACAAACAAAAAACGGACCACCTTTAATTTTCGGCAAGTTACCTGGCACTCGAGCGCATCCCGTAAAAAAAATTCGTCACGAGAGTTTTAGGGCTACGTCACGTGACAGCACATGCATCGATTTGCGACGCGTGCGTTTTCGGTCACGTGCTCGTGTGCAGGGCAAGTTCGGAGAAGATCAAGGTGGTGTTCGAGGCAATCGCGAGACCGGCCGGTTTTCTCCGTCGTGGCCTCAGAGAAACAGAAGATTGAATCTTCCATTTGCACATAACGCCGGTGTCTGTGACCGTCTGCGTTTATCTTCTTCGTTTTTATTTACACCAGTGTTTGAAGTGTGCTGCCTCGCTCCATTCCTGACGCCTTTCATTTGCATTCCCGCCCATTCCCCCTCCCGCGTCTACTCATTAATTTCCCTTTACAATATGTTTTTTTCTTTTATCACCGCACGCTATACCATAAAATATCGACACCTGTTTTAACATTTGATCGCAGCTGGTTTAGATGTAAGATATGCAGGCCTATACTCTGAAGAGCTATAAATTATTGGCAGTTCATCAGAAGTGGCTTTTTAAAACGTTTGAGTGACACTCCATCGGTTCCATTGACATGCAGCACCGTCTGCCATCCTCTTATCGGACCGAAGCAACTGTAACTTCACACCCAGGCCTCAGCAAACTTCAGAATCCCATTAACATGCTGTATCTCTCTCTCTTTCTCTCTCTCTCTCTCTCTCTCTCTCTCTCTGCGATATCTGTTGTTAAGAGCAACTGAATTGGTAAAACAGTGGATTCCTGCTCACCAGTGTGTAATGCCGTGTGCCGTGTGTGTGTGTGTGTGTATATATGGGTGCAGGTAATGTGCAAGTTCATGCATGGTGAGGTTAATATTGTCCTGCCACTGCTGCATCTCCAGGGACCTGCTACTTCCTGCTGACTCCACCGTCTCCGGAGGCGAATTCGCGCACGGCTGAAGCCGCAGGCTCCCAGACAAATGACGTCCGCAAGATTACAAATGGAGGGGAGGGGAGAGGGAGGCGGAAGATCCTGCATTCCTGCATTCCTTCCTCGTTCCCAGTCACCCGGTCTCCCTCGCCGCATATTCGCATACCCCGGACCGCTTCCAATTCCAATTTCTGACCCCCATCTCTGGGTCGGTGATAGGATTGTCATTACAAACTAAAAGCGGGACTTTGATGCACTGAATTGTATGTACATTATAAAAACGCAAAGAAGAGAACGTCTGGCTTGGCTCTGTAGAACACAGTGGAAACACAGCGGTCAGAAGTGTCCCTGAGAAGCCGTGGATAAAAGCCTTTCCAGATGGGCAAGTCAGGCTGAAGGTTCAGCCTGCAGACATTTGCAGGTGGATCAAATGTGCCCCCTGGGCCCATCCTCGGGCCTTTTTGAAACTTCTGGGAAGACTCAGAGGAACTTAAATATCTGTGCGACCTGCCTGGTTCTTCACCAGTCTGGCCTGGTGGTGATGACTAGAGTCAGAACATTTATCCAGATTTTATTTCTGGAGTGTGAAAATAACACCCCCGGATCCCGAATCGATTCAGGAAGTTTCAGCAGTGGACCTGTAAATATGATTGCACATTTCAAATCGTAGAACGTAAAAGAATATTAAAAACACATGAGATGCCGACATGGGCATGTAGGTGAGGCTGCAGCTGTCCGTGGTCCTGAAAATCGGTATTCAGACAGCCGCTGCATCCAGAAGTCCACTATGGCAAAAACCCTTATCGTGTCAACTTAAGATCAGTGAAAGAATAAGGGAAGAAGGGAGAGAGAGGGAGAGGGAGAGAGTGAGAGAGAGATAGAGGAGGGAAGAGAGTGAGAGAGGGATAGAAGAGAAAAGGAGGGAGGGGGTGAGGGAGAGAGAGAGTGAGAGAGATAGAGGAGAGAGGGAGGGAGGGGGTGAGGGAGAGAGTGTGAGAGAGATAGAGGAGAGAGGGAGGGAGGGGGTGAGGGAGAGAGAGTGAGAGAGGGATAGAGAAGAGAGGGAGAAAGGAGGTGAGGGAGAGAGAGAGCGAGAGAGGGATAGAGGAGGGAGAGAGGGTGAGAGAGGGATAGAAGGATATGGAAGGAGAGAGGGAGGGAGAGATAAAGGGAGGAAGAGAGAAAGGGAGGGAGAGATAGAAGACAGCACCTTCTTTCCATTGCTCCTGCCAGGCTCCTGATACCACAGCTCTCTGTCATATTTGCATGCGTGTGGCAATATGATATGAACCCGAGGTGCTGTATCAGCATGCATCCATATTTATTTGATTTTGGTATGCATTTTCTATCCCTATGTTTTAGCGTGTTGTATTTAGTAAAATTCCACTGTGAGGCATTTTCAAGCTGCATGCTTCTTTGTGTGAGTGGGTTGTTTATGTATATAACAGGGTCTTCATCACTGGTAATGTACCATCAAATGTATTATGTAGTACTACTATCAGAAATGAATTCACATTTGGACAAAATTCTGATGTGAAAGCAGAGGCGATGTGGGCACTGGCTTCCAGTCCACAGTCAGTGTTTTTGTATTTCATAGGAGGGGCTTGCCTAGACAAACCCCCCCCCTCTCCTCTCAATTTCGATCAGCCAGACAACAAGAGGAGCAACGACGTCATCAAAGACACAAGCCGCCTTTTTATTAAGAGCGCTTGCCGTTCCCTTCCCTTCGTTTATTGGGCCTTTCATTTAGGTCTGGCTTTGCATAATGACTTATGTAATTCTCAAATGATTTCACCAAGCGAGGCCCTGTGAAGGTCATCTGAGGGAGTCTTCAAAGCGCTCCTCCAATTCCGACGGAAATAATCACCCTGTAACAGGCTTTCTGCCGTTTTAGCAAAATCTCGAAAAAAAAAAAAAAATGTAATAAATAAAAAAGAAAGAGTTTTCAGCTTGTTCAGCGCATCCTCGACCGTGAGACACAGCCCCCCCGCCCCCTTCTCGTTCTGACAATGCGAAACAAATTAAAAACCCCTGTCGCAATTACGATATGAAAAACTCAGTAATGACCTCTGCTTGCTCTTTATTTGTGTCTTTGCCCCTGGGGGTCTGTAGGAGACAGATTGCGCAACCCTTCAGACCGTGGTCTCTTAAGGGAGGGGGGGGATGGGGAGCGGGGTTTTGGGGGGGTGCTTGTTTTGAGTGAACCACTCGTCTCCATGGCGAGGCAGAAGTGGAGAAGGGATATTGACACATGTGTGTGGAGTTACAGTAATAATACCCCCCTTCTACCCTCTCCACCCCCTCATTTAATTTCCTTCCATGCACCTGTGCGGTTGGGACTGACAGGTGCAGCTGGTGTCGATACCCAACCCTCCTCGCTCCCAACATCCAGGCAGAAACGAAGCATGCTGTTCTCACCCCCCCCCCTGTAGACTACATTACCCATAACCCACCAGGGCACAGCATCTATTTATTGCATCTCAACCATCCATTTCCCTCTTACCCCTGCTTTTCCCCTCTCCCATGCACCCCCCTTCCTCAGAGGATGTGGATGGGGTAGAGTGGGAGAGGGGATTTCACTGCTCTTGTGCCAGTAAAAAAGTAATGCCAAATGCCGTCCACATCCCAGGAAGCATGACCCAGTTTGCGCACCGTCCTCCGTATGCCATTCTGCCGTTACCGTGCCAACATTAGCTTTGCTTGGCAGCTTTCTGAGATTTGATGCCACCTGTCATAAACATTTTAAACAGTAAATTTAACTAAGTTCTAACCCTGTGGTTGTCGTTAATGATATTATGGTCATGTTTTTTTTGTCTATTTGTTGAGGTTTACATGGTCAAACTTTGAATGCCCCCACAAGAATGCTTCAACTTTCAATGCCCTCAAAACAGTGCTTCTGTATTTGACACCAGCAATGGCTGTGTACCAATCAGCATCAACTGAGTCAGAGTAGGCTGCTGAGTGCTCGGTTATTTTCCAGTGTCCTTGAAAGTTTCATCTTATTATGGAGTACCTTGTGGCTCAGGGGCTCCTCTTTAAAATGGGTTATGCATGATACTTTTATCCTGCCTCCGGCTGCAATGGAGCAGCCATTTAACACACTAGCATGTCGAAGTATGTTTTAATGATCACGATAAAACAGACACGTTATATTTGATATTTGGTTTATCACGGTCTATGTCCATGTAATATATGAAATATGGAAATATAAACAAAAATAAATTCTTGACAGCTAAATAATTATAATAATTATCTTCCAGTTTGCTGAAACACTCCTGTTGGGGAACCCCTTGGGTTTTTGTACACTCCTGTTTAACCCTTTGAAGAGTAGGTTTTTAAAAAAATAGAATTCTAGTGTTCTAGAACTCCATTGCTTTCAATTACCAGTAGTGATTGTTACATCAGCATTAGAATGTTCCATTAAGAACACTCTAATCATGTATTTGGGATCTTACACATTGGAGGGTTAAGTCAAGATCAAGAGTGTCAGTTCATAGTTGCTGCTGGGTGGTTCATCCTGTGAAGGTCCTATTCCAGAGTGTGGATTGGCCCCATGGTCTGGTGCAGAATCCTGACCTTACTAATGCCAAATGTGGTTAGCAGCTCCACGTGTGATGTCGCCATGAGGGATTTAGTTGCCAGGGTGACCAGATCACTTTGCGCACCAGCGACTCTCTCTGGTCAGTTGGGCGCCCACGGCCTGAATGCACATGCTTCATGGGAAGGGTGGTCCTCCAATGCAATGCCTGAGGGAGCTGCGCTGACAGTGCAAGGAGAAGCAGGGGCCGCCGTTGGAGCGCCGCGTGTTTGGAAGCAGAGCACGCCTTCGTCCGCTCTCCCTAATTCACGGAGAAGGTCGCGGGGATGAGGCCCAACCTGGAATACAGCCGGGCATTCCGAAATAAGAGAGAAAATGGAAAGATCAGAGTTTTAAAAAAGAGTGTCTACTACTACTACAGTGACAGCCCTGACATTTAGCAAGTTGCTCCACTGATCATGATTAATGTCACTGAACATTAACCGACTTATGCTTTACCCGTTTATTCACTGGCTTTTTCCCACAAAGACCTGACCCAATAAATATTGAGAGCTGTTCAATCTACAGTGAATTTTTGTTTAACAGACAAGAGTCATTTCATTTGAAGTTAATTATTAAGATACACAAGAAGATGTTCAAAGTAAAATCAACTCTGACGGAGAACTTTTTATCTCTGCTCATGTGCATATGGCCTATATTGGACTCATGTCATCTCTGTTAGATGATTTAATGCAAATAAGTTAGCTGTGTATAATCAAGTTGTACGTTTAGATCTGTAGTATTTAATCTTTGTTAGTTTTTCCCAATTATCCTTTAGGACCCCAAATTTGACCAATGCCTTGAGAACCATTGGACCATGCTGTACATAACAGCTGGAGAAATGCGCTCTAAATTACGTGATGTTATCCTGTCTGTGAGGGTCTGCGGAGAGATATTTTTTTAAAAAGAAGTACTCTTTCTTTATTCAATAGCTCCTTACAAGCCCCTCTTCAAAGAATACTGGTCAAAACAGCACATTTTACAAAAATCTGCGTTTAATTCCCGTTTCTCAGATAAAAGCAAAGAGAGCCAAACATCTTGGCGATGGGTTAGGGTGAGGGTTAGGGTGGGTTAGGGTGGGTTGGGTTAGGGTGAGGTGAGGGGGAAGGGGAAGGGGGAAGGGGAGAGGGGGAAGGTGTGAGAGGGAAGGGGAGAGGGGGAAGGTGTGAGGGGGAAGGTGTGAGGGGGAAGGGGAAGGGGGAAGGGGGAAGGGGAGGGGGAAGGGGAAGGGGGAAGGGAGAGGGGAAGGTGTGAGGGGAAGGGGAAGGGGGAAAGAGGGGGAAGGGGAGAGGGAAGGGGAAGGGGGAGGGTGTGAGGGGAAGAAGGGGAGGGGGGAAGGGGGAAGGGGGGGGGGGGGGGGGGGGGGGGGGGGGGGAAGGGGAGAGGGGGAAGGTGTGAGGGGAAGGGGAGAGGGGGGTGGGGGGGAGGGGAAGGGTGAGGGGGGGGGTGAGGGGGAAGGGGAGAGGGGGAAGGTGTGAGGGGAAGGGGAGAGGAGGAAGGTGTGAGAGGGAAAGGGGAGAGGGGGAAGGTGTGAGGGGGAAGGGGAGAGGGGGAAGGGGAGAGGGGGGAGGTGTGAGGGGGAAGGTGTGAGAGGGAAAGGGGAGAGGGGGAAGGTGTGAGGGGGAAGGGGAGAGGGGGAAGGTGTGAGGGGGAAGGGGAGAGCAACAGAGGTATGGTAAGGGAGAGATGGAGGAAGGATGCAAAAAAGAGAACAATAAAGAGATAGGAAATGGGTGAAGAAAGATAGAGTGCTGTGAGAGAGGAAAAGAGAGGGGGTGAGGAAACAGTGCAGAGAGAGAAGAGAGACTGAAAGAGAGGGAAAAGAGTGATGAAAAAGGAGAGTGATACAGAAACGCTGAGGGAAGAGCAGCAGGCGGTTGTGTGGATTATGGAGCTGGGCCACGGACACCGGCAGCCATCCAGCCCCTGGTCCAGGGGAGTGGTGCTGCTCCAGGCCCCGGGCCCCGGCTCCGCCTCCCCAGTGACGGATGGTTTCCCTGGGCTTGTTTGGAGTGGCTGATGGGCCGGGCGGAAGACGGATGAGGCCGTCTCCTTGGCCGTCTGTCCGCGATCCGTCTTCGCGTAAGGTCAGGAGGTAGAGCATTCTCGGAGGAGTTACTGAGAGGGGCGGGGGAGGGGGAGGCGGAACATCTGATGTCCAAAGGGATCCATGGTTGGTCCATGTTGCAAGTGAATACGGGGCGATTCTCCTGATCGGCCAATGGATTTCATCTCTGCCCCACCTTACTTCCCTTTTTTTATTTTTTTTATTTTTGCTGTTTCTTTTTTCTCCCATCTCTCTTCCTCTCTCTCTGTCTCACTGTCATCCTCTCCCTCTGTCTCTGAAAAATATTGTGCTGCGAGTGCGGCTGTTACTCACTGTCCCTCAGGTTGTGAAAGGCTGAAACATAATGTGCTGCGAGTGGGGCTGTTACTCACTGTCCCTCAGGTTGTGACAGGCTGAAACATATTGTGCTGTGAGTGGGGCTGTTACTCACTGTCCCTCAGGTTGTGACAGGCTGAAACATATTGTGCTGTGAGTGGGGCTGTTCCTCACTGTCCCTCAGGTTGTGACAGGCTGAAACATATTGTGCTGCGAGTGGGGCTGTTACTCACTGTCCCTCAGGTTGTGACAGGCTGAAACATATTGTGCTGCGAGTGGGGCTGTTACTCACTGTCCCTCAGGTTGTGACAGGCTGAAACATATTGTGCTGTGAGTGGGGCTGTTACTCACTGTCCCTCAGGTTGTGACAGGCTGAAACATATTGTGCTGTGAGTGGGGCTGTTCCTCACTGTCCCTCAGGTTGTGACAGGCTGAAACATATTGTGCTGCGAGTGGGGCTGTTACTCACTGTCCCTCAGGTTGTGACAGGCTGAAACATATTGTGCTGTGAGTGGGGCTGTTCCTCACTGTCCCTCAGGTTGTGACAGGCTGAAACATATTGTGCTGCGAGTGGGGCTGTTCTGTCACTCAGGTTGTGACAGGCTGAAACATATTGTGCTGCGAGTGGGGCTGTTACTCACTGTCCCTCAGGTTGTGACAGGCTGAAACATATTGTGCTGCGAGTGGGGCTGTTACTCACTGTCCCTCAGGTTGTGACAGGCTGAAACATATTGTGCTGCGAGTGGGGCTGTTCCTCACTGTCCCTCAGGTTGTGACAGGCTGAAACATATTGTGCTGCGAGTGGGGCTGTTACTCACTGTCCCTCAGGTTGTGACAGGCTGAAACATATTGTGCTGCGAGTGGGGCTGTTACTCACTGTCCCGTGCTGCGAGTGGGGCTGTTACTCACTGTCCCTCAGGTTGTGACAGGCTGAAACATATTGTGCTGCGAGTGGGGCTGTTCCTCACTGTCCCTCAGGTTGTGACAGGCTGAAACATATTGTGCTGCGAGTGGGGCTGTTACTCACTGTCCCTCAGGTTGTGACAGGCTGAAACATATTGTGCTGCGAGTGGGGCTGTTCCTCACTGTCCCTCAGGTTGTGACAGGCTGAAACATATTGTGCTGCGAGTGGGGCTGTTACTCACTGTCCCTCAGGTTGTGACAGGCTGAAACATATTGTGCTGCGAGTGGGGCTGTTCCTCACTGTCCCTCAGGTTGTGACAGGCTGAAACATATTGTGCTGCGAGTGGGGCTGTTACTCACTGTCCCTCAGGTTGTGACAGGCTGAAACATATTGTGCTGCGAGTGGGGCTGTTACTCACTGTCCCTCAGGTTGTGACAGGCTGAAACATATTGTGCTGCGAGTGGGGCTGTTACTCACTGTCCCTCAGGTTGTGACAGGCTGAAACATATTGTGCTGCGAGTGGGGCTGTTACTCACTGTCCCTCAGGTTGTGACAGGCTGAAACATATTGTGCTGTGAGTGGGGCTGTTCCTCACTGTCCCTCAGGTTGTGACAGGCTGAAACATATTGTGCTGCGAGTGGGGCTGTTACTCACTGTCCCTCAGGTTGTGACAGGCTGAAACATATTGTGCTGCGAGTGGGGCTGTTCCTCACTGTCCCTCAGGTTGTGACAGGCTGAAACATATTGTGCTGCGAGTGGGGCTGTTACTCACTGTCCCTCAGGTTGTGACAGGCTGAAACATATTGTGCTGTGAGTGGGGCTGTTCCTCACTGTCCCTCAGGTTGTGACAGGCTGAAACATATTGTGCTGCGAGTGGGGCTGTTACTCACTGTCCCTCAGGTTGTGACAGGCTGAAACATATTGTGCTGTGAGTGGGGCTGTTCCTCACTGTCCCTCAGGTTGTGACAGGCTGAAACATATTGTGCTGCGAGTGGGGCTGTTACTCACTGTCCCTCAGGTTGTGACAGGCTGAAACATATTGTGCTGCGAGTGGGGCTGTTACTCACTGTCCCTCAGGTTGTGACAGGCTGAAACATATTGTGCTGTGAGTGGGGCTGTTCCTCACTGTCCCTCAGGTTGTGACAGGCTGAAACATATTGTGCTGTGAGTGGGGCTGTTACTCACTGTCCCTCAGGTTGTGACAGGCTGAAACATATTGTGCTGCGAGTGGGGCTGTTCCTCACTGTCCCTCAGGTTGTGACAGGCTGAAACATATTGTGCTGCGAGTGGGGCTGTTACTCACTGTCCCTCAGGTTGTGACAGGCTGAAACATATTGTGCTGTGAGTGGGGCTGTTACTCACTGTCCCTCAGGTTGTGACAGGCTGAAACATATTGTGCTGTGAGTGGGGCTGTTCCTCACTGTCCCTCAGGTTGTGACAGGCTGAAACATATTGTGCTGCGAGTGGGGCTGTTACTCACTGTCCCTCAGGTTGTGACAGGCTGAAACATATTGTGCTGCGAGTGGGGCTGTTACTCACTGTCCCTCAGGTTGTGACAGGCTGAAACATATTGTGCTGCGAGTGGGGCTGTTACTCACTGTCCCTCAGGTTGTGACAGGCTGAAACATATTGTGCTGTGAGTGGGGCTGTTCCTCACTGTCCCTCAGGTTGTGACAGGCTGAAACATATTGTGCTGCGAGTGGGGCTGTTACTCACTGTCCCTCAGGTTGTGACAGGCTGAAACATATTGTGCTGCGAGTGGGGCTGTTCCTCACTGTCCCTCAGGTTGTGACAGGCTGAAACATATTGTGCTGCGAGTGGGGCTGTTACTCACTGTCCCTCAGGTTGTGACAGGCTGAAACATATTGTGCTGCGAGTGGGGCTGTTACTCACTGTCCCTCAGGTTGTGACAGGCTGAAACATATTGTGCTGCGAGTGGGGCTGTTACTCACTGTCCCTCAGGTTGTGACAGGCTGAAACATATTGTGCTGCGAGTGGGGCTGTTACTCACTGTCCCTCAGGTTGTGACAGGCTGAAACATATTGTGCTGTGAGTGGGGCTGTTCCTCACTGTCCCTCAGGTTGTGACAGGCTGAAACATATTGTGCTGTGAGTGGGGCTGTTCCTCAGTGTCCCTCAGGTTGTGACAGGCTGAAACATATTGTGCTGTGAGTGGGGCTGTTCCTCTCTGTCCCTCAGGTTGTGACAGGCTGAAACATATTGTGCTGCGAGTGGGGCTGTTCCTCACTGTCCCTCAGGTTGTGACAGGCTGAAACATATTGTGCTGTGAGTGGGGCTGTTCCTCACTGTCCCTCAGGTTGTGACAGGCTGAAACATATTGTGCTGCGAGTGGGGCTGTTTCTCACTGTCCCTCAGGCTAAAACATATTGTGCTGCGAATGGGGCTGTTACTCACTGTCCCTCAGGTTGTGACAGACTGAAACATATTGTGCTGCGAGTGGGGCTGTTTCTCACTGTCCCTCAGGCTAAAACATATTGTGCTGCGAATGGGGCTGTTACTCACTGTCCCTCAGGTTGTGACAGGCTGAAACATATTGTGCTGCGAGTGGGGCTGTTCCTCACTGTCCCTCAGGTTGTGACAGGCTGAAACATATTGTGCTGCGAGTGGGGCTGTTACTCACTGTCCCTCAGGTTGTGACAGGCTGAAACATATTGTGCTGCGAGTGGGGCTGTTACTCACTGTCCCTCAGGTTGTGACAGGCTGAAACATATTGTGCTGCGAGTGGGGCTGTTACTCACTGTCCCTCAGGTTGTGACAGGCTGAAACATATTGTGCTGTGAGTGGGGCTGTTCCTCACTGTCCCGCAGGTTGTGACAGGCTGAAACATATTGTGCTGTGAGTGGGGCTGTTCCTTACTGTCCCTCAGGTTGTGACAGGCTGAAACATATTGTGCTGCGAGTGGGGCTGTTACTCACTGTCCCTCAGGTTGTGACAGGCTGAAACATATTGTGCTGCGAGTGGGGCTGTTCCTCACTGTCCCTCAGGTTGTGACAGGCTGAAACATATTGTGCTGCGAGTGGGGCTGATACTCACTGTCCCTCAGGTTGTGACAGGCTGAAACATATTGTGCTGCGAGTGGGGCTGCTCCTCTCTGTCCCTCAGGTTGTGACAGGCTGAAACATATTGTGCTGCGAGTGGGGCTGTTACTCACTGTCCCTCAGGTTGTGACAGGCTGAAACATATTGTGCTGCGAGTGGGGCTGTTACTCACTGTCCCTCAGGTTGTGACAGGCTGAAACATATTGTGCTGCGAGTGGGGCTGTTCCTCACTGTCCCTCAGGTTGTGACAGGCTGAAACATATTGTGCTGCGAGTGGGGCTGTTTCTCACTGTCCCTCAGGCTAAAACATATTGTGCTGCGAATGGGGCTGTTACTCACTGTCCCTCAGGTTGTGACAGACTGAAACATATTGTGCTGCGAGTGGGGCTGTTACTCACTGTCCCTCAGGTTGTGACAGGCTGAAACATATTGTGCTGCGAGTGGGGCTGTTCCTCACTGTCCCTCAGGTTGTGACAGGCTGAAACATATTGTGCTGCGAGTGGGGCTGTTTCTCACTGTCCCTCAGGCTAAAACATATTGTGCTGCGAATGGGGCTGTTACCCACTGTCCCTCAGGTTGTGACAGGCTGAAACATATTGTGCTGCGAGTGGGGCTGTTCCTCACTGTCCCTCAGGTTGTGACAGGCTGAAACATATTGTGCTGTGAGTGGGGCTGTTACTCACTGTCCCTCAGGTTGTGACAGGCTGAAACATATTGTGCTGTGAGTGGGGCTGTTACTCACTGTCCCTCAGGTTGTGACAGGCTGAAACATATTGTGCTGCGAGTGGGGCTGTTACTCACTGTCCCTCAGGTTGTGACAGGCTGAAACATATTGTGCTGCGAGTGGGGCTGTTACTCACTGTCCCTCAGGTTGTGACAGGCTGAAACATATTGTGCTGCGAGTGGGGCTGTTTCTCACTGTCCCTCAGGCTGAAACATATTGTGCTGCGAGTGGGGCTGTTACTCACTGTCCCTCAGGTTGTGACAGGCTGAAACATATTGTGCTGCGAGTGGGGCTGTTTCTCACTGTCCCTCAGGCTGAAACATATTGTGCTGCGAGTGGGGCTGTTACTCACTGTCCCTCAGGTTGTGACAGGCTGAAACATATTGTGCTGCGAGTGGAGCTGTTACTCACTGTCCCTCAGGTTGTGACAGGCTGAAACATATTGTGCTGCGAGTGGGGCTGTTACTAACTGTCCCTCAGGTTGTGACAGGCTGAAACATATTGTGCTGCGAGTGGGGCTGTTCCTCACTGTCCCTCAGGTTGTGACAGGCTGAAACATATTGTGCTGTGAGTGGGGCTGTTCCTCACTGTCCCTCAGGTTGTGACAGGCTGAAACATATTGTGCTGCGAGTGGGGCTGTTTCTCACTGTCCCTCAGGCTAAAACATATTGTGCTGCGAATGGGGCTGTTACTCACTGTCCCTCAGGTTGTGACAGGCTGAAACATATTGTGCTGCGAGTGGGGCTGTTCCTCACTGTCCCTCAGGTTGTGACAGGCTGAAACATATTGTGCTGTGAGTGGGGCTGTTACTCACTGTCCCTCAGGTTGTGACAGGCTGAAACATATTGTGCTGCGAGTGGGGCTGTTACTCACTGTCCCTCAGGTTGTGACAGGCTGAAACATATTGTGCTGCGAGTGGGGCTGTTACTCACTGTCCCTCAGGTTGTGACAGGCTGAATCATATTGTGCTGCGAGTGGGGCTGTTTCTCACTGTCCCTCAGGCTGAAACATATTGTGCTGCGAGTGGGGCTGTTACTCACTGTCCCTCAGGTTGTGACAGGCTGAAACATATTGTGCTGCGAGTGGGGCTGTTACACTGTCCCTCAGGTTGTGACAGGCTGAAACATATTGTGCTGCGAGTGGGGCTGTTACTCACTGTCCCTCAGGTTGTGACAGGCTGAAACATATTGTGCTGCGAGTGGGGCTGTTCCTCACTGTCCCTCAGGTTGTGACAGGCTGAAACATATTGTGCTGTGAGTGGGGCTGTTCCTCACTGTCCCTCAGGTTGTGACAGGCTGAAACATATTGTGCTGCGAGTGGGGCTGTTTCTCACTGTCCCTCAGGCTAAAACATATTGTGCTGCGAATGGGGCTGTTACTCACTGTCCCTCAGGTTGTGACAGACTGAAACATATTGTGCTGCGAGTGGGGCTGTTTCTCACTGTCCCTCAGGCTAAAACATATTGTGCTGCGAATGGGGCTGTTACTCACTGTCCCTCAGGTTGTGACAGGCTGAAACATATTGTGCTGCGAGTGGGGCTGTTCCTCACTGTCCCTCAGGTTGTGACAGGCTGAAACATATTGTGCTGTGAGTGGGGCTGTTACTCACTGTCCCTCAGGTTGTGACAGGCTGAAACATATTGTGCTGCGAGTGGGGCTGTTCCTCACTGTCCCTCAGGTTGTGACAGGCTGAAACATATTGTGCTGTGAGTGGGGCTGTTCCTCACTGTCCCTCAGGTTGTGACAGGCTGAAACATATTGTGCTGCGAGTGGGGCTGTTACTCACTGTCCCTCAGGTTGTGACAGGCTGAAACATATTGTGCTGCGAGTGGGGCTGTTCCTCACTGTCCCTCAGGTTGTGACAGGCTGAAACATATTGTGCTGCGAGTGGAGCTGTTACTCACTGTCCCTCAGGTTGTGACAGGCTAAAACATATTGTGCTGCGAGTGGGGCTGTTCCTCACTGTCCCTCAGGTTGTGACAGGCTGAAACATATTGTGCTGTGAGTGGGGCTGTTCCTCACTGTCCCTCAGGTTGTGACAGGCTGAAACATATTGTGCTGCGAGTGGGGCTGTTACTCACTGTCCCTCAGGTTGTGACAGGCTGAAACATATTGTGCTGCGAGTGGGGCTGTTCCTCACTGTCCCTCAGGTTGTGACAGGCTGAAACATATTGTGCTGCGAGTGGGGCTGTTACTCACTGTCCCTCAGGTTGTGACAGGCTGAAACATATTGTGCTGTGAGTGGGGCTGTTCCTCACTGTCCCTCAGGTTGTGACAGGCTGAAACATATTGTGCTGCGAGTGGGGCTGTTACTCACTGTCCCTCAGGTTGTGACAGGCTGAAACATATTGTGCTGTGAGTGGGGCTGTTCCTCACTGTCCCTCAGGTTGTGACAGGCTGAAACATATTGTGCTGCGAGTGGGGCTGTTACTCACTGTCCCTCAGGTTGTGACAGGCTGAAACATATTGTGCTGCGAGTGGGGCTGTTACTCACTGTCCCTCAGGTTGTGACAGGCTGAAACATATTGTGCTGTGAGTGGGGCTGTTCCTCACTGTCCCTCAGGTTGTGACAGGCTGAAACATATTGTGCTGTGAGTGGGGCTGTTCCTCACTGTCCCTCAGGTTGTGACAGGCTGAAACATATTGTGCTGCGAGTGGGGCTGTTACTCACTGTCCCTCAGGTTGTGACAGGCTGAAACATATTGTGCTGCGAGTGGGGCTGTTCCTCACTGTCCCTCAGGTTGTGACAGGCTGAAACATATTGTGCTGCGAGTGGGGCTGTTTCTCACTGTCCCTCAGGCTAAAACATATTGTGCTGCGAATGGGGCTGTTACTCACTGTCCCTCAGGTTGTGACAGGCTGAAACATATTGTGCTGCGAGTGGGGCTGTTCCTCACTGTCCCTCAGGTTGTGACAGGCTGAAACATATTGTGCTGTGAGTGGGGCTGTTACTCACTGTCCCTCAGGTTGTGACAGGCTGAAACATATTGTGCTGTGAGTGGGGCTGTTACTCACTGTCCCTCAGGTTGTGACAGGCTGAAACATATTGTGCTGCGAGTGGGGCTGTTACTCACTGTCCCTCAGGTTGTGACAGGCTGAAACATATTGTGCTGCGAGTGGGGCTGTTACTCACTGTCCCTCAGGTTGTGACAGGCTGAAACATATTGTGCTGCGAGTGGGGCTGTTTCTCACTGTCCCTCAGGCTGAAACATATTGTGCTGCGAGTGGGGCTGTTACTCACTGTCCCTCAGGTTGTGACAGGCTGAAACATATTGTGCTGCGAGTGGGGCTGTTTCTCACTGTCCCTCAGGCTGAAACATATTGTGCTGCGAGTGGGGCTGTTACTCACTGTCCCTCAGGTTGTGACAGGCTGAAACATATTGTGCTGCGAGTGGGGCTGTTACTCACTGTCCCTCAGGTTGTGACAGGCTGAAACATATTGTGCTGCGAGTGGGGCTGTTACTAACTGTCCCTCAGGTTGTGACAGGCTGAAACATATTGTGCTGCGAGTGGGGCTGTTCCTCACTGTCCCTCAGGTTGTGACAGGCTGAAACATATTGTGCTGTGAGTGGGGCTGTTCCTCACTGTCCCTCAGGTTGTGACAGGCTGAAACATATTGTGCTGCGAGTGGGGCTGTTTCTCACTGTCCCTCAGGCTAACAGGCTGAAACATATTGTGCTGCGAGTGGGGCTGTTACTCACTGTCCCTCAGGTTGTGACAGGCTGAAACATATTGTGCTGCGAGTGGGGCTGTTCCTCACTGTCCCTCAGGTTGTGACAGGCTGAAACATATTGTGCTGTGAGTGGGGCTGTTACTCACTGTCCCTCAGGTTGTGACAGGCTGAAACATATTGTGCTGCGAGTGGGGCTGTTACTCACTGTCCCTCAGGTTGTGACAGGCTGAAACATATTGTGCTGCGAGTGGGGCTGTTACTCACTGTCCCTCAGGTTGTGACAGGCTGAATCATATTGTGCTGCGAGTGGGGCTGTTTCTCACTGTCCCTCAGGCTGAAACATATTGTGCTGCGAGTGGGGCTGTTACTCACTGTCCCTCAGGTTGTGACAGGCTGAAACATATTGTGCTGCGAGTGGGGCTGTTACACTGTCCCTCAGGTTGTGACAGGCTGAAACATATTGTGCTGCGAGTGGGGCTGTTACTCACTGTCCCTCAGGTTGTGACAGGCTGAAACATATTGTGCTGCGAGTGGGGCTGTTCCTCACTGTCCCTCAGGTTGTGACAGGCTGAAACATATTGTGCTGTGAGTGGGGCTGTTCCTCACTGTCCCTCAGGTTGTGACAGGCTGAAACATATTGTGCTGCGAGTGGGGCTGTTTCTCACTGTCCCTCAGGCTAAAACATATTGTGCTGCGAATGGGGCTGTTACTCACTGTCCCTCAGGTTGTGACAGACTGAAACATATTGTGCTGCGAGTGGGGCTGTTTCTCACTGTCCCTCAGGCTAAAACATATTGTGCTGCGAATGGGGCTGTTACTCACTGTCCCTCAGGTTGTGACAGGCTGAAACATATTGTGCTGCGAGTGGGGCTGTTCCTCACTGTCCCTCAGGTTGTGACAGGCTGAAACATATTGTGCTGTGAGTGGGGCTGTTACTCACTGTCCCTCAGGTTGTGACAGGCTGAAACATATTGTGCTGCGAGTGGGGCTGTTCCTCACTGTCCCTCAGGTTGTGACAGGCTGAAACATATTGTGCTGTGAGTGGGGCTGTTCCTCACTGTCCCTCAGGTTGTGACAGGCTGAAACATATTGTGCTGCGAGTGGGGCTGTTACTCACTGTCCCTCAGGTTGTGACAGGCTGAAACATATTGTGCTGCGAGTGGGGCTGTTCCTCACTGTCCCTCAGGTTGTGACAGGCTGAAACATATTGTGCTGCGAGTGGAGCTGTTACTCACTGTCCCTCAGGTTGTGACAGGCTAAAACATATTGTGCTGCGAGTGGGGCTGTTCCTCACTGTCCCTCAGGTTGTGACAGGCTGAAACATATTGTGCTGTGAGTGGGGCTGTTCCTCACTGTCCCTCAGGTTGTGACAGGCTGAAACATATTGTGCTGCGAGTGGGGCTGTTACTCACTGTCCCTCAGGTTGTGACAGGCTGAAACATATTGTGCTGCGAGTGGGGCTGTTCCTCACTGTCCCTCAGGTTGTGACAGGCTGAAACATATTGTGCTGCGAGTGGGGCTGTTACTCACTGTCCCTCAGGTTGTGACAGGCTGAAACATATTGTGCTGTGAGTGGGGCTGTTCCTCACTGTCCCTCAGGTTGTGACAGGCTGAAACATATTGTGCTGCGAGTGGGGCTGTTACTCACTGTCCCTCAGGTTGTGACAGGCTGAAACATATTGTGCTGTGAGTGGGGCTGTTCCTCACTGTCCCTCAGGTTGTGACAGGCTGAAACATATTGTGCTGCGAGTGGGGCTGTTACTCACTGTCCCTCAGGTTGTGACAGGCTGAAACATATTGTGCTGCGAGTGGGGCTGTTACTCACTGTCCCTCAGGTTGTGACAGGCTGAAACATATTGTGCTTTGAGTGGGGCTGTTCCTCACTGTCCCTCAGGTTGTGACAGGCTGAAACATATTGTGCTGTGAGTGGGGCTGTTACTCACTGTCCCTCAGGTTGTGACAGGCTGAAACATATTGTGCTGTGAGTGGGGCTGTTCCTCACTGTCCCTCAGGTTGTGACAGGCTGAAACATATTGTGCTGCGAGTGGGGCTGTTACTCACTGTCCCTCAGGTTGTGACAGGCTGAAACATATTGTGCTGTGAGTGGGGCTGTTCCTCACTGTCCCTCAGGTTGTGACAGGCTGAAACATATTGTGCTGCGAGTGGGGCTGTTACTCACTGTCCCTCAGGTTGTGACAGGCTGAAACATATTGTGCTGTGAGTGGGGCTGTTCCTCACTGTCCCTCAGGTTGTGACAGGCTGAAACATATTGTGCTGCGAGTGGGGCTGTTCCTCACTGTCCCTCAGGTTGTGACAGGCTGAAACATATTGTGCTGCGAGTGGGGCTGTTACTCACTGTCCCTCAGGTTGTGACAGGCTGAAACATATTGTGCTGCGAGTGGGGCTGTTCCTCACTGTCCCTCAGGTTGTGACAGGCTGAAACATATTGTGCTGCGAGTGGGGCTGTTACTCACTGTCCCTCAGGTTGTGACAGGCAGAAACATATTGTGCTGCGAGTGGGGCTGTTACTCACTGTCCCTCAGGTTGTGACAGGCTGAAACATATTGTGCTGTGAGTGGGGCTGTTCCTCACTGTCCCTCAGGTTGTGACAGGCTGAAACATATTGTGCTGCGAGTGGGGCTGTTACTCACTGTCCCTCAGGTTGTGACAGGCTGAAACATATTGTGCTGTGAGTGGGGCTGTTACTCACTGTCCCTCAGGTTGTGACAGGCTGAAACATATTGTGCTGTGAGTGGGGCTGTTCCTCACTGTCCCTCAGGTTGTGACAGGCTGAAACATATTGTGCTGCGAGTGGGGCTGTTACTCACTGTCCCTCAGGTTGTGACAGGCTGAAACATATTGTGCTGCGAGTGGGGCTGTTACTCACTGTCCCTCAGGTTGTGCCAGGCTGAAACATATTGTGCTGCGAGTGGGGCTGTTACTCACTGTCCCTCAGGTTGTGACAGGCTGAAACATATTGTGCTGCGAGTGGGGCTGTTACACTGTCCCTCAGGTTGTGACAGGCTGAAACATATTGTGCTGCGAGTGGGGCTGTTACTCACTGTCCCTCAGGTTGTGACAGGCTGAAACATATTGTGCTGCGAGTGGGGCTGTTTCTCACTGTCCCTCAGGCTGAAACATATTGTGCTGCGAGTGGGGCTGTTACTCACTGTCCCTCAGGTTGTGACAGGCTGAAACATATTGTGCTGCGAGTGGCGCTGTTTCTCACTGTCCCTCAGGCTGAAACATATTGTGCTGCGAGTGGGGCTGTTACTCACTGTCCCTCAGGTTGTGACAGGCTGAAACATATTGTGCTGCGAGTGGGGCTGTTACTCACTGTCCCTCAGGTTGTGACAGGCTGAATCATATTGTGCTGCGAGTGGGGCTGTTTCTCACTATCCCTCAGGCTGAAACATATTGTGCTGCGAGTGGGGCTGTTACTCACTGTCCCTCAGGTTGTGACAGGCTGAAACATATTGTGCTGCGAGTGGGGCTGTTTCTCACTGTCCCTCAGGCTGAAACATATTGTGCTGCGAGTGGGGCTGTTACTCACTGTCCCTCAGGTTGTGACAGGCTGAAACATATTGTGCTGCGAGTGGGGCTGTTACACT
>CM040406.1:50657491-50689991 GCA_022702515.1 Ilyophis sp. 1 JC-2022
GTAATTTCTCAGCGTCATCGATTGTATACCATTCTGGACAGCCCGGCAAGCACATACACTTAGGTCCTGATTTACTAAAGCCTTTAGGATGTGCATTTAGTATTTTAACACACACAAAAGCAACAGCATCACATGGTATTTGTTTGGTGTTATTAGTTTTGCGTGTGCTCAAGGGTTTTGCACTTGCTAAAGGTTTTAGTGAATCAGGCCCTTGGTGCATCACTCCTTATCTCCATGAGGAAAAGTGAAGAAATCAACACTTTTCCAGAATCTTCTGTTGAGACGTCTCATGGAAGGAAAAGTGAAACAGAGGAGAAGTGAGACCTACGGCGACAGAGAGAGATGGAGGAAGATGGAGAGAGACAGAGAGAGACTGATAGAGATGGAGGGAAACAGAGAGAGACAGAGAGAGACAGAGAGACAGAGAGACACACAATATATTTCTGCCTGCCACAGCCTGAGACACAGTGAGTGACACCAAGACAGCAACAAGATCTATATATTATTTTATAGTTTATACAATGTATATATAATGTTACTATTATTTTCATAACTGTATTTGTAGTAATTAATTGTTCATATTGTACTGTATATTTTGTGTTTGCTTTGGCAATATTTACCATGTGTATTTCATGCCAATAAAGCATTTGAAATTGAAATTGAAAATTGACAGAGAGAGACAGAGAGACAGAGAGAGACAGAAAGAGACAGAGAAAGACAGAGGGAGACAGAGAGAGACAGAGAGAGACAAATATATTTTAGCCTGACCATCCACTTTATCGTTAACATTGTTATTGTTATTGTGTTGTTCTTATTTATATTATTATTTTACTGTACATATGCATTTTAAGTAGGCTTTGGCAATATTTACATCTGTATTTCCTGCCAATAAAGCAATTTGAATTTAATTGAATTGAATTGAGAGACAGAGAGAGACAGAGAGAGACGGAAAGAGATGAAGAGAGACAGAGAGAGACAGAGAGAGACGGAGGTGAAAGCAAAGTGGTGAGGGAAAGAGAATGTGAAAGGGAAGGTGGGAGAGAGAGAGAAAGAAAATAAAGAAAGAAAGAGAGAGAGAGAAAGGGAAAGAGGTGTCCACCAGAATAGATGGGTGTGTGAAAGGCATGAAATGGAGCAGGCCCAGAGCGAGTGAAGTGTGTCGGGGGTCATGCTGTGAGAGGTCGGGGGGCGGGAGGGGGGGGGCAGAAACAGGGAGAGAAAAAGAGAGAAAGAGCGAGAGACAGAGAGAAACTACTCAGAGAGGAAGAGAGAGAGAAAGAGTTTTAACTGCTTAGAGCATGGTTGTTAATGGTGTTTGTTCGGTGAGGCGTGTGTGTGTGTGCGGGGGGGGGGGTGTATGTGTGAGTCTATGTGTGTGTGTGTGAATATATATGTGTGTGTGAGTGTATGTGTATATGTGTGTGTGTATGTGTCAGCATATGACCAGCTGACCATGTTGTTTCTTAGTCTGTGTGTCTCTGTGGGAAACCGGATCATCTCTGCATGTACATGTACCTCTTGGTGGGTGCACTGGTCTATGTGTGTGTGTGTGTGTGTGTGTGTGTGTGTGTCTGTGTCTGTGTGCGCGTGTGCAAGTGTGTGTATACTGTGTTTGTTCTGTTTGTGTGTGTGTGTGTGTGTGTGTGTGAGAGAGTGTTTGTATATGTGTTTTACATTTGTGTGTGTGTGTGTGTGTGTGTGTGTGTGTTTTTGTTGCCAGTGTGAGTGAGCTGAGTGTGTTAACCATGTCTGTCCCTGAGGCCTGTGTTGTGGGGGGGGGGCGCCTGGTGAGGGACACAGACAGACACAGATACGGACACCGGGGGCCATTTTACATTAAATGAGCCTCGCAGTGTAATCACCATTGCAACTATGCAACCTGGCTGTGAATGTATTTTAAAAGTTGCTTTCAACTGCAGTAACTCCCCACAGTCCCAGTAGTAAGTATAAGCTCAGTAATGCAATTTCCTGCCCTTCACTTTTATGATATAAACTTTACGCATGCAAAATAATAATTATCATCATAATCATAATCAATGATTATGATTATTATAAAAATAAAAAATTAACACTGATAGTGCATATTTAACTCTGATAGAGTAGGCCATATTAAACTGTGATACATGTAACACTGGTAATATATATATTTAACTCTAACATAGTAGTCTACATTAAGCTCTGATAGTGTACATTAAACCCTGACAGAGTACATTAAACTCTGATAGAGTACGTTCATTGTTCAAAAGAACCCTGTTACAGTTGAATAAGCTCTGAGCATTTTACTGTGCAGAGAAGAGAGAGAGAGAGAGAGAGAGGGGGAGAGGGAGAGGGAGAGAGAGAGAGAGAGAGAGAGAGAGAGAGAGAGAGAGAGAGAGAGAGAGAGAGGGACAGAGAGAGAGAGAGAGAGAGGGAGAGAGGGAGAGAGAGAGAGAGAGAGGGAGAGAGAGAGAGAGAGGGAGAGGGAGAGGGAGAGAGGGAGAGGGAGAGAGAGAGAGAGAGAGGGAGAGAGAGAGGGACAGAGAGAGAGAGAGAGATAAAGAAAGAGAGAGAGGGACAGAGAGAGAGAAGATGTGTAAAATGGAAGGAAGAGCAAAAAGAGGTGAATGGAGGAGAAAAGAGGGAAGAGAGCAGTAAAAAGAGGGGGAAATGGAGGAGAGAGCGGTGGAGAGAGAAGACAGATGGCGTTTGGTTGAGGGAGAGGTCATTACCTGCGGCTCAGTTATCATGATGCAGGTGCAGGCGGGGCGTACGGTGTTAGAAAGTAACGCTGCGCTTTCGTTTAAATTAAGGAGGCGGTCGCCAAACGAACATGAGTGGGCGGGCCTGCAGGGTCAGAGCAATGATGCGCGTGTGCCCTGCATGTTTGCTTACATCACAGCCGCTGTGATATGCGTAGCTGGCGTGTGATTGTTCAGCCGCTGCGACCGTGGGTTCGGGTTTGGAGGCTGGGAGCCCTGTAAACAACATTACTGCTTAACGTTCTTACCTAGAAGATTTTTTTTCAATAAATGTGAACTCCAGTTCTTTTAAATTAACTACACATGTGCCACCATGGCTCTTGTCTACAAGGGCATTATCTTTTTTATTCTGTTGGGATATAGCACTAATAAAAATCCCTTTATTTTCCTGTCATTGCAAACCCCTTATGGTGCTGTGTCATACATTTTATTGTTTTTTGCAGGGGTTGTAATAAGTGAATCTAGCCATGGTGGTTTCAGAACCACTGTTTTCGGGTCTTTGCCCCTCAGTCTGACCCAAGACCCGGTCTCACACCGTCAGAGGAACAGCTGTCGCTCACATCAGAGAAACACACGCTCCTTCCCTCCAGCCATCAGTGAAGCACCACAGCGCATTTTATTTCCGAATGAGTGCACATCATTCGTGTATTTGCACAACATTTGACAATATTTATTCATTGTGATTGTGTTCATTCATTAATCTTTGAGCATTTTAATCAGCTTTAGCTTGTTTTTTCTCTTTTGTCATATTTGATATTTGGCACAATAAAATCCGAATATCCTCAGCTGAAGAAATTGGTGGGTCTGAGATTGACAGCTGTACTGGATCCATGAAACTTCCCCATTGGGTAAAGCAGGCAAATTATAGCTGTATTAGGGTTCAATGCTTTTGAATGTGGTCAGCAGTGGCGCTGTATGTGGGGGGGGGGGGGGGGGGTTGGATGATTCCAAGGGATCATGAGTCATGAGGTCCAATGTGAGATCTTTTCATGGAGCCCAAAATCCCTGGCAGCACAGCACCCCTGGTGGTCAGGGTAGGTAGAGGAGGCACAGGGTGCCACTGCCTGCACTGTATCACCTGACTTCACTCATTTCAGGGCAGAGAAACTATGAATGAATCCATTACATTTTTGTATTATTTTTTATTTAACTTTTTTTTTCTTCATTTCCTTTCTTACATACACAAACACACAAACACACACACACACACACATGCATGCATGCACACACAACACACGCACACCATAAAACAGAACGGCAGAAAGTATCTCTAATATTTATAAGTATATATGGCCCGCCCCGCTATAATCTCTCTCTCGCGCCTGTCACCTCTCGCGCTTCACGGCGTCATCAGCACCACAGACAGCAACCGCGGCCCAGAGCTGCTCGGAGCGGACAGCGCCTCGCTGATCGCCGTGATTATTCAATCATTGGGAGCCAGCCGTCGCCGATATCCTCCGGCGGCTGCAAGCAATTAGGGCACCGCCAGCTTTGCGGTATTAAGGCGTCTACCATTCAAGTTTGAGTCTGCTTCCCCGAGACTTCAACAACCGTTATTTGTGTTCTTTTCAAAGACAGCACCCGAGGGAAACTGCCGCGCCCCTGAACCCCCAGGCCCTAACGGTCCAGCCACATCTATCCCCCTGAGCCTTCTCTTGCTCTTATCTTTTTTGTGTGTGTTGTTTTTAAATATGCCCGTGGGGCTAATCTTATTATATAACATTATAGAAGAAAAATAATGCATATATTTATTGATAGTCTATGTTAAATACGAGTGATTTACTTTTCATCCACGGATCTATCTGCATTTGATCTGCTTGAAGTATATCAAAGCGTTTCACATTTCAGAAACAATCTACTGGCAAATCCCAAATGGACAATTCCAAAGGCAGTAAAGATAAGTAACGACACAAAATAAAATTCCATTTGACGGGCTTTTCAGATGTTTTCCACTGCATGGTATTGCTTTTGGTAAAAATTAATAGAATAATGCCCCACGTTCCAAGGAGGAAAACTGTAGCCTATAATTAATGTCTAATCAGGCCCTACCTTCGGTTCTAGTAGCTCCTGATTACACGCAGTGTTCCTGGTTGATTTGCCAGATGCACGCTCGTGTCTGTGTTTAATTTTGGTGGGAGTGTGTTCCTTTGATTCAAGGCGTACGTTTTGGAATGCGTGATTCGAGCGACAGCAGCAGCATTTGCATTTAAATGCTTTTGACAGTAAATGCGATTACCATAGCCATTTCTTGCGGTAGCGAAACAGAACGCACATTTGAGTTAACGCTCCGGAGCAAGCTACGGATAGACCCTTCGCTCATACACTGACGTTGACTCCCCCCTCCCCCCCCATTCCATTTTTTTTTGCCAGTAAATGAAATTGCAGGACCGAGTATTGGATCAGTGCTCTGCCATTACAGTCCGCAGACCCCTAAATAACCATGTTCCCTACAGGCTCGCAGCTACAGGCCTACCTGAGAGGGAACATAGCTGCTCTGAGAGATTATTCATCTGTGATTGCACATTAGGCTCTTCTGCCAGGTGCACTGAACCAAAGCGTCAGATTGGCATGGGGAATGTGACCGATCGCCCCTTTCTTTCTGTCTCTGGAACTGTATTTCTTAAGGCCGAGATCATGGCAATAAAGTTCATAAAAAGGGCAACACGGCCGCCTCTCCTACCCAGTTTTCTCCCAGTGGTGTTGTTCGCGCAAGTCGCCAGGGCCTTCACGGTCTCGTCTCCCCGCCCCGTGTGGCCTGCACACCCGAGGAAGAGCCCTCACTCCACAAGGAAGCATGAGTGAGGCGGGCTCATCTATCCCCGGCTATCGGCGAGGAGGCATCGTGAGCACCCGTGGTCAAGAAGAACCACTAAGTGGACCACGCACCCACGGATCCTGCACCTCAACACCGCGGGTGAGTCTCCAAAGAGGCAAGCGGTCTGCAGTAGGATCACGCGGCATAGTTCGGGAGAAATAATGCGAGCGGTTCCATTATCTACCCTGACGACGGGAAACCAGTTCAAGGGACCCAAGATCAGGCGGCCAGTTCCCCTATTGCTACCCTGCAAACTTGCAACCTCAGGATCGGGCGACCGGCTTTCCCCTTTTTATTGTGAATGTGCCATCCAATGGAGGAAACTGTTCAAAGGACTTGATTCAAGTAAGGCTGTAACACTGGGCATAGCATGCCATCCATCGCGCTACGTTAGGTTTAATGCATCATGCACAGAACATATCTGTCTTAAACACTAACCGGTCGTAATGTTAACACTGCACGCTGATCTCAACGCACACGCACCGATAAGCTTACGACTATCCCTTATGCCAGGGGTAGGCAACCCTGGTCCTGGAGAGCCGCAGGGTCTGCTGGTTTTTGTTGTTACTCGCCACTTAATTGATCAATTAAAGCAGTTGATTACACAGTTAACTCACCTCACCTGGTTTTTTTGGTCTAAGTAGTTGCTGTATTTAAGGTGAATACAAAAACCAGCAGACCCTGCGGCTCTCCAGGACCAGGGTTGCCTACCCCTGCCTTATGCGTTTGGTATGGGTCATTGTTAGCTAGACCAGCTAAAGCTAGGTTCAAACCTCCCTCCATTTTAGGTTTTTTGTTCTCTCTGAACATGTGTCTGAGGAAACCCCCACACGCAGGAGAACATGGAAAACCCCACGTGCGCCCAACACACACACGTGCACTCGCACATTGTTTGTTGTACATTATAGTAGTGAATCGTGCTTTGCTCTGATTGGTACTTTGTGTTTAATAAACTATTACATTTTCCAAATTTTATTTTATTATTGTTGCTCTTGTGTTGAACTGAGTCAGCCAATGCTAATCACAGGGATTCCTTAAATGCCTTCGCCTTTTAGCTGAATCATTTATATTAATTCGGTATCAAACGGAATACATAATATTGTGATTTTGCTAAGATAATTATTAATGTGTAATTTTATTGGTAATTTAATTATTAATTCAAGTTACTCATTTTTAGTTAGTATTCTCTTTTGAGAATAGTATAAATTTTATGAGACTGATTTATTATGCAAAATCTATGCCACCAGTTGTATAAGGATGGTAGTGGCGTACTCGAGTACATAAATGACGCCTCCTGTATAGATTTAAATGAATGTTCCCTACAAATATCTGCATATTTTAAAAAAACAAAACATCTATTTTCACCAATATTCATCAAAGCACAATGTTATAGTACATTTTTGTTGGTAATTTTTTTTTTCCATTGAAGTACCAGTATCTAAAAAGTTAAAATATTTGTACGGATAGATAGAAACAAGCAAATGTAAGCACTGTTTGTTACCCTGGAACTGGAATTAAATCATGTAACAATCTGGGCTGGTGGTGACACCTCCTGCAGCAGAAAGTCCTTGGGTGACATAAATCATTACAGCAGTATCTGTAAATAATCCAGGTTTTATTTCTCTGTATAGACTTCAAGAGGACACACTGTGGCTTGAATACATTTTAAAATTCACAATTTTACAATTCAAGCAGAGGACAAGATCCTTCAAGGTTCTGTCTTGGGCCTTTTTATGGTTTTGCTTGTAATGTAATTAATTAATGTATTTATGACAACCCTTGCCCACATGCTAACCTTCAAATATATACAGACAGCCTTTCTGTTGTATCAGCAAAAACTCCCATTAGAGCTACATGACGTACGATTTCTGTGCCCCCAGCATACATCAGATCACGCTCCGATCCAAAGATTAGTTTTTAAAGACGGTGGATAATAGCTTTTGTAATAACCATCCAAGCTTGGGTAAAATGGGTTGAATAGCTTCCAGACTTTGACTAAGACTGATCTCCTTTCATTGTGATTAAGTATTACAGATAGAACCTTGTGTCCGTCACATTAAAAAAGACAGATCCTATATAACCACATCTGTGTACCTTCCTGTTTTTGTCTGTTTTACATTCCAGTTCCCGGCTTAACTGCCAATTTTCTGGCTGTGGCTCCATGGTCGGCCATTCCGGTTCTGTTTCTCTCCAACTCGCCCTGTTAAGGGGATTACTTATGCACTACTGTCCCTCAGAGGAAAAAACTGTTTGACCATTAGCTCTGTTGACATAAAAACAAGCAGCCAATGGGAACATCTTGAACACCCGTTTGCCTCACCTCAGTGGTCAAAGGTCGAACATGACTTGAATAGAAAGACCCTGATGCAACCGTACTGGAAATATTGAAATTGGAACAAAAATGTGACTCCCCTTTTTTTTTTTTTTTTGGAACTGATCAAATCATAGATCGCTTGGAGACAGAACCAAACAGCTTGATCAGTCCCGTCTGCCTTAAAACATCATGAAAACCATTTGTATGTTCCTGTCCAAGAACACGCTGCCATTGGAAACGTTTGGAGTCGAGATGAAAGAGGAAAAGATGGGGGGGATTACATTAAAGATTCAGTTGTCATTTAAGATGTTCGAAAAATTTGAGCAAATTTGAACAGCCTTTTTTTTTCTTTTTTTTCAGGTTCCTTGGAAAATATTTATATTTCTGTGCAGTTAAATTATTTATGCATGCAATAATATTGTCCCAGTTATCCCGTTCTGTTATGGCGTTGTGGCAGCCTCGACAGCAGGTAATTATGCCTGTAACATCGTTTTACAACTACGTTTAAAAATATTGCAGGAAAGGCACTGAAGGATTATCAGGGACATATTTTCAAGACGTATGGCCTCCCCTGCCTTGATAATTGTGCCCAGTAATGCTCATAAATAAGACTCTTTAAATTGTTAAACGGTTGTGATGTTTTTGTTTCGTTTGTTCGTATGGTTTTTATCTTTAGTAACACAAATATTTTTGATGGCATGTAAAACACTTTTTTATGGAATTACAAACCCGAAGACCTGTTTTTTCAGACTGCACCTTGGCTCATGCACCCCATCGCTCTCACGCACCCCATCGCTCTCACGCACCCCATCGCTCTCACGCTCTCTCTGAGCCCTCACACCTGGCCAGGTATCTGTTCTCAGAGTTTCTGGTTGGGTGGGGTGTCCATGTGGGTTCTCACAGGCTACTCCTGTTTCCTCCCACAGTCCAAAGACGGGGGAAAAAAAACCTCCTCCAAACATAAGACAGTCATACGACCTTTCATCATAACCAGTCACAATCATAACCATGACATCACATGGTGCTGTAATGGTGACATGTAGTCCAGCTGTCTCTCGTGTTCGTTAATTTGAATGTGTTTTGTTTCTGGCTTTTGTCTTTTTTCCATGTGCTGTGTGTCTGTAGTGGGACGGGGAAGCGGGCTGGAGATTTTTCAGGGCACTCCTGCTGCTCGTTTTGACTAGAAATTGTCTCGTCGATATAATTTTGTTTGTGGTCATCGCTATGGAGACGCATTCGCAACATATGCTCGGGAATGTCCGTTGGATCTGCAGACTGCAGCAACAAAGTTACCATCGCTCTTCACCGGAGTTGAAGATGTCGGGACTGATCCGAAAGTGCAGGCAATCTTCAAAAGGCAACCAGGGAAGGAGAACATAATGCGTGGGAGGAGTTAGGAAATGACTGGGAAGATTCACGTAGTTCGGTGCTCCGTGTCGGCGGTGTACAGAGACCGCGGCGCTGCGTGTATGGAGGAGAGTCGTGGAGGCGGAGTTTGTGCGTTGGACTGCTTGGTGACACTGGACATCTTGGGATAGCGGGGGCTATCATGGCTGTATTGCACTTTAATTCACTTCACTTGATTGATGTAATGATTCTGTTTGATATGTTTGTTTGTGTGTTTGTGGGTCTGCCCCCATTGTCTGTCTTTGTTTGATATGTTTGTGGGTCTGCCCCACTGTCTGTCTATTTTCTTGTTGCTGGGACTAGCGGGAAATAAAAGTTATTCTATTCTATAATTCAGTCCAAATCGTCACATAACCTTAAATCCATTTTACACTTCAATAACTCTTCAGTAACTAATTTATTTACATTTCCGTCTACACATTGGGGTTTTCCCCACAGTCCAAAAAGTTTTTTTTTATATTGAAAAAACAAGCAATTCCAACATGCAACATTACATCACATTATATTAATTACAGATGTGTAGATAACACATATTACTCATATTACAGGCACATTTACCACCACATTAAACATTACCTTAACAATAAAAATAAAAATAAAACTTTTTGCAACAAAGTTCCACAATCCAAAGACATGCAGGTTAGGCTAATTGGGGACTCTAAATTGCCCATAGTTATGAGTGTGTGCGAATTACCTCAATTACAATGACCTTGGTTATCTGTCCAGGGTGTATTCCTGCCTCTAGCACAATGCATGCTGGGATAGGCTCCCCAGCGACCCTGACCAGGAATAAGTGGGTTAGATAATGGATGGATGGATGGATAGATGGAATCTGCGGTTCCCTGCATTCATATAATGCAGTTTAATGTAATGCTCATTATAATGGTTTTGTTCTTGTTTGTACAGAAGATGACAGGATGCCACATCTGCTCTTTTTGCGGTTTGCTGTCACTCTTGTGACTATACTATGCGTTGCCCCACTAGAGACCTACTGCACGTCCATCCCTGGCCTTTGCACTCTTATTTGTATTGCAAGTCAGATGTTATGCCATGCTTATGACCGCATTATATAGACTTTATGTCACATAGAGCGAGTAAACTAATTGCCGTCAAAAGCCACAATGCGGAAATTGGGAGGTTGTGGAAAATTAGCTGTGTCTCCCACTAATTGGGTGTTAGGGGGACTATTTAAAACCTAAAAAAAATTGCTGAACATTGAAGTAAAACCCAAGGGTACTCGGAGCTAGGCCATGAAAAAAAAGTGAAAACTTCAACAAAAACAAAACAAAAAAAAGCCCAATATTTTATGCCTGATTTTTCCTGTCACCAGGAGCCGGTTGCACCAACAGGGCTTACGCCTGGTCGTAAGCTAAATTGGTCGTAACTTTCTGGGCGCAACTTTAAGACCGTTGCACCAACTGGTCGTAAACACTATTTTCACTAAGACCGGGCGTAAGTTTTACGCCTACCTAAGAGCAGGCGTAAGTGTAATTTTAGAACGTTTCTACGGTAAGGTAGGATAGATATCGCGGGACGACTTGTTCGCACCACTATAGTTCAGTGGTTCGCAACTTCGCACCCGCATAATAAACACACTAGCCTTAATAAGGTGAAAACTGCCCCATTGATCAGCTGTTCGGCTGTGCTTAAAAAATAAAATGATCAGCTGTTTGGGAAATAATCTAAATTGTAGCTAATATTGCACACGTGTCTGTAGCCAGTTATTTTCAAAGCGTATTAACGTTACGAAATACGTTTTTAAAAATGACTTAACATAACATTTAGGATATTTTGAAAAGGGGAATCTGCGCACTTTAGAGGTCCATCATACTTTAAATTAAAGTGTCATCGCTTATTAGAGTAAGGTCAGTGGCAAGATCCCCCTCTGCAGTCTGTTTGGCAGTCACTGCTGTCCACTACAGCAATTCAGCGAAAGTAACATTAACGTTAGATAAACGTTCGGGGAATCCTCACCAAACACATCAACAATGATGTCACTCACTGCATTGCTATTTTCGGCGAGGGACCCCCGTCCGTTGGATGACTTGTACTGATTGACACGTCCTTTCTCGCTTTACTGAAAACGTCCTTCCACTTTTTTCTCACGTCCTGACCACAGTAGCTACGGTGTCCCCCCCAAATCGGTAGCTAAGTTTATTTATGGCATCTGTTATAATTTTCCACGTCGACTTTTTTTTCATTAGTGATAACGCTGCAGTTGCTGCATGTTTTGTAATCAGTGTCGATTTATGCTGGCTATACAGTTCACTATCACTGAAGTAACTTTTTCGTCTTTTTTTGGTCCATTTCCAATGTAAATTAGCGCGTTAGAAAATTGGCTTATTCTGACTAGCGGTAGTAGACTAGTGTAGGCTACTAGCGCATAGCAACGCGAACAATTTTGCTTAGCAACGCACCCTACTTAGCAAACCGATATGCTTTCACAGGAACGCGCACTACTAAAGACTGGTCGTAGCTGCGCCTAGGCGTAACTTTGGTTGGTGCAACAGGCGTAGACCCAGGGGTCTGAAAAGCTTCTTCAAAAACAGCTGCACATTATGAACTCCAATGACCTTGGAATGGTTGCTTGTCATTTATGGCACCCAGTCAGTTCATATAATGTCAGTGTGTTGTCCTTTCTAACGCTGCACACATGACTGAGGCATGAGAGCTGAGGCGACCGTTGACCCCTTATCCAGCTGGAGACATAAACTTTTGCTTGGATCTTTCCAGCAGATGTCTAAGGCCTGGAATCCACCAACATTGCGTCCTTTGAATTATAAATAAATGCAGCCAACATTAATGGCGCCAACATTGCGTCCTTTTGACTTATAAACAAATGCAGCCAACGTTAATGCCGCCAACACTGCGTCCTTTGATTTATAAACGAATGCAGCCATAATTTTTTTTTTTTCATACTCCTTTCAGAGACGATATGTTGTAGAGATTAATTTTTTGGTGATTGCTGAACTCGTCCAAACTGCAAATTGCATTTAATTGTTTGTTCAATGTTAAAAGCTCATTTCTACATCTAGGCATTTAGTTGAAGCTCTTAGCCAGAGCGAAGTACAGAGGTTGCGTTTTTTTTTTCTTTTAGTTTCTGTGATCCATTTATACAGCTGGATATTTACTGAAGCTCTTCAGGTTAAGTACCTTGCTCAAGGGTATAATGTGTTACAAACAAGAGACCCCCTGGGAGTTGAACCTGCAACCTCACAGTTACAAGTCTAATTCCCTAACGGCGATAATAAAGGTTGATTTAACCCAGTCTTCTTTTAGGACCGGTAAAACTTTAGTAACCCCTCTGATTCCGGGCCGAAGGGAACGGTACCCTGGGTATGAGTCACATGATGGGAGCACTATGTAAAATATGTAAAAGGCACCTCAATCACAGTGCTGCGTTATTTTTGGAAAAACCCTCACCTTATTGTCAGGGAACACAATTGTAGCATTACATTACATTCATTTGGCAGAAGCTTTTATCCAAAGCGATGTACAATAAGTGCACACCGAATGCCATTGAAGCAAACAGGTCAGATAAAGTGCCTTTCTATTATAATGTAGCAGCTATCCAAATACATAAATATTGAGTCTAGTACACACAGTAAGTTTTAAGGCTAAGTCAGTAAGACATGATAAACTACAACATCACAAAAACAAGAATTAAGGTACACGGTACAAGCAAAAGAAAAAAACAAGAAACAAGTGCTCTATGAAGATGGTACTAGATTGGTGGGTCAGACGAGGTAGAGTCTGAAGAGATGTGTTTTCAATCCACAACGGAAAGCAAACAGTGAGTCGGTCCACCACTGGGTAACTAAGGTGGAGAAGCTCGACAGTCGGGACGAGCGAGAGCCGTTCGCACGGAGGCGGGAAGTGCGAGTCGCCCTGCTGCAGCAGAGTGGTGTGGTCAAACTGGAGTGTAGTGCTGGATTATGTCCTGCAGGTAGGAAGGGCCTGTCCTTTTGGCTGCAGTGTAGACCAGAGACAGAACTTTGATCCTGATCCTGGCAGCGACTGACAGCCAGTGGAGTGACCAGAGCAGGGGGGTGACGTATGATAATTTTGGGAGGTTGAAGACAAGTTGGACAGCTGCATTCTGGATCAGTTGTAGAAGCAGAATGGTGCAGGCTAGTAGGCTTGTGAGAATGGAGTTGCAGTAATCTAGGAGTGAGATTACCAGCTAGGCATGTAGCAGCATAGTAAAGATTGTTGAATTAACTCATGAATTGACTGTTGAGTAATTTTTATTCCGATAATGAATACAAGTATGATATAAGTACGTTTTTGTACTCAAAGGTACACTTTTAACAAATGTACCCGCCGCAAAAGTACACTATCGGGCTTAAAGGTAAATTCTAGTGACTTGGGGCACGTAAGTGTACTTTCGTAGATACAAATGAGAAAGATACAAAAAGGTAGTCACACTGAAGTACCTCAATAGGGTACAGCCCCAGTGACAAACGTCTGTACTCTTATAAGTACACTTCTGTACTTTGGTTTCTGTGTGTGTATAAGCTTGTATGACCCCTCTTAGACTCATATAAACTGTGTTAAGATAACATTGAATGTTTTACTGTGAATAGTAGGCGAGGCAGAAGTGTGTCCCCACATAAAACGCTCAGATTATCCGAGGGCAATTTGGAGGAGACTGGGACATATTTGACACACACCTCCTCTTGCTTAAGCAAACATTTTCCCAAATTTCATAAGTTATGTTTGCATAGCCAGTTTGAATCACCGCCTTCACCTTGGATCCACCTTCACAGAGTGGATGATATTAATTATGAAATATTGGTTATGTCCAGAAATGTAGGCGGGGCCTATGACTGTGGACTGCACTGTTTTCACCAGGTTTATAGCAGAAAGGGTGCAGCATAAGCCAAGGTATCCAAGCATAGCACTGGTGACGCTTGGGTTCAGGGGGGTAATGTTCGAGCAGTTATTATTTTTAATATCTTGTTCATTTTGACATTTAATTTTGCTATATATCTTTTTTTGGGAGGTGCCTTTTTTTCTTTTCTTTTCATTTTTAATTAGTTTTATGAAAGATACTATATAAATAAAGTTAATAATGATAATAATAATAATAATTATTATTATTATTATTGTTGTTGTTGTTGTTGCTGTTGTAGTAGTTGTTGTAATTATTAGGCTGCTACTGCTGCTGATGATGATGATGATTATTATTATTATTATTATTATTATTATTATTATTGTTGTCGTCGTAGTAGTAGTAGTAGTAGTAGTAGTAGTAGTAGTAGTAGTAGTAGTAGTTGTTATGGTAACAGCAGAAGCAGTGTTCTTATTAATAATAGTCGTTCTCGGTTGTTTTCCTGTCTCCAGTTGTGGCCTCTGCAATGGGGTTCCCCCCCCCCCCCCGCCTTTCTCTTTGTATAGAGGCAGTCACTGCGGCGCGGTTGAGGTGGAAGTCACGTCAGAGCGGACTGATTGAGAAGAGGTCGACTGGGATACCTCTGGGATGCGGTCCAGAGAGTGGAGACTTCGCTGCAGAGTGCCGCAACCTCAATCTTTCACCCGCTGTTCCGGTGCACACACACACACACACACACACACACACACATTCGCCCGAACGGCTTTCGCGCGGACGTGAAGACAGAGAGGTGCGTCCGCGCCAAGGGTACACATTCAGACCAGTTTAAAATCACGTCAAACCGCCGATAATAACGGCGGCAGAAGACCCTGAAACAGTCTGAGACTCATTAACCGCGAATAATCCAATGTACGGTTGATAAAGCTCGCCGTGGGTAAGGGGTTACTGGATCGCATTTTAAATCTTACTCTCAACTGAAATCATTTTACTATGCTTTGTAGTGAGCTATTGCGAACTGGCATTTAAAAGCCTACGGGGACTGGGGTTAGTAATTAGCCTTGGCTGCAAACACTTCATAGGGTGCATCAGGTGGTTATGTTTTTAATAATGTAGGAAGGTTTTAATTGTATCTCCCACTATGCAAGACATGGAAAAAATGGGGTAACACTACTTTAACATAACGAGAGTGTTTTATTTGATTGAGAAAAGCAACTAATTTTAATGTTCGTGCTCAAATAAAAAAAAATCCTTTCAGAGTAGTCTTATACAGTTTCTGTTTTATGTGTAATTCTGAGAGGGAATTAAACTATTAAAGGGTGTGTGACAAACACTCTGACACAAATCTGTCTGTGTTAAATAGACTAATCAATGCAGCACATTAAATAAAGAGGCAACAGATGCAAAGTGTGTGTGTGTGTGTGTGTGTGTGTGAGAGAGAGAGAGAGAGAGAGAGAGAGAGAGAATTAATTCAGGTGACACGTTATTGATTGACACGTCCCGTAACCACGGGGACCCACGTCAGCACTACAGTGTTCAATTCATAGTGCATCAACGATTGAGCAAATGCAGGAGAGGGGCGGGGAGAAGGGGACGTGTTTAATTAACAGGAGGCAGCACAGGTCTGTTATGAGATTAACGAGGCTGAGGGGGTGGCAGGTATCTGAGTCTGCAGACTTTTACTGTGACCAGAAGGTGTGTGTGTGTGTGGGGGGGGGGGGGGGTCGAGGTCGATGCACAAATTGAACTAGTGTGAAAATGATAATGACTTCAGTGATGGTAATGACAATACTAATTCTGTCACTAATAAAAATACTGCACACGGCCTTCTCTGCAGTAACATCAGGTGTGTGTGTGTGTGTGTGTGCATATTAAAACAATAAAACACACCACAATGTGTGAGAGGGTTTTTGAAGTGAAATGATCTTAGCTTCAGTGAAGCGTGCAGTGTAATAGAACAGCAAATTCAGCTGGAATGCACAAATATCTACTTGGGGGAATGGCTAGCAGCACAGACATGATTTTAAGATTTTTTTTGCCACTAGAATATCATAATCTGGCACTGTCTTTCTCGCCATATTCAGGTGAACCATGACAAATGCAAGCTGACCATGACATATCACAGAGGGATACAGTATATCATGGCTTGGCAATGCATTGCTGAAAGTGTGTTGTAAACGGAAGGTTACCCAGGTGACCTGTAAAGCCAGTGTTCTACAGTGGAATGCTACAGCGATCCAGTATTCCAGACACAATCCAATGACCTCATTGTTTTTTCAGAACTACAGAAGGCATCTGGGGGAGGGGGGGTAAGGGATTCGGAATTGCGAGGCAATGCTCAATGAGATGCACAGAAACAACTGAAGAAAAGAGAGGGAGAAAGCGAAATAGATAGAGAGAGAGAGAAAGAGAGAGCAAGACAGAGGACAGCTGCCTGAACGATAAGGCATGGTGGCAGAATCAATTTTGGCTGAAATTAAATCAATTGATTCAATACTGTAACAAAAGAAACACAGTGTATTAAAGAGAAGAGAGAGAGAGAGGAGGGAGGGAGCGAGAGGGAGGTGGGAGAGAGAAGGGGGGTGAGAGAGAGAGGGGAGGGAGAGAGAGAGGGAGAGAAAGAGGGGGGAGGGAGAAAGAAATGGGGGGAAGAAGTGAGAGAGGGGGGAGGGAGAGAGAGAAGGGGGGGTGAGAGAGAGGGGAGGGAGAGAGAGAGAAAGAGGGGGGAAGGAGAAAGAAATGGGGGGAAGAAGTGAGAGAGAGGGGAGGGAGAGAGAGAGAAGGGGGGTGAGAGAGAGAGGGGAGGGAGAGAGAGGTAGACAGTGAGAGAGAGAAAGAGGGGGGAGAGAGGGGGGGGGAGAGAACAAGAAAGCAACATTTAAAAAGACAGGCCTAGCCATTTTGGGAAAGGTGTGGTACGCAGAAAAGGGGGCAGAGGTGAAAATAGAGTGAAAAAGAGATGGAAAGATTCAGACAGAAAGAGAGAGAGAGGGGGGAGACAGGGAGAGATGTGTTTTCAATCCACAACGGAAAGCAGACAGTGAGGCTTCAACACCCTCTTGAGTCTGCTGTCTATGTGGACAAGCAAAGCGCTTGTGCCCCACATCCCCGCACTCAAAGCACTTCATATTACCAGCACTCGCATAGACCATGTACGACCCATCCCCATGTTTAACCCGAAAGGAAACTTCTAAATACTGTGTCGGGGACTGAAGGAACATGAAAACCTGTCTTCGAAGAGACTGAACATGTTTAAGTTGACTGTCTTTACACCCAAGTGGCACTATTTTAATTGAGCTTGCTAATTTCCCAAACCGCGTAAGTTCTCGTTCCAATGCTTCGTTGGGAATAAACGGGGGTACACCAGAAATAATAACGCGCATAGACGGAGCAGTAACGGTGTAATCTGTCCAAATATATAATCTAAACTCCTCAAAAAAAGTTTGGAAACGTTATTTCGGTCGATTATTCCTCCCCTTTAATAATACCAATTGGTATTGTATTTTATATCGTTGGAAAGCCTGATTAGTCACCTTTACAACGAGGTACAACTTGTAAGGATCATGCATTCGTGGAATGAGCAACACAGCTAACTGTGTGGGTAGCGGCCCAAAAAAATGTGCCAAAATCCCCTGCAATATTCTTCTGTTGGTATTCACTCTCGTTTTGAGTTGCTTGGTGGACTGGATGATTGCACTCTCCCACAGTAATAAGGAAAAAACAACACATATTGGCCATTTTTACACTTTATTCATTTTACACTGTCAGGGACCTCAGTAGCGTGTGGATGGATCTTCTACACGCTACTGAGGTCCCTGACAGTGTAAAATGAATAAAGTGTAAAAATGGCCAATATGTGTTGTTTTTTTCCTTATTACTGTGGGAGAGTGCAATCATCAAGTCCACCAAGCAACTCAAAACGAGAGTGAATACCAACAGAAGAATATTGCAGGGGATTTTGGCAAATTTTTTTGGGCCGCTACCCACACGGTTAGCTGTGTTGCTCATTCCACGAATGCACGATCCTTACAAGTTGTACCTCGTTGTAAAGGTGACTAATCAGGCTTTCCAACGATATAAAATACAATACCAATTGGTATTATTAAAGGGGAGGAATAATCGACCAAAATAACGTTTCCGAACTTTTTTTGAGGAGTGTATATTTATGCCACTTTCAACCAAACGATTGACAAATCGTTCCTATTTTAAAAACACAACTGCTTTGTTCATGCGAGACGCATATAAAATGTTCTCGTGGCTAACCTGTTCACCCGCGGCCAAGAGAACTTCTTCCACTGTTACGGTTGGCTCTGGTGTAACTCTCACGCCATGTCGGAGAGATAGGGATGACGCTATACTGGACGCCATCCCCACCAAACCCCGATTAAACAAACGAAAATGGTCTAACGCACAAACCTGAAACCTAAAAAAAGAAACAAGAATACATTAAACTAAACTACTATGCACTAACAGAAAAGAAAGAGTAAAGTAATAAAGAAACCCAAAAACCAATACAAAGAAAGGAAAACAAGCTCTCAAGCAACCGCACCCTCTCACACACAACCTCCACCTGAGAGAGAGAGGGGGGAGAGAGGGAGAGAGGGAGAGAGGGAGGGAGAGAGAGAGAGAGAGAGGGGGGGGGAGAGGGGGAGAGAGAGAGAGAGAGAGAGAGGGGGGGGGAGAGAGGGAGAGAGGGAGGGAGAGAGAGAGAGAGAGAGAGAGGGGGGGAGAGGGAGAGAGAGAGAGAGAAAGAGGGGGGAAAAGGGAGGGAGAGAGAGAGAGAGGGAGAGAGATAGAGAAAGAGGACAGACTGATTTAATTAAGCACTCTGTGCACTGTGCAGTGCGGTGATGCACCAACAGAGTCAGTTACATTTCCACAGGCACTCGTTCATCACTCTCTCTCTCCCTCCCTCTATCTATCGCTCTTTCTCCTCCTTTTGTCCGTAGTCAGATTCAAGGTGCTTCACTGACGTGGCCTCCAGGAAACTTATAGGTACTACAGTAACAGTGACAGCGAAGTAGCAAAATTTGAAAAAAAATAACGTGAAAAATGATCATGTATGCCTCCATCCGTCTGTCCGTACCGTTCTCATTCTACCGCCTTACGCCAAGGTCGCTGTCCTCATTAAAGTTCTGCCTTAATCTGGTCCACCTTCGGCAAGAGTCTCTCACTGTCACTTAATACTGCAGTGGGAGTGAGAAGGATAGAAAGAGAGAGAGAGAGAGAGGGGACAGAGAACGGCAGAGTTATTACCATTGTATAATTATTCAGTTATTATTATTGTATTATGCACAACAATACAAAAAAAATCAGACAAGGGTTTGTGACACACCCCTGCAATTGAAACCATGGCACTTGCCAATTTGTTTGATTTGATAAATATCTACTGTCAGGCTGTCACTTATTCATGAGCAGAAGTGCTAAGGCTAAGGACTGGACACAACGGGGGTACTATTGGAGTGCTGCCCCACTCGAATATGTGCGCCCTCTCTCTCTCTCTCTCTCTCTCTCTCTCTCAATTCAATTCAATTAAATTTCAATTTGAAGGCGCTTTATTGGAATGACATGTACTGTGTTGTCAAAGCAAATGTTACAAATAACAACAATAACAATAATAATAATAACAATAATAATAATAACAATAATCAATAATAACAATAATCAATAAATAAATAAGAATTAACTCAACTTGTTAGCAAATATACACACAACATGCATACAACATAAACATCATACACATACTGTTATATGTATGACTTATAATATACAAAACTTATTAACCAACTGCAGGTGTTGTGCTTCTGTGTTGATGGCAAGTTGCTATATATAAAGCAGCTAGTGGGGCTGTGTGTCCTTCACCCAGTAGAATTGGTAACCTTTCTTCATCTGAAAGTTTGGCAAAATTTGGAAGTATTGTTGCTGTTTTAAAAAAAAAAAATCCTAATTTCCCTATATTTATTGCAGTGTAGAAGGAAGTGTATCTCTGTCTCAACCTCATCTGTCTCACAGTGATCACATGTCCTCTCCTCTTTGGGGCGCCAGGTTTGTTTGTGTCTTCCTGTTTCAATGGCCAGGCTGAGATCACTTAGTCTGTATTTGGTAAGGATTTTTCTCTGCTTTATATCTCTGACAGTGGAGAGATATTCTGCCAATTTGTAATTTAAAAAAAACATATTATAACAATTTAGTGTGTTTTGCCGTTTTGTCATTATCTTCCAATGTTCCAAATAAGAACTTTTTGTTTGATTAATTAATTGGTTAATTTTAGTTGAAGCAGTGCTGGTCTGAAACGGGCCATAATTAGTATTGTTAGTTTCTGCTTGGTTTGTTAGTTTCAGGGCCAGTTGACTGAGCGGACTTCTATTGGGGCTTAGCTCATGGGATAGGAAGGCCTTATATTGGAGGGAATTTTTAGATGGATCCAAAATTTTAGTGCTCTTTTTTGAATGTTAATAATTAAAGGGTAACGGCCTAATTCTGCCCTGCATGCATTGTTTGGTGTGTTTCGGTGGACCTGGAGTATATTTTTGTCAAATTCAGCATGCAGGGTTTCCACTGGGTTTTTGTCCCATTGTAAATAGTCTTGATGGCTAAGTGGACCCCATACCTCACTACCATATAGCACAATCGGCTGTAATACGCTGTCAATTATTTTTAACCAAATTCTTACAGGAATTTTTATATTGTAAAACTTTCTTTGGATTGTGTAAAATGGCCTTTTGGCTTTGTCCTTTAATGCATTCACTGCTAGGTTAAAGCTCCCTGATGCATTGATTTTCAGACCTAGGTATGTGTAATTTGTGGTGTGTTCCAAAATTGTGTTTAGCGAGAGTGAAACTGTATCTCTCTCTCTCTCTCCTCCACCCCCAAGTCCATTCAGCAGTCCATGTTGTATTGCTTTTCTCAAGGCCCAGTCAAAATTCAGTCAAACTTTCAGTAAAAATTGCTGATGAACAGGCTTGGGTCAAGGTGGAATATCTTTTCCAAGAAGGATTGATAAAATAAGAAACTGCACTGTTCCAAATACAGTGTTTTTTGTGGTCCTTGCTGCAAACTAAATTTACTTTGGGACAATACAATGAAAGGGGGGCTCTCTCCCCACCTGAGCTGCATACTTAGACACCTGAGCTGCATACTTACACACCTGAGCTGCATACTTAAACACCTGAGCTACATACTTAGACACCTGAGCTACATACTTAGACACCTGAGCTACATACTTACACACCTGAGCTGCATACTTAAACACCTGAGCTGCATACTTACACACCTGAGCTACATACTTAGACACCTGAGCTACATACTTAAACACCTGAGCTGCATACTTACACACCTGAGCTGCATACTTACACACCTGAGCTGCATACTTAAACACCTGAGCTGCATACTTACACACCTGAGCTACATACTTAAACACCTGAGCTACATACTTAGACACCTGAGCTACATACTTACACACCTGAGCTGCATACTTAAACACCTGAGCTACATACTTACACACCTGAGCTGCATACTTAAACACCTGAGCTACATACTTAGACACCTGAGCTACATACTTAGACACCTGAGCTACATACTTACACACCTGAGCTGCATACTTAAACACCTGAGCTGCATACTTACACACCTGAGCTACATACTTAAACACCTGAGCTACATACTTAGACACCTGAGCTACATACTTACACACCTGAGCTGCATACTTAAACACCTGAGCTACATACTTAGACACCTGAGCTACATACTTACACACCTGAGCTGCATACTTAAACACCTGAGCTGCATACTTACACACCTGAGCTGCATACTTACACACCTGAGCTACATACTTACACACCTGAGCTGCATACTTAAACACCTGAGCTACATACTTAGACACCTGAGCTACATACTTAGACACCTGAGCTACATACTTACACACCTGAGCTGCATACTTAAACACCTGAGCTGCATACTTACACACCTGAGCTACATACTTAAACACCTGAGCTACATACTTAAACACCTGAGCTACATACTTAGACACCTGAGCTACATACTTACACACCTGAGCTGCATACTTAAACACCTGAGCTGCATACTTACACACCTGAGCTGCATACTTAGACACCTGAGCTACATACTTAAACACCTGAGCTGCATACTTACACACATGAGCTGCATACTTAAACACCTGAGCTGCATACTTACACACATGAGCTGCATACTTACACACCTGAGCTACATACTTAGACACCTGAGCTACATACTTACACACCTGAGCTGCATACTTAAACACCTGAGCTGCATACTTACACACCTGAGCTACATACTTAAACACCTGAGCTACATACTTAGACACCTGAGCTACATACTTACACACCTGAGCTGCATACTTAAACACCTGAGCTGCATACTTACACACCTGAGCTGCATACTTAGACACCTGAGCTACATACTTAGACACCTGAGCTACATACTTACACACCTGAGCTGCATACTTAAACACCTGAGCTGCATACTTACACACCTGAGCTACATACTTAGACACCTGAGCTACATACTTAGACACCTGAGCTGCATACTTACACACCTGAGCTACATACTTAGACACCTGAGCTGCATACTTAAACACCTGAGCTGCATACTTACACACCTGAGCTACATACTTAAACACCTGAGCTGCATACTTAGACACCTGAGCTACATACTTACACACCTGAGCTACATACTTAGACACCTGAGCTACATACTTACACACCTGAGCTACATACTTAGACACCTGAGCTGCATACTTACACACCTGAGCTACATACTTACACACCTGAGCTACATACTTACACACCTGAGCTGCATACTTAAACACCTGAGCTGCATACTTACACACCTGAGCTACATACTTAGACACCTGAGCTACATACTTAGACACCTGAGCTACATACTTATACACCTGAGCTGCATACTTACACACCTGAGCTACATACTTACACACCTGAGCTACATACTTACACACCTGAGCTGCACACTTAGACACCTGAGCTGCATACTTACACACCTGAGCTACATACTTAGACACCTGAGCTGCATACTTAGACACCTGAGCTACATACTTATACACCTGAGCTGCATACTTACACACCTGAGCTACATACTTACACACCTGAGCTACATACTTAGACACCTGAGCTACATACTTACACACCTGAGCTACATACTTAAACACCTGAGCTGCATACTTACACACCTGAGCTACATACTTACACACCTGAGCTACATACTTACACACCTGAGCTACATACTTACACACCTGAGCTGCACACTTAGACACCTGAGCTGCATACTTAGACACCTGAGCTGCATACTTAGACACCTGAGCTACATACTTAGACACCTGAGCTACATACTTACACACCTGAGCTGCATACTTAAACACCTGAGCTGCATACTTACACACCTGAGCTACATACTTAGACACCTGAGCTACATACTTAGACACCTGAGCTACATACTTAAACACCTGAGCTGCATACTTACACACCTGAGCTACATACTTACACACCTGAGCTACATACTTACACACCTGAGCTGCACACTTAGACACCTGAGCTGCATACTTACACACCTGAGCTACATACTTAGACACCTGAGCTGCATACTTAGACACCTGAGCTACATACTTACACACCTGAGCTACATACTTACACACCTGAGCTGCACACTTAGACACCTGAGCTGCATACTTACACACCTGAGCTAAATACTTACACACCTGAGCTGCATACTTACACACCTGAGCTAAATACTTAGACACCTGAGCTGCATACTTACACACCTGAGCTACATACTTAGACACCTGAGCTGCATACTTAGACACCTGAGCTACATACTTATACACCTGAGCTGCATACTTACACACCTGAGCTGCACACTTAGACACCTGAGCTACATACTTACACACCTGAGCTGCATACTTAAACACCTGAGCTGCATACTTACACACCTGAGCTACATACTTAGACACCTGAGCTACATACTTAGACACCTGAGCTACATACTTACACACCTGAGCTACATACTTAAACACCTGAGCTGCATACTTACACACCTGAGCTACATACTTACACACCTGAGCTGCACACTTAGACACCTGAGCTGCATACTTACACACCTGAGCTAAATACTTAGACACCTGAGCTGCATACTTACACACCTGAGCTACATACTTAGACACCTGAGCTGCATACTTAGACACCTGAGCTACATACTTATACACCTGAGCTGCATACTTACACACCTTAGCTACATACTTAGACACAGTGAGAAAAAAAATAAAATAATACACACCTGAGCTGCATACTTACACCTGAGCTGCATACTTACACACCTGAGCTACATACTTGGTACACCTGAGCTACATACTTACACACCTGAGCTGCATACTTAGACACCTGAGCTGCGTACTTACACATTGAGCTACATACTTAGAATTGAGCTAGACTTAGACACCTGAGCTGCATACTTACACACCTGAGCTACATACTTGGAGAGAGACCTGTCTGCAAGCCTATGCTTGTCATAGTTTGTGGGTTATTGTTTCCTTTTCCGTTGCGGTTCTCGTCCTGGTTTCCCAATTGAGAATCTATCGGATTTTTTCCACGTTCCGTTCCGGGGTTTTGCTTCATACTTACATCACTGTGCTTCTACTTCAGGCACCTTAAGCTACATCACTTCCGCACCTGTGCTTGTCATACTTACACATCCATTATCCAGTACAAGCCAGGTACTTACAAGCACCTGAGCTAATACCAGGTACATCACCTGAGCTGCACACCTTAAGACACCTGAGCTGCATACTTACACACTGAGCTACATACTTAGAGACCTGAGCTACATACTTACACACCTGAGCCATCTGGAATAGAGCAGCTGATATCATACCAAATAATTTATAACAACCCCGCCTTTGATCCATCTTCAAGGCTACACACACTAGCGCATATTTCTAACTTGCTCTTAAAAAGGTGGCTCTCCCTCCCATCCATGTTCCATCAAACGTTTAACATAAATAATTTACCCATGGCCCCTGGGGAGAGTCAAATTAAATGCACACATATTTGTAGGTTATAATAATTACAATGAAACAATCAGGTACATATTTAGACTGTGCATGCACACCTCAGGCAGAATACACAAAGTCTCACAGACACACGCGCACACACAAACACACGCACGCACATATGCGCAAGCACACAAACACACGCACGCACATATACACACACAAGCACACACACACGTGCGCACATATACACACACAAGCATACAAACACGAGCACACACATACCGTATACAAACACAAGCACATGCAAGCACATATACACACGCGCGCACACAAACACACGCACATATACAAACACGCGCACACATACACACGCGCACACATATACACACACAAGCACACATACACTCCCATCCAAGACAAATGCATTTTGGGAAGGACTATAATGTGGTTTTGACCTTTTGATCTTTTTTTATGTTCTACTGTTCTGTGTTTTTTCATTATGACCTTGACCAATTGATGCTCTGAACAGGTTCTGCCCCATTCTGCCTCGCCCATTCTGCTTTGTCCCGCCCTGCCCCGCCCTACCCCGCCCTACCTCATCCTGTTACACCCCGCCACACCCTGCCCTGCCCCGCCCCGCCCCTCTCTCCATTTTCCATTATTCAATGGAGGGTTATCTCTATCCAATTAATTTCTGAGTGTTTGTGCGTCCTTAAGAATCCATGTTTGTTTGAATAATTCTTCTGGAGGCTGCGTGGCTGCTGTCAATGTTTTTAACATAGATAAAATACATTTAAAAATACCTATTTTAATTTCATGAGAGAGTATATACAAACCTCTCATTCATATGCCACTCTTAACCTTGAAGAAGCTTGAAAAATTCTGGCATCACTCCCTTGTCCTATTCAAACAAGTGACAAATCCTGCAAGAGGAAAACAGCCGATCATGGTTCTTTCCTGATGCATCGTGGGAAAGCCGCTTGGTGGTTACTGGAAAACACACAGCTGAGGGGCCAAGCTTGTCTCTGACTGTCTATATTAAATGAACGCACAAAGAACAAGCCCCACTGTGGATGACTTTGCAGGGAAACTAACATGGTCCCTAATTAAATAATAATCTTGTGGACTAGCAACCAAAGACCAGAAGAAAATGTAAGATTTATTCGACGTTCTCTTACATTACAGTGGGGCTCTTTATTGGCTCTTAGAGCAGCTACACAGTCCAGTCATTAATCTTCACAGGTGAGACATTTTTTTTCCAATTATGAAAAACATGACCGGAAACAGTAATTGTAAATATCAGCAAGACAACAAGCCGATTTTTATGTTCTGTAAATGATGAAGGTGCTAGAGGATGCTGAGGCGTGTAACACAGACAAAGAGGGAAACGGCTAGCGTTCCTTGACTGGCAAGCTGTGCTGGTTCTCAAGACATGCGATTGGCTAATCTGACCTGTCAACATGGTATGGGGCTGACATGCATCAATGCAGTTGTGAAAATAAGATGGAAAAAAATGTTTTCTGGGATCTTTTTTTTTTCCATATCACAAGAATTCTGGAATTTCCCAGCTGGTGTACAATTCCATTTTCCACAAGCTGTTGTAAAACTGCTGTGAACAAAATTCTAGAAACATACCGACAACTGAGTCGTCTCCAATTTACTTGTCCCCAGTTCACATCATATCAAGGATGGAAAATTGCCGGACAAAATGCCGGTATTTTACCGAAAGTATCAACAGGTGCGCCACGTGAACGCTTTTCTTTTCTAATCCCTTCTTTCTTTTGTTTTTTCTCTCTTTCAATTCATTATTTCTTTTTTTCTGCCTGTCTTTTTCTCTCACTTTTTTTCTCCTAACCCCCACTTCTTCTTTCAGTTTCATCCAATCAGTCGAGCAAAGGAGGAAAAACTGTGAAATAATGTAGCATGCAAATTGGGGAGTGGGGAGTGGGGAGTGGGGGGTGGGGAGTGGGGGTAGGGCTCCCCCAGGGGCAACTATATGTTCCAATAAAGTCTCCATTATTCTCTTTCTTTCTCTATCTCTCACTCTATCTCTCTCTCTGAGCGGAGCGGGCTGAGATTCAACCAGTACTCTGTCCCTCTTTCTCTCTCTCCCTCCCTCTCCCTCTCTCTTTCTCTCTATCTTGCTCCCTCTCTCTCCCCTGTCTCTCTTTCTCTCCCTCCCTCTCTCTTTCCCTCTCTCTCTTTCTCTACCTCTCTCTCTCCCCCCTCACTCTCTCTCTCTATCACCCTCTCTCTCTCTCTCTCTCTCTCTTTGTCTCCGTCCTACTCTTTTTCTGTCAGTGGGACAGCGATTACATGAACACAACACCCTTCTCTTTCTCAGCGGTTACAGGCGGAGACTTTAGGGGCCGTGCCGGAGGGCCCCTAAAGTCAAAAATACAGCAGCATCTCCAAACGGGCGTCGCCTGCGCCACGGCAACCTGCCACCTGCGCTAAGATCCGCCCCCCCACCGAGCCGGGGGAGATTCAGCAGCACCCCAAAATGTGTATGTCCAGTGACGAGCTTTCCGTTCCAGAACAAAAAATACAACGAACCCGTCTCGCGCGGTTCAGAGGGACGTAGGTCAGACGTGACTTTTTTCTGCAGGTAACTGCTGTGAAACGGGGGACGCCGGTTTTCGGTTTCTCGTCTCCAGGGGTAGGGCCGAGATGGTGTCACCGCCGTTAATGGAATTGGCGGGTCTGCATGTAAACACAACAGGCAAAAGTAGGCTACACAATGCTGCTTGGGATGAATCGTTCGCACGGAGCAGTTATCCATGTGTGTCGAAGTCCTTAAGGCATTTACTGCACGCATAGTAATATTTATATAGTTATATATTTGCAGTGCTTTATTGTCCAGATTGTTCATGAAGCTGGAGCTATAATCTGTCCAACTTCACTCTGACTGGAACATGAGGTTTGGGTGTAAATTAGAAGCTATTTATGTCATGAACTGGGATTTATGGACACGTACGCATACACACATGCATGCACATTGTAGGGTTTTTCTGTTATGTTCTGTACATCTGTTTGTCTGTTTGTATTATTATTTGATATTTATTCTGGATTGATTAGTTTTCATTTCATCATTGCATTCCCCTCTGTTCATGGATTGTCCGAGTCTCATCTGTGTGTTTGTTTACCCAGTCTCGTGCATGCACTATTCGGGTGACTTCGGGAGTTTTCGTGGGTTAGCGCTGTATTTCCGAAGTTTCGTTTTCTGCTATTTCCTGATTTCCTTCCCGTGTATAATTGTATATATTACTAACTCGCGCTAACAATCACTCGGGTGCTTTATTAGTTATGTGCACTTTACTAAACCAATTAACATAGATGTATACTAACATCTAACATATCTGTCTTATAGTTAGATACTAACATTTAACCAGCTTCTCCGCTTTATCTTTGTTACTCGCATTTCTAACTGCTCCTGAGCTACCTCTGTAATTCGCTCCAGCTGTTTGTACTTAGACTTCACCTCTCGTGATTACTGAGCACACTCCGCTCCTATTCGAGCCCGTTGTTTGTTATGCATGTTTCAGAGTCCCTTCTATGTTTTCGTTATGTTCTCGTGATTGTATTATTGTTTACCTAATGTGTTAACCGCACGTCGTTTGTTACCCCTCCCTTTCCTTAGTGTATATAAGACCCACAATTCTGTTTCTTCCCCGTCAGAACGTTGATCACTTTTCCTGAGCCTGTTGTAGTAAAGCCAGAGATTAGCTGAAATTCCTGAGACACCCCTTTGTTTTTTACTTCGATTTAGCCTAGCCCTTCCTTGTACCTGTACCTTAGCCCTTTGATTTTCCGGTTTTGACCTTTGCTTGTTTTTCTGACTTTGTTTTTTGGATCTCGTTTTGGAATTCTTGATTACCTGGCTTTTTGACATTGGACTGGAATTAAACTACATTTCTGTCTTATCCTGGTCTGCATTTGGGTCTCTGAGTCTGGGACATAACATTTTCTTGTTCAAACGTGATGATGTCTTGTTGATAAGAGTAAAAAGATGTATTTCCATCAGCTGCTTTAATATACACAACCGGATGTGGGAAGCAGGTTATACAAACTTACTTCAAAGTATAGCCCGAGATACATCAGCTTTATATAGTTTTACAGAGACAAAAAAACTGCGGTTTCATCCTATCAGACGTATATACCCTGCATTCCTCTTACGTTACACAATAATTGACCAATGGGAACTAAGAGGGTCTGCAAGGGTCTACAAGGATCCCCTGGAAAATACCATCAACCTGTACTTACATAACTTGGAGGTTCTGCCAAGTAAGCAAGTGACCTTTAAGTTTTAACAAAGTTGGTTTATGAGTTAAACAGTAGATGAGGAAGAGAGTAGTGGGCCTGTGAGGAATGAGGGAAGAGCAGTTCTCTGTCTAAATCCCTTCACATTCACTGTATTGTAAAGAATATATGCAGTTCTTTATTTCTGCTAAATAATTGGTAAATATATTTATGTAGGGGCTTATAATACTAACTTATATGAGTAAATATTTTAACTTTTTCCACCTTAATCCATCAACATGCATACAAACGCATATGCGCACATGCACACACACACACACACATTCCTACACAACAATACACACACACATTTACATGCACAAACACACACATGCATGCACAGATACACTGCACACACACGTGCACATGCGTGCACAAACACACCTGATACATTTTTATGCAAGCATTGTTAAAACACATGTCCATACACACTCAGATGATAATCTCCTCCTTCCCCTCTCACAGTCCATCTATTTGACACTGTTTGCTTGAATATGTACACACCTGCCCACGCAAGTCCTTATCAATTCCTCCATCCAACCCCCCCCCACACACACACACACACACACAGATTCACAGCTTATCAGTCCCTCCCTGCCTCCCCCCCAATTCCCCCGCTCCATGCCCCATCTCTCCCCATGTCTTTGTCTCAGTTCTATAGTTATTACATCCGTCCCCTGTAGACCTACTGCTTCTCCGAATACTGCAGCAGCGCTAAGCCTGCTATAAATCACATTGCATTATCACGGTCGCGTTCTCGCCTCTCTCTCCCGCCCACCCGACGTCGCTGATTGGCCAACCTGTCCCTTTGGACACCTCTCCGACCGCCCTCTCAGGCCAATTCAAAGTCCCGCCTTCTTCCTTGGCAGAGGCCATTGGCGGACGGGAATTCTCCTTGAGCTGTCAATCACGGATTTCTTGCGCGGTGCTTTATTGCTTCTTCTTGCGATGCAACGAGTGCGGAGCTACTAATCGCGCTGAATACAGAAGGAAAAGGAGAAAAATAAAAAGGGGGAACATTTTTTAGTCAGTTTTCCATCTTTTACAGATGAATTGCTCTCGTCTGTCATTTCCTCCGCATCTCTGCGTGCTCTTTTGACCATCTGTTTGTGTGGACATTTTTAAACACCACCACAATCACAGTTTGAGAATATTGCTTGTTTTCTACAGAAGCCTTTTTTGTGTGTCCTTTGGCAGTCCTCTGTCGTTGTAGGAGCACGAGCGGGTATACAGCCGTGAGGGAAAAAGAGGAGGGAGTTGAAACCTTTCATGATTTTTGGGGATCTCGTCCCATATCACAGCTGACAACTCTTTCCGTCATTATTGATGTGATTACTGAAACAATTACCTACATAGGTTGTCGTGTGAAACGTTCGAGAGACGACAGTAAGAGGAGACTACAACAGTTGCTGATCAAGAAAAAACCATCAAACAAATATTTATCGAGAGAAACTCAAACATGAGCTGCAGCGTGTTGCGAAACGTGTTGGCTGGTTTGCTCCTCGCGGTGGTGTTGAAAGGTAAGTAGTTACCGACGATGCACTTTGATGTATTGGTGCTTCTGTAGCCGCGTGCCTGCACCTCTCCCTCATTCTCTCCCGTTACGCTGCTCGAGTTGCATACTAATGCCGCTCTTCCTTCACGCTGGGGGTCTACCTGCATGTGAATCACGCGCGAGCCTTTGCTACAGCGCGCTCGGATTTTGTTTTGGTTTAGAGTGTGTGCGTGTGTGTGTGTGTGCGCGACTGTGTGCGCGCGCGTGTATAGCCTACGTGTGTGTGTCAGTGTGGTCGGTGTGATTTCTATTCACTGCAACTCTTTTGCGTGTGACTCGAAATGTGTAGACCTTGCCTTGCGCCTTGGGTTTCCTATAGGCATGCATAATTACTCCATTCTACTTTAAAATTGAGACGCCTGTTCTCCGCCCCACACGCCCCCACACTTCCTTCCCGCGCGACGTTTTGGGGATTGGGGGGTGTAAGTTGAAATACTGAAACAGACGCATATCGCAACGTGACGCGAATGCTCTGGTATAAGGTCCCCCTCGCGTGTCTATCAGCGCTCTGCTTTTAACTCAAGTCCGTGCCTGCCGTCGTAGTTAGAGCACACGCGCTGCTGTCTCGGCTCAGCGGCACAGACTCGTTGCGGATAATTCTGATTTAAGAATGCAAAGAAGACGCCGTACCGAACGTCCTGACACGTACACAACTCTGCATAGTAACCATCACTCCCGTTTTCTCCCGCTGTGGCGACTTATTTTTCTCCGAAGAGCCCACGTTCCTGTATGAATTTAATATTTTTTTTAAAGAGCGCTCGCTGCGCACGATGTGCTGACCACCCTCCCCATTCCACCCAACGTTTAAACCCGCACGCGGTACATAATTGCGCTCCCTACGTGCACATCCAAATGATTCACAGGGCATTTTAGTCTTCATTATTAATTGGGTAAAGGAAGCAGTCGCGCCAGGGGGGCGAATGGTTGGTTGTCTGTGATGTTTAACTGTTTACTGCGGAGGAGAAAATAACTTGGGCATTCAAGCAACATAGGCTGAGAGACGATTGGGGGAAAAAACCTTACAATCAATCATCGTCCTACTGTCCCCGACAAGTTATCATTACCGATTTACTTACTACATTACCGAAAAATTCTAGCTCCTACAAATCTACAATCTGTTCACGCGCGCAATTGACATCAGCGGCAGAGAATCTCCAACACGACACTGCTGGCGCGGTGGAATGCGCACACAGCATTTGTACAGATGCGTGGCTCAATTAAGCTCGCATTACTGAGCGGGATATCAAGATATGAATAAATAAACCACCCCTTAATAACAGTAATCGCAATGCTACTGAAGTGAAGAGGCCGAGTTAAGAGTAACAAACATCGATTTATAAGCCATCCGCTATCCCTTGTTTAAGGTCAGTGGTATGTCAACCACAAATGAAAAGATATGCATAGCTGTATGTATTGGAGGCGAATTATTACGGAAGGAAAACATTGCTATAATGTGCGATAATACAGAATGTAATTAAACATGATATATGTCTAAACTTC
>CM040406.1:50694991-50697491 GCA_022702515.1 Ilyophis sp. 1 JC-2022
TCTCTGTCTCGCCTTAATAATAATAACACAATGAAAAATATCATACATTGTAGTTGCCTAGTTCCACTGCCATGCACTGAACAGCACATCATATGCAAAGTGTGAGCATAAACATATTCACACAGTTAGAAAACAAAGATTAAAAGCAAAAATATACAAAGTGCTTATGTCACCATTATGGCAATTTCTTTGTGTGCAAAAAAAAAACAAACAAACAAATAAAAAAAGACGGTGAACTTCTGAATCGCCTCACAAAGGATTTAGCATGAGAAACAGCTGCAGTTTTCGGCAGAAGGACGTAATAGTCGTGTTGAGTTGTTGTTTTTTTAAATGTTTCTGATGTCAGTTTCTCTGACAGCTTTCAGAGTGGGAGGGGCTTAGGGGCCTGAGGAGGGGTGAGGAGGGGCTATCCACGGGAGACGGACGAGGGAAAATAAGTAAAGCTGAGGATAACAGATCAATAAATATTTCAGCAGCTGGTCCGTGTGCACAGTGCACTCTTCCTCCAGCCAAAAAAGAGAGGGAGAGATTGAGATTGAGGGAGAGGGAGAGACAGAGAAAGGGAGAAAGGGAGCGAGAGATGGGGGTTTGGGGGTGGGAGGCACGCAGCTCAAATGAATTTTATGGTGGAGTGCTCTCCGCTGGGATTGGAGAAAAACCGAGGATTTGATAAGGGTTCGAAAGAGAGAGAGGGGGAGGGAGGTATGGGGTAAGACTCAGAGAGAGTGAGAGAGAAAGATATAAAGAGGAAGAGAGCAGGAGGGACAGAAAGAGGGAGACATAAAAAGATAGAGGGAGAAGGATGTGGAAAATGAGAGAGAGAGAGAAAAATAATTTCTTACTGAGCTTTGGAAACATAATTGTATTTGTCATGCTTATAAATCTCCATTTCAATTAGAATTTGATGAATTTGAGAGAGAGAGAGAAATAATGAGAAAGAGCAAGAGAGAGAGAGAGAGCGTGAGAAAGGGAGCGAGACAGAAAGAGAGAGAGAAAAGAGAGAGAGAGAGTGTGAGAAAAGGAGCAAGACAGAAAGAGAGAGAAAAAGAGAGAGAGAGAGAGAGCGCGAGAAAAGGAGCAAGACAGACAGAGAGAGAGAGAGAGATAGATTTTCTCATTTTATGTTGCTCATTTGCATTCTGGAGCACGGGTGGCAGAGCAGAAGGTGTACAGTAAGCGGTTGGTCGATATGCTCGTAGAAAGCCTGTCGCCGGCTGGAGCGTGGAGGCGCAGCATGGCGGGCGGGTTAGCGCGGCGGGAAGCGGTGCAGCGGATGGTGTGCCGGGTCCTGGCAGCAGCACGTACGCCGTAAACCGATTAATGACCCGGGCTTCTCAAACAGGAGCCAATTAACACGCAACCAGACCATTACATGCCACATGTGCGCTCCTGCTTATTTCATACAAGGAGAGAGAGACTGATGGAGAGAAAGAGAGAGAGAGAGAGAGAGAGGGGGGAGGGGACAATCAGAAGAATGGTAATGCAGAGAAAAGGATGAGAGGAAAAAAGATTGAAGGTGGGAGCAGAGAAATAGGGCTAAAGAGAAAGACAGATGGTGGATGTGAAGCAGAGGAACAGAGAGAGAGAGCGAGAGAGGGGGAGAGAGCGAGAGAGGGACAGAGAGCGAGAGAAAGACAGCGAGAGAGGGATTGATTTGCAGACAGATGATAAAATCAAATAATAGACCGTAGGCCGATCCCGCCAATAACAAGGGGCCTTCTGGTAGCGCTCCCGTGGGTGTGTGTGACATCACCGTTTCAGGGTCACTTCCCCTGCGGAACTCGGGACCGCCGTTGCCGAGGACAACGCCGCATTCCGCTCATTAGCAACCATGCTGGGGGAAGATACTCCTCAAACAAGGACGCAGATTCCCGTGTCTGGCCTTAATAAAGCAGCCCTTTTTTTACGCATCTGACACCCAACCTATAAAAATATAACCTTCGTTTTTTTTTTTTCCCCTTCCAGAAGTCTTTTCAGCTCTTTATTACAGAGTGAGTGACAGTATGAACGGACTATTCCGGGCCAAGCGGGTTAAGCATTTACGCCATGATCCTTCGGTAACAAGCGCTCTGTCAGCGTGATATTCTGGTAATGAGGAGTCCGTTAAATATGGGATTCCTGTCAGCCCGAGACTGAGAACTGGAGTGGATGGATGGCGTTATGATTCCGCCGTAATAAGGCGTTATCGTCGGCGTCACGTTCATCAGCTAAAGCGCCGCTGCGATAATTCGCTGGCGGATTACGCCGTGACGGACCCACTTGTCGGAATCTCGTGTTGCTCCACTGGTGCAACAAGAGACATTGATTTTGGGGGGGCGGTGTTGCTTCAAAGGCCGTTTTTGGGGGCATGTGATTTCAAAGGTTAAGGTATGTGTACATGCGAATACTGATTCATGCTGTAGCAGCGCGTTTATTTTACTCATTGATACAGTGAAAGCCATGGTTACCGCTTAATCTTTCAGAGTTCATATCATACCAGCACAATCCCATGCCGTGATAT
>CM040406.1:50702491-50707491 GCA_022702515.1 Ilyophis sp. 1 JC-2022
ACACTCCAGACCGCTCGAGTGTGTGCATCTCTCCAGAGGCTCGCTGTCTCTGACCTGACCTGCTTTTATTTTTCTCTGCCAGCATAGAAGCTTTTTAGCTTGCCTGGGTGCGCCAGTCTGCTAGCGTAGCCTCGGAGGCTGGCGGAGGTTTTCGGATGAGGCTTTGCAGTTTTGCTAACAGTACAACCCGGGCTTGCGTTTAGCTCTCGTTTTCCATGTCCTGCTTGTTACAATGGACATCTCCCTTTCTTTGGCTCTCCCTTGATATTTCTAGTAGGCATTTTCATTTGCTTTTTCTAATGGTTACTTTGGTTATTTTGTTAAATAATACAGCAACATAGAAGCCCAAAAACAAGCCCGCTACACTCTACTTACACTGTAAAATGTTTGGTGTTAAATTAGCACTTACAGTGTACATGCAGTTCTTATTGGACACTATTAGAGTTGAATTCACACTGGACATTTTACTGTGCACGTGCAGTTTTGTTGTCATGGCTCTAACAGTTCGGGTCCCAAAATGAGCTGATTGGCTGGCACATTCCTGCCAAAATGAGCTGATTGGCTGGCACATTCCTGCCAAAATGAGCTGATTGTCTGGCACATTCCCGCCAAAATGTGAGCCAGCGGATAAGTAGCATCGCCTGAGGCTACCCTTCGCCCGGAGGGGGCAGAGGTGCGTTTCCTGGGAGCGGAGCTCTCCAGGGCTAGCGAGGTACGAGGACGCTCTTAGCTAGCGTGTTAGCTAGCCAAAACAAAGACAAGCGGCATGTGTGATGTCACGTCTGGCAGTATTTTGAGAAAGCGATCGATGCACGCTATATAAAACACATTCCAGTGGGAGCGTCTTTGGTTTTTATTTATTTTTTGAGAGAGAGAGTTATAAATACAAAATCTTCAGAGGTGCATTGATTGGTTGAAAACTGCCCAGGTCCCAGTGTGGGTGTAGTATTTCATTACAAAGTTTATATTTTGTATTCCACTCTGGCGGTAGAGATTGTGGGTGAGTGTCAGTTTTACATACCGCGAGTGAATGACAGTGTTCCACTACATTTCACTTGATCATGTCAGGGTTCTATTCCTACAGTAAGAGTAACTATTTAATTCCGCAAGTGAATGTGAATGTTACACCAATATTTAGGTTCAGTGAACAATTTCTATAGGGAGTGTCAGTGTTCTGTTCTTATTTTGAATGTCACTTTTCTATTCCTGTAGTGAGTGTCAGTGTTCTATTCCTATAACAACTGTCAGGGTTCTATCTCTATATCTAGTGTCAGTGTTCTATTCCTCTAGTCAGTGTCAGTGTTCTATTCCTCTAGTGAGTGTCAGTGTTCTATTCCTGTAGTGAGTGTCAGTGTTCTATTCCTATAGTCAGTGTCAGTGTTCTATTCCTGTAGTGAGTGTCAGTGTGCTATTCCTATAACAAGAGTCAGTGTTCTGTTCCTATAGCGAGTGTCAGCATTCCATTCCTGTAGTGGGTTACCAGTGTTCTATTCTCTTATATTTGGTTTTAACACTACACCAGTTGGCTTGGGTTTGATATTTCTCTGGTGTGCTATGTTCCCTTGGTGTGTGTGGGCTTGCAGTGCCTCAGGCCACTCTGACAGCTCCCTGTCCCCCCCCTCTCCCGCCGCGTTGAGGCGCGCGGTACGTAACGCGCTCAGGCTGGAATTGGAGCCATCTGTTACCCACTCCCAGGCCGAGCGGTGGTCTGCCGGGACCACGGATAATACCGAGGATGGGTTTTTTTTTTTTTTTTGGAGACACAACCTGAGTGCAGATCGGAGCACGGCAGTAATAAGAGAGATCTGTCTCCCCTGCAACCGCAACACAACCGCACAGCACCGCGCACTCTTCACGGTCCAGGTTAATGGAAATGACATGAATATTAATAACAGCATTATCACCGCGGCGATTGCCGATGACTCTCCCGTAGGATGGGGGGGGGGGTTAGAGGTGGCCGACAGCTAAGGACGGATGAAATGGGCCGCGTAACTGCTGGCTTGACCTCTCACCCTCTTGGAACATGCTGGGGTGTCGCCGGGCGATCCCGCGAGTTGCCTCGCAAGAACCCTGCTGACCCAATGGTTAATCAGCAATGATGCGCCTGCCGCCAATCAGAGGGCTGCATTTGCAGAGGTAGGCGCTTGGGGTCCCGGGCACTTCATAAAGCGAACATTCCCAGCATGCACCAGGGCTCGAGGGTGTGTCACCAAAAGGGTGGGAGAAATTTTGCATTTGATACCAAAGGGGCGAGCTTTCAGCTTTCAACCTCAGCAATGGATATAATGTTGTCCTCTGCTGATTTCTATAATTTGTGCTCAAAAAGCCAGTTTCCACATTGGACAGCAAAAAATTCTTATATTGATGTCAACTATTAAATATTGATGTACATAATTTTTTTTTTTTTAAATGTCTTATTATTTTTCCGTGGTCAAATATTTATTTCTAACCACACAGACAAAAATATTAATTATTTATTATTATTCATTATTATTTATTCTGGCCTACATCTTATTTTCGTGTGCTAGTAGGAAACTAATAACATACTCATAAGGTTTGGACATAGCCATCTTCACGTCACTTTCTGAACCATCTTCGTCGTACATGTGACTCCAAGGACACAACTGCGCTTGTGAGATGAGCGCTAAATTAAAACTTCCTGTTTCGGACGTGCTCCCCATAGTTTTTTATCGGCCTCGTTGTCTGTGCATATTACATACTCTAAGCTCGATACAGGTCTTGGTTTTTTTTCTCCCCATTTGGAAGGTCCTCTATCGAATTTGAGAGAGTGCCGATATCCCCTCTTTATGTAATGGGAAACCCCACTAATCTGTGGGCAGCCGTTCGAGGGGCGGGAGCTTTGTCTACCCTGTGTATGGAGAATCACGGCAAGTTTACCCCTCTTCCCCCACCCCATCCACCCGAAACCTGAGAAGCCATCTTCCCAGACTCGTGTCCGACCCGTCCGGACACCCTACACCCCCGAGAGAGCTGACCCCCCCCCCCTCCACTCCCCCCGGCCGCCGGATCAAACCGACAGTAGCTGCTTAAAAATTCATGCGTGTGGATTTTAGCTCATTAAAGAATGATCGCGAGGGGATTTTTTTTTAATGAAATCAAATATTCATGAATATGGATTTTTTTTTGTCTGCTGCCTTTTTTTTTCTTCTTTCGTCCTCCTCCTTCTCCTCCTTCTCCTCCTTCTCCTCCCTCTCCTCCTCCTTCTCCTCCTTCTCCTCCCTCTCCTCCTTTTCGTCCGCGTTTTACTGATCCGAGGAATCCTCAGCTGATTCGTATTGCCCCCATAATGCACCAGTGTAATCAGTAATGGCGTTAATCAGTAATGGCGTTAATCAGTAATCATCAGATCAACTGTCGGCAGGAAAGTTTATCAGTAATCATTAGCGAAAATGCCATTGCTGAAATTGATCAGTAATTATCAGTGGAACTGTCATCAGTGAAGTTTATCAATAATCAACAGTAAATCTGTCACAAAAATTAAGATTAACAGTTTATCAGTGAAATTAGTACAGCTGAAGTTTATCAGTAATGAAGCTCCCATTGGTGATATTGACCAGTCAGGATCAGTGGCGCTATCAATGGTAAAGTCCACAGGTAAATATTGGCCAAGCTGTCAAAAGTGAAGCTCAACAGTAATTAGCATTATTTGTCATAATTACACTTTATAGCGTTCTTTATCCCAATCACAGCCCATTACTTATCACAATGACACCTTATAGCGTTCTTTATCCCAATCACAGCCCATTACTTATCACAATGACACATTATAGCATTCTTTATCCCAATCACAGCCCATTACTTATCACAATGACACCTTATAGCATTCTTTATCCCAATCACAGCCCATTACTTATCACAATGACACCTTATAGCATTCTTTATCCCAATCACAGCCCATTACTTATCACAATGACACCTTAGCGTTCTTTATCCCAATCACAGCCCATTACTTATCACAATGACACCTTATAGCGTTCTTTATCCCAATCACAGCCCATTACTTATCACAATGACACCTTATAGCGTTCTTTATCCCAATCACAGCCCATTACTTATCACAATGACACCTTATAGCGTTCTTTATCACAATCACAGCTTATTGCTTATCACAATGACACCTTATAGCGTTCTTTATCCCAATCACAGCCCATTACTTATCACAATGACACCTTATAGCGTTCTTTATCACAATCACAGCTTATTGCTTATCACAATGACACCTTATAGCATTCTTTATCACAATCACAGTCTATTGCTTATCGAAATGACACCTTATAGCATTCTTTATCCCAATCACAGCCCATTACTTATCACAATGACACCTTATAGCATTCTTTATCCCAATCACGGCCCATTACTTATCACAATGACACCTTATAGCATTCTTTATCCCAATCACAGCCCATTACTTATCACAATGACACCTTATAGCGTTCTTTATCCCAATCACAGCCCATTACTTATCACAATGACACCTTATAGCGTTCTTTATCCCAATCGCATCCCATTACTTATCACAATGACACCTTATAGCGTTCTTTATCCCAATCACAGCCCATTACTTATCACAATGACACCTTATAGCGTTCTTTATCCCAATCACAGCCCATTACTTATCACAATGACACCTTATAGCGTTCTTTATCCCAATCACAGCCCATTACTTATCACAACGACACCTTATAGCGTTCTTTATCCCAATCACAGCCCATTACTTATCACAATGACACCTTATAGCGTTCTTTATCACAATCACAGCCCATTACTTATCACAATGACACCTTATAGCGTTCTTTATCCCAATCACAGCCCATTACTTATCACAATGACACCTTATAGCGTTCTTTATCCCAATCACAGCCCATTACTTATCACAATGACACCTTATAGCGTTCTTTATCACAATCACAGTCTATTGCTTATCGAAATGACACCTTATAACGTTCTTTATCACAATCACAGTCTATTGCTTATCGCAA
>CM040406.1:50712491-50729991 GCA_022702515.1 Ilyophis sp. 1 JC-2022
ATAATGTTGGACTCAAGCTTCAGCCCTGTCTCACTCCACGATCCTGAGTGAAAAATTCAGTTTTTTGACTGTCAATTTTCACCGCACATTTGTTTTCTGAATACATTGATTTAATAATGTTAAACTTTGCCCCCTATACCACTTTGAAGTATTTTATAATTTAATCCCTGGTGCCAGATAGAGTCAAATGCTTTCTTAAAGTCAATAAAACATGCATAAATGTAGCTTTTTCTAATTTGGTGAACATCGATAAGGGTGTATAAATCTCTCTCTCTCTCTCACCTCGTGTCTCTCTCCCTCCCTCTTTCTCTCTCACTCCATCCCTTTCTTTCTTCCTCTGTCTTCCTTCTTTTTTTTCTCCCTCTCTTTCTCCCTCCCTTTCTCACTCTCTCTCTCTCTCTCTCTTTCTCTCTCTCCTCTCTCTCTCCTCTCTGTATCTCTCCCCCTCTCTCTCCCTCCCCTCTCGCTTTCTTTCTCCCTCTCTCTCCCTCTCTCCCCCCTCTCCCTCTCCCCTCGCTCTTACTCTCTATATCTCTCTCTCTCTCTCTCTCCATCTTTATCCTCCTGATGTATGTCTGCCGCAGGGCCTGTGGAGATTCTGCCCAAATTACCTGTCATACTGGCCACAACGTGTAAATAAGACCCAGAAAGTATGTCACTCGCTCTCTCTCTCTCTCTCTCTGTCTGTTCCTCAGTCTCTCATCTTTTTTTCTGGCCTTTCTCAATTTCTTGTCACCCCCCCCCCCCCCCACACACACACACACACACACACACACACGGTCTCTCTCTTTCCCTCCGTCTCCCTCTAGTTAACGGAGCTGGCTCTCTCTCCAAACAGGAAGTTCAGAGCCATTGCTTCCTCCTGCCAGAAATGAGTCTTAGGTCGCAGTGCTGGGAGGGGTGAGGGCGGCAGGCATTGACTACCTGTCATTTCACACCAGCAGTTTCCACGAATTAGAAATTACAGCCGTTTGGCTACAGCCCCCAGAGCGGCTCCACCGATCGTTCGCTGTTCTTGGAGGAGGAGGAGGAGGAAGAGGGGAGGAGGGGAGGAGGGGAAGAGGGGAGGAGGGGAGGAAAGTGGAACTGCAAAAAGAGGTCTGCAAAAAATACACCACAATGTATCTAGTTTTAAAAAAAAAAACAATAGGCCTCCATAATTCAAGTAGTTATAAACGACAATCAAAGCGGTTGAGGCGTAGGTGGCCCAGAGGTATAGACTATAGACCTTGAAAAAACAATGAGTCCAGCAGACATATTATATATGAAACACTCATGTGCAAATACATATTTCAGGTTCACAGAGTGACAGTTTGGGCAGTGTGTGGAAGGGAGAGCCTGCAGTCAGGAGTTTATTTTCCGGTATAAACGTGCGATCGTGCCTGGCCTAGAGGCCGCAGGTGGATACAGCAAGTAAAGCGGATGGGGGTGGGGTGGGAGTGGCAGTATAAAACTTGTCCAATAAGAGTCTCAAGCCTGATCAGCCAAGATTTATCGAGTTCCTCCTTCAAATCACAAGTCTGCGGAGAGGCGTCATTCTGATAAATGAAGTGGCGTTTTTTGGGGGTTATTTCTAGACTTTTTAAGGTGCCTTTGGGAGCAAACACTTGAATAACCTTCTTAATTCAAGGACTGTGGAGTAACAAGTGACCTATTTTAATTTGTCTTAAAAAGGCGTCCGTGTGTTTGCCGGCTACGGTCTGATTTTCGGCCTGGACAAGGCGGGATAGCGGAAAAACGGCAGGATGGAGGCGGGCCTAGGACGGGACATCGCTGAGGTGGAGATTTCGGCTCTGAAGCCCTGCACCCCTCTGCTTTCTCATATCAAATATTTTTACTGTGCTCTCAGGAGAAAGGGTACCAAATGGCTCCTCTGTGTCTCCATAGCGGAACCCTCTCTAGTCCAAGCGTTTTTTGGACTTCCACTTTTCACAGCTACCATAGAGGGTTCTATAAAGGGTTCTAAAAAGGGTTGCCCTATGGAAACAAGCCAAGAAACTGTTTTTTATCTGCAGACAATAATAGAAAAAAAAACATATGTAATGTCATGCTTAGCGCTTCTAATCACTCCTGATCACATAAAGAGCTCATCACTCACTGTTTTATATTGATTTAAACTAAAAGTGGTTGCTTATTTAGAATTTAAGCGCTCTCAAAGTCTTTCTCTATGATCTCTGTGAGATGTCGGTGAAATGCTTCATGGGAATTGTAGTACAAACCTGAGGACGGGCTTCACTGAGCGTGACCAAATTTTTTAAAAGGTATGATTTGTCTTATGAGAAATGAATCAAGCGTGTCATATTGATCGCTGGGCATTCTGTGCACAATATCGCACTTGAGCGCTCTAGTGCCTTTACCCCTACCACAAACCCCCCCCCCCCCCCCCCCCTGTGCGCCGCATAGCCCCCCCCTCCACCCTCTTCCCTCCCCTCCAGTTCATTTTGGGCTCCAGAACTTTGTGATTCATAAAGGAAGCACTGACAGGGCACCATATTGCGGTCACTGTCAGTGACACCCTTTAATTGAAGTTTACCCGGCGGGGGGGAGGGGATAACAGTGTGGTGTTGGGGGGGTATGAAACCAGATGGCAGTATTAAAACCTACTCAAGTGTGCATGTGTATGTGTGTATGCGTGCGTGTGTGTCCATAGATATGTGTAGGTGTGTTGATGTTTATTTATGCTGGCGTATGTACAATAATTTCTGTCAATGCATGAGTGAATGTGTGCATGGTTATGTGCTGGTGTGTGTGTGTGTGTGTTTGTGTGTGTGTGTGTGTGTGTGTGTGAGAGTCACAATCTGACACAGTCTGACACAATCTGATACAGTCTGACACAACCCTGACACAATCTGACACAACCCTGACACAGTCTGACACAATCTGACACAGTCTGACACAACCCTGACACAATCTGACACAACCCTGACACAGTCTGACACAATCCGACACAGTCTGACACAACCCTGACACAGTCTCACACAGTCTCACACAGGGACACCTGTGAGGGACGGCTGCCTGCCTATCCCGTTCACCTGCCGGCTGTCTGAAAGGGAACAGGCCCCTCTCTCTGCCCTTCAGCGGCGATCCATATGCCGCTGTCACGGCGACAGCAGTCCTCAGATCTCCGCGTGCGGTCTCTGATGGACGACCGTGTCCCGGCTCCAGCCACATTAGTCCGCCGTCGTTAAACCGCCATGGCGATGACAGGGGGCGCACGGACATGCCTCCCGGCGGCTAGCGGCCCGGGGGAGCTTTGATCTCTCGGTCTGCGTAGAGATTAAACCCCAAACCTTACCGACGGCTCACTGCATCACGGACATTTCAGATTAAAAAAAAACCCTTCTCTGTGTCCTGAGGGGTGCATGGGGCCTGGGGGGGGAAGGGGGCAGAGCCAGCTCGACCCAATAAGCAACATAAGTGGATGCTTAGGGCCCCTCGACCACCAGGGGCCCCCCTAATTATTGTAAACAATATATTATTTATAATGTTGGGTTGGGAATGGGGCTCAAATGAAATCCTGGTTAGCGTCCCTCAGAAGCCTTGGACGCTGCAGGATGGAAGGGGGTTGCAGCATTTCTAGCTGGCCTAAATATGCAATAATACCCCCACCCCTCCACCCCCCCCACCCCCGGACACTCTTCATTAAATGTCATCCATGAACATGGCCAGGAAATGTAAACGGCACGCCCACAATTCCGCCGTCAACGCTAAATGCGGTCTCCTAACGAGCTCCCATCATTTTTTCGTATACAGCGCTGCCAACCCACCCCCCCACCCCCAGTTTCCCCCACCATCACCCCCTACCCACGTCTCAAATCTCAAATGGGCCCCAAACTTATGCGCCATGACGTCGGGCGAGCACCACAATTATACAGAATATGAGACAGATATCAAACTGAACAGCGAACTCTAAAGGGACAGGGTGGATTATGGGTAACTGGCTCTGGTTAAGCATAAAAAACAATGATAAATGGCTGAAGGTAGTGCTGTTGGGGAGGCGGAGGGAGTTGGGGGGGTGGGGGGGGCAATGCTTGGTGAAGCCTGGGTCAGATGCATATAAGTAGCGTGCTGAGGCTTTGCTTTCTGATTGGATAATTTCACAGAGGAAAGGAGGAGTCCTGGGTTTTTAGAAGCTGCGGACCTTCATGCTCCATCGCTTAGTGAATGTGGAGATTATTTTTTTTTTGGCTGTTTTAAAAAAATAATTTATACTTGGGCGGAGTTAGAACTGGAAGGGTACCCACAGGAAGGGGAGAAGAAGGAGGCCGGGGGGAGGTGAAGCAGAACCTCCGGATCTGAGCGGATTCCCCCGGGCCCATTTCAAAACCAGAGACAAATGGGAATCCCTGCTGCTTCAATGCCAACCCCCCCCACCATACACTCTTTCTGAAATATAGCTGCGTAGCCACGTCCCAGACACAGAAACAACATGATGCTACAACATGACCTTTTTCCCCTCACCCTGCTGTTATGATAAAGGAGAACAGGTCTTGTTTTTAATGTATTAAAGGCGGGAAAAAAATATTTTGTTTCATTGTTTTCGGAGCCTAATTTTGACGTTTAAGGGAGTTATTTTTATAGATTTTTGTATTATCCTTGAGTAAAAGGGCCTCTTAGTCTTACTACGAGAGCGTAATTGTATTCCCAAAAGGACCTTTTTGATTTCATTACCCCTGAATGTAGGAAGTAACTGGTTTAATATGGCACTAATTCAGTGCAAATCTAAAATAAATGGACATGCATCGATTTGAATTGTGTTTCAGATTGATGGTGATTAATGTGGGGTCCAGTGTCTCTGCAGCAACATGCTCTCTCTGTGTCTGTCTGACCAAACCTAAGTAATTACGCAAAAAAACAAATAAATAACCAGGATGCTGTATAAATCTGTGAAGAAGAATCTGCTTTTTTCTCCTGATACATAACAGGAAATATTCCATGTTCTGTTATTGACTACAAACAGTCTTTGTTCTGGGGGTCTAAATTGTATGATTATCTTTATGTAAAGATTTTTTTTTTTTTAAATGCAATTATTTAAAAATGTAATTAATGTAGATTCAAAGTGCTCTAGCCCTCGGGCTAATCATAAACCATATGTTCTATGTGACGTTACATTCATAATATTGCAGATAGGACAGCTCATATGTGATTCATGTAACGTTATCTAATCTGGAAGCTTTTTGTTAGAACTCTGCTTGAAACTTGCTGTGTGTGTGTGTTTGTGCGTATGTGTGTGAGTGTGTGTGTGTGCGTGTGTATGTGAGTGTGTGGATGTTTGCGTGTGTGTATATGTGTGTGTAAGTGTGTGTGTGTGTGTGTGTGTGTGTGTGTGAGTCAGTGAGTGAGTGAGTGAGTGTGTGTGCGTGTGTATGTGAGTGTGTGGATGTTTGCATGTGTGTGTGTGTGTGTGTGTGTGTGTGTGTGTGTGTGTGAATGTGTGTGTGTGTGAATGTGTGTGTGTGAGTGTGTGGATGTTTGCGTGTGTGTGTGTGTGTGTGTGTGTGTGTGTGTGTGTGTGTGTGTGTGTGTGTGTGTGTGTGTGTGAATGTGTGTGTGAGTGAATGTGTGTGTGTGTGTCCTGTAGGTGGTTAAGATGCAGTGAAAGTGCTGGAGAGAATGGCCTCCATTTATTAATAGTAAAGTAGAGAGAGAAAGAGAGGGAGGGATAGAGAGAGAGATGGAGAGAGGGAGGGATAGAGAGAGGGAGAAAGGGAGGGATAGAGAGAGATGGTGAAAGAATGAGAGGGAGATGGAGAGAGAGAGGGATAGAGAGAGATGGAGAGAGGGAGGGATAGAGATAGAGATGGAGAGAGGGAGGGATAGAAAGAGAGATGGAAAGAGAGATGGATAGAAACGAAGAAGGAAGGAGAATGATAGAAAGCCGTGTCGCTTGACTCATGCATTATTGCTGGGCTGTATTGATTGTGCGGAGGAAGGATAGAGAGAGAAAAAAAGAGAGGGAGGGAGGGAGGGGATAGCGTATGAGGGAGAGGAGAGGAGAGAGGGATGCTGACATAAACGCTGAGCATCGTGAGTCACGGTCTTTAACCATCTCCTAGCAGGTAGAGAGAAATGAGGTTTAATGCATAAACCTGGTTCCTGGTGAGAGTGGGTAATATAATGGATCAGGTAATATAATGATCTGACAGAATCCTTAAACATCTGACACGGTGCAGGAGACGACTCCTATGCGAGTTCATAGTAGCTTCCCGGAACTGTGACACGCCTTTTCTATGCTTCTTCCCCCCTTCCTGTCTGCAATTTGGAACGCCCAATAGTGCGTAACCATCTCCATCGATTCGGGAGAGAGCGCAGACAGGCGCGTCCTCTCCTCCGGAGAATGTGATGTCAGCCACCGCCGCTTATCGCCCCGCAGTCAGCAAGTCGCACTCACACAGACACGAGTCAGAGGAGGATGCTTCAGGTGTAGCTCAACAGGCAAGCACATGAGCGAATGGCGGTGGGCTGCTATTGCGCGAGGAAATGCCGTCATCGAACCCCGAACCCCTTCCCGGCCCTGGGCGGTTCTAGTTGTGCATCACCTTGTGGAGCTACCGGCTACAATTGGTGCTGGCATGGTCCGGTCCGGATGCAACACCAGATCATGGGGGCGTTGGTACGGTCTGGAATGCAATGCCAGAACATGGGTGAGTAATGTGTGTTACTCACCCCCACCCACCCCCCATGTTGTAGAACTTCCTTTTTTCTTCTTCTTCCTTTTCTTTCCACAATTATCATGTCATTAAACACGATGAGCAAAATATTATCATTCAAATATTAACATCTAGATTCAAAATTACACTTGAATAAATCAAGGAAGTTTGCCATACAAGCCATTCAATGCAGCACCTGTTAAAAAGAAAATGAGGAACGGTTATCAAGTTGGGTACAGGGGGCGGAAAAAGCATTCATTATTGGAATGGGAAAGACTGTAATCAGAGCACATTCAAGGTGTTTGATAAGGCATGTGAATAGGCTACAGAAAACGGTAAAACGGTAAGAGTCAGCGGAAGTGGCTTCGGGCAGCCTGGCGCATCGGTAATTAGACACTCCGCCGCGCTAATATGTGGAAGGCCTCACTTTTTTTAGCAAACGAAGAACAAAGGGGAACGAGGTGGTCTACCGGTCAGCGATGATCTCGGAGAACGAGAGCGAATCCGGGCCAGAACGCTGCGTCAGGAATGAAGACGGGAAAAGCGGTCTCAGACAGAAATAAGCAAGAACAAGGGGTTTTGAATTCAGAAAGAGAGAGAGCAGGGAGAGAGAGAAAAAGAGAGAGCAGGGAGAGCAGGGAGTGTGGCAGTGGGAATTGAGAGAGAGAGAGAGAGAGGAACAGGAAAGAGAGAAAAGGGAAGAGACAGTTTTTTTAGTATGCTGAGCACGATGTGAAAAGACTGCACACCATCTCCCATGCAAAGGGAAAACTTGCCTGTAATCTTCCGCTTAATATCACCACCTGCTTCCTTATCCCGGCTTTCCTGAAGAGAAAAAAACACACCATCATTCACCATGTGTTCTTTTTTTAAAGCGAAGACGTTTGCATGACAAACTGCCTTATGTGCTTAGAGCACCGATATTGCTCGGAATGGGTTCATCGAGGGCATAGATATTCAAATCTGGACGTCAAATCCAAATTCCGGCCCTGGTTTTCTTTCTCCCAGGTAATTCACTGAATAATTAGTGCTACTGATTGGCCAGACGGTCTTCACAGCTGACTCCCAGGTAAGGGAGGGTGGAAAACGAGCCGTTCTCGGCCCTCGAGGGCCGTGATTTGAATACCAGGGATCTAGGGCGATAGGCGCTACTGCTGAGCATCTTTGGTCCTTTTCAAACAGCAAGAAGGTTTGCAGGTTTCAATCCCAGGTGGGGGACACAGCTGTGCTGCTGTGCAAGGTGCTTAACCTAAATTACCTCATTTAATCAATGTTTTGTGGGTAGCGTTTATGTTAGGGCAGCGTGGTGGTGCAGTGAGTGGCACCGTGGCCTCACTGCAAAAGGGTTCTGCGTTTGAATCCGGGGGCCTTTCTGTGTGGAGTTTGCACGCTGACGGTATGAATGCTTATGGTATGAATGTGTGAGTGAATGGTGTTATGATCCTGCGATGGATGGGTGACCCGTCCAGGGGGTATTGTTTCTTTTCACCCAATGTATGCTGGGATAGGCTCCAGCCCCCATTGACACTGACCAGGAGTGAGTGGTTTAGAAAATTGATGGTGGATGGAAATTTATATTACATAATATGATGGAAAAGTAATAGTGTATAATATTTCTATATTAAACAAAAATTATGTGAACTGGATAAGGGCATGTGCTAAGCTAGCAGGTATAACAGTAAATAATTAAATAATGGGAAATCCCATTCAACCTCTGATTGCACTGTTGCTTGCTGAATTATTATAATTTTTTTTTTTACCAGGGTATGATTTACAGCATTTTCGGTAGACTAATTCCAGGGACTAACCAGCTCGAGCTTGATTTTGTGGCGTAATAATAAAACACAATATTAACACTTTGAACAGTAGGTTTTGTGGAAGTCTGTGTTCTAAAACTTCATCGCTTTCAGTTACCAGTAGTGATTGTTACATCACCATTAGAACGTTCAGTTAAGAACATTCTGATCACGTAGTGTGATCTCACACCTTAAAGGGTTCATTGCGGTGATTCCCGTCTCTGTGGTGATGGAGGAGGACAGCTGCTTTTAACCTTGTCGTACGAGGTGGAGAAGGCAGGGACGTTTGGGCTTTATAGAGAGGGGGGTAAAGACGTGCCTCTGTCTCGTGTTCTCTCTCCTCTTGTCTTGGGTGGGGGTTTGAGGACAGTCCTTGGCCTGGCCTTGCGTGGAGAGGGAGGGGCAGGCGGACGGAGGATGGGGGGTTTGGGAGTGTCCCTCTGGTGGCTGATATCCGATCGGCCAGATTGATCGGCCCAAGGAGAGCGTGACATTCAGCCGCATTGTCATTCCGGTCAGCCGGCCAATGAGGCGGCGAGCACGGGGACGGGCGCGGCTTGCACCGCCACGGCGGAACTTAATTAAGGGCAGAGAAAGAGTCTCCGCCACCGCTCTGTATAACATTGATCCACAGAGCCGCGGTTCGCTCTCTCCACTCATTGGGGATTGGCGGGGGTGGGGGGGCTTTGCACCGCAGGGTTTCTCCCCCTGCGAACCACCATCCCCCTGCCTGTACCCCCCTCCCCCCCCCCCCCCCTTTCTCCCACTCTGTCCTCTGGGACCTCATTCTGAAATTCTCCTTTCTCCATTATTTGTTGATGCATTTATTGGAGGCTTTTATCCAGTGAGCCTCACGCATTCTTTTTACATTCAGTCCCTTTGGTACAGATGGATATTTGGGGAAGCAGCTCTCAGGTTAAGTGCCGAGCTCAAGGGTACAAGCCCACCTGGGCTGGGGGGGGGTCAAACCTTTACCCTTGGAGTCGCAAACCCATTTCCCTAACCACTGCGCTACACTGCTGTCTGTGAGTGATTTCTCCTTCCTGCTTTTGCTTTTGGGAGGCGGTTTTTACACTGTTTCTCCTCTCCGGTCGAACCATTACTCTTCCTCTTAAAAAAAATTCAAAATCAATCAAAATGTATTTTTATAGTCCTTTTGTTTTAACAAATAAATTGTTAGTGTTTGTTCTCCTGAGTGAATTGGGGGGAGGGGGTTATTGACTGAGCCAATACCTTTTGGGCACATTATGTATGCACAGAAGGCATGGGCATCAATGCTGCTTCTATCACACTACTCCATTTTGTAAATTGTGTTTTAAATTGTTTATGAGATCAATTGGCCGAATCGATTGGCCATCTCCCACAGGGGGCACAGAGCGCTGTCGGGTGAACAGCAAATGAGATGCGTGCATGCTAAAATATCTAGGTCTAGCATGTTTTTATTTTATTTTAATTTCTTATGAAGGGTTTTAATGTGAAATTAATTCCATTACAGGGAATTAGTAGCCTGAGTTTATCAAGCGTCGGAGGGGTTCCCCACGGATCAATATGGGGAACCCTTCTAGCTGCAGAACCCATAAGACATCATTACCGTTATCTCACCTTGCATCCTGCATGGAAATCCTCGGCAGTGTTCTTACCCAGCACCTTTAAATAATTCCTTCTCAAGATTCCCTCCTGTAAAATGGTGTGCGAAGACAGACAGACGGGAGAGGAGAAAAAGTATAGATTTCATAAAGTGAGCAAGAAAAAAAAACAGAAAAGAGAAAAGAAAAAAAATGAGAGGAAAGTTCCCGGCCTAGCTAAGATAATTGATCCAATTCACCCAACTGTTCACTGTTACGAAAAAAACAAAAAAAAACAATTGCGCTGGAATTGCTCCTCCACACACTTCTGTGTTTTTTTATTTATATATTTTATATATTTTACTTTCAAAACCGTGTCCCCGTTGATCTGACTCATCTGCTCCAACAGGCCTCAATGTGGAACCCCCAACCCCCCCTCGCCCACTTTTCAAATCCCAACAGACCTCCGCCACTTTGCCGTCTGTGGCTGTTAGGCCTGTCTTTCATCATCAGGTCAGCGGTTGACATTCACACTTTCCAGCACCTGTGTGTCCCCATTACCCCCCCATCCTCTGCCCCGGGGCTTCTCTCGTCTCTGGTGCCCAGGACTCCCTGATCTTAATAGCCTGAGATAGACTGAAGCAAAATGCTCTTCGCTGTCGGCCCCAAGCCATCCAGAAGACATGCAAAAAATAAAAAATAAAATAAAGGGTAGATCTGAACAATAATAATGTAACCGACAACTAAAAATATCATAATCAGTCACCTACCTGTAACTGACCAATAATAATAATAATAATAATAATAATAATAATATTAATAATAATAATAATAATAATAATAATAATAATAATAATTAATACATAGGCTGTCATAGAATAAAGTGGAATGTTCTTCATGCATGCCCTAAAGGCCCCTGCAGGAAACACATTCAGAAAAAGAATATCGACAGTTAACGTCGCCAACGACATCCAACAGTGTTTCCCGCTTTTTTCAGTCACTAGTGGCAGGTGGACTTGTCTCTAGATGTCACTAGATAGTGTAGATTGAGGACTGAGGATGCCAAAATAGCTTTATATGCCATACTCATGGTCATACATTACAAATACATGCATAAGATAACATTTACAACGTTAAAATGTGTAACATCATCAAGTGAAGAGTTTCAAGCAGTTTCGTAGTACGCATAGTATTGAATTGTATCAAAATAGAAAGATTCTAATCAAACGGGCTGTCATAGTTTACAATGCATAGTATAAACACCATAAAAACATACATACTGTAACATCATCCTTAGAAACAAACATGACCAAGAGATACAATAACAATAAACAGCTACAACCAACTGGTCCTCTTCCTATGAGACTACACTGGGCACCTCGGCCTTCAGACACACCTAAATTGCAGCTCATAAATATATGATAGCTGCTGGCAGAATTGAGTGAACCAATCACCTGAGACATAATAAATCTCGATGTGAAGTCGCTCCGATGTTGCATCGGCGGGCCGTGGCAGGGGTAGTGAACGCCGGGAAAATGAACTACACCGTCTCCGTAAAAAAAAAACGCCACGACGGCTGATTATTTTTCTTAGGATCAAGGGCCGCGCATACCGCGGCACGAGCTCCCTTAATTAATTTGTTTATTTTGCGCGGCGTCAGCTGTGGTCACGCTCCCCCTTTTTTCGATACCGCCGCACAGGATACAACATTAACCGCAGTTCTCTCTCTTTCTCTTTCGCTCGTTCTCTCTCTTTCTAAGGATATACGATCTGAGGTCTGTGCTTCCTCCAAACGTGGAGTTGGTATCTTTGCGGTTTCGTTGCTGATAAAAAAATTAAAAAAAAGATTTTGAAATATTGGGAGCTTTGGCCCACATTACTCGCTGTCAGAGCAACATTTTTTTTATTCTTCACATGCCCTGGTAGTCATTGCTCTCGCACAAAGAAAGGGGTCTTATCACTTCCCTTCCATAACTGGTGTCATCTCTAAATACACCACTTGTGTGTGGTTTCTGGAAAAAAAAAAATAATAAAATAAAAATGTTCATCACCATGTATGGCTAAGGCTTGGAAATATTTGAAAGCTTTGTGAAACTCTGAATCCTTCAGATAATTTTCACAAGAAAGAATATTTTCACAGATATTGAGAACAGAGTTCCTTTTTTTTTTGGTGTAACTGTGTGTTTTGGTTGATGGCACATTTCGTTGAAAGAATTCTCAGAGATCTGCATTGCAGTGCTGGGAGCTGAGGCTTGTTAAAATTGTATAAAGTATTTCAAGTACTCAGTGGATCCAGGTCTGCTGTGTATATACCAAAGACTGGCCCACTTGGTTCTGTTTTTTTATCACAGTAAAAACAATGATGCTGTCAGTGTTTTTTTTTTTTTTGATGCTCAACGTATCTATTTTGTTTTAATCTGGGCACCCTTACATTCAAGTCCTCCATGACGTGTCCAATGCTTACTCCACTGTAGCACTGTCAAGGATATTACGATAAATTAACCAGATGGTCGAATCTCGTGTTCCCTCTGTCTTTCATATTTATGAACTACAGGAGGCTCTGGTAAATAACAGGAGAGTCTGGCGATTCGAACGCCCACTGAAGCCGTGTTGTAATCTTCGGCAGAAGCAGCCAATTGGAATCTCTCAGCATCGAAGGACAGCAAATAGGAAGAGGCCTAAAAACACGGAGTCGGCCGTCTTGTTGACGGCACTGTCACTGGACTCAAGTCGCATTGTCAAGCTAACATTCTCGCCATGACGACGCGGAACGGTGCAACCATTGACAATTTACTGTCTCTGGAGCCATTTTGATTAAAACAAAAATTTTGTCCTTGAGATTTGTGGAATTAGCCATTTCAAAAGGCTCTGAAGTGATGCTTTTCACACTGAAATGGTTGGAGCATTGATTCACGGCTTGCTGTTAAATGCCGTGATAGCCCGTTATGTGTAGGCCTATCTCTCCTTTGATAAGGGGCAATAGGCGAAGCAAAGGGGCAGTAAGACGTGGAATGTGCCGGTGAATTTAAAAGGGCACTAGATTACTGCTCTCAGGTCCATTATGTTAATCTTCCAGGATCTTTATCTTGTTCATTTATGTCCGCGACCCTGGCAAACTACTCATTGAATTTCACAACGTAACTATAAATAATAAGGCCCTTATCAAATTTCCCTGAGTGTCCCTGGACTGATGCGGGTTTAAAGTGACACAGCAGTGGCCTTCTCAAAGCACACTGACCAGAGCGTAGGAAAATACCGCCCAACAAATCTGTCTCAGCAGCTGATTAAATCAACACTTGCCCTTAACTGTGGCCTGCATTCAATCTATATTCGTCCTTAAGTTTGACTTGCAGTTTTGCGAGTTTGGCGATTCAAAGCATGCTTGTAAAGTATAAAGTTTTAAAGTAAAATTTAAAGACATACTGTACGTTGGTTGAATCCAGCCTGTGGTCAGAGAGAAAAAAGACATATAGATATAAGATTTGTGGCTGTTTGTTTTCAGCGTTGTTTAAACGTTTGTATGATGTTAACCGAGCATTGTAGGCTGTGTCAGAGAAGTGCGAGCCCCCCCCGCAGGAGCTAACTGTCACACGCGCTCTCTCATAAAACCTGCAGAGATGGTCAATAAGCGCTGTAATTGTGATCTAGTTATTCTTGCCCTGCTGCCCTGTATGTTATTCTTCGAGGATTTTGCGACGGTATCTGTATGCCCTACATAACGCAGTGGTGAGGCTCTTCAAATGAAGCTTCAGTGTCAGGAGAGGTCGGTCTCAAATAATCTTTAATGGTTTCTTCTGTTCTTTGTCTGGTTAAATAATAGTGCCAGTTTAAGGGGTTGGCGGTACGGAGTTCTCTCAGCCCTGATTCTGGAGCGCTGTAGTTTCTGCTGGTATTTGTTTTTACCTTAAAATCAGTAACCGATTTGGACCCATGAAACCAGGTGAGGCGAGATAATTGAGTCATCCGACTCCTTTAATTCATCAATTAAGAGCAGAGTTACGACAAAAGCCAGCTGACCCGGCAGCTCTCCGGAACAAGGGCCAGGACAGAGATACAGAGCAGGCTCCATACACACACACACATGTATCTTGTTATAAAATACAAAATACCACAAAATAAATGTGCAGTATATCTACAAACTATAACCAAAGTGGTGGAGGCATAGGGTGCTGTGCAGGTGGTATAAACCATGAAAAGACGAGGCCAGCAGTGTGTGCTAGTGCGTATGAAATGCAAACACACAAACGCGTATTTTAAATGTATGGATTTGGCATGATGTGCAGCCCTGTCACAGTCTCAGCCCTGGCCCTGGTGAGGCTTGCCTGACAGGGGTTTAGTGCCGGCTAGTTTAGCCCTTTAAACAGCTGTACACATCAGTGCTGGCTCGCTCCTATAATCGGATCACGGCCAAAAAAAAAAAGAACCAAGTGTACAGGTGCAGTCTTCCGCCGTTGCTCATGAATTACAAAAAAAAAGAAAAAAGAAAAGTGTCAGTTGGAGTGATTGAGCTCGTTAAATAATTAAGAGCAGGAGCCGGAATGAAATCCTAAAATGACTCGACAGCCCTGTGTTAGTGTCAGTGGAGGGAGTTTTAAGGGTCCTTATGGGTCCGCTGCAGGATAGGCGAGCTGCGTCTCTGGGTGCTGAAGAGCGCAGGTGTGTGTGTGTGTGTGTGTGTGTGGAACACAGGTGTGTGTCCTGTGAAGTGCTGGGGTGAGGAGGAGACTCAGTGAAAGGAAAGCTTTGATCCAGTCTGGTTTCCTGGTCTAGGGCTCTGTCTGGGTTGAGTTTGCAGCTCGGTGTAGTGTATCTGGAAATGTTTCTTTCGACATTAACGCAACCCGGATATTGACACGTTAAAAACTAGGCAAGGTGCAGTGCAGGAAATGCCCTCGAGCCTGGCGATGGCGTACGGGAGGGTGTGTGGGATGTTGGTGACCCCCCCCCCCCACAAACTACTCTGTCCAGAGCTTTACCCACTACTCCACACTGCTACCTATTGGTGCTGATTACATCCACCCCTCCACCCCCCCAAAATCACCATCTGCCCCCCCCCCCTCACCACCACCCCCTGCTCTCCCACCCCTTCACCCATCCTTAAAGCTGCTGGAACAGTGAAGAGGAAAATTGTTATTTTTTTAGAAAGTATAATTAAAAGGATAAACTAATAGCATTTTCAGCAATTACATTAAGATGCATATTACAGGAGATAATAATAAAATAAAATGGCCTCTCTTGGCCCAGTCTCTGTAGAACTCTAACTACGGCTCCATTCTACTGCCCCCAGCCACGGTGTTTGCTGCTCCAATGTTTTTTCCCCCATCGGCTCAGTCTGTCTGAGTTGGGGTAATTAAATACACTGCAGCGTATTGAAAATAAGCCTAATTCTGTGGATAATGTAATGATAAAAATGTTTCACACCAATTAATAAAAACATTTTTAAAAAAGAAGTAAATATCTTACAGCAGCAATAATTTCCCCATATAATGTGAAGTGTCGTAATGTGTTAATAATGTATTTTTTGGGGATATATTGCTGTGTATTGCAGTTTCTGTGAGGGCGCTCCTCCACACTGCTGCTCACAGTGACAGTTTGTGCTTCACCTCCCACTATCTATCCCTCTCTCTCTCTCCCTCTATCTATCCCTCCTTATCTGTCTATCCATTTCTCTCTTTCTCTCTCTCTCCCTATCCCTCTTTTTCGCTCCACCTCTCTCTCCCCATCCATTCTTCTCCCTCCCCCTCTCTTCTTCATTCTCTCTGGGTGCATTCCAATACTCAAAAAATGCACCCTCCCTTCTTCCACTACCACCTCCTCTCCTCCGTGCCCCGGAAACAGATCTTTGTGTTTCAATCTAATGTTGCTGATTGCATCTTAATTATGTATTAATGGTAACATATTCATTAATGTCTCAACGCAAACCGCAATGTCAGGTACATTGTACACTGTACATGTAAATACTTGTACTCAAAACGTTCAGGCAGTTTTGTATACTTCCGGGTAGGAGAGGAGTGGTAGTGAGGGAGTGGAGGAAAGGAGGTGGGGAGTGAAGAATATTGGGACACAGCCTCTCTCTCTTTCTCTCTTTCTCGCTCATTTCCTCTTTGTGCCTGCTCCATGCATCATACACCTGCTCGATGCATCATACACCTGCTCGCTGCCCCCTGCCTGTCGGGAGGATCACCTGCAGTGTGCTCGCTGCTGCCCCCTGTCTGTCAGGAGGAACACTTGCAGTGTGCTCGCTGCCCCCTCCCTGTCGGGAGGATCACCTGCAGTGTGCTCGCTGCTGCCCCCTGTCTGTCAGGAGGAACACCTGCAGTGTGCTCGCTGGCCCCTCCCTGTCGGGAGGAACTACTGCGCCCTGTCTCTTGCGTACAGTGCACTGGCAAGTGTGCTGTTTAATGTGCACTATTTAGCAGTCTGTGAAAAATATCCGCCATACTATTTTCCAACCACACTGTGGAAGTGTCGTAAGCAGGTCATAAGACACCCCACCAGTGTTGCCATGGCTGTGGTTTTACAGCTAAATTGAGATACTTTCAAAGGGCATTCACGGGTAAAAATGAAAAGTCGAAAAGCACGCACTTATTTTAAAAAGTAAAAACATAATAAAATACGTTGGTTTCGGTTAAAAATAGCCTATAATTTGGGCTAGTTTTGAGTCGCCATTTGACTGGAAAGTCTTACAGAATCTGGCAACCCTGTGCCCCACTCTTGCGCTGCCATGTCACGTGTTGTTTTTGTTGTATTGAAGAAAAATGTCAGCGAAGCTGCGCCTCATTTTTTTTTAAACGAAGCTCACGTCATAGTTATGTGACCAAAATGTTTGTGTACTTTTTGAAAAGTGTGCTCCCGAATGTACTCAGCGAAACCCCAAAAGTAAGTATGTCATCCAGGTGTTTGAAGTATACTGCAATTAGAAAAATTTTTGCACACTCTACGACTTTCTCGCACTATCTACTCACCAAGGTTACTGAACAGTGTGGAAGAGTGCTGATTCGGACACGGCCCAGGGCTGCATTCGGATCCAAAATTTATCCTTTCTTCCTGTCATTCCCTTCCCTTGTTTTAAGGGGGGAATCCCCAAAATGCCAGGATGAAATATGGCAGCCACACCAAGTGTGATTCCGATCCAATTTAAGAAAGGGGAGGGAGTAATTATATTCCCTCGCTCCCTCGTTTATCCTCCCTTCCACCAAGGGTATAAAATGCAAGCTTCCAGCAAGAAGGGAATCCCACAATGCAATGCTCCACACGGAAAAAAGTGGGCGGTCACTACAGAACTATGTGGCGGTCACATTTCAACTCTATGGTGTCGGTTCTGTTTTTGTTTGTTTCTCGTCAATCCTCCCTTGCAGAGCACCTTTTAAGTTTGCTTGCTGCACGTAGCAAATTGCGTCACAAGATAGCTCCCTCGAGGGAAGACAGCAAGAGAAGGGAACGTGTTAAATTGGATTTGAATGCAGCCCTGCAGTGTGCTTTCTGGCCT
>CM040406.1:50734991-50759991 GCA_022702515.1 Ilyophis sp. 1 JC-2022
TATAAAGTGTAGGGAGGGGAAAAGGAACAGAAAAACTCATGACTCACAAAATTTTCTTTCACTTTAAAAAAAAATAATAAAAGATTTATTTGCCTCTTGGTGAGGCGAAAGAGTGTCGTGTTTGCGGCTTTCTGAGTCTGATTCTGATCGGCTCTGATGGGTAGGACTGATGGGGCATTTTGAGAGTGGGCGCGAACCTGCCCAGGGTGTGGAGGGCACGGGTGGAAGGGATTGGATGGGGAGGGTACTGCCACCACACACACCCTCCCTCATCCCCCCTCCCTCTCAATGTGCCTCTCGCTCATAATCGCTCCTCTGTCCCGTCAGATAAATCTCCCCCTCTAACCAGTTCCTGGAGAACAAACCCAGGGCCTTGTTTTATTGATGATTATTTTCATTATTTTATGATTTATAACCTTGCGAGTTATTTTTTTTATGATCTTACCATGCCCACAAATCTGATCCTTTGTTGACCGCACTAATTCCAGGCCGTCTCCTCCTGTTTCTCTCACTTTCTCTCTCTCGCTTTATTTCTGTCACATTGACGATGTTCTATTTTTCAGAATGATGAATTATGAGCTTTGTTATATCCACTTTCAAAAGGAATTGTGCTGAAACTGGTCTTCAAAGCAGAACCATCAAAAGAGCAGGACTAAGAGTCCGTGGTGTAGGAGCGAATAATCTTTTCCCTTTTTCAGGTTTTCTGTAGAAAAACCTTTATAATTAACAAAGAGGTTTCTGTGGATGTGGCGCACACGAGCCCTAAAAAGGCTAAAGCTCCCCCGAGGCTATGTTTCACTCTTATCCAAAGCAACTTACACCACTTGTTTTTACATGAAAGTCATTTAAGTGTTCCAGTTGAATATTACCTTGCCCAAGGGTACAACGGCAGTGTCCCTCTTGGGAATCAAACCTGCAACCTTGGAGCTCCCTCAGAGTTATGTTATGCTGCTGATGCGGTTGCCATGGATGCAGATTTAGCATCACTTTTTTCCACGCCATCGCTACACACCCGAGAGGCATTTAGGGGCGGGTTTGTGAACTGGTCCATCGGCACAGATGGATTTCTACCCCACTAAGCAACGTAGCAGAAATGTACCCACGCTGGGCTATATTGCGTAGTGAGGAGAAACTGTGGTGACATATTGCATGGAAAATGTCAATGGTTTTAACAGCATGTGATTTTTTTTTATCTCTTGAAAACGACTTATTGGTGTGGAAGACCTGTTAGTGCTCATTTTAGAATTTGGATTCTGAAAAGCATAAAACGTAGATATTGGCTTTGTATGGATTTTTCTCTCTGCGCTAAAGCTGCAACATTTTCACCTGGTCAAAACCAGATGGATTTTCTTGTCGTGGCATAACAAGTTTTATTCAGAAGTTTTTTTTTTTTTTTTTTCTGCATTTTGCAGCAATCGTCAGAAACAAGACCATAACTTAATAGTTTTCATGGACCTTGATTCACTGCTGAGAGAATATTATTGATTACAGACCTGTTGTTGTGTGAGGCAATTATGTTTTGAGGAGGCTATATTCTCCTAAAACCTGGCAATTTATTTCAGTCCCCTGTAGTGGACATGAGTCTCTGGTCTTAATCTCAACAACCGTATATTCTACTATGCTGAAACCTACACTACAACAATCAATACAAATTAAATAAATATAAAAATATATTGAACATATTATCACTGCAACATGTGTTTGTGATCCAAGACGCTTGTATTATGTCAAAAAAGTATTTAAATACTTTTGCAGGGTCTCAAGAGGACATATTACAACAGGAAGCTGTCAGAGAAGAGGCGGGGAGAATTAAGCCTGATGTTGGCACACAATTTTTTTTTAAAAAGTGTTTATTTTCATGATGCAAGTTCATGATTCATCTCTTGAAAAAAACAGCCAATCTGAATGGATCAACAACAGCGGTCTTTGAAGCGTTTAAATATAACATTTGTCCTTCACAACTTTGACTCGCATTAAGTAAGTAAGCATTCGATTATTTATTTTTTTTGTCCTCATTGCAAAACACAGTTTTCAGGGCGTGAACAGCTTAAGAAAGCCGAGGACGGATGCGAAACAAGTGGCCCCGTGAGTTCCCCCGAGCGTCTGAACGTGCGTACGTGAGTAAAATGAGCCCCGTGAGTTCCCCCGAGCGTCTGAACGTGCGTACGTGAGTAAAATGAGCCCCGTGAGTTCCCCCGAGCGTCTGAACGTGCGTACGTGAGTAAAATGAGCCCCGTGAGTTCCCCCGAGCGTCTGAACGTGCGTACGTGAGTAAAATGAGCCCCGTGAGTTCCCCCGAGCGTCTGAACGTGCGTACGTGAGTAAAATGAGCCCCGTGAGTTCCCCCGAGCGTCTGAACATGCGTACGTGAGTAAAATGAGCCCCGTGATATATGGGATCAGGTTGCGGAAAAGAACAATCAGTAATGAGGCAGTGGTATAGGGACAATGCTTTGGGAACGCGACTCGCAATTCAACGGTTCAAAAATCGCATTTGGGGCATTTCCAGTACGTAACCTGAAACCACATCAGCACATATCCAGCTGTATGAATGGACTGGGATGGGAATTTGCTTAATGCCTGAATTTAAATGCAAATGGTAAGGAAAAGGCAAGGATATCCTAACCCCCCCCCACAAACACACACACACACACACACACACACACACGCACGCCCTATCGTGGCAGGCAGACAGGCATTACCGCACAAGACCGTTAAACTGGCATTAAAGCTGTGACATGTCCGCCACCGTGTTTGACTTTGGCGGGAACAGAGGGGAACACGGCCCAGTGCAGCTAAAGAAAAATGACGGGTATCGCCCCCCCCCCCCTCACCCCCCACCCCCTCACCCTGGACGTAAACCCCGGCAGTGAATCAATGTCTCTGGACCCCTGCATGTCTAATACATGCAGGTTTGATCCCCATGTCGGGACTCTTAATGTGCTCCGCAGGGCTAATTAAATGCTCGCACTAAATCATTTCCGCCTGGACTCGGTGAGTGCCATATGTGTGTCTGTGTGTGTTTGCAAGTGTTTGTGAGGGTGGGTGTGTGTGCATGCGTGTGCATGTTTGTGTGTGTGTGGGTGAGTGTGTTTGCGTGCATGTGTGTGTGTTTGCAAGTGTTTGTGTGTGTGCATGTGTGTGGAAGTGTGTGTGTGTGTGTGTGTGTATGTCTGTTTGCCTGTTTCTGTCTGTGTGTGTTTATGTGTGTTTGCATGTGTGTGTGTGTGTTTATGTGTGTTTGCATGTGTGTGTGTGTGTGTTTATGTGCGTTTGCGTGTGTGTATGTGTTTATGTGTGTGTGTGTTTATGTGTGTGTGTGTCACTTTGATGAACCCCGGTGAGTCGTCTGAAGCGATGGGGGGTGGCTCTGACCTTTCTTCTCCCAGTCGTGGGCCAATCATATACGAGAGGCTTTGCAGGAGATCAGATGCGATCGATCGATCTGATCGCCTGCGGGCAGATTGGCGGCTGGGGTGGTTGGAGGGATGAATTTGCAGAGGTTTAAAAGAAATCCCGAATCATGCTGGCGTTTCTTTTTTGAGTGCGAACACTTTCTGTTGTCTAGCCAGTGCTGCGGTTCCTCTGAAGTCACAGAGCTTACCCACGCGCTCAACAAGAGGAACAAGGCGAAAAAGGAAAAAAAAAAGTGTCACTCTCCTTGAAGTCATTTCAGAAACATTTATAATCTCTTTAGAATACAAGGAGGAAAACCCGGCTGTGGTTACTCCCCCTCCTCCGTTAGAGACGCTTTGAGAAAGGAAAGAAAACGGGGGGAGAAGAGACGAGGGGGGGGGGGGGGACCCCAGATGCAGGGAATAAACTCGCTGATGTAATCACCGCCACGCGCTCTTCGCACGCGTGAGCCGGCTCACGCCCGCCGTAACAGGGTCTCGCGGCGGCCTGCGCTCTGGTCACGGCGGCCAGGTTCCGCCGCTCAGCGTTACGCTCGGGATACGGGCAGTTTCTCGTCCTCCAGGTATCTTTTAATTAGCCACTCATTAGGCCCTCTCAAAAACAAACAGGCCTGAGTTATCCAAATAATGAGCTCAATTGGGTAATTAAGACCCGAGGCAGAGCCAAAGCACGGTGGGCCGCACCCGTCCACGAGGGTCTCGGCACCTCGTGCAGGAAGACCCCGCCCAGTTCTCAGGTGTGTTCTCAAAAGAGTCCTGCAGTGCCACGCCCCGGCAGAACCTGCCTGTGATCTGACAAAGCTTCTGATAGAGCCCCAGGACTCAGACTAATCTCAAAAGCAGTGCTACTCCTTTGATTGAGCTGCCCTGGTTGAAATAGTGGCTTTTGAAGGCAGGTAACGGTGATGCATCGCATTCACATTGCTATTTAAGTGAGCTAGATTGCATCTACTCTTAAAGCATAAGGTGGCCTGCCAAGAAATTAGACAATGTATTTCACCATAGACAGGGGGGGAAAAAATTTCAATATTTTGGTTTGTATTTGGCCACTAAAGCAGTCTTAAAGGGTAAGTACACCCTAGATCACTTTTTCCCCCGCTGTAAATGTGTTTATATGCCTACCTTATAATGAAACTTATTCAGGCATTTTGTTATTTCAACAATAATATTGGATATCATAAGAAACTGGTAGAAAAGCGTCGTTGTGCTGCCCCTAACGGTTGAAATGAGACGGATGTGTGCGGGTTGGACCCGTAATGCACGACTCAGAACACTGACTTGATAATAAATACCCGCAAGGGCTTTATTATGGGGAAATCCAAAAACGTAGTCACACAAGCAAAGTCCAAAAACCAATAAATCCAGCCAGACCAAAGATACAGTACCGAGGGAGAAGGCAGTCTCGAAGTCGGTATCCATGCAAGAGTTCGTTAACCAGAGTAGCTGTCAGCGGAGCAGAAGTACAAAACAGGGAAAAAACAAAGTTCGTAGTCGTGGGGCGTAGCAGGAGTCAGACCGAAGTCCTATCCGCGGGGCAGAGGTACAAAACAGACAGCAGGCAAAACTCGTGGTCAAAAACAGGCAGTGGAAACAATAGGCAGGCAGTAACGATGGTCAATAAACAGGCTAGATCAATAACGGTGGTCAAAACAATGGAAAAACGCTCAAGAGTGACAATAGTAAACTAAGGCAACAATTTCACAACGAACAGACATGAACACTGAGCTTAAATGCAGGTGTAGACAGGTGCAAACATTTAGCTTGAGAGCAGCAGGAAATTCACAACAGCTTGAGAAAATGAGACACGTAACGAGGCAATTAGTAAATCGTTAGTAGTTAACCTATCCTGACCTAGCGTTTAGTAAATTAGTAATCAACATGCACGAGAAACGTAAGGTAAACATGAACACATGGTTAGATAATTAGTATTACCCAATCCTGATCTAATGTTAGTATATTAGTAACTAGGCAAGGGAGAATGAAACAATTAGGGAAGCGTGAGTGACAGCAAGAGAAGAAACAGCATGAACGCAAGGCTGTGGAAAAACATGGAAATATGTATGCAAACCATGAACTGCATCGTAACATAAACAGAAAATAAACTGTGACAAACACTAAACATGAAACATGGCATAAACATGACATAAACGTAACATGAAATTTCCTTTCTGGTCCCCACACTGCCCCCGCCCCAATCGTGATGTCAGAGTACCTCATATGGATAATTGTTGTCACCCACAACGGGAACAACCGGCACCTGATTGGTTAGACCCACTATGTTACTTTCATTTCGGCATCCTGTTCAACTCACTTATTCTACCTAAATAGTGCACCAAAATATGTTTCTGAAAATATTTGAGGTGAGAAATAGGCCATGCAGTTGCTGAATCTTGATTCATATTTGTGCAACGTCTAGTTTGACAGTTTGATCTGAGTTTAATGAAATAATCTGTACAATGTACGTTAATTTATACAAATGACGATGGCAGCTCCTCTGCCCCCACCCTTCTCCCTCGGTCACCCCACTAAGTATTTTTCAAAATTTTGTAGAGACAGTGGGTGTACTTACTTTTTAAGGCCCGTCCACATCAACAACGATAACTATAACGATAACTATAAATATATCATTTTAAAAATCGAGTCCGCACCACAACCATAACGACAACGACAGTGACAAGCGATATCGTTGGGATCACTTTCAGAGCGATTTGATGAACGATAGAAACCCTGACAGCCAATCAAAGTCCATCAGAATGAACATTTTCATTGACAAGCTGCCGACACAGCCGGAGCGCGCAGCGCGTGCTCGGTGCCGCTGTTTACCGATCGTTATTGTTCATCAGTGTGGACGCTCACACTGTTATCGTTATAGTTATCATTATCGTCATAGTTATCATTATAGTTAACGTTCTTGCTGTGGACGGGCCTTTATCCAGTAAGGGCTGGTGTGGGTGCAGGCTTTTGTTCCAATCAAGCAGTAACACACCTGATTCTACTAACCATGGTTCTTAGCAATGACTCTAGTGGGTTGATTAGTAGAATCAGGTGTGTTACTGCTTGATTGGTACAATCACCAGCCCTTACCGGAAGACTGCTTTAGACAGTGGTCAAATACAAACCAAAATATTTACATTTTTTCAACTTTCTCCTGTCTATGGTGAAATAAATTGTCCACTTTCTTGGCAAACCACCTTATGCTTTAAGGGTAAATGCAAACATCGCTTTGGATAGAAGCATCTGCCAAATGACTGTAATAATAATAATAATAATAATAATAATAATAATAATAATCATTAAATTATGATTGAGAGTAACTCTAACTGACTAACTGACAGCAAGGTGAAAAAGGCACGTGCAATTTGAGCAGGTAGCCTTACCTGAGACAGTTTTTCAGAGTAAGAGTAGCAGAATAAGTTTGTGAGAATAAGGGTAGCAACCTCAAGCACGGGGGTTAAAGACCATGGCGTGTATTTATGAAGTGTCTAAGTGTAGGAGCACTGAACTGATCTGGGATCAGTTTCCACCTGTCCATATCCTAACCTCATCTGTTTTCACCTAAAAGGCTAAACTGATCTGAGATGCCCTTGTCAGTAGCGACCCGGGCTTCCCCCTGTCTGTATCCTAACCTTACGGGCTATGAGCTAAGAGGCAAAACTGATCCCAGATCAGCACTCGACACGCTGAGACGCTCTGCGAATACAAAATCGGGTTTGCATCAAAACGCTTGGCTTGACAGCCCTGACTTTTCCAAATAAGCGATCAGAGCTTCCAAATCTGAGCTGAACCCTGTCTCAAAGCTCAACTATTGTGTGTGTGTGTGGGGGGGTCTGTTATCCAAAAATGGTAAAGACCCCCCCCACCCCCAGGGGTAATGGCTCTGCTCCCTTGAGCTGTAGGGGGATTATCAACTCGGCTGTTCTTGTAATTCACAAACAGGCTTAGTCACATACTGGAGGTGGGTGCACATTTTAATCCCATTCAGCATCGGCGCATACATATCTGACAGCTGATGGGTAAACTGAAGAAATAATAATAATACTGCACACGGGTTTTACTGGCTGATCCATTGACTGACTGACTGACTGGCTGACTGACTGACTGACTGGCTGGCTGGTTAACCTTCCCAGCTGGCTGACTGACTGACACATTGACTGAACGATAAACATACCGGGCTGACTGACTGACTGACTGACTGACTGACTGGCTGGTTAACCTTCCCAGCTGGCTGACTGACTGACACATTGACTGAACGATAAACATACCGGGCTGACTGACTGACTGACTGACTGACTGACTGACTCACTGACTCACTGACTCACTGCTACAGAGGAATATTATGGTGTGTGTGTGGGGGGGGGGGGGGGGGCAGAGGGGTTTATCAACCACACCTACAGAGAAAAAATGTATGAGAAAGAGCATGCACGCACACGTACACGTACACATACACATCCTACCTCTAAACTCCCCACTGGTTCAACTGACATTTGTTGGCGGGGGGGGTGGGGGGCAAGAAATATTTAAAGCTCTATCTCAATAATCCCCCCCCCCCCCAAATTTTTTTTGTAATACAACTAAAACAAAAACCAAGAAAATAAAAGGCTGACATGCAACAATGAAGCAGTTTAAAAAAGGAGGGTGGGAAGGAGGAGGGGGAGAGAAAAGAAAATGGATTCAGAAAGCTCATCAATGGAAGCGCGCCAGCCTCTTCTGCTCACGGGGCGTGTTTGTCTTTCTCAGATCAATAGCCCCGCATCGATGCCCCGAAAGACAATTTATGAAGCATAAAGGACAGGGCTGCTGGCTTTCCAACCCCCCCCCCCCCCAATAATGTAAACCCCAGCCAGGATATGCACATGCTTGCTAGCAGGGTCGAGGGAGAGAGAGAGAGAGAGAGAGAGAGAGAGAGAGAGAGAGAGAGAGAGAGAGAGAGAGAGAGAGAGAGAGAGAGAGAGAGAGAGAGAGAGAGAGAGAGAGAGAGAGAGAGAGAGAGAGAGAGTGAGAAAGTGAGAGAGTGAAAGAGAGAGAGAGGGGGACAGTTGTGTGTCTGGCCTGGAGGGCCGATCGAGGGTCGCCCGCAGTCCCGTACAGATGGCACGGTTGCCAGCAGATGCCAGCCAGCCAGTGCGGAAGGAAGGAAGGGCTGATTAGAGTTTTCTGAAGCTCGCCCAGGTAAATAAAGGGAATAAGCTAAAGAATGGGAAATAAATAACCTTTGGGGGGCGGGGGGGTGGGGGGTGGCTATGAGATCAATAGCGTGCGTGCGCCCTGGCATTCAGCAAGGACAGGTGAGCTGAGACTCACCTGGTGGTTGCCCGTTGATGAAGTGTAGTGCCAAAGCATAGCGCCAGAATTGCTGCAGGCTGTGGTTAGAAAGGCACTGGAGCTGGCAGGAATAGAGGGGGGAGGACACACACACACACACACACCACACACACACACACACACACACACACACACACACACACACAGCGGAACAGGGCTGCCGGGTGGCTCGTCCTGTTAAAGGCGCTGTTTTAGTCCGATATCAAATCCAGACCTCGCTGTTGCTGACTGTGGCTGGCCACCCAGAAGGGTGGCGCTAGCGTCAATGTTGTGAGGTGTTTCAGTCGGCCAGGGTGACAGCACCAGCAGGCACCCCCCCCAGGCAACCCCCGCCCCCCCCCCCCAAGCTGGTCGGCCGGTCGGTCGGGCAGCTGCAAATCCACCTGTTGAGCTGCACAGGAACTGACTCTATCTGTTGCGTGCCTGTGCGAGCTCGACTCGCCGACTGTGGTGTAATAACGACGGGTGATCTTATCTGCCTCAAAGGAGAGTACGTGCCTTGTCTGTGTATTCCTGGATTGATTGCATTGAGTTTGCAGCAATGCAATGAATGCTCAAAGAGATATGATTGGCCAGTCCAAATTGGATTGCAAAAGGGGGAGGGGGGCGGGAATACTATAGCAACCTAAGAATAAATGATGCAGAGAACAGGCCATTCAGCGCGTCTAGGCTCTGTGTATCCAGCACTGCCTCAGACTTGGACCTGACACTGCAGATGTTTCCGCCTCTGGTACATGACATAGCAAGCTGTACTTACGTACAAGCTCTCCCACGCAGCTCTATCTGTAAGATAAATACACTCAAAAATATGTTTGCTACAAAATAACCAACGAAATGTATTAGTAAATTACAACCAAAGTGATGGAGGCGTGGGTTGCTCGGAAGCAGAGATAATATAAATGGCACAAAAGAGACGCGCATTTTGGATTGCGTATGAAATGCACGCGTGTGAATGCGTATTTGTAATAGGCGCGTTTGAAATACTAGCCGTGCCTGAGGGTGGGGCAGCAGTGGGGCACAGTCGCTGGTAAACTGGGCTTGCAGCCCAGAGGTTGCAGGTTTTAGCCCCAGGTGGTGCACTGCCGTTGTGAAGGAGTTCATGTCGCCTAAATCACGATAGATGAGGGGGGGTCTCCCAAAATAAGGAATCAATCAATATAAGCAGTAGCAGCACTGATGGTTCTAGAAGTTTCAGGGAAAATGGGATTGTGGGATACACAGCGTTTATGGTCTTTCTGTGAACCCCCCCCTCGCCCCGCCCGATTCACACCCCCCTCCCTCCATGTTGCACTACTCCATCTGCACACCCTGAGCTCATTGGGTCATCCACTACATCAATGGCCTAGAATTCAGATTTTAACAAATACAATAATCATTTTAAACAGCTGAGCCTGTGGCCCTACTGGACCAGGGTTATAACCCTTTTCTAAACCAACCCAAAATATGATACCCACCTCCTCCGTCCCACAAGTGATTCCATCCACCGATCTCACTGGCAGATCCCATAAGTGATCCAATCAACCGATCTCACCAGCAGATCCCATAAGTGATCTCATCAATGATCTTTCCAGAAAATCCCATAAGTGATCTCCGATCTCACTAGTGGATCCCATAAGTGATTCAATCAACTGATCTCACCAGCGGATCCCATAAGTGATACCATCAACTGATCTCACAAATAAAAACAAGTATTGATCCCAATCTTGCCAAATTAATTCCACACCTGACCCTATGGACAGATATCTCCACCGCCCAGATGTTTGCATAATTTCCTGCCTTTTTGTCCCCCACACATCTTCTACCCCCCCCCCCCCCCCTTCCCCACACTCCCCTCCACTACCCCGCAAAACCACAAACGGAGACTAATTCCCCCTACAACTGTCTATCTTCTTCAAACAAGACCTGTTTTTTTTTTAGCACATCAGTGGTAGAGCCAGGGCAGCGATTGAGCACAGGGGAACCCTAGAGAGAAGGAGAGGATAGGAGTGAAAGAGAGAGAGAGAAAGAGAGGGAGGGAGAGAAAAAGCACGCTTCTGCATGGCAATGAGAAGACCATTCAATTAGCAGCAGTTTATGGGCCTGATGTTAATGGCCTAAGACAAGCAGAGGATCCTGGCCTTTCACTGATTAAAACAGAGAGAAGGGGGTGGGGGTGGGGTGGGGGGGGGGGTGGAAGAGTGTGAGAAAGGTGGGGGGGTAAAGATGCACAGAAAGTATCGGAACTATTAAAATCCTTTTATAACCCTTAGCAGAGAAACAAGGTCGTCGTGTTCTTGCATTCCTGCTGCCTGTGAGTGTCATTCTCAATGTTGTTGGAATAGGACTGTACCACTACGCAGATGGATGGCGGGGGGGGTTTAACTCCATGGCGGGTTCTTCCATCACAGTGTCTATGTGGAGGGGGAGGTTTTTTCACTTGCGTGCATCAGTGGCGGCTGGTGACTCAAAAAATTAGGGAGGACAGGAGGAAAACCAACCCACGACGTCATGTTATTTTACACTAGTTGGCTACTTATCTCTACTTTTTTATGTTCAAGTTATGTTATGTTCTTATGTTCAAATGAAGCAATAATCTAACTAGCAACCTAATAATAACCTAATAATAATAACCTAAACGAACAAATATTATATTATCATCGATCATATTACAGCGCAAAGGATGAATATAAAAAAGGGGCCAGGTGAACGAGAGGGAAAGATACATCTAATCACTGTGGGCTCTGGATGGGAATGAACCTCGTGTGTGCGTAATGTGTCATTAGAAGCCTATCACTCCAATGAGGGGTGATGCAGCGCCCAGTACATTACAGTGGGAATCCTCACCTTTGCTGCGTAATCCAAACTGGAATGACAACAAATAATCCACAAGATGTTGTTCCCCATCCCACTCTCCACGTCTGCGTCCATGCCTCTGTGTCCCCCTCACTCACGCTGCCGTTAATTGCCGCAGCACCACTCTCCTCCAAATCCATTCTAGCTATTTGGTTAACAGTCCTTCAGGGCTGCTGCAACAAGCTAAATGTTGCGCTGGCTAACGCAAGAAGCTAGCTACTGCGCGAGAAAAAAAAGAGGAAACGTAAATCTGAAGAAATTTTTTTTTGGAGCAGCCTCCTCTGGTTGAAAAGGCCTAATTAAAATGTAATTTTTTTGTTTTGTGTTTAAAAGTAGTTTGTTATCATTTATTTTCTAATATGCTACTGTATAATCTATCTATCGCTTTACCGCCAGTTCGTCACACTCACGTACAATACAGAGTTGACGAATTTGGAAATTAGAATTTAAAAATTATAAATGATTTTTTTCCAAAGAAGAGAGAAGAATTATTTTATAAATGATAATGAGATTTGGTAATGGTTTACCTCCCTCTCGAGCAACCTCCTCTGCCTCTATAGACCAGTCTCCTCTGTCTCTATAGACCAGCCTCCTCTGCCTCTATAGACCAGCCTCCTCTGCCTCTATCGACCAGTCTCCTCTGTCTCTATAGACCAGCCTCCTCTGTCTCTATAGACCAGCCTCCTCTGCCTCTATAGACCAGCCTCCTCTGTCTCTATAGACCAGCCTCCTCTGCCTCTATAGACCAGCCTCCTCTGCCTCTATCGACCAGTCTCCTCTGTCTCTATAGACCAGCCTCCTCTGCCTCTATAGACCAGCCTCCTCTGTCTCTATAGACCAGCCTCCTCTGCCTCTATAGACCAGCCTCCTCTGCCTCTATAGACCAGCCTCCTCTGTCTCTATAGACCAGCCTCCTCTGCCTCTATAGACCAGCCTCCTCTGCCTCTATAGACCAGCCTCCTCTGCCTCTATAGACCAGTGTCCTCTGCCTCTATAGACCAGCCTCATCTGCCTCTATAGACCAGCCTCCTCTGCCTCTATGAACGAATCAAGACGTCATGCAACAGCCATTGAATGCATTCGTGCCATTTATTTAATTTTTTTTTATATGTTCGTTCTCCCCGATTAGTGCTTTTTTTTTTTCAATCCCTTCCAGGAAAATGTTTAAATTCAGGAATAAATTTTGTAATTTGCCACTGATAAGATTTATTGATGACGGTCCAATCAAGCCGCCGCCATTTAGAAGCATATGCTGTGCTAATAAAATATGACATCGACACCGTTTATCACGATAATTTATTATCTATAACTTTGTGTTGTTACTGTACACTTTTTTTCAGTCACTGTAGCTTGCCTTTAAAATCCTCCTCTACTCGAGAGATGATTTTAATTGTATTTTTTAATTAAAACGGCCAACAAGAGACAGTCGGAATCCATCAAAAACATCCCACCGCTGGTTTGCAGTTTAAATACCAGAATGTCTCATTTAAAGATACCAACTTCGACAAGGGAGCTTCAAACAGAGCCGGGTAATTCAGACAGACAGCACCGCGTATAAACGTGTGTGTGTGTGTGTGTGTGTGTGTGTGTGCAGTCAGGCAACATAATTAAAAATAAACACTGATATTAACACTGCAAAGGCCATTTGGAGCAGCCTTATGCTCATCTGTAAAAACAGAAACAACAACAAAAAAAATAGATGGACAGTTTCGACATCCAGGGAGGGAAGGATGTTGTGAGGGGGGGAGGGGTAGGGGGTAGGGGGTAGGGTAGGGGGTAGGGTGGGGGAGGGGTAGGGGGTAGGGGGTAGGGTGGGGGAGGGGTAGGGGGTAGGGTGGGGGAGGGGTAGGGGGTAGGGGAGGGGTAGGGGGTGGGGGGGGGGGGGTGTTCGCATCATTGTCTGGTGTGTTTCTGCCTCTGTGTTAAACAGGTTTATTTCTTGTTTAATAATTAATTCTGCTGCCACTGACCCACTCAATTAATTTCAAGTTGATTCAATGACACGTGATTCTTTTCTTTTTTTTTCTCCTTCTTTTTACAAAGAAATACCAGAAAAAAAGACAAATAAATATTGTGATTTTTAATATTCAAGTAGTCGCAGGAAAGATAAAGAAGCGGAGGGAGTGAGTAAATATGATTGCTGCTGCGGTAATTAAAAGAAGAAGGAGAAGTGCGAGGCGAGACAGGGGAAGGTGTTAGCCGCTGTTCAAGTGAATTTGCGGTGAATTCACTTACAAAAGGGAGGCGGATTAGAGGAGGTCTGATGGTTTCTGGGGCGCAGTGCAGGGACACTGAGACTGCCCACACACACATACACACACACACACACACACACACACACACACCACATACACACACACACACACCACATACACACACACACCACATACACACGCACACTCTCACACACACACACACACACACACACACACACACACACACACACACACACACCACATACACACACACACCACAAACACACTCTCACACACACACCACAAACACACACACACCACATACACACACACACATACACACACACACACACACCACATACACACACACACCACATACACACTCTCACACACACACCACATACACACACACACCACATACACACGCACACTCTCACACACACACACACACACACACACACACACACCACATACACACACACACCACACTCACACACACACACACACACACACACACCACATACACACGCACACTCTCACACACACACCACATAAACACACACACACACACATATAAGGGGCCGTTTAGGCCAAAATTGCCTCACATATACACGTACAATGGCTCTCACATTCACTAGTAACGCTCTCACACGCACTGAAAAAGCTTGTACATAACATTTAAATGCTTGCACACACACCTTAAATCTTCTCATATACACACAAAGAGCTCACATATTCACAATTGAAGTTCTCACATGCACTGAAAAAGCATTCACTTAATATCTACATGCTTGCACACACACCCGAAATCTTCTCATATACTTCTCATACATGAATATGTGAGCTCTTTGTGTGTATATGAGAAGATTTTGGGTGTATGTGCAAGTATTTAAATGTTATGTACAAGCTTTTTCAGTGCGTGTGAGAGCTTCACTAGTGAATGTGAGAGCCATTGTACGTGTATATGCGAGGGAATTATGAATTTTGGCCTAAATACACATACACACACGCATGCACACACACACACACGCATGCACACACACACAGACACACACATGCACACACACACATTCCCATTAATACCTTTATTTATGCCCACGTACTAAAGTAACGTCCAAGCACATAAACAGTGGAGACAGACAGTACAGAATAATGCAATGGACCCTCGCAGGCTTATTAAGGCTATAGGTCAGCGCTGCCTCCAGATATGGCCGCTAACTACCTGTTTTACGTGTGTGAGCATGTGTGTGCCGATGTGTGTGTCCACACGTTCCTTCACTAAAATCATCACACACCCCCACCCACCACCCGGGCCCAGCCCTGGGGCCTGGCTGCCCCGGCCTTGCTGAGCCCCCCCCCCCGATACCCCCTCTTTCACCAGTCCCCCTCCCTCCTCTTGCCTGTGGGTTCACTGGGCCACGGTCAACCCTGACACACTGGACCGGACATGGCGGTAAGAGTGGGGAGGGGGTCAAGGGGATTGGCGTACCGGGTGCGGGGTGTGGGGTGGGGGAGTGTTTGGTGGTAAGATCAATCGAGCCGTGCCATGTCTGGAACAAAGTGCCCCCGTCTCTAGTGTTGATGTGGTGGAAATTGCATCTTCAAGGAAACGTGTCTGATGGGATTGCAGGATCAATAGGCGGGGCGGGGGGGGGGGGCGAGTCACGGGGAGAGAGGAGCGGATCTGGGCCGGAATGAGAATGGGTTCCGCGGTGGAGGTTCTGACGCTAGGCCCCCATGTACTAATGAAACATGTCACTTCACTCCGGGGGGGCCCAAGCCAATAACGTCCTATAGGCCCAAATACATTATGTAGGGTCCCACCACAGCCAAATTGGCTAAAGGAAGATGTGTCTTCTGTTAATGGCTGTGGGAGAGACTCAGCGGGCATACAGTACATGCCTTTGCATGTCTATGAATGTATACATACGTGTGTGCGCATAAGATATGTATGCAAATACAGTTCATTAATTCATTCTTTCCATCTTAATTTTCCTTTCATTCAGTCGCTGGTGCACATTAAAGTAAATAAACGAATGTATCGAATGTTTATGCATTTAAACAAATGCGCTTACGCAGCGCTCTTATGAAGACGCAAGGCTTTGTCCCGATGACCAAGAAAACGTACCCGCATGTTCACACGCACGTATTCCCTGCACATGTTCATGCATGCACACTCATAAAGTCATACTTGCGCACACACACACACACACACACACACACACGCAGACACACGCACTCACACACTTGCGCTAGTCCAGCAATGCGGCAGAGGTTTTTTTTTTCTTTTTTTTTTCTCTCTGCCTGTTTCCATGGCAACAAGCTCTAGTTTCTGGCGCTGAAAAGTGGAAACTGACAGGAAGTCTGAGTGGCCTTGGGGGGTGGGCGGGCAGAGAAAGAGGGATGAGCGGAGGGGAAGAGGAGGGGAAAGGAGGAGGGAGCAAGGGAGCAGGTGGATGAGGTAGAATAGTCATGAACCTGTCTGTTTTGTCTCGTTCCTTGTTCGTTTAGATTTGCCTGGGAACCGTGATTGGCTGGCCGATGAACCCTCCCCCCCCCCCTCCACTCCCATCTTCTGTCTAACGAGGCCTGCCTTTGGGGCCTCAGCTCCTTAACGGGCTAAGGGTTCGAGAATGTTTGCTTTTCCCTTCAAACTCGGTTTTCCCCCCCACGGTTTTCTCAAGTCTCTAGAATCTAAGACATCGTCCCGTGGAGAACGTCGTTACCGCCTCCCGTTTTCGGCCCCGCAGAGCGCGTGCGGAGTTTTGTCCGGGCTGAGGAAAGTTCCGGAAACACACGCCGACGCCGCTCAGAGTGAGAGGGAAATCCCTGCTCGCAGAGTATCGCGCGCCCGTGGCAGCTACGCCGTTAAACGCCTGAGAGGTTACCTGAGTCACGAAGCCGGTCGCTTAAGTGCAGACCCCCCTGTTACCATGGCGCTGTTGTTGCTAATCTCCCAGACTTGCATCGTTCTCTGTCTCTTGTCAAATTGAAATTCAAATTGGCTTTATTAGCATGACAAAGATTGCGCTGCTAAACCACTTGAACATTATTCCTTTAACATTATTCTCCTCTCTCTCGCTCTCCGCTCAATACTTTCTCTTTTTCTCTCTCTCTCTCTCCCTCCCTTTCTTTCTGAGTCACTATATCTCTCCTCCTCATCTCATTTTCCCTCTCTCTATTATGACTATTCATCTCTCTCTCCATTCTTCTCTTTGCCTCCTTTTTCATTCGTTCTCCACCTCCCATGTTCCCCCCACACACACCTTATCCCTCGTTCTTTCTCTTTCTGTCATGCTCAATCTCTCCTTTCATATCCCTCTCTCTCTCCTGATAGATATTTCTCCATAAACCATCTATCCACCCCTCCCCACTTTTAGTTTCTCATCGTTTTTTTTACTCTACGTCCTTCCTGCCCACTCATCCTCCTCTCTTTTTACACAATCCCTCCCTCCCTCCCTTCACTTCACTCTCTCCATCTCTCGTTCCGTCGCTGGGAAAAATCCAAAGTGGCTGTGTGAGTCACACGAGTGGCTCTACCTCCTCCTCCCCCCCCCCGTTCACCTCATCTCACCCCTGCTCTTCATCGCCTCGCATACTCCATCGACCCCCCTCCATCTCACCCTCTCTCACTCTCTCTCTCTCTCGCTCTCTCCTTCGTTCATTGCATTATTATCATTCCTCATTGTCTCCTTTCCTCACTTTGAATAACAGCTTCAAATGGGCCAGGATGGGTAAGTCCCAAAGCTCTTAGCTGTAAAAGAAATGAGTAAAAAAACAAAACAAATAAAAAACTGAAAGAAGAAAACATTCCGAAATGAACAGAACCTCTTTGTGAAAAAGAAAAGGATGCTCCTTGCAGTGTTTTCTCTCTCCGGTTCCCCCAGCTCTGTAAACGTGCGGGTTAATGCTCTTTGCGGGTAATTCAAGAGTTAGAGGAGCATTTGAAGCGACATACGCGGACACCCAGAGCGCCTGGAACCAAAGGGGTCAACGACCTCCAGGGAAGGTGTGTGCCGACGGAACGAAGAAAGACGTGCGTGTGTCGCAAGGTCATCCGTCGATCTTCCAGACGGCCATTTTAAACGCCGTTCCAGGACAGGTGGGACCGGCTCCTGTTTTTGAACGGTGACCTAGCCTGGATCGAGCTGAAAGGACGCAATCGCTGGTGAATTTGTATGCGTCCCAGATCGTTTTTGTATTTCCACCCTCACCCCCCCCCCCCCCCCAAACGGGAAAGCGTAAACACTTTTTGTCGTTCGTGCCAGCCGCCGTTCCCGGCGAACATCGAGGGGCAGTCGTGTGTCGCGAGGTCAGGCGCCAAAAAGGCCGTCAAAGCCACGTGACCTTTGCCCGTGCGACAAGGCCCGCCGTGCGGTTGTCATAGGAACTCCCTCCGTTTCCCCAGCTCTATGACCCCGATCATTAAGGCGGGTCCTTTCCCTCCAACGCATCTTAATTTAGCCTCTACTTAACCCTCCTTATTTTGTCTTTTTTTATCTTTCTCTCTTTCTCTCTTTCTCTTTTTCTTACACCACACTTTTCATTCCTCTCGTTTCTCCCCTTGATGGGTAAACAGACATAATTCATAATAATTCATAAGTCATAATTCTCCAGTCTCTCCATTACCTCCCTGCCTTGCCTTTTTGCTCTTATGCCGGGATGAACAAATCCAAATATGTTCACGTTGTACACAGAAAAAAAAATGGTGGTGTACATTTAACACCCTAGAATGTTTATATGAGACCGTGGTGTTAAATGTACACCAGCAGTGTTAGATCTACACTGGCATTTGTGCTGTGTGCCGTTGTCTTCCGATTTCAAAATGTTGAAGCAGCAGGTGCCTAGGTTAGGTAACCCTACAGAAAATGGATTCTTGCTCTCGCTCTTCTGCGTTTTTTTTGTAATTAGCATAATTTGCATGTAAACGGAAGTATTAGGATACATGTAAACGGCTTAACTGGCTCAACTGCGATGTTGACAATAATCGCATGATTGCACGCTTGTAAACGTGGTCACTGATACCACAGCATTGCTGGAGGTTTTAAACGAGTCACCCCTCCCCCTGCCTCGACCCCCATCCCCACCCTCGACCCCGCCTCCTCGCCTTCTTCCTCCATCACATCTCCTCCTCCCTTCTTCCTTCCTTCCCTCTCTCTTTTCCCCCCTCTCCCATTATCACGCCATCTTCTTGTACACCCTGTTGGAGATTTGTACATCGCCCCGCTTGTTTCTCTCAAAACCTCAAAGTACCCTCTTCCAGCTTCCTAGACCCCCCTCCCCACACACACACACACACACAACATCAATTAAAGTATGTGGCTTACTCTAAGCCCTCTCTCTCTCCCTCTCTTGCGATTTGGCAGCACTTCCTTCCTTTCCCCCCCACCTCCCCATTCACACGCGTCTCCATGGTGCCCCTCCCCCCCTCCTCTGTGTCCAGCTAACGCCAGCGCAGATTCCGTACAGGAGGAAGATACTAAACTTTTTCTAACTGTTGAAGCCTTTTTTGACTTAATCAAGGGGACCTGACTGGGGGCTGCTTTTGTTTAAGGCACCACACTGTGATGCACGGATGAGCCTCATGGCCTCGGATCGAATCCGGACCCTGACTGTGGCCACTAGCTCCATCGGGAGACGCAAATTGGCGATTGGCGTCACCCACGGAACGGGAGGATTCAGTCGGATATGAAAGGTCTTCCTCCGACTCCAGTCTGTGTGAGCTCAGCTGTAGCCTGCGGTGTGAAAAAGAAGCAGCTTGTGACACCACGTGTTTTTTCGGAGGAGAACCGTGGATGTCTACACTCTCCGGAATCGGCAGTGGGGTTCGCGCAATATACGCGACTGCTGTTGCAGACCATTGGCCATTCCAAAGTGGGGTGGGAATTGGGTGTGCTCAGCCCTGCTTTGTGTGCCAAATTTACAAAAAAAATAAAGAAAAAAAAGGAAGCCTGTGTACAGTACTGTGGCAGTGGCCATTGGGCACTGTAGCGCCGGGAACCACCGTTGCCAAGTGCCGGAAACCCTCATTGCCCATCAGAACCCCTCCTGAAGTTAAGAGGCAGAGAGGATGGCAGGCGTGCAAGAGTTGAGTATCTGGTGAACCTAAAGAATCCGTGAAAACAGCCAATGAAAACAGCCAATGAAAACAGTCAAAGTAAGATGGCTTCCAGCATCTTCACCCATTCACATCCAAAATAATCAGACCGCCCACAACGGATCCCTTTTTTATTTTCACACGGAAGCAGCGTGGGCGAAAAGGCCAAATCTGTGGCTTCTGGCCTGGACTTCTCATTAAATTGCTGCTTTGCCAAACAGACGTCTGGGCGTAGGCAGAGAAAAAAGAACAAAAAAAGGCCTGTTTCAGCAGAAGTGTTGCACCATTTGCCATAAACACAGAACAGCAAAAGTAACTAAGCTCTGCCCCTTGCCTTTGCCAGTTGGTCATTCATCCTAAATCAAATTCTTGCCGTTTATGAGCATTGTATATGGTGCCTATGCTTGGCTCACAGTGCACTATAATAGATAGAGAACTGGGCTCGTAACTCAAAGTATGTGCATTTGATGCCCTGCTGGGGCCTGCTGTTGTACCCTTGAGCAAGGTACTTAGCCCGAATTGCTTCAGTATAATATATTATCCAGCTGTATAAATAGATTGTTTGTAAAAATGAAATCTGTGTTATTTGCTCTGCTGAATGCCAAAATATATAAATTTTAATCTCTCAGTTTGCTTAATGGTTTTTTGATAAGGGACAGATACAATTAAAACATTGACAAATTGAATTAACAACAGTCATTGGACCATCAAACTTTTTATCCTGCACTCATTTTTAAGATGGGTTTTAAATACCAGGCGAAAAGCACATGGTAAAAGCTAAAATAGAACTGCTACAATAAAACATTTTATATGATTACCCACGTGATTTTGCAATAGACATCCATCTATCTGATCATTTACGTGATATTTGTGGAATAAACTGTGTAATCTCCAGTTGATTGGCAAAAAAATAAGGCATTTTTATCAGCTTTTATTTTGCTGTCAATTTTTGAGGTACTGTCACTTTAAGTGAGATGTGCGCCGTTAATTATAGTGACATCATGTTAGCGCACTTATGAGGGGGTAGAATGTTAGCGGTCATCCTAGAGCAGGGGTGTCAAAAGCAATCATACTGAGAAACTGGGAATGAAATCAAGGGCTCGACATGTAGCACTATTATGGAATACGATCGGGGGGGTATTGCGGTTGCGATTACAATGGTGTTCCACATCAATGTGTGAATCAATACACCGTTCTCACGTAGGCACTGCACTGAAGTTTACAAATAGTAGCATGGCAACACAACTTCCACCAGCTGTTGTGTTAACAGCGATTGTCACAACGACGCAAAGCTGACAGTTTTTGTAGTGTTACCATTACGCTCAACTATAGAATTAAAACAGTTGTATTTGACAGCACAGGAGTGACAAACCTATTAATGTGAAGTTGAAAAAACAGCACAAGCTAGCTGGCTAGCCTGTTCTGATCAGTGCAAACAGCGGCAAACTTGGGTGGCACGGTGGCGCAGCGGATAACGCTATCACCTCACAGAACAAAGTTTCTGGGTTCTAATCCCGGCTGTGGAGTTTGCATGTTCTCCCTGTGTCCACGTGGGTTTCCTCCAGGTGCTGTGGTTTCCTCCCACAGTCCAAAGACAGGCAGGTTAGGGGTGGGGTTGTTAACAGGGCATTGCTGTAAAAGAGCATGCATGCTCAGTCAACCTACCCTGTATAAACAAAGATTATTAATAATAATAATAAAAAAAAATTACTATTAACATAATGTTAAAATGGCAGCCCCTAGGCCTCCCCTTTTCTTTTGCCGATACTCCGTAGTGTGACAACAGCAGCGCACAGAAGCTTGTCTGTGACAACAGCAGCGCACAGAAGCTTGTCTGTGCCAACGCGCTCAGGGTTGCTGTAAATGTCAATCATTTAATCTGTGTTTTAAAAAATAAATAAAAAACCTGCCCAGATGACATGACTTAGATCTCAGGTGTAATGCACTCAAATGAACAGCGGGGGCGATAGAGTAGAGGCCACCTGAGTGTCGGGCCCTCCACTTTCAGACCTGTGTCTTTCTCATCTCCCGCTTGTCAGAAAAGAACTTTCTTTCACACTTCTTAACCCCGTTTGGAGGGGATTGTTGCCGTACACTTCTCACATGCTATTGCCAGTCTCATTTCGCTCATGTCTCCTGGGGTTGTTAACCTTCGACCTCTCTCATATCCCATCGTTCACCCCCTGACCCCAATCTGCTGTTCCAAACCCTCCTTCAAAGTTGGGGCAGCCCAAGCCCCATTTTCAGACGTTCTTTTTGAAGTAAAGTTCACGCCGTAACATTTTGCAAGCGACTTATTTTCCAGCCTTTTCCCTTGATTTCCTATTGATTTCCTTCCGTCTCGGTCGGATGAAAAAGAAGAAGAAAGACAGAGAAAGGGGGAAGCAATGGAGAGAGAGAGAGAGAAAGAGAGAGAGAAGGAAAGAGAGGGAGATCGATGCGAGTGTGAGCTCCCACGGGGGCATCGGTCGGGTGCGTTTGAAAACACTCATTAACCAATTCCCCTCTGCCGATGCGTGCTGAGATGGCGCACTGCTGATTCCTGTGTCCGTTCTCCAAAAGAGCACCCTCCCGGCGTTCCAAATACCCTCCCAATCTTCTCAGCACTTTTTCCTTATTGAATTCCCAACCTTTTCGATTGCACGGCTCTGCCCATTTTTTTATTTTTTTCCAGAAAAAAATTTATAAATTAAAAAACCAACAACAAACAGGATGTCAATACCCCTCGCAGGAGACTGCAGAAAACCCCGGGTAAGCACTGCTGACATTTTGCTTATCCTTTTTGTTGCAGAAGTAGTTCCCCCCCTCCAACCACACCCTCTGCCTCATCAATGACATCACAAGCCTGAATCCCCATAAGGTTTCACTTCCTGGCGCTCTCCGTGCGCGGAGACAGCGATGGATGGGGTACAGGCCGCAGCGGAGCACACCTTTAATTAGCATCATTTGTTTCCTTTGGCCTTTGCCTGAGCTGGAGCACATCACATACACACAGTACAGTGCACAGGGCAGAGCAGGCAGTATCCAGGTGGACAGAGCGTTCTCGCTCAAAGTGTCCAGCTGGGGACTCGAACCCGCAACCACTAGGTGCAGGTCACTTCCCGTATCTCCTCTGCTCCGCATTGCGTTCTGTTCTTCGCGATCCTGTGTTTCTCGTTTCCCCCTTCCCTAATTGTTCATTTTTCCATGGTGCATTTCTTTCTGATGTTTTACATTACCCTCCGCCTGAACGGCTCGTCCTTTCTCGTTCCCGCCATTGGCCGCATCCTGTCCGGCCGCCGCGGGACGCCTCCTCCACCCCCTCAGTGGCATTTCAGGCATCACACACCATCGCTTCGTCTGGCCGCCAAGCCAGTTAATAATCGCGGTGATAACCGGAAAAGGGCGGCGCATACGTGCCGCACGCCTCACTCCTCGCATTCCGTCGGACACGGCGGGATGATCGTTTTACACGCCACTGACAAGGACATAAAGATGAAACATGTGGTTTGGACGTGGTAATTGCGGGCGAGGCCTCCCCTCCCCTCCCCTCCCCCTCGGCCACTCACAAACAGCAGACGACCAATCATATCGCTCTGCAGCTCAGTGACATAACAGCCCAAGCCGCAGAGTGTTTCTCGGGGCTATTGTTACTGCAGGTGACCCCGCAGTGTCAATCAAACTCCCTGCCCCTGAACCCACAACCCTAACAATGGGAGGAACATCAGCATGTGGCTCTGGGTTTAAATCCCAACCAGGGCTGAGAGCGTGCACTGCCTCTTCCTCTTCCTCCTCTTCCTCTCCATCCCTGAAAAGCCAGTGTGACTTTATTGTGGCTGTAACTTTTTTTTAAAGCAGGTTCCAGGTTTGTCAAGGATCAATTGATCGATTCAATTTTAACGAGAAGCGGGCAGCGAGCGCTCGGCAGGGTTTAAATGTTCTATCCATCACTGCCGCTCCTCTTTTTTCTCTCTCTCTTCCTCTGCTTACTTTCCCTCTCCTGCTCTCTCAATCTCGCTCTTCTTTAACTGGTTTAGGGAAGGGAAATTATCCCCTTATTAAAATTTAATTAAAGGCAATTTAGCATTTCTTTTTTTAAACACCTTTTAGACGCTCGGGGTTAGCGTTCTGTCAACGTCGCGGTCGGTGCTTTTGTATTCCGCCGGCTTTACCGCCAAACTCCAGACGCCTTCAGGATCACTGCCTAGCAACCTACACATCACAGAGGTTCCAAACCCCAATTTAATCCGCCCCCAATGACTGCTCCCACCTAGTGAGTCCTTCCTTATACGCTGTTACACTGTCGCACTAAACCTTACTGGGGCGAGTCCTTCCTTATACGCTGTTACGCTGTCGCACTAAACCTTACTGGGGCGAGTCCTTCCTTATACGCTGTTACGCTGTCGCACTAAACCTTACTGGGGGGAGTCCTTCCTTATACGCTGTTACGCTGTCGCACTAAACCTTACTGGGGCGAGTCCTTCCTTATACGCTGTTACGCTGTCGCACTAAACCTTACTGGGGGGAGTCCTTCCTTATACGCTGTTACGCTGTCGCACTAAACCTTACTGGGGCGAGTCCTTCCTTATACGCTGTTACGCTGTCGCACTAAACCTTACTGGGGCGAGTCCTTCCTTATACGCTGTTACGCTGTCGCACTAAACCTTACTGGGGGGAGTCCTTCCTTATACGCTGTTACGCTGTCGCACTAAACCTTACTGGGGGGAGTCCTTCCTTATACGCTGTTACGCTGTCGCACTAAACCTTACTGGGGCGAGTCCTTCCTTATACGCTGTTACGCTGTCGCACTAAACCTTACTGGGGGGAGTCCTTCCTTATACGCTGTTACGCTGTCACACTAAACCTTACTGGGGTGAGTCCTTCCTTATACGCTGTTACGCTGTCGCACTAAACCTTACTGGGGGGAGTCCTTCCTTATACGCTGTTACGCTGTCGCACTAAACCTTACTGGGGGGAGTCCTTCCTTATACGCTGTTACGCTGTCGCACTAAACCTTACTGGGGCGAGTCCTTCCTTATACGCTGTTACGCTGTCGCACTAAACCTTACTGGGGGGAGTCCTTCCTTATACGCTGTTACGCTGTCGCACTAAACCTTACTGGGGCGAGTCCTTCCTTATACGCTGTTACGCTGTCGCACT